>OY292440.1:117500-1317500 GCA_958496245.1 Perizoma flavofasciatum | reverse complement strand
AATATATATTTGTTTTATTTTACTCGATCTTATTTCACTGGTTTCCACAAAAAAATCACTTTCAACACGAAGTATTTTAGCCACTTTTTATTTCGATAACGTACGCAAGACAGAAAAAAATAATCTTTTTAAATGAATAATGAATAGGATAGATACGGCCAGTTCGAGTAATTGTTTATTACGTTTTGAACGTTCGTTATCGATACGGACGAGTGGTCAACGTTTTTCCAGAGTTTGTAAACAATTCTGGCCTTGGGAGAATGCAGTGTAAGAAATGAAAGTGGTAACGTTGAGATCAGAAAAAGAAGCAAACTTTGTGGCGCAGTGGGCGAAGGTCCGCCTGAGACGCAGAAGGTTGCGGGTTCGATTCATGCTGCAGGACAAATATTTGTAATTACAAAAAAATGTATATAAGTAATATATCAGTCATGTAGTTCCCATAACACAAGCTTTGCTTACTTTGGGACTAGATGATGCTGTGTGAAAATGTTCAGCATTATTTATTTATTTATTTATTCAGCATTATTTATGTTTGCTAGTTTGTTTGAAGGGGGCAAATAAATAATGAATAAATAACGCTGGACATTTTCACACGGCATCATCTAGCCCCAATACTAAGCAGAGCTTGTAATATGGGAGTTACATGACTGATATACTACTTATATGTATGTAACTAGAAAAAAAATTAAATGGACGTAGATAAGTCAACATTTTTTTTTTCGCTACGTATTTTCAGAATCATGGTCTGATTGCAACCCCCAAGTTTTCGGTAGTAGTCTTTTTACTCCCTGTAGGTACTAGGTATATATTTTTTTGTAAGTACATATTATACACAGAAAACATCCAGACCCGAGACAAATATATGCAGATACAAACATATTATGTCCCGCGGCGGGAATCGAACCCGCAACCTTCTGCGTCTCAGGAGAGCCTTCGGCCACTGCGCCACAGAGGTCGAATGGTATTGGTGCAGTAATTATTACTATATTATTGGTGGTTTTGTAGAGGGAATTATTGGGAGCATTTCAAGGTTAAAAATAATAAAAATGCTAGTCATTTTTCACACAGCATCATCTAGCCCCAAAGTAAGCAGAGCTTGTGTTATGGGAACTCGATGACTGATATAATACTTATATATACTAGCCTCTGCCCACGGCTTCACCCGCGTGGTACCCGGATAAAAAGTAGCCTATGTGTTATTCTGATGTATAAGCTATATTACTGTAAAGTTTTATCAAAATCCGTTCAGTAGTTTTTGCGTGAAAGAGTAACAAACATCCATCCTCAAAAACTTTCGCGTTAATAATATTAGTAGGATAGGATTTTTATAAATGTATAAAATCATATTATACATAGAAAACACCCAGACTCGTGGCAAATATTTGCAGGATCATTGTAAACAATTGTCCCGCGGCGGGTATCGAGCCGGCAACCATCTGCGTCTGCGGCGGGCGTTCGCCCACTGCGCCATAGAGAACTGCAGATATTTTAATCTCATATTCCGTTCGTACAGTCAATTAAAAGCATCATTAAAATGTTGAGGACAACTGTCCTGTCGTATTATCTGAATGTATGTTAATTACAATATCATGTGATGTTTACTTTAAAATAGTTACCTATTAAGAAGATAGTTTAGTGAACTTCCTACTTTGTCTGGATAAAAGAAACCTAGACCTACTTATTCAAATTATTATTAATATTATTCCTCTTTATTTATTTAAAATCTCAGGCTTATGCCTGGAGCCTTTAAAGGCATTAGTGGAGCCGAAGGTAACACTAAGAGGCCTTTTTGTACAATACAATATATACAAAATGTTATTTTGTGGATGGCGACTGATGAAACTATTGGATATATTGGCCGAGAAACTGGGCTATTGCAGAAGTATATGCTTAAGGATTGGTTGCTGGGTTATGTAGGATGAAACGGCACCTGCCAATTCTGACTCAAATTCAAATCAAATCATAAGCAGGTGATGAGTTGCCGTCCACTAAACGGGCCCCATAAGTGCCGCCAACGATAGGCAGCGTAGAGGCAACGTTGGTGTGAACGGCTAAAGGGTGTCGAGAGGTGTGCTGCCGTTTCACTAAACGCTACTCCCGGCTTTATGCCTTTGACACTTCCACTCTTGGAGCATAAGTTTCGCTCTTGCGCCTTCATCTCCGACCGGGGGGCTAAGGCAAGCCGAGGGTCAGGGGTATCTGTCGACCCCAGGGAGTAATGGGGCTCCGCGGTGTCGCCACGCACCGAACACTCGCCACAAGCGCTTTAATTCTTCACTTTCAATGAAATGTTACTTGCATTACGGTTAGGAAGTTGATTAATTTATTCATGCGCGATTTATGAGGACCATAATATGTATGATGCCACTCAGCTAACCGTGCATATTGCATATTGCATATTGCATCGTCATCCGAACCAAAGGCGTATTCAACATTTCAGCTCAATAGGTTGGCGATATCTGAATTGAAATTATTAATAACTTAACAGGGAAAAACTTTTGCTCTGCGTATTTTTGGAGTTATGTTTTTTTTCCAGGAAAAAGGTTTCTAAAAATCTGCTGTCTTAGGTCAATATAACCTAACATGTATATTACAAGAAAATAAAATCCAGAAAAACCCACTAAAAATATTATAAATGGTTTAAGACATGAAATGTCAAAAACCGACTTTTTCACGTGCTTACGTTATTATGCTCACTCGGGATGGCAATCTTTCGAACAAAAAACCAAAAGTAAAATAGCCCACAAAAAATGTTTCGGCTAGTCGTGATTCCATAAGATGATTATGTTTTTTGAGTTTTACGGGAAAAATAGCAATCCCTCAGGAATAAAACTTCTATGGGACCACATCGGGGTCATTCTCTATACAACAACAAAAGAATCATCAAAATCGGATAACATTTGGCGAACATATCAAGTAACAAACATACATGCCTATATATTTTCTTATACCCCGGGGTGAGGCACTCATTTTTTTTCTTTGGACGTCACTGTCTGGTCCACCATTAAGCATTTGTAACGCCTGACAATATTCTCATAATGAATCCGCGAACCGCCTGCCAATTTCATCATAGCATTTTATGATAATATAGTTTGTTTTAAAGTAAAGTAAAGTAAATCTTTATTGCAACAACTGTATATAAAGGTGGTATTGTTTTTTTAGTTTCAACAGCTTGCCCGTTTCGGACATACAATATTGGTCTTAAGTTAAGTTACACTAAGGTTGGAATAACTACCTAACTAAATCATTCCTACTCTTTTAACTGTTAAATATAAAATTATATATACCTAATTTAAAACATGTTAAGTCGTCGTTTCCGCAAAATACTCATCTAAGCTATAGAATACATTTGATAGGAGCCATTTTTTTAAACTCTTTTGAAATGGGTTACTTGTGTTATAATATTTGTGGCTTACGTAAATTATTGAACATTCTTGTCTGTACCTTACTGTAGTAGATACCTATCTACGAACATAATGTCAAAAAACATTATCTTCCAGATGCATAATAAAAGTTAATGATGTGGATGAATGAAGCGAGAGGTATGCAAGAATAGCCCGAAAAATAAGGACTGTGATTAAATAAACTGGGTCAACGCATTAGCATTGCCATTCAGCGTGGCAATGCGGCCAGTATTTTGGGAACGCTTCCGTCTGGTAGTGATCTGGATCAGTTGAGCTATCTATAAATCGTTTGCGGTCTTTAGATGGCTAGCGGTTTCATCTGTATTTTTTTTGTTGATATGAAATTAATGATAGATTTATGATAGGTAATAAATAACATAGGATAATGATGAATATCCGGGATGGATGGAAGATCCAGCAGTGAAACAATACAGGTTTACTAAAAACCTAAGTATAGGTACCTATGGTGGGTGGGTGATCGATCAACTTACCATTCCGGATTCAACTTTTCTTTCTCCCATTCCGGTGCTTTTTCGTTCCCGCCGTTTTTCATTCTGACACTTTAAAGATTTTTTTAAATTTTAATTCACACTTCAGTCAGCATTATCACAGAGGTTTTACTTTGTCATTTTTAGTTTTGTAAACAATTAAAAGCTAGGTTTTAGATTAATCTATGTATTAAAATAAACACACTTTTCTATAAAACTGCTTGGCGGCAGAGATTTAAATGAGCTAAACCACTAGATAAAGAGATACAAGTGATCTTGTTTAAATATTTGTTTTAATACTGAGGCGTTATCTGGGATAGACTTTTGCTTGTTTGGTTTGTAACAAAGGCCCTGCGTGCACGTCTACAAAAAAAATAGGAATTTATGTACTTTTTTCTTCATTTTATGTGTGTTTTGGAGAATTGGATTGGGCCAAATATTCATAAATATGCGCCAAATATATATAAAAAAGCTAGATTTAGCGGGAAAGTGCTTAACTGACGAGACCATGCGTTCGCGTGTCCGTAATAGGGATGTGCCACTAACCGTTCCATTACAACGATATCGATGATTAGCTAAAGATTATAGTTTTTTTGCTTAGGTAGTTTTATCCTAAGGTTTAAGACATTATTGATTCATGGTTTTTCACTATTTTAGTGTATTAAAAATACACATATTATGATACCCGCCTGCGGCTACCTACCTGTCAAAACTATGCTTGAAAGTAGGTCCTGTAGTTTGTGATTTTAGTCATTTTGATATGCGGTTGATATCTGGCTAATCTATAGTAAAAAAAGTCAAAAGTTATGAATTAATTTGTTGTCATTTTAACCTTTTGTGGTTTCTACTAAGTAATCATTTTGTGTGTTGATAGCGCAGTAGGTAACTAGGGAAATATTATCTATCAACTTCATATATTTATGCTAGACACAACTGTGCAAAATATATAAATTGTAATATGAACCAGGAAATAAACTAGCGCTACTATGCAATCCGGGTCAACTGATAAATGGTACATAGCTTAATATTAATGAGCTATTAGAAACAAGTAACAAGTTAAATAAGGAGATATCTGCATGAATTAGCCTAAATCATAGTCGATAGCGACGCCAAATGGCTAAGCACCAAAAAAATCCCGAGGTCATTTGAGGAACTAACGTATAGCGCGTGTACCGATGTTTTGAAAAATGAGTTTTTATTGTTATCCATGAATACAACTAGCTGCGTCTATGTGACTACTTCTTTGAAAATTGTGAATTGTAGAAATATCATAGGTATTCTTAAAACATCTGCTGTTTGTGTTTTTACGTTATTATTTTATGGTAGCCAAAGTATTTGTTTTCCTCAAACCACCTCATCAAAAACACTTGTTACTAAGAAGTCAATGAGACAAAAGTAATTGAAACGTTAATGAGTTATAAATCCTTGTGGCAGAGCACCGTAAGGTCGATGCTACACAGCATGCATCTAAGGCAGGTCACACACAGTTACAGTTTAAGGCAGCTAGGCGGCTTACTACGATCTAAGTGGGCGCACACAGACGACGACATGGCTTGGCAGCAAGGCATCTAGATGGCTTGGTTGGCCGCACTGCAAGCATCTAGCTATCTAACTATGTCGTTCGGTTTGAAACACGTCAGGCGAGTCGCGAGGTTTCAATCGCGCAGTGATATCAATCTCGGGTTCCGATTATTTACATACGTTCCTTTTCTCTAGGAGAAGCCGTGAGACGCGAATCACACTTGCAATACGGCCGCGCCTTAAAGCCTTAGTTCTTAGTTTTAGCACAGGTTTTAGTTGCACTTTTGTTTTTAGTTATTTAAATATTATTTTTAAAATTATAACACTGAGGATTTTCCGGTTCATTATTATAAACTATCACTTATTTGTAGGTAGTACCTACTGATATGATTTAAAATAACTAGCATATTTTTTTAACTACCTTAACTTGTGCGAGTCACTTTAAATTAGTTTCGTAATCAAGGATGTTTTTTGCACTATATCCGCGATGAATACGCGACACGGTACGCCGAGAGCCTATCGACTACTGATCAATTTGTTTTATTGAAGGTTATAGGTGTCATATCGGAAGATAGCTAAACTTGAACGTTCATGAATGTCGTTAGTACTTTTTGTCACGAGGCTAACGCAAATTTTGATTAGCACATGTGTGATAATTACTTTAGTTGGGTAAGTTGTTTCGCGTAGATAAGATGAAAAATGAGTTTTTATTGACCTTAAAGCGGTTGCTTGAGCGAGCAGGCTTATTATGCTACTACACTGCAGTTCCTAGTATTTAGCAAACTTCGAACTAGCTTTGTTGAAGTGTGTTAGCAAACTAGGAGTATAAGGAGCGACGTTCATTTTTGCATCACGTTACTTAATATAGATACATAGACAGATAACTCATTGCATACACCAGGATTAAAAAAAAATTTCAGAGGACCTTAAAACTAGGTTGTGGTGATACATTGGACGGCCTTATCGCTGGGAGCGATCTCTTACAGGCAACATTTGGATGGACTTGATTTAGAAGAATGTGAAGAGAGGTGGTGTAACTGCGGTGCAAATAATTTGGAGTAAACCTACAATAAAATACACAACAATAAAATCACGGTTACGAAAAATAGATTCCTAATTGATTTTTTACCAGCTTTTCTGCTTACTTCTAATTATTTAATGATTCAGCTACATCATAAATATTTTACCACAACTTTGCTATTATTTATTTAAATACCAAAGTATTTTTGAATTTACTAAACGGATATTCTTTTGATATTGGATTGCTAAATGACAATCTCGTGATAAAGCTTGATAGGTATCATGAACTTGATAGATTATTACCAGAATCTTGATAGCAAGATTCTGGTAATAATCTAAAATGCCTACTCCTTAAATAGTTACCTAGATAGGTAGGTACCTACTTGTTTTGTTTCCACTATCAAACAATGACTCCCGTGCAATATTGTACCTAAGTAAATAGACTTATGATACGGACAGGACAGTGTATACAAAATTATGTTGGCTGTACCTGCAATAATTATAACTTCTGGCTACATAGATCAGGTTACTGTGGTTTCTTTGTCCATGTAATGAATCAGACATTAATGGTTGAACTTTAACTATCAATAGATCTTTTCATCAAACTATAACAGATTTTTTAGTAGTCGGATGTAGGATCTACGAGTATTTCAGTTATTTATCTTCCTCTTTTGGTGAGTTATTGTTGACTTACCTAAAGAGGAAAAATACTGATTGAGCAAAAAGTTCTTTCGTCCTTCATTTCGCAAGCTATAATAATTTTCCTGTTCATGTATCTACTTAGCAAAGTAGGGAAATTTTTAATTTGAAATACCTATTAGGTATCTTGTTTAGTCATTCTAAACGTAGGTATATATTGTATGTATTATATATAATATCCTACTAATATTATAAACGCGAAAGTTTGTGAGGATGGATGTTTGTTACTCTTTCAGACAAAAACTACTAAACGGATTTTAATTAAACTTTACAGTAATAATAATAATAATGCTGGACATTTTCCACACAGCATCATCTAAGCCCCAAACTAAGCAGAGCTTGTATTATGAGAACTACATGACTGATATACTACATATATACATTTTTTGTAAATACAAACATATTGTACGTAGAAAATACCCAGACCCGAGACAAATATTTGCAAATCTGTCCCGCGGCGGGAATCAAACCCGCGATCTTCTGCTTCTCAGGCGCGCCCATTGCGCTACAGAGGTCGAAGTAATGTAGCTTATACATCAGAATAAAACATGGGCTACTTTTTACCCGGGTACCACGCGGGCGAAGCCGTAGGCAGAAGCTAGTAATAATACAAATAAATATAATGTAATCTTCACTACTTTTAAGGGGGGAATTAACTGTAGGAAAATCGCTTGGTACAAACCTTACTATAATTAGGTAAAATTAAGTTTAGAGCTCTCAAAATTAAGTTTCGTTGTTGGCTGGCGCAAAAATAACTTAAAATATAAAATGAAAGCTCTAAACCACTCAACTTTGTAGAAACTGACATAATAATATATGATAAAGGGATTTTTATTTCATAGAAATCCCTAACACCAAACAGGTATTCCATTTCTATACTATCTAATTCGGCGTCGGCCCATTATAGGTACGACGTAAATATAACTGAAAAGTGGATCACTACAACCAAGATCTATCATTGAAAAGAAGTCGTAAACAGAAAGATTATTTAGAGAGCTGAAATTAACTAAAAAGCAGCACATCTACACTTAATGACCGTCTCAAGAGCAGGTAAGTACATCTACTTATATTGTAGATGTTTAATTGTACTTATAAAGATTGTAATGCGGTAGATACCTGTATAACTAAACCTATTTTAATATACGCACTGAAAAATAGCACGTAGGTGCATTATGTAGAACCTACTTCTCTATATGTTCTGCGACTTCGCTGGCCCCTTAAATTTCAGTCCTATTGCCTTAGATGGTGTATCCTTGCCAATTTGCTCAGACTTTCGGTATCTCGGTTCATTAATCCAGAACGATGCCGAGATAGACCGGGATGTGAGGAACAGAATAAATGCGGGATGGATGAAATGTCGACAGGTTATAGGAACGTAATCCACGAATGCCCCTTAGGCTTAAAGGAAAAATTTACAAAAACGATCATAGGACCTGTCGTATTGTATGGATCGGAGTGTTGGGCAATTATAGGGATTGATTAAAGAAGAATGAATGAATGAAAACACTTTATTGTACCTCGTGTGTTCATAAGTCTTGAGACACAGTAAAACTAAAATATTTTTGGAGCTAAGTTGAGTATTCATTTATTGGATATTAAAATTAAAACTACTGACATCTAGATCTGTATTTAAAAATAAATCATTCAAAATGGCCGCCTTTGCATTCAATGCAGGCCTTCAAACGCGTGCGCCATTCATCTATGGCGGCACGAATCTTTTCAATGGGAATCCGTTTCGATTCTTTAATAAGGGCTCGCTTGAGAGAATCCAGGTTTGGGTGAGACTTTCTGCATGCCCTCAGCTCCAATTCCGTCCATAAAGAATAATCCAAAGGATTCAAGTCAGGGCTTGACGAGGGCCAATCTTCGCTCCGAATGAAGCCTGGCAAATTGGCCTCCAGCCAACGTTGGGTAGTCTTAGCTTTATGGGAGGGAGCAGAGTCCTGTTGGAAAACCCAGTATTTTCCAGCGAATAGCGTATCATTTAATGGTTTAACCACCGCTTCCAATATGTCGGTTTGGTAATTTTGTGCCTTCACCTTTGACGCCTTGCTGGCAAAAATGAAGCGAAGTGACCCCCTCGTAGGAAACACCCCACCAAACTATCACACTTGCTGGATGATGAGTGCGCTGGACATTGCGTACAGATGGCTGGACGTCCTTTGAACTTTTGGCCTGTCGGAACCTTATTGTTCTGCCGGTTAAACTTTTCTTCCACCGTGAAGATCTTTTCATCGGTAAACAGGATATTTTTTGGATCGTGTCTCTTCAATAGGTTCCGACATCGTTCCAGTCGCAATTTACGAAGACGCTCGTTTAAATAATGCACTTTCCTTCGACTGTAGGCCTTTAGTTTAAGATCATATTTAAGTATCCTGTTCACCGATATTCGCGAAATGTTGGTCTGCAGAGCTAATTTCTTTTGAGTCCGGCAAGGGTTGCGACGAATTCGCTCTCTGATTACTTTGATGTTGGCGGGCGTCCTTACAGACCGCGGGCGGCCACATCTTCCACGGTCTTCTAAAGAGCCGGTCTCCTTGTACCTCTTTATGGTATAATACACAAAGTTCCGACTACATCCCAAACTTTGGATTTCACTAAAAACTTGCATTGGTTTTTTTCCTGCTTGAAACAGTGAAATTACAGTCGCACGCAAATCTTTTGTTGGCGCCATTTTCACGGAGAATGAAACAAATATTCAAATGTATATTTTTTCTGATTCAAAACATTCGAAATTTAAAATTTTAAAAGTTTAAAAAAGGTTGCATGAATTACTTTCTTTTTAAATTAATTAAATAAGTTCGTCTCAAAACTTATGAACACACGAGGTACACCATAAGAAGATAAAAATAACAAAACTAAAAAAGACAAAACTCAAAGTACAATGGGCGGTCTTATCGCTTAGAAGCGATCTCTTCCAGACAACCTTTGGATGGAGAGGACTTAATGAGATTGAGAAGAGTTTAAGATATTATATTATGTACTTGACAATGCCCCTTAACAGGAGCTAATATTATTTATTATTGCTTTTTTTGGATAATGCACCTTTACAGCAGCAATTAAACCTATTCTTATAATTACCTAATTATGTAAACATTCATAGGTATGTAAGTAAAATACTTGCCTGTTACTAGAACCCTTCGAAATCCTACAATGTAAGTTCTGTTCTGTGTATTTTTCGACGTCACCAAGTGTACTGTATGTTCCCAAGGTTAAAAATAAATGAGTATGAGTATGAACGCACGCAGCAGAGATGCGAATGCTAAGATGGTTATGCGGAGTTACTAGAATGGACAAAATAAGGAATGAGTATATCAGGATCAGGGGACGTTTGAAAGTAGCACCCGTGACGGAAAAGTTGAGGAGTAATAGGTTAGCATGGTATGGGCATGTCATGAGAAGAGAAGAATGTCATATTACGAGAAGAGTGTTAAATATGAATGTGGATGGAAATAAAAGCAGAGGTAGGTCAAATAAACGATGGATGGATTGTATAAAGGATTTCGGCTGATAGAGGAGAGTGGAAGAAGAAAACATGTTGTGCCGACCTCACGTAATGTGGCATAAGGACAAAAATATGATGATGTAGAACCTACTCTAACTTTAATGTTCTGTTTGAAACCCACCAATTACTAGGTATGTCCTGGTATAATATAGCGTATTAGTCATTGAATCCAACGTAGGCACGTTAGCATCTCATCACATCGCCCGCTCAGTGTTCCAATGAGCGGCGATGGACTAGCAACCTGTCATGTGAAATGCTAACTACTTTTATAGGTAAGTAAAGTACCTACCTACTAAATGGTAGTAGGTACTTAATACGTATAGTCTATCTACGACACAACACGTGGATATGTGCCAAAATAATGGGTATACCTATGGACTTGCCTGTGACATGGTACCTATAATATGAGAGGATGTCCATCATGGTGAATATAGTCGACACACACACACATGTTGGGGTGTTTGAGTGGGTGTCTAGGTACATGCTTGCATGCTAGTAGGCCTACCTACAACCTAGTGAGCTGATAGGTAGGAACCTACAATTTAATTTAACTGATTAAAATCTAATATAGGTACATACAGTAGGTACCTCACTACCTAAAGTCTAGCTCGGTGAAATGTTTTATCGATAATTCAGTTTTTGAACGCAGTGGGCACATCACTATTCAATGGAATGGTCTTTGTTACTCACCCCCCAATAATTTGGTTTTATGTTTTTCATATATGTATTATGTACATAAGACACGCAAGATACACGACGTACCTAATTAATACACTTTCACTTTGTACCTAATTTATTTTTTTATCACACAAACTCTCATGTTTCGTCCTCGGCATGGTTTTCGCTAATTTTGTATTTTTGCGAAATAATAACCTCTTCACTTATTTTGACATGAACAGCTGACTGGAGGCAGAGAGTACTTACTTTGTATGTGTTTATATAAGTAGGTAGGTAGGTAGGGTAGTGTGGGACGCAAGATTAGAGAAAAAACAAAATGAGTGCATCAATCAATGTCGGTGATTCATTCATTCACATACTTTCAATCAATCATTTTGTGGAAGAGTCCCTGTATTGTCCGATCATGGATTACACGATCCAACGATACACGACCCTGGAAAGAACAGCCAGTCTTCCAAACCATAGCTTTCAAGTACTAGCCGTGCATTCTCTATACCTGTTAATCTTGTACGCCCCGTATTGTATAAACCTGGAAAACACAACCTAAGAAACTGAAGCCACTGTGAAAGGGGTCGATGCTCTGTTTTCATAAGCGAGTGCTATCAAGGTGATTGTGCTGTGTTGCCACAGCACTTTATGCGATTGGAAATAAATGTCTGTTGATAAGTTAGTGTCTTCGTTCCACTGAGAAATAAACGATGGGATTCATTTCCAGTGGCAACTCTTCGTCGAAAATGATAAAACTGTAAACTGTCATAGTGTAAACGACCAATGAGGACTTATGGATTTTAGGATCTCTCAACCAATCAGTGTCGTCAATAGAATACACGGAATACAGGTTGTACACTCTAAAGGCGTGCAATCCCGCCACATGTGTCTAGCTTGTACGGCGCGTACTGTACGACCATGGAAAGCAAATCCAGATAATTCTAGAAATACTGGTTGCGCTTGCCTAGGTTATTTTTTCCATGGTTGTGTTTTCCAAGCTCGTAGAATACGATCTCCCAATTTGTGCTCTCAAACCATCCAATCTATGCCTAGTATATACGCAGTCAGTAGGTAATAGGGATGGCCTTAAAAAAACGATTTCTGAATCGATTCGAATTGAAGCAATGCACATTACGGATACATTCAAGTAATTTAAAATAATTTATGGTTGCGTTCATAAATAATAGGTAAGGTTACTAAATTTTTTTTCTCTATTTTATGATTCGAATAATACGAAATAATAAGTAAATGAATCGAAAGTAGATTTTTTTATACATTGCTAAAGATCCATTAAAAAAATCGATCGTTTTGACCACAAAAAATTGATTCTTCGATTTCAGATCGAAGTCGTAGGACCTAGTAGTGATCCTTAGGTAACAGCCGGTAACGAGCGCAACTCAACAGCTATTGTGTTGTATTGTTTGAATGTATCATGGATAAAACAGACACTAGCGGAATTGTGACAACTAGCCATAGAAGCCATAATTAAGAAGTTGAAGTTGAGTGAATTTGAATAATTTTTGACAATTGTTAAGTTGAGGGGGCTGCCAAATCTGGTGTAGAAATATCCTGGCCCGAAATAATAATCAGTAAAAAAAAAACAAAATAAATAAGTAAACAACTCAACAAATTGAAAAATTAATAAGTAAATTCATGAAAAACCGATATATTTTTTTGCGAAAAGCAAACAAATGATCCAGTTTTAGGCAATCGACAAAACTATTTGTGAAACAACGTTTACATAATATAACCTATAAAAAGTTATTTAATCCTGTGATATTATAGTTAATAAACAAATTTTAGCCTTTATTCCATCAATTATTCTTTATTTCTATCAAATAGAAAAAGGACCACAAATGTTACATTAAAACGCATGGTTTTGAATTGAACATTTCCAAATAATTTTATAACACCTCCATTGATTTAGTTTTATAAAATTCTGGATTATTATGTCGGTGGATGTTTATAGAGACACATGGGTTCGCTACTTAGGTAAGTACCTTTTTTAACAGCTTAAGCGGTAATACGGGCCGCCTGCGTAAGCGGTTACCGGTAACCTTTAGACCAGGTTCTCAAACTTATTTTTTCCTCCGCCCACTTTGAGAATTAAAAAAACCTAGCGCCCCCAAAAGTTTTTAAACATAACAACTTATGCTTAATCCTCTAGACCGCCTTAGCGACCTCCCCAATATCTTCTAGAGCACTGCTTCTCAAAGTGGGCGATAACACCCCTTATGGGGGCTGAAGGCCTTCAGGGGGCGATAGAAGGTTTTAGAAGATATTAGGGGCGCTAAGGCGGTCTAGAGGTGAAAGCATAGGTTGTTATGTTTAAACACGGGGGGGCGCTAGGATTTTATATTCTCAAAGTGGGCGGAGGAAAAAATAAGTTGGAGAACCTGTGTTCTAGAGCCTTCTACCGCCCTCCTGAAGGCCTTCAGCGCCCATAAGGGGGCGTTATCACCCACTTTGAGTAACAGTGCTTTAGACGCCACACCAGAGGTATCACTTGTGTTGCCGACTCTGAGACTTAACGGGTGTAAAGTCTCATATGCCTGTAATATCACCCTTCAAACTGGAACACAGCATTACTGCTTGGCGTCAGAAATATCTTTATAGTAGTTCTTCCCTGGATGAGATTTTTTACAAAGCGCTCTGCTCTACTACTTCTAAGTTTCATTGCCCCTCAGTGGGTGTAACAGCATAAGTCAGAAACAGTGTGCGACATCAGTGGCGCAGTGGGCGAAGGCCCGCCTGAAGCGCAGAAGGTTGTGGGTTCGATTCCCGCCACAAGACAAATGTTTGTTTCATTTGCAAATATTTGTTTCGAGTCTGGGTGTTTTATTTATTTTATTTTGTAAATTTTTGGGAAACTAAGTAAATGCAGCTAAACTAAAAAAACAGTCTACATATACACAGAAGGCCAATTAAATGTTTCTACAGATATAAAAAGAAAATTCGAAATAAAACAGTAACAAAGACGACAGAATACAATAGAAATGACAAGATAGTAAGTTCCTAATTTTATAATAGGAAGAAATTGTCACTCAGTAAGCGTTTAAGCTTACTCATTGTAGTGTTAAATAGATCTATGTCAATATTTGCTTTAGCCAAGGAGTTTTGTATGTACATACAACAAAAAAAAATAAAAAAAATTAGTATATCAGAGAGAGCAAGCAGAGATTGTATAAGCTCTGCCTAGTTTGGGGCTAGATGATGCTGTGTGCAAAAGTACAGCATTATTATTAGTTAGAATGGTTTTTGTGCAAGCATGTTCCCGGTTGCATTAAAGATCTTATTTACTATGATTACTTATGGTCTATGGTAACAGTCTATGCTGCTGGCTACTGAATCATGGTCTATGGTAACAGTCTATGCGGCTGGCTTCTGAATCATGGTCTAAGGTAACAGTCTCTGCCGCTGGCTTCTGAATCATGATCTATGGTAACAGTCTATGCGGCTGGCTTCTGAATCATGGTCTTAGATAACAGTCTCTGCCGCTGGCTTCTGAATCATGGTATATGGTAACAGTCTCTGCTGCTGGCTTCTTAATCATGACTTAATGTTCACTCACCCTTCGTCCCGAGTGATATAGCAATCGCTGAAGAGATCCATGGTTTCAGGGTATGCCAATGAGGTGGGGGAATCGTTCCGTCCTCTGGTGCCCGGGAAGGTGGTGCGATGGAGCTATCAGATCGCCTTCGGGTATGTGCTTGCAGATACCATCGATAAGAGCTGGAAAATGTACAGGGTGAGTTCAATGTCAAAGTTAATTTATTTATTGAAATCACAAGGATCATATAGAAATTTCAGCTTAAAACTTAATTAAATTTTTAAGTGAATTTGTATCCAATCCTATCATATCCTACTAATATTATAAACGCGAAAGTTTGTGAGGATGGATGTTTGTTACTTTTTCACGCAAAAACTACTGAACGGATTTTAATAAATTTTTACAGTAATATAGCTTATACATCAGAATAATACACTACTTTTTATCCAGGTACCACGCGGGCGAAGCTGTGGGCAGAAGTTAGTTATACATATTATACATAAAATACACCCAGACCCGAGACAAATATTTGCAGATTTTACAAAAATTTGTCCCGCGGCGGGATTGAACCCGCAACCTTCTGCGTCTCAGGCGGGCCTTCGCCCACTGCGCGATAAAGGCCGTCAATTTATGAAATTGTATTTTTTTTTCAGAAAGATGGACGCCCTACAAAGGTGCTCGTAGAAGCTGGAGATGCTCTGATATGGCAGACCCTTGCCTCTGTGGTAATACCGGGATTTACCATCAATAGGTAAGAATTCAATGGCTTAGCGGGCGAGTAGCCGGCTGTGACAAATGAGACGCGTGTTCGATTCCCGTTGCGGGACAAATTTTTGTATGTCCTGCAGATATTTGGTCCGGTTCTTGGTGTTGAGTTGCTCGTAGTTTCTGATACCACACAGGGAATCCTAGTGTGGGCCCACGGCTTCGCTCGCTTGATACCCGGATAAAAAGTAGGTACCTAGGCTATGTGTTATTCTGATGTATAAGCTATATTACCGTAAAGTTTCATTAAAATCCGTTCAGTAGTTTTTGCGTGAAAGAGTAACAAACATCCATCCTCACAAACTTTCGCGTTTATAATATTAGTAGGATAGGATTAGTACGATTATACCTAAACGGCAATTTTGTAGTAACATAAAAAAGAGATTAGTACCTCGTGGGTACCTAGTGCTATCTCTTTTTTATCAGGCACTGTAGTAACATAATAAAGAGATATGGTACCTCGTGGGTACCTAGTGCTATCTCTTTTTTATCAGGCACTGTAGTAACATAAAAAAGAGATATGGTACTTCGTGGGTACCCAATGCTATCTCTTTTTTATCAGGCACTGTAGTAACATAAAAAAGAGATATGGTACTTCGTGGGTACCCAATGCTATCTCTTTTTTATCAGGCACTGTAGTAACATAAAAAAGAGATATGGTACTTCGTGGGTACCCAATGCTATCTCTTTTTTATCAGGCACTGTAGTAACATAAAAAAGAGATATGGTACCTCGTGGGTACCCAATGCTATCTCTTTTTTATCAGGCACTGGTTTTATCTTCAGGATATGTGCCTTCTCTCAGCGTGCCCTCTGCAAGTATGCAGGTAAGGTTCCCCTGACGCTACGCAATTGGATGACGGTCGGCATCGGTCTAGCGTCCATCCCCATCATAGTTCATCCCATAGACAAAGGGGTCAGTGTACTTATGGACAATACTTACAGGAAATGGATCCAAGCATAGACAAGAAGCTTATGTAAGACAGAAACTTTTGAAAGCGAAAATAGATAAGGTAGCCCAATTTTTATAAAATTGAAAGTTTTAGAAAAATTAGCCAACTTCCATATATAACAAAATTCTATCAACTGAAGAATTTGAAAAGATGACAAAATTTACCATTCTGCATCTGATTATATTAGAAGAAATAGAATAAGAAATATTTTTATTTGAGAAAATTAACTCCATTAATTCCATAATCTACTTTAAAAGTATTCTAAATTGAAACTTAAACTATTTAAAAATTTATTTGAACGAGCCTTTTAAACATATTTTTCAAATTCATATACCATGTAGCGATAAAAGCGTGATTTAAGAAGATTATATATTAAATTATATATTAATATCCGCACATAAAGGACAATTGATGATAAATAAGGCAAGACACATTTAAATCTAACTGTAAAATGGCGAGGGGAAAATAAAATTCTGATACCCAAACACCATACAATGAGTGATATAAAAGGCAAGCCACATAAAAATGAAATTTAAAATGGTGGAAAGATAGTATGTTCGACAGCTACATACGTATTAGGGTATGATTTACAAACTGTTTTTAAGAGTCTAGTAGAAATATACACATCATATAGGACAAAATATTATAGATATATTATCCATCTTACTGTATCTATATGACTAGAAACATAAAAATAAAATTGTAAAATTGTAGGGTCAACTACCCTCGTAGTTATCGAACATGCGATCTTTTCCTTCGTCATTTTACAATTTTATTTTTATGTTTCTAGTCATATAGATACAGTAAGATGGATAATATATCTATAATATTTTGTCCTATATGATGTGTATATTTCTACTAGACTCTTAAAAACAGTTTGTGAAATCATACCCTAATATTCTTGTCCTCGAAATTCCCGAAAAATATATCCACACATCATATAGGAAAATATATTATAGATATATCATCTATCTCACCGTTTTTATACGCCTAGACACAAAAATGAAATTGTAAAATTTAGAGGGAAAAGATAGTATGTTTGATAACTTCCATTAGAATAAACACATGATTTCACAAACAATTTTAAAGAGACTAGTTTTGTCTACGTAATTCCCGAAAAGTATGTTAATATAGACGGAAGATCTGCGAAGATCTTGCGTCTCAAAATCTCCGCAGAATTTTCTCAATTATTTGTTATTTGTCTTGACCCACGATACAGATAATCTTAGTAGCAGGTCAGGACTATGTGTGCGTCTGACGCGGTCACCACAAAAGAACTCGTTTACCCCAACGGTTTTCGGCTCTTCGGCATATAATGACCAGCCCATTCCCACTTCAGCATATATTTAAATGCGTCTAGATGCAAACAAAGGTACGAAATGTACTCAAATATTATTTATCTAGCACATTTCACGGCTCTATTGCTTAGCTCAAATTTAGGATTTTAGATTAGAATTTGTACATGTGTAGCCAATTTAGGACCATGGCAATAAAATTAATAATTAAATATATTAAATTTGATTAGGCAAGTCCAATAAGAAGTATTCTTATTACACCTTATACTTTAATTAAACTAGAAACCAGAATCTCAGTGAGTGCCAGTAGATAACAAAATTGTTTATTTCTATAAATAAAAATATACCTAAATATAAAATCTAAATCTACGTAATGTTACATTTTGGCTTGTTTAATTTTATAATATTGTTACATAAAAAGTTTACTATTTTATAATAAACTGATATTATTTAATTCCAAAAAACAATTTTGAATCGATCATATTGTAAAACGGGAATTTTCAACTTCCGTATCAGTGGAGGCACTGACTAAGTTTCGACTCATAACGAGAGTCCATCGGGGTGTGTGTGATAAGCTATTATTTTTCCTTTAATTTTATATATATCATGTTTTAAGTATTTTGATAAACAAACTGCTCGATAAAGTGATGTTAAATTAATAGTAGAAATACGAAAAACACCAAAGATTTAAGTCATTCCTAAATAAATGTCAATGGCCTCAATTCTGTAGTATACTTACTAAACTAAATTTCAACTGTCGCTCTCTTCTACTGATAGTGTACGCAAGAAAGAGATGGCAAAAATTTACTTCTGTCAAATCAGTTTACGTGCCGCTTTTCTTCGTGTTTGCTGACTATGCATGTTTTGATATTACGACTAAATTTGTATGGAAAACTTAAATCTGACTAATTTGACAGCACTAAAATTGTAGCTATCTCTTTCTTGCTTGCACTATCAGTAAAAGAGAGCGACCGTTTAAATTTAGTTTAGTTAGTGTACTACAGAATCGAGGCCAATATTCTATTAAGTTAATTATGTAGTTTAAAAATTTTATAGGTAAATAATGTTTGTTGAAATATAGTTTTACTATATATAAATATTGACGACCTCGGCGGTGCGGCGGTCGACGCAAGAGGTCCGGCGTTCGACTTCCGCTGTGGTACAAATTTTTGCATGCCTTACAGACATTTGTCCCCGTCTGAGTATTGTAAGTGTTCCAATAAGCGGCGATAGGCTTGCAACCTGTCACGTGGAATACTATCTACTATGCAAAACATAAATATGTTTAGACGGGCTTCTGACTACCCCTCTTCTTGGTACCTTCTCTGGATCTAGACATCTGTCTCATCTGTAAGATCTGAGTATGTCATACCTAAATTCGGATAAAAGTCGTGTGCGTGTTTGTTTGGTACATTTAGATACAGCTAAGAGAATAATGGTCTCGATTCTGTAGTATCATTTGAGATCACGACTAAATTTGTATGGAAAACTTAAATATGACTAATTTGACAGCACTAAAATTGAAGCTATCTCTTTCTTGCGTACACTGTCAGTAAAAGAGAGCGACAGTTTAAATTTAGTTTAGTTAGTGTACAACAGAATCGAGGCCATTACTTAGTTCGTAGAAGCTTTAAAAAACGGAGGCTGTTATTTTAACTTTATTTAAATGAAGTACCTGAGTACAGTCGCAGCAATAATAAGAACCTAATACATATTTTTTTTCAAAATGATGTCACAAAAGTCAAAGTCAAAATTCATTTATTCAATAAAATCACAAGAATCACTTTGAAACGTCGGTTTTTATCTACTGCCTGTTCCTCCGCGACCAAGCCAGGAAAGAAAGGCAAGAAAACAAGGCAGGTTATTCTTTTTAATTATCCTTTTACAAACAAGTAAAAGCATTTCATCAATCGAGTCGGAGCATTTTCAATCCCGAGATTTTTGTCAGATATTTAACGCTGACTTATGTTTAGAATAGGCACAAGTACCCTTTTCTAAAATTAAGTCAGCGAAAATTTTGAAATTATGTTACCTTCAACTTGTTACAAAATCACTGTAGGTACTTTATAATTATGTATGTCATATGAAATCTATATAAATAAAAATCAATGGCTGCACGTATGAAAGATAATCCCTTGTGAACGGCTCGACCGATTTGCCTGTTTTTTTATGTGTTCTTAATTGTCAGGGCAAGGTTTGTATATATATATATATATTCTATTTATAATAATTATGTCCGTATTTACAAAAAAAATGTATATAAGTAGTATATCAGTCATCTAGTTCCCATAATGCAAGCTCTGCTTAGTTTGGGGCTAGATGAAGCTGTGTGGAAATGTCCTGCATTATTTATTTATTTTAATCCCGAAGTCGGCAAAGTCGAAATTTTGAATGACCCGGCTTTCGGGTTCGAAAGTTTCATATAAAAAAACATGTATTTCTACATATTTTCGCTTGTGACTGTACCTATCTACTTGGTATTAAACTAAATATTTTGAATATGAAATATAGCTTTGAGGTCTACGCCTTACTGTAACTAATCAGTGTAAACATATATGTCGTGGTGTTATTAAGTGTTTAACACCACGACATATATATTTTTTATTGTTTTATCTTGTATATTTTTATTATTTTGTTGGCTAGTTAATAAATCACACTTAAAAGAAATGATTTTGTTTTATTTACGTCACTTCACGAATTCCCTTTTCTGGAGATCGCAAAAAATAGTGTGATGACTGAAATAGCAAATCTGTTTCAGTAGTTTAATTTGTAATTGATAGATTGACCTCGATAGCGCAGTGGACGAGTAGCCGCGACGTAAGAGGTGCGAATGGGAGGGACAAATGTATGTTCTGTAGATATTGGATTCAGGTCTCGGTGTTATGGTACCACGGTACTCGTAGATCCTGATACCCATGACACAGGGATCTTAGTGTGGAGTCAGGACTATGTATTTGTCTATATGTATTACTAGCTACTGCCCACGGCTTCGTCCGCGTGGTACTCGGATAAATAGTAGTCTACGTGTTATTCCGATGTATAAGCTATATTACTGTAAAGTTTAATCAAAATCCGTTCAGTAGTTTTTGCGTGAAAGAGCAACAAACATCCATCCTCACAAACTTTCACGTTTATAATATTAGTAGGATAGTGTTTACCTATCATTCTATTAACGGGCACCCATTTCCAAGTGTTGGGCGAGCCGAATGTTGCTCAAGCATTGGTAGAAACGTGTAATAGGAATTTATAACTGATAAATTGTGGCGCAGTGGACGAAGGTCCGCCTAAGACGCAGAAGGTTGCGGGTTCGATTCCCGCCGCGAGACAAATGTTTGTATGATCTGCAAATATTTGTCTCGGGTCTGGGTGTTTTCTATGTATAACATGTATGTATTAAAATTAACGTGTAGTAAGTAATATATCAGTCATGTAGTTTAGTAAGCTCTGCTTACTTTGAGGCTAGATGATGCTGTGTGAAAGATTACCAGCATTTTTTTTTTCAGTGTTCATTGGTCACGCAATAAGTACCTACCTAACCTACCCAGTTTCTAGATACAAGCTTCTAGACGCACTAGGGGTTGGGGTGTCAACCATACAAAAATGAGATTTTTATTTTCGAAAAATGTATGCTCTCTTTATGTGTTAAAGAGAGCATACATTTTCAAAATCATCGTGAGAAAACCGGCATGCCCTAGAACCAAAAATTTCAAGCCATGTGCCAAAAGTTAGTATTTCAAAAAGCTGCGATATGCTTGCATCCTGTCACGTGGAATGTTAACTAATTTCAAAACGCAGGCATGTGCAAAATGTAATGTTTTGACGTGCCTCTGACCACCCCTCTGGATGTTTATTATAGAGAATGTGTGCTTGTTTGTTTTTTGTATTATATTACCCTCTGCTATCACGGAACGGCTCAGTGATGAGACACTTAAAAACTAGTTCTATCAGAAATTGCGGCAAATGAACTCTAGACGACTTTACTCTAGTCGGCTCATCAACAGGTTTTGTGTTAAATTAGATAATTTGACCACAAAATATATATTTACCGTCCGTAGTTTTAAACCTTACCTACCTAGTTACATTAATTGTTCCGCGTTGTTCGTTCGTTGGTCTGAAAATCGCTAGGTACACCTTTCTTAGGTTTGGTGCAGCATAATGCTGAGATAGGGACCTTTTGACCCCACACAACACATATTTATTTTGTTTCTTTTGTAGTATTTTAATGTAACCTTTCTGTGTTTGTGTTTATTTGTTTTGTATTTTGTCACCTGTTGTGTTGTGTTTGAGGTTAATAATGTATTTTCTTTCTTTCTTTTTTCTTATTATAATTTAAAAGACATTAAATGGTTTAAACGAGGGTTGAGTTATCTTTCAACTGTAGTAGGTTTCAAAAGTCAACCCCCAAGGGGTTGAACAGGATGTTAAAGTTCAAAGTCAAAGTCAATAGGTTTTTATTCATTGAAATTACAAGGAACACATACAAACGTCAACTTAAAAACTACGTGAATTCAAAATTGTACCACAGAGGTCGTCTGAGGAATAATACGAATAAGAATAACTTTATTTTGACATCTTAAGATACAGTAGTATACTTATAGAATAAACAAAAATAGCTTATTTCGGTGAATAAAAACAAGTTATGTGTTGCAACAATAATACAACATACGAAAAAATTACGGTAGGAAAGTAAGTATACAGTCGAAAAAACTTTACCTCCCGTGCTAGTTTCAAACTGTTACGGCGAAGTAATAATAATAAGAGAGTAGTAGAGCTTTTGTGAAAGGGCTCGACCGGGAAAGTGCTACTATCAAGGCTATTTCTGCGACTAAGCAGTAGGTAAGTTTGTTATTGCTGTGTTTCAGTTTGAAGGGTATGGTTACCGGTGAAATCACAGACATATGAGATCTTTCATCTTGATATCTCAGGGAGGCAACGTGTGAGTGATAACTCTGGTATTGCAAGCGTCCATAGGTTACGGTAACCGCTTACCAACAGGTGGGCTGAAAGTTTGTTTGCCTCTTTAGTAGTAAAAAAAGGTAGTGAGAACGATTACCGCTTACCAACAGGTGGGCTGTAAGTTTGTTTGCCTTTATAATGGTAAAAAAAAGGTAGTGAGAACAATTACCGCTTACCAACAGGTGGGCCGTTACTTAGTTTGTCTTTTTAGTAGTAAAAAAAAGGTAGTAAGAACGATAACCGCTTACCACTTGGTGGACAGTTAATTTGTTTGCCTCAAAAAGGTAGTGAGGACGATTATTTATGACACGTCCAGGCAATCTTGTAAAATTTGATATGTGGACATTCTTCGTGAGTTTATTCCTATTGTTGTGAATATATCTAAGTCCGCAGACTGCGTGAGTGCCATGGTTGTTTTATATCTATATCATTTTGGGGTCAGATTGAGAAATGTGAACGTAAATAAAAGGCAAATATCAAAACCAACAAGTTTTTGTTCATTTTCACAAGATTCATTTAGAATCGTCATTTCTAAAACTAAGTTTTTGTCGTTGCCTCGCCACTCTTGAAAAATCACACAAAATTAAGGCGCGTGTAATTTTTTCAGAATCTCTCATTCAGGTTTTAATGTGCCAAATATTGTAAACTTATTCATCAAAAGAGTACCTACCTACCCAGATATATAGTTAATAAGAAGGTAGGTAAATATTGAAAGATATAAAAATTATTATTTATTTATTATTTATTATTCATAATCATAAGTAAATAAACAGACACAGCATACCTAGTACGTGTTTCTGTATTATTTAAAAAGCATCAGTTAGGTAGGTATATTTCTTGCCTGATTTGATGGTGAAATAACCAGACTGATGAAAGGATTCAGAGCATCTTGAAAAGGTACCTTTCGTCCATTAGGTACCTTTCACTTATCAGCAGTCTTTTGTTGCCAAACAACAGCAAAGATTTAATAAAGAGTTACCTAGGCACCTAAACAGCCGTTGATTAGAACAATAGGAAACTTATCGCGAATACATTGTAGATCTAACTTTTGTTTTGTACAAAGTGGTAAGCGGTTACCGTAATCTATAGACGCTTGCAACATCAGGGGTTCTAGACAAATACCTCACGCTTAATTTTCCTTTCACGCTAACGCAATTTTTTCAAGGTAAAACTTGGCAGCTGTCAAGTGACATTTCCACAGCTAATGTCATTTCCATACATGGTATGGTATATGGTATAATAGGTACCTATATGATTTCATAAAAGTTTCTGAAAGCTGCCGAACTAGCTGCAATTATCTAGTTCTTAACTAATTTCACACTAGCCCGATGTTTCATCACGCGAGTGAAATCTTGGGTCAGAATTAAAGCCCAAATTAATCACTGCCCTTATTCATCTAAAAAATCCCAAATAATTAAATAAGTAGGTAGGTACTACTTACTTACCATTTACAAATGAGATATTTCTGGTTTCTACAAGCTAGGTATCCGACGGCTATCAGCATCAATCACTTAAATTAACACAAATTAATAATTATTCGACACTTTTACCACAACACGTTTTTTTTCTTCATTTCTAACTACACCCAGAATATTTTCGTTGGTACCTATTCAAATAATTTGTCTATTGTCAAATAATGATAGCTAGGTATCTCCTATCTATCACAAATTAATCTTTAAACTTTATAATGTACCTTGCGTAAACTTTAATCGATAAATTCATTTATAGTTCAACCATTAATCGTAAAATTATTTCATATTAAAATTCGTTGATTAAATTAAAATTAACTTTAATTATGATTAAAATACGCTTCTAGAAAAAATGCGTGCCCTGTGCTTCGTGAAGATTGCGACTGGCATTTATAATTTAACCATTAATTGTAAAATTATTTCCTATGAATGAATTCATTGATTAAATTAAGATTCACTTTAATTATGAATTAAACACACTCCTAGAAAGAATGCGTGCCCTACGCCTCTTCACGATCGCGACTGGCGATACTATGCTATGTTAGTTTATATGAAATTGAAAACCTATTCTGCGGAAGGCAGTGGGTTAAGCTGATAAGAGACGCGTTTGTGTGAGCGATAAGCGGAGCGTGTTTATTCAGCGTTTGTGAAACCATTGTTTCATAACTTTTATAAATGTTTTGATTTTGGACTAATGTTTAATTGAGAATTGAGAAATAAACGATTGCCGTCTATTGTATTGGATATCCTACGATTATTATGAACGTGAAAGTTTTTTGAGGATAATAATAATAATACATCAGAATAACACATAGGCTATTTTTTATCCGGGTACCACGCGGGCAGAAGATAGTAGTGGTTTTTCATAAGAAAAAAACATACCATTTTGTTGATTTTTTGATTAGTTTTTAAGCTGATCTAAATCGTTTTGGCCCTAGGCTGTAAGTTGTATAAATCGCTATCGCTTATCAACTTGACCGTGTCGCAAAAGAGCAGTTACCCTATGCAAGAAATACTGGTTACCCAGGTTATATAGTGCCCTATCGTTGATTTAAATCTAATAGCGGTGCGTACTATGGCTTTTGAAACTTTTTGAGATGTTAACTTATTGTAGGCTAATTAGGTATCTCTAAGGCAGTCCCAGGGAATCGATGAATCGCCCTGAACTAAGACCTCGCCATCTAGATTCTGGTAACAATAACTGCTCCAAATTTTATTCAACTCAGTTTACGTTACCGAGATTATTAGCAACAAGTATCTAAACATTGACGACCTCTGTGGCGTAGTATGGGCAAAGGCCCGCCTGAGACGCAGAAAGTTGCGGGTTTGATTCCCACCGCGGGAAAAATGTTTGTCTCGGGTCGGGGTGATTCTGTGTATAATATGTATTTACAAAAAAAAAATTTACAGCATTATTTATTTATTTTTGTTTATTTAAAAATACCTATGTATTTATTATGTTCATCGTGTGTGTCCAATTTTTAGTATCTAAGTTCATGTAGAATCATGTTTTTGTATGAAAAACTCATTCCTATAAGGGTGAAAAAATGGGTGATGAAATTGCATGTTGGACTTTTTATTAATTTCCCGTTAGTAGAAACCGGTTTTTGACATTTAATGTCTTATAAATTATTGATAGTTTGATGCCGATCTGTCATTGGCCTAAGGTCAAATACCGACAGATCACCCAAAATAATGTATCGACAAAATGACATCAAGAAACTCAACAAGTACGTAATCTTTTATGATTTTTATAAAAGTTATTGTCTGAATTAGTTAGAACTAAAGTGTTTATCTATTTGCTAATAAATTCAGACGAAGCCTTCGTATAAAGAACTTACTTAGTTCGTTTAATCTTTAATCAAAGTCACGAATACGTCAGAGCAGGTAGATATAGGCATACCATAAAAACTACCAGTTTTGATAATGATAAAAGATTGTTAATGGGTTTCTATGAAAGATTATACAAACAAATTCTGCCAGTTTTATCACAATGCAAACCTAAGATAGTATATGGCAGTGGCATGGCGGAAAAACCTCTAATTAAGTCGTAATTTTATAGTGTATATATATATTCATCAGTATATGTATAAACTGAAACGGTTTCCATAAGAAACTGTTAACCTTCGTAGATAATGGTAGCACGATTTCTTCTCGGTCTTTTGGTATTTTGATTCTGAAAATTTTAATTGAGGATTATTTTAGGATTATATGATTAATTGAAGAGAATATGTGTCCTATCTTACTTATTTTATTATTGGGTCAAAAAATAAAGCAGCAAAAAAGGTAAATTTTCACAAAATTTGAAAACCCAAGATTTACACAAGATTTTTACATAGTCTTAGAATCTCTCATCAACGCATACAATAATGAGGATTTCGGTTTTGCTGTTTGGCTTCGTAACTCTAAAATCTGTATCAAATTTCATTCAGGCTAACGATAAAATTCCTATGTACTTAATCACTTTATGAAAATACCTTACGCGTAAAATGATATTACAAAAGGCATAATGAGAATTTACTCTCTTGGAATCTAACAAATCGTCAGTGTTTAGTAAAACAAGAAAATTCTTTTGCAACATGAAACTAAGAAAAAAATGGATATGTAATTCAAATGAGCCATTCAATAGGGCCTTATTATCATCATCTTGTCACGCCAATCAATTTACTAAATCGATTCCATCGTATTTTAACTTAACCCGATTTACCGCGGAAAATGCAAGCGCATAAATCTCACGACACGCCAATACCCGGTGTTTTGACAAATAGCTCACGCTTAGTTTTTATTTCACGCTAACGCATATTTGTCAAGGTAAAACTTGGCAGCAGTCACGTGACATTTTCACAGCACCTCACGCTTAGTTTTTCTTTCACGCTGAAGCATATTTGTCAAGGTAAAACTTGGCAGCAGTCCGGTGTCATTTCCACAGCTAATGTCATTCCATACAATTCAATCTTTCCGCAGGCGTTAACGTTAACAGAAAGTGGTATTTTGTCTAGTTACTGGCTTGGCTGGGATCCCGAATGCTTATCCTACGGTTGAATCCTGTCCAATCTAGGAAACTTTTCTGTAATAAAATGGATATTGCATTTTGACATGCAATATCCAAAACGTCTACACTTGAAAGACACAATCTTGATCAACTTCAACTTCTTGATTATGGCTTCTGTGGCAATATCTTGTTGTAACATTTTGATTTTCAAGACATTTGAATATTGCTAAGCCTGACATATGGCATAATTAGTGCCAATGTCTTACTCATAGCTATTTTCCTTCTTCTATTGGGGGGGCATTGTAAATAGATGCAAAAAGGTGGTTATATTAAATTAATACTTATCCTACTAATATCATAAACGCGAAAGTTTGTTAGGATGGATGTCTGTGCTCTTTCACGCAAAAACTATAGATATAGCTTATACATCAGAAGAACACATAGGGTACTTTTTATCCGGGTATCTACCACGCGGGCGAAGCTAGCTTCTCATAAATGTAAAATGCTGTTTTAACTTTGATTGCTCATAGTGGCTTGTTTATACAAGCTGAACCTGTGTATATTCTGCGAATGAAATTTAAAGAATTTTTATATAATATACATATTTAACAATAGTTGCTATACACATAATGACGAAGAATAAATCTTCATCATTGTGTGTGGTGTCAGTGAACGCACTGACTAAGTTTCAATTCATTCCGAGAGTATACATACTTACTACTCGTAAGAGTGAGTGATTGCGACGCTCTCCCTCCGCGTCGCGTCTTGCACTGCGCGCTGCAGCTTTTTGTGCGTGGTTTAAATCACGCTTGTGCATGGAGGAGCCAGGTAGGCCACACTCACTGTGGCAATATCAGAATCGTCGCCCGCGCTGTCATGTAAGACACGATATCGAAAAAAAACAGCCGCTCCATCCTGCGTAATTTTGTAAATTTTCAATTCAATTTGCATTTATTATAACATATTTTTTGTAAATATTTCGTCGATTTTATTACTTAGATGCATACTCACTCAGGGTCACTGCCCCTTGAACAAACGCTTCTACAACATCGGAATCGGAGCCACAGACAGCCCACTCTGCAGAGGGTGTCTAACCGAAGAAGAATCGGCTGCCCATGTAATCCTGGAATGCGTGGGCGTAGCAACTCACCGCGCACAAATCCTTGACAACCCAAGGTCACTCCGCGAAGTCTGCGAAGACCCCAGGAAACTTCTGTGCTTCTGGGTGGAGTTAGGCTGGCTAACTCACTAGCCAGAAAGTCCCACGCATAATGGACCAATTAGAGTTTGAATGCGGAAAAGGGAGTCCACACACATACATACATACATACCTACATGCAGTCATGCTTTCCAGGCGGTGAGAATACATCGGTAGGTACTTAAATAATAATCAATTGGTTTAGGTTAGAGGTCGTCGTGGTTTTGAATGTTCTTACAGAAGGTTATGTTTAGGTATTTCAAGACGGTTTGGGCATATAGAAAGGAGATTAACAAAATACGTAAATATGCAAGTGGCGAGGGTGTATGAGCTAGTTGGAAGGGGAAGACCTCGGCAAACATACTCTGACTAATCTCTGTACTCTGAACATTAATAACGTTTGTAAAAATGAATAGGTACCTATCATATACTGACAAGCGTGTAAGAATCTTGGTAAAGATTAAGAATCGTGCTCTTTAATCAAGGTGTTAGTTCTCAGTAGTTAATTACAACACCCGATCAAGGTACCAGCGCGGTTTTAAATCTAAGCTCATAATAAGGTGAAAGACGCAAAAGAGCTGGGTAAGTCAAGATAGAGCAACTGAAAACCCGTATTCACTGCCGAAATTCCCATGGCTGGTATCATTGGATGGGATGAATCATATCACGGTAATTTGTAAGCTGGATGAGCCATAGATGGACAATGCGAATGCACAAAATTGGTTTCCTATTGGAAGTTCCGTTTTTTGGATGGATGGGCAATTAAAATAAGGAATTAGTGTCAAAATTGATTGTCATCTCGATAGCCTTGAGTTAGTGTGATCGCCCATCAGAACCCCTCCGGGAAACAGATGTGGCTTTAGTTAGACATATTTATTGACACAGAACAAACACATTATAAATAATACTACTTATGGTGTTATCAGTCTGTTTACAGCTGATATCTTTGTTCGTACATCAGTTCATTCAGCTGTTTTGAATATTTCTTGAAAGATTATGACAAAATGAAACATCCACGTTTATTTTCAATAACTAATGAATCACACGCTCATGTTTAATTTTCTCATAATTTAAAAAAAAGGTTTGTAAAGCTTAATTATAAATAGTATTGCGTTTACCTTTTTCATTATTTTTTTGCAATTGCAAAAGTCGTGGTCTCTTGTTGACTTACGATACATAAAACCGGCCACACAACCGGCTAAGGGTGGATTATGCGAACCAATTCGTAGAACTGCACCTTCTAACAAAGAGCAAACTAATAAGCAGAGCTTCATTATAGTGGAGCGGAAGAAGAAGAAGAAGCCTGTTTGTCAGAATAAGTGCGGTATTGCACCGACCGGACCAAGTTCTACGCTGCATTCGGCGTTTCTCGGGACTTTACGATTATTCCTGACTCGTGTGCAATACTCCATCAGGGCTGATGATGTGGAGGAGTATTTGCGCGTGGAGAGCTAATTCAGTCTGAGGGTCGGACGGTTGGAGCCACGCCCTACAGAGTCCGTTTCAATTCCTTCGTGGTGAGAGTGCTGGCTGAACACCTGTCGATCTTCTTGAAGGAAGATCTGTTCACATTACGACACACTACAATAACCGGATCAACACACTACAAAATCGGATCGCGACGCAAACATTTGTTGATCACGCGATTCTAAGACGCAGAGAGCCTATAATACCCGTCTTTACATTTCAAATTTGGATACTTTTTTATGACACAACTAAAGTGGAAAACTGGTTAACGGCCGACCTACCAAGCGGTTAACGTAACCTATAGACGCTTACAACTTAAGCAATCGTGGGTTGCCGACTCTGAGACATCAGGGGCGGAAAAATAATAAAAAAAAAGTGGCGTTGACGGTCCCTTCTAGGAATGAAAATAATATTGATTTTAAAAGTATCTAAAGAAAGAAAGAAAGAAGTTTAACGTGCTACCTAAAGTTCGAACGAACTACGGCAAGAGAGCTAACCTTTGCAGGCGCACAACTTTATAATAAAATACCCTCAGAAATAAAAAATGTAAACTCTTTCAACGTATATAAAATAAAACTCGCACAATTTATTATTAATATAAAGACATTACCTACCTAAATATGCGTTGGAGGGGTTAAATATTTTACTGCCTATTATTAACTTGTAGAACGTAACTACTAGAACGACCTACTTTTGAATTTTTTATGATATTTATGTTCTCGTGTAAGTAACTATGTCTTTATGGGAAAAACGTCTTAAACCTAGAAAGAAAGAAATAATATTTTATTTGAATCCAAAAACACAAACTTGAGAAAATACTGGGAAAGAATTAGCCTATAGAAAATATGTGTTGCTTGAGGTGAAAATAGGTCCCTGTCTCAGCTTGATGTATCTCTAGGGACCGGCAGTCCATTTTATTCGGAGTCCTTAGCGGTAATGATACAAAGTCTTATGTTCGTAATTTCACCGGCGCCCTTACCCTTCAAACCGGTAAATACACAGTTATGCGAATATTACTGCTTGGTAGAAATAGGTATACTTTCCCGGATAAGCTCTATCATAAGCTCTATCTATCATATCTACTTATTATGTAGGTACTAACTTATTTAATTCAATTGTTTCACGAACCATTCTCTTATAATATTGGCGTTCATCTGGATAGCAACACTATAATATTCTTTCTGCTACCCCCGATTTTGACATGTTTGCAGATACATGGACAAAAATTTTAAAAGAATGCATGTGTTTTTGTGAGCGTCATTAATTTATGTTGTATATTTTATTATGAATTTTTACTATTACATTCTATATTATATATTATTGATCTTCCTAATATTAATTATTTAAATTATATGTGTATTGTTAATAGTCTGACTTATTTATATTTAAAGTAGTTATAATTTTAGTCTTTAGTTAATGTAATTGGCCCTTGGCCGTGTTAATTAAAGTAAATAAATAGCACCAATAGATAAAGAATCTAGTGCTTTTGGGTTTTATTTTGGTTTGTGTTGCAATTGCCAATCCATATTCAACTTTTTGAAAGTGGATGAAATTACAAGTACTTAATTGATAGATAATTACAACATACGCCTATGTCTGTATCTACTTGACGTACCTAAGTGTACCTTAAGCTTTTTCTTACCTTAAGTATTATAAGAGAAATAATAAGTCAAGCCACTGATTTCTTGCTCTTTTACCGACGTATATAAATATATAAATACACATACGTGTGTATGTGTATTTATATATGTATATTTGTAGTAAATCTGTAGGTATGTATCTTAACATATTTATTATATATATAATATTTATTGTATTGTGTAGTTAATATTATTTTGTTGTTATTTTATGTACACCCCCGCTACTCTCACAATCTCTTACCATCCTCTCCATCCAAAGGTTGTCTGGAAGAGATAGCTTCTGAGCGATAAGACCACCCATTGTACTTTCTCTAGTATAATATTTTGTTATAATGTTTTTTGCTTAAGGTGTACAATAAAGTATTTTCATTCATTCATTCGTTCATTTATTTATGAGCCACGTGATCAAACTTCTCATTATATACCTAAGCAACGGGAAAATGAGATAGCCTCTAATAAACAAATTCGTCTTTTTAACAACTCCAACTAAATATTCTATAGAAAGCGCCAAGTAAAGATGAACAATCGAAAGTCTTGGATAGGTTAGGTTATTCATCATCATCATCATCATCAGCCTATATTAGTCCACTGCTGGACATAGGCCTCCCCTAATGAGCGCCATAGCGCTCTGTCTTCAGCTTGTCGCATCCAGCATCTGCCTGCAGTCTTTCGCAGATCGTCATCCCACCTGGCCTCCACTCAAGAACACGTTTACCCCAGCGGTTATCGGTTCTTCGCGAGATATGACCGGCCCACTGCCACTTCAGCTTGCTAATTCGATAACTTTGGTTCTCTGACGGATAGGTTATTAGGTTTTTTAATTACCGCTCAGAAAAGAAGGATTGCTATCCGAATTTTATCCAACAAACTTAGGTTCAAATAAATAAAACCGACCGGTTAGTCATATATTCATATTTTAGAAGTTTACTGCTTGAATGCATGTTACAAATTTAGATGCTAAAAAATTACCACCATGCTGAGTTGTATTAAGAGTGGCTTACATAGAAGATAACGAGTGGCTAAGATATTATCATTCAGACGCTCGTTAAATGTGACTGACTTAGTAATTTTGAAGGCAATGTAGATTTTAAGAGGCGAATAATGCTATAAAAAGAAGTCTGTTTAATTACCACCCGTATCATAATATTTGTGTTTTGAGCATCCAAGTCTCATACTTAGTCCTTTCCTGCCCTAGGGTTCCACCACCTGCCACCTGCAGAAATATACCACCTGCAGAAAATGCAAACATTTGTTCCGCAGCAGGAATTGAACCTGCACTTCTAGTGTCGGAACCGGCTAAGACGGATAAGCCTAATGTGCATTTATTTGCTTGACTTTATTATTCCTTGTTTTGTATTTTGTACCTATATAGATAGGTATATGAATCAGAATAAGGTAATGATAGGACATAGGCATATTACATGTGAGGGGGGGGGGGCGGGGGGGGTATGAAGATAAAACGCATACTCGTGTCGGATGTCTTTATTTTGTTAAATAATAATTGACTAAAAATTCACCTAATAAATGACTCAATATTTTATACAAAATGATATAATTTAGTGTAAAAACTATCACCATCGCAAAATGTTGAAGACAAAACATAATTGAATGCTTACAAACATAGATAATTCCGTGATAGGTACCTATAGGTACTTAGGTAGGTACTTATCTACTTATTTCATAGATTTTTTTCCAAGCCTACCCTTTTTAAAGTTTTAGAAGTTTGGACTGGTAAAATGTGTGCCATGATTTATAAAAACTGTAGGTTGCTTAATATGCGGGTAAATCAGACGATTATAATACTCCATCAATTCAACCAAATGAGATGAAATAAAAATGAAACTACAAAAAAATATATGTTTTTTTTCTTAACGGTAGGCGGCTTTTGTACATTTAGTCATGATAAATGGACCACGTCTTATCAACAACAACACGAAGAAATTATTCTAACTGGCAACTTAAGTTTGCCCCGAACGTTCATAACCTTATTTCACGGCAATTTGTTACCAGAACAAATAATTACTGCTCAGACTAAAAACTAGCGCCGTTCCATACAAAAATTACACTTAAACTAAACTAAGTACGCTTAAAGCTTAAAAAACGTGGTCATCACCCGACACGAATAACCTAAAACTGATTCATAAATATCTACTCCATACTTTTACGTAGACTAGTTTAGACAAACTTCAAACAATTCGCAATATATATAAATATTTTATACAGTAACTTTCGACTTTATCGAATCTAGCAACATAATATTACGACATTGAAAAAATACCTACTTACTTGTAACTGACATTCTGTAGCGAAAACCTTTTCACCTACATACCAATGGAGTGCTAGTTAACACGTTAACAATAGTTAATAGTTTGACGAGGACTTACGTCAAATCTGATCGAAAAAACAAGCTTAAATTCAATTATATTAAAAATTATAAATTTATTTTTACGTTAACTTTATCTACGGAATGTCATTCACAACGTTGCTGACTATGCGAATTTGCTGACTAGAACGAAATCACAAAATAAGTAAATACTAGGCTCGAAATACTAGTTCCTTGAAACGTAGGAATTAGTAACAAAGCATACTTATAACAAACTTAAGTGTGGTAAGTACACACTTATCATAAAGTTTGCGATAAGTTTGGAAACGAATACAAATAAAAGGAAAAGAAAAATATTTCAACTTTTCAAAATGATCGCAAACTTATTCTGTGTGTTTACATTTTAGCGTTATTTGTGTAGTATTGACAGGATTAATGAATAAATAAACAGCCAACAGATAATACTAGCCCTGATCCCATACTGGGATTCTCTGTGTCGTGGGTATCAGGAACTCCGAATACAGGAGTACCACAACACCAAGATTCGGAAAAAATATCAGCAGAATATGCAAACATCCGCTGCTGAAATCGAATCCGCACCTATTTAATATTAGGTATTATTTAGGTATTAATTTAAATTGTCTAGTTTAGTTTAAAAACATTTTTTCTAGCTAGCAACATTTTTTTTTAATGATGGGTGTAGTATTTATTAGGTACTTATAAAAAATACTTTTTAGCATTTAGTAACAGCTTGTGTATGTTATCCGATTAAATGTACTGCTTGTGATTTACATATTTATACTAGACATTATAAAGGTTATGAGAATCCGGTGAAACTAGTTTTAAGCGATCAGATTGTATTTAGGCACATTTAGACAGCAAAAGAGCGACAATGGCCTAGATTCTGTAGTACACTGACTAAACTAAATTTAAACTATCGCTCTCATTTACTGATAGTGTACGCAAGAAAGAGATAGCTACAATTTTAGTGCCGTGTGCTGCTGTCAGATCAGTTTACGTGCCGCTTTTCTTCGTGTTCACAGTCAGCATGTTTTGATATCACGACTAAATTTGTATGGAAAACTTAAATCTGAATAATTTGACAGCACTAAAATTGTAGCTATCTCTTTCTTGCGACAGTTTAAATTTAGTTTAGTCAGTGTACTACAGAATCGAGGCCATCAGAACATTGAGTACTTTGCGTTAATTTCTCTGACACGATACGAAAAATCCTCTTTAAATATCTTCTTACCTAATTCAAGGAAAATTATCTTATCTGGTAAAGTTTACATAACTATTATTTTACTCAGTGACTGTCAAAATATAAAAATTATGTAGCAATAGTATTAAAATAAACAAGATAACTTTATAGTGTTTTGATTACATGGATGATAATGCAAGCAATTTCAAGGATTTTCATTGATTATACTGTCTCTTTTAAAAAATGGTTACCATTTTAAAAATGGTTGTGGTTATCACTTTAAAAATGTTAGTTTTAAAGTTCACACATAATTAGCGTTAATTCTGCGTAAGTAGAACATTACATTTTAAATGTGTTCCGAAAATCCCGATTAAGCGTTCAGGGGGTACGATACCCAATACAAATACCAACCACACTCGAACGAACATTTGCAGAACACGCAAACATTTGTCCCGCAGCTGGAATCTAAATCGAAGTAATGATGTGACTATATCAGAGGATCTGGGGTCTAGACAAATACCTCACGCTTACTTTTCCTTTCACGCTAACGCAAATTCGTCAACAAAAACCTTGGCAGAAGTCACGTGACATTTCCACATTTCCACTAATGTACATCTCCATATAATTGAATCTTTCTGCAGGCGTTAACGCCAACAGAAAGTGATGTTTGTCTAGACACCCAGATCCCGCTGTGTCAGAATTTTTGGGACGCGTTTTAAAAAATAACGTCTTTTTCCAATTTATTGGTAAAAAAAGGTACCAAAAGGCTCATAAATAAACACAGTATACATATCAGTAATGCTACTAGATCGTATGCAGCGTCTGATAGCACAAGATGATAAAAACTAAATTCATACTAACATCCTTACTAAGACGATTTTCTCGCTTCGGAAAAAAGCAACGGATTGCGAACATTCGAACATTTATACGTCAATTATTTTTATTCGTTACATCATGAATATGAACAACTGGATTACGAAACAAAAACATGTATCAAAAGTTTATTTTACAAAAAAAGTTTGAAGCAAATTTCTACTAATGTCAAATATCTCTCTTCACTAAAAAAAATCTAGTTTCAAGTAAACGAGTCGTTTTGTTTTTATTTGGATTATAAATCGTTTCAATCACCTTACCTATTAGATACCAAAAAAGCTCGTAAAAACTCAACGAAAAAATTAAATTAACAATACTGTATTAGCGATTATTTTACATTGGTTTGAAGTATTAAGAAGCACTTTAAGTCGCTGCTTATTCGACTGTTTTAAGACCATCTTGAAAAGTAGGTACTTATGTACTATAAATAAAGTAGGGACCTACTCAGGTCTATTATATCCTCGTCTATTAAAATTATGTTGTTGAATGTTTTTTTAAGATGAGTTGAATCAACATTGAAATTGGTGCATCATTAGGGAAATAACAATATTTTGTAGTCAGATGATAAAATATAGGAAACTAAGTCAAATAAGCAGCGCCTTAGAACTTACGCCTATTATTTCTCTTGGTCTGAAGGTTCGACGTTTTCCGTTTGTGCGAATTTCAGGAACACCTGCTCTAGAGTCGTCTGACTGAAGCTGTATTCCACTATGTTTAGCTTTTCTTTTGCTGTAAACAAATAATAGTTTTATGTTTTGGCGCCCAACGTGGTACAATTAAATTTTTGTTCAAAAAAGTTTAAATTTTCAAATTGTCTCGTTCGGATCCCAAATTGGAATTTTAACTGGCATCTGTTGGTCTAGAAGCGAGTAAAGTCAAATAAATCTGTGTGTCTTGAGTTGTATCTCAGAACCATTTTCTGATGTCTCAAGGTATTATAGAAGACTTACCCTCCTCGATCTGCTGGAAACACTTGGCTAGACTGGAGACAGCGGACTGGGGGACGGAGAAGACAAGCCGATCGGCGAAGTTCTCTTCTACGATCGCCGACGGGAACAGATTGCCGACGAGTGCTATCGCCGCGTCAGCGCCCGCACCGCCGCCGCTTGACTCCGTTCTATAATGTTACGACAGACATGGTTCTAGAAAGGTAAAGTATATAGTCGTAATAATATCCTAAAATGGTACAGTAAATGGTTCAATGAGGAATAGTCATATAAAAAGTAAGGGTGAGTGATACCCCCTGGTTTTGGTAGGTTACAGTAACTGCTTACCAACAGATGGGCCGTATGCTTGTTTTGCCACTTGTATAAAAAATATTTCTTCATGTTACCTGTGGTGATGATGTGTGCGAGGAGGTGATCCTCCGCCGACGAGGGGCGTGTGTATGCTGGCGTCCACCGCTTCCGCCTCACCCTCCGCCTCCGCCTCCGCTGCCGCACACTGCGACCCCCCACCCGAGCCAGCTGAACATGAAAGTCAAATTTAATATAAATACAATCTCGTATTTAAAATCCCAAGGATCATTTACAATCGTCAACTAAAAATCTATGTGAATTTAACTCTTTTTAATGGATGTATACACATACAGATACATCACAAATAAGTAGAAATGTCAACAAAAAACAGTAAAGTACAATAATACTAAAATAAACAATGATAGAAAAATGTGGTTTTACCTTCGTCCGCCTCTCCTAATGATGGCGAATTCGGCGTAGACCTCAACGGCGATGGTGACATGGATAGCTCGGATTCCATCATCTATACAAAACAAGTATACTGAAAATTTTAGTTGAAGAATCAATAAGTAGAATATACTAAAATATAGTGATGATAAAGTAAAGTATAGTAACTCAACACGCAGTGAACAGCCAGAGCTGGCAAAATATAGTAACTGAACACATAATGGACGACCAATGATGATAAAAAACATATAGTTCAAACTTAATAGTTAGGTAGTGAATACTGAAATATAGTTGAAGACTCGTCATATCGGCGGCCAGTGATCATAAAATATTGCAATTTAAACAAGTAGTGGTCAACCCCCACACCATGTACCAAAGACATGGAAGTAGGAGCAATTCATTACCGTTGACTTCTGACTGCTCTGTCCAATCTTCATTTCTAACGTGTATCCAGCCCCGTATAGATTCTTGAGGTGTTGCGTTGAGCCGATGCATCTGAAATTAAAAATATACATATACCGCTTCATCGCTTTCTAGAATTCAGATTGAATAAAACTCAAATTCGACATAATTTTCGATTGAAATTCTTGCTAGTACCATCTTGAAAAAAATGATGATAGGGAAGAGCCAGTGGTAGAATGGGAATAACCAGATTTAAGTACCTCAGGCCACCCTTGACCATGATGCCAACTCTTGAACATAGCGCATCAGCTTCTTCCATGGAATGTGTCGTAAGTATAGCACCCTTTTTGCCCTGCGGGAAGAAAAATATCAAATCAGGACATTCATCAAAATATGATGACTGGATATTAGTTCATCCATATATATTTGTGTATTAGTGTAGTGTATTCATCTAACTGGTGTCAAAGTCAAAGTAAAGAATAATGGAGAAGTCACAGGGTCTGCTAGATTAGGTACAATCAAGAAAAATCCTGCCAAGGTACGCCCTGGCAGTATACGTTCTTTTTCTTCTATCACGGATATTAATTTCGAGCACGTTCCCTCCCAAGCTTTGAGGTTAACTAGATAGATTAGCACAATAGGGTAGACGACTATGAACTATTTCTATGTCGGTCCGGTCAAACTGATACGTTACAGGGCCTGCTAGATTAGGTAAGAAAAAACCTGCCAAGTTGCGTGGCAGTACCTTTACGTCCTTTTTTCTGCTTTCATGGTTATTAATTAGGAGCATATTCCTTCTCAAGCTTTTAGGTTAACTAGATAGATTAGCAAGATAATGTTGATTATGAACTTCTGGTCTATGAAGGTCCGGTCCAAACTGATGCGCTACCACATTAGTTAGTTTCAGGTGGTGGGTGTTGATAACATGGAAAATGTTATCAAGTGGTGTTCAAAGTTTACATTAATGTACCGATCGCCACAGCTACCATCACCGTGATCACGCCAGTTTGCACGTTAAATACCTGTAAAACTTATAATTAAGAAGAAGATTGGTCACCTGAAAACTGGCTAAGATGGTATCCCACAGGAACCTCTTGCTCCTCGGATCCATGCCAGTGGACGGTTCATCCAGTAGCACCACGCGCGGGCTGCCCACCATCGCCAGCGCGAAGGAGAGCTTCCGCCGCGTACCCCCCGAGCACTCCTCCGCGTTCTTACCCGCATGCGCCATAATTTGGAGGCCGTTGAGATACGCGTCCACTATTCTGGGAAGACCAATAAAGGTGTTTCAACTCTCCGACGCAATAGAACGGGGTATAAGATTAGTCTTTGTCTGGCTATGCATGCGAGGTTGTACATATTTCTCTCTCTCTCTCTCTCTGTTTGTGTGTATGTGTGTGTGTGTGTATGTGTGTGTGTGTATGTGTGTGTATGTGTGTGTGTGTATGTGTGTGTGTGTGTGTGTGTGTGTGTATGTGTGTGTGTGTGTATGTGTTCTATGACACTGTAGCTTCCAAGCGAATAAACCATTAAAAAAACCATTATTAAAACATTAGAAACAGAAATTGGCGCCCAACGTGGTACAGTATCCGGCTCAACGGCCGACCGCCACTTACCTAGATGTATCACATTTGCTGACGCCTCTGATGGCCGCATAACACTCAATGTGCTCGCGAATGGTGACATTCTTCCAGAGAGCGTCGTGCTGAGGACAGTAGCCGAGTAGACGGAACGCTGATGCTCGAGAGTCCGTTATGTTTTGATTGCTCAGCATCACCTGCGAAGAATGAGTTGAATTTCATTCTAAGGATTATAAGAAAGTGGTTTATGTGACACAACAAGAAAGCTTAGAAAGGATAGGTACAAAATAAATAAAATAGACACTATAAATAGGTGCCTCATATTCTTTGTTTTTATAAAAACAAAGAATATGAGGCACTTTTTTTGTGCTAATTAGTCCCATCTGTGGTGTGTGAGCCAAACAGGTCCTGTCTCAGCTTAGTGGTACTCCTTACTGTAGTGAGAAGCAACGCTGATTTTCATTTCTGATTTTATATTATAAGTATAACCCAGCGTAATTTTCACTGAAAACATGTCTAATCATGATTTAATTATTTTTCTAAATTTTGGTATAGTTGTGTGCGACAATGATCATGGGTGGAATAAAGACTTTACAAAAGAAAACATTTTTGAAACATTGATACACAAAAATGGAGTCTGAGTCAGTTTACATTTTATGCAAACGGCCGCCCTCGGCATCCGACCGACTCACCGCGTCGCATCACCCGTCCGCGCTATTGCTTCTTTTTCTCGGTTCCTAGGGGTCGTAGTGTGATGTTAAATTATTCATGTAAATAAATAAATTAAAAATAATAAAATTAACATTTTATTAAAAATTATTATTGTATTTTGAGATGTTACATAAGTAAGAAATTAGTTGATGGGAATTACTTTGCACATAAACCTTATAAATATACACTCTACATAATAAAAGTTCTTATTTTACATCTAGTTCTTATTTTTTAAACTCCAAAACAAAACAAACACGTTCACGACTTACGAGGATATTAAGTAGAGTATGGTCAGAGACATTATATTTAATGTTTGGACATTATATTTGGCATATGTCCGCGTTATGCATAGCAGAAATTCTCTTGCTAAGTATATTTATATTTCCAGCTTCACTCTGAGATCTCACACGTTTCGCTTGTTTCTAGAAGTGATGCTGAAAGTTACCACTCCTCTGGTAATCTAATCAGTACTAACCTCTCCTCTAGTCGGCTTCTCCTCAGCAGTGATGATCTTCATAGTAGTGGTCTTCCCGGCGCCGTTGTGCCCGAGTAGGCCGAAGACCTCCCCTCCCTCCACGGCTAGGCTGAGCCGCTGAAGGCCCGCCTTGCGGACGGTGCCCTCCTCCCCTCCACAGCCGCAGCCCCCGCTACCCGCGTTACGAACTTTGTATACCTTACGGAGATTCTGTGAAAAGACATTGAAGCTATTTGTGTTTCTGCCAATGTATCTAACTTAATGGGCGGATAAGGTTAGCCAGCCAAAATATAAGAGCTACCTGTGGGAACCGGGTTTGATTTTCTATTCAATATTTTGATTTCCATACTAATAGGTAAAGTCATCGACATAGGTCTTAAAATTAGCTTAAAAGAGCTATAGTCTTGGTATTTTTATTGTAATGTAATGCTTGTTGAACTACTTACCTACATAATTATATGTATATAAATATTGGTGTACGGGACTGGTTGGTGAATTCGGATGAAAAATACTCACATGTACAACTAAAGGCGGAGCGTTAGGTGTGGGGTTACCCAGTATGGCCGCCACGCGGCGTCTCTCTTTCCTCACGTCATCATCTTCTCTTGCATCCCCTGTGCTGGGCGGTGGTTCAGCCTCCACGTCACATTTCTCTGAAGATGCTCGTCTTCTCCTTCTCTGTAAAAGATAACTCTTTGATCTTTCAATGACATTAAAAACCTCACTTTACCATCAACGCCAAACATAAAAAAACAGTCCAATTCTTTGGGTTGGTCGCGCGTGGGGTAAATTCATTTTAATATTTTAAATTTACGTGGTTTTAAAGCTGACGTTTCCATATGATCCTTGTGATCCAAATGAATAAAAACCTTTTCACTTTGACGTCTTTTAGACAGTTCCATGTTTTCATTTTCATTAGTTGTAGCGACTAACACAACAAAAATCAATGCTTCGATGCTCGCTTCTTTCTTTCTTCCTTCTATTATTAGGTTATTCTTAGTAGGTTACACCAATTATAAGGAAATGCAATAATGTTCACATTCACACTGTTGTGTATGATTTGACGCTTACTTGACCGAGCAAAACTTTGGCTGATACTTTTTATTGTTTCTTTGAGGTATATCTCTTTATCGATGAATGAGTTCACTTTGTTCCATCGGCAAACAGAAGCTAAATGAAGGTCCATAATAAAATAACGCTTATTTTTAAAATCATGCCTGTGTTTTTTTACTGATCTAAAATTGACATATTAACTATCACTTTATAAGCACACTAATAATGTAAATAAATCCCTAAGTTTTTTGTGTAAATAAATGTATATTATTTTATGTTATCCTGTCTTATCTTACATCACAAAGGTTCAGAGTACAGTCGTTGGCCTTGAGTGCATCAGCAGCTCTGAGGGCGGCGCCCGACACCGGGATGTGCCACAGCATGGCGCAGACCAGCACGCACACCTCCGCCGTCATGTAGCTCCACAGGGACGGGTTGGTGCAGGGGTCGCGCAGGTTGCAGGTCACGTAAACCCTGAGGAATCACATGATTTACACCTTACACCTACTTTTATAGCCCCAAAGTAAGCAGAGCTTATGTTATAGGAACTGATATTCTGCTCAAATACTTTTTTTATACATACATAATATACATAGTACAACACCTATAGCATACATAGCCTTTCTCGCACATACGTATTAAAATAGCTACCAGCATGGACAAGCCAAATGATACGCACTGCTCAGGCAAATGGAGCAAAATTGACACCAATTGGTATTCGCGGTATTGGTGAATGAGACATGCGAGAATGAGATCAAGCTCACAGCAGTTCCTAACTGGAGGAGAGTTGCTCGAGACAGATCTCAATAAAAAATGCTGGAGAAGGCCAATTCCAAGAGGCACAATGAACTGAGATACATACTCTAACATGAAACACGCTTATTAAGAATCAGTTCAGAATTTCAAGGCTATAATAATAAATAACTACCAACATATCTGTATACTCTTGGATATAAAAAGAGTGGGGCATTTACAAGTATTTTTTACTTAAATAAAGGTTCCACATCTTATGAAAAACTGTAAACTGGTTACAGAAATAAAAACTTATATATGTAAACAGTAAACACTGATACTTAAAGATATCGGAGACTCACCTATCAACATAGTAAATGATGGCGTAAGGAATATACATGACGTCTACGAAACTGAAGAACACGTGCAAGTAAAAGGCACCTTCACTACCTGCAAAACATCACATCACACAGCTGAGTAGACAAACAACAACTTAAGAACAATTGATAATACAGCTTAAAATAGATATATCATCAATTGTAAGTTGTCGGCTCAATGAGCTCAAGACTATAAACATGATTTTCAAAAACACATAAAAAATATAAGAAGTGTAACTTATGTTGGGTCACGAAAAAATATTACATCAGTTACTGCTTAACTCTTGGCACAGATCTAGCCGAGAGACAATAGATTTTGTCTGAAATTTCAGCAGTCTTATAGTTAAGGTAGGCCATTTAAAGTTATGTCACAAACTCGTTAATCTTTAAGAAAAATTATAAACTCACCCCATTTAAAAGTATCTAAAACGGCGACCAGAATAAACGGGATGACGCCGACCCAGGTAGTGATGTTAGGCATAATGCTTTGAGCGGAGTCCATCTTGTCAAAAATATAGGAGAGGCAAGTGTTGAAGAGAATTGCAGAAGGACTGTAGAGGATCAGCAGGGTACAGAGCATGAAGATAGCCGATGGATTGTTCAAACTTGGAATGTCATTCAAGACTACCTGAAAGACAATATACTCTTAAATTTTAAAGTGAAAACTATAAATAAGAAGAACATTAAATCTAAATGTGGCATCATAAACTTACCTAAAGTATCATGCATTACCATTTAAAATGAATTATTCCCGGCATACAGACTTCATGCTACATCGATTTCTCGATATCACGAACTCCATTACGTCGACCGCGTTATTTTGCCTATGATTGTACGTCAACACCCCTTAACATCAAACACTTTAGAGTCGAGTACGGATTTAAGGCAAGTTCTCACGACGCAGATTCTCAAAGAGCCGAGTTTTTTTAATATAACGTTGTTTCACAGAGTCAATTTTCTCTAAGTACAGTCAGATATGGAATTTAGTGAGCTTATTATGACCATCGGAAAATAAACAGAATAAATAGAATCTTACCAGTATCAATACTCCAGCAGTTGTTATCAACATTATCACTGTGAGAATCGTGAAGAATGTGAGGAAATACATGCACATGGATAGCCCGTTTATCCTTAGTTGATTTCTGGCTTTTATCTGTAAGATAATTACAAAGTATATGAGATCTATCATAATGACTATATTTATAAAGATTATTGAACAGTAGACGAACTCAAAACTACTCCGTTTCTATCTGATTATGTGTCAAAATGTAACAAAAGGAAACAAAACACTGTTTAGCTAGATAATTGTTTTTTTTATATGTAAGCATGTAATATTATCAAAGTAGTCTAAATACTTTAGAGTCTGAAACTCGCAAACAATACCATACATAGAGACACTCCCCAACATATTTTCACCAATAGAAACATGTTTTGAACATTTTGAATCTCGCAGTGTTGAAATAAGCCAGAGTAATCTAGCCCAGCCTGACATGACCACGAGTAAAGTGAACCAGGCGATACATCAACGACAAGTCGATACTAGATACATGTATTAATTTGTGAAATCCTCACCTCTCTGTCATAGACTATATCCACAGCTAATGTCACAGGAACCAGTGCAAAAATCATGCCCACAAAGATTGCGCACACTACATTTCCCAGGTTAAATTCTTCTTGCTGTTCCGTCTGCTGGAATGGATGGACCAACACTTCAATAGGCTTAAAGCTCTCTATTAGACCGGAAGCAGTCATCATAGCCCTAAAAAATTACAAAACTGTAGACATTTTTTAACAGTCAACCCTAAAGATTCCCTAAAAAGATGTGTTGGACTTACCTATAAAGGCTGTTATCTAACAAGTTGATAATAATAGGCAGACCATGAGTATAAGTACTATTATAATAGGCCATTATATTTCCATACGGTATCATACTCTCCTTCATACTAAACGCTCCGAAATTCTCCATACTCAAAAAACTAGAAAAATTTCCGTCAAAGTCCACAATAGGGTTAGCACCAAGTAATCCTAAGGAGTTTTTAAAGTCTGCTAGTTCGTTAAGGTTGCTCGGCTCGCTGAATAAGGCGATAGGGGTCTTGTTGAAATAGGCGTTGGGGTCAAGTTTGAGAGGTTGCATCCGAAAAAATACTATTTGGCGTGATTTCACCCAGAGGCCAATAGCACACGAAACTGGAAGAGAAGAAAACCATGAACATTTAGAACGAGAGAAGAAAAACATGAACATTGACAGTTGGAAACTTATGAGAATCTATGTTAAGAGTCTAGATTAAGTTTCAAATTCGTTCTTGAATACGGGCATACGAATTTAACTAGAGTGTAAAGAACTGTAAATAATTATTTAGAATAAATGATGTTGACAAACTTACTATCTATCTAACAATATATGGTAAGTTCACTTTATTATTTTACCTTAAGAATCGGAAAAGTATAATATACACTTGCAAAATTATCTACTTATTCAAAAATATCGAGGTGAGTACTTACTGATAGGCATAAAAATCATAACATAGAGCTTGTATGGATCTCTGATCATTCTGACAGTTCGGATGTAGACCATGGCACAGAAGGTCCTCCAGCAATTAGGGTTGGTCTTAACCATTTCACTGAGAGCATCCACTGACACAGTTACTTCTGGGACCACCTAAAATGGAGAACGCACAGCTGGAATTATTATGATCCTACTTCTATTATAAACGCGAATGTTTGTGAGGATGAATGTTTGTAACTCTTTCACGCAAAAACTACCAAACGGATTTTGATGAAACTTTACAGTAATATACCTTATACACGGGTAAAAAGGATTTCTTGAATAAGAAAGGATTTCTTTGAACTGATTTCTCGAAATATTTGGTTATTACAAAAATATATTTTCTTATTTTAATGCAATATTTTTAAAACAAAAATACTGCTTATCTTTTTTGAAGACAATATTTTTCTCAATTTTGTTCTTACTTGAAAATAAATATGTTTATTTCAAGACTTATTTTATGTCGTATCAAATAAATATCAAATAAATGTGTTAAATAAAACAATATGTTTCTTGAATTAAATTTATTTATCTCGTAACAAATAAAATAAAAATAGATGATTTTTTTACTATTACGAAGAAATTATTGTCTAGCGTCTATAGGGAGAGAATCATTTTCTTAGAGGTAATAAAAATGTCTTAATGGAAAGCAATTTGTCTTTCTATAAGAAATCAGTTTTTACTGTGTACATGTGTGTACATGAGAAAAATATATAGGCTACTTTTGATCCGGATACCACGCGGGCGAAGCCGTAGTGAAAAGCGCGACCCTGAGAAATAACGGGTGAAAAGTCTCATGTGTAATTTCACCGGCACTCATACCCTTCACCGAGGAACACAGCATTCAAAGTAAGTAGGTAGAACTATAATAGACAGATGCGAACCTTTTAAGATATGAAATTAGCTTTTAACTTTTAATCTATGCTGTACATTTTGAATATAAATTTTAAGGTACTTAGATGCGGTATTTTTAAGGCCCCTTAGTACGGTTGCAAATTTCATAGGTATCACAAAAAATAATCAATAGTTTTAGAATATTATGATGACTATACCACGTACTTTACTATTCTCCTGCTGACGTTTCGTTGACCGTTTAGAGGTCCTTCCTGGGAACGACGGGAACTGGTTCAATTCTCGTCTCACGACCATCGAGCGTAGTTGCGGACGGTGCTCATGAGGAAGGACCTCTTAAACGGTCAACGAAACGACAGCAGGAGGATAGTAAAGTACGTGGTATAGTCGTAATATTAATCTATAATGATACCAAACCATGATAATTTCAATTCAATAACATCTAGTTTGTTTTGATTTGTTTGAAATTTTCCCAAATTATTATCCAGCGTCTTTAAGCGTCAGTTCATTTGTCACTTACTTTGACGTGTTCCACTCCATGATTAGTGGAATGCAATGCGTGAGACGCGGGTGGCGTTGGTAGCGATGTGGTCTTCTCAGCTGCTTTATCGTTCAGTTCCTGAAAATAACACATCATCAGGTTACCAAAATTATTTATTTTATTCCAAAAACGATCGTGAACTTGACTATTCATATTGTAAAAACGGGAACCACTCACCTTGATGAAGACTCTCGGAAAGAGTCGAAACTTAGTCGGTGCCTTCACCGATAGTGCAGTACATGAAAATTCCCGTTTTTACAATATGATAATTATTTATATATGAAGAAAACGAACAAGGTTGGTATTGTGCCCTCCATTTTTTATTTTTTTATTTTTTTTGCTTGTGGCATCCCTATGAGTAACAGCTGTTGATATTATCCCGATTTTATTTACTCGATTTTAAATATATTTAGGTGTTTTTACGTAGCCCTTTCCGAATTTATCGCTTTGAAACAATCGTAATTACGTGTACAAATGTTATTAGTAGTATACATTGTGAAAATAAAGTGAAATTGGCCAAACACTAACGGTTAGGAAGTTTGAATATTTTCATTGTTTTTTACCAGTTTGGAAGTGTTTGTTGCTCGTTTTGTGTAGATTACAAACGTTGAAATACAATTTCCCATCAAATAAGTATACACAAAGCACGTAAGTACACAAAATTTCAAATTTTATAACCTCAACTTGTGTTTACATTTCTTTGGTATTTTCGCGTTGATTGATTCTTCGTTTTGAAGAACCAAGTTAATTTATTAAAAATGAACACCCGTAAGGCCCTCTCACGCCAGGAGGAGTCCAAACTTCACCAGGTTTTGCTGGAATTGAAGGCTGCCAAAGAATTGTGTTCTCAGTTGTCGTTGGAGAGAGAAGACAATGAAAAACTTGTTTTAGACGCGTTAGATAACAATAAAAAGTTAAAAAATGAGCTGTCCGTACTGCATTCACAGTACACCTTAGTTAATGAAGAACGGGACAAGTTAGAAAATATAATTTTAGGGTTCGACCAGTGTGCTGTAGAGTACGACCAGGCCCTAAAGCGAACATCTGTCTTGGAGAAGGAGTTATGTGATGCTCACAAACAAATCACACTCCTGGAAGAAGCCTCTCAATGCTCCGCCACACTGAAAACCCAGAGTTTATTCAACGAATTAGTAACAGCTGATAGGGTACCTGGCCAAATTCTTGATGCAAGCTGTCATATTCCTACTGTAACAATTGACTTGACAAATGATGACTCAGTGGGTATTTCAGCATGCAACAGGAGTAACACAAGTAAAAACAAACTTAAAAAATATGTTAAAATCAATAAATATATTAACAAAACTAAAAAAATGTTGAAAAATCAAAAATCTTTAGTAAGTAAGATTAAAAATAAGAGACAAAAATTAGAAATACTCGATGAGTTGCAAATGTACACAATTAAATTAGAAAATAATAAAATAAAGTATGAATCTGACATACAGCAACTACAGTCAGAACTTGCCAGCGTTGAGGAGTCCTTGGGCTCCATTACTAGTCGCTATGAGAAGTCTCAGGAAGCAATAAGGGAGTACTCACTGGCGATGGATGAATTACTCAAATTATCATATAGCAACAAGGAGCGTTATGATTCATTAGTGGCCAATCACACATGTGATTGCCAGCGCTCTGACATTCCAGAACCAGTGTATCCTGCCTCATCCGCTTCCCAGCTGTATGTCAGTGCCAAAACTTCTGAAACTTTGAATAGAATTGCTAATAAAACTATTATGTTCAGCGATGAAATTGGAAAAAACATGGGCCAGTTATTGACTATGAAATTGGGACATTCAGTCATAAATCATTGTGTACCTAATTCTAGCCTTCATGAAATTATGCCAATAATTTCAAAGTATGAATTTGACAGTGAATCAAATCTGATTATTTGGCTTGGAAATAGGGGTAATGTGAACAAATCAGAACTTATAAAATACTTTGATACTCTGTGTTCACTACAAATTAATAAAATTGTAATGTTCACATTCCCTTATAGCAACAGCTTGCCACAAGCAGAAAATGATCTTAGATATAAGTTAAATATGACTCTGCATACAATATCATGCAATAATAAATTAATTCATTTAATTGATTCTAACAGTGTTGTTAAAACATATTATTTGACCAAAGGTAGATACTACCTTTCTAACTTTTACAAACGACAGATAGCTGTTTCGCTATCTTATTATTTTAGTATAACAGCCAAAAACTTGGCTAACCAAAATGCTTTTTTTGAGCATTGTCCTAAAATTGAAAACCAGACATTGGAAATTATTCCATGTCATTTAAATTACCAGACACGACAATAGAAGAAATCTCTAGCACTAAAAAGTCAAATAATATTTTTTTTTTAAATAAACAAAACAAACAGTTGTTAAATAATAAAAATGTGAAATATACCAACTTGATGCACCAAAATATTGAAGGAATTCGTTGTAAAGAATTAGAACTAGAACTGTACATGAACTCAAATGACATTGACATTATTTGCATTACAGAACATTGGCTGAGAAGCCATGAGGTCATGTTCAGTTTCAGTAATCACCAAGTTGGTAGTTCTTTCTGCAGATTACATGCTATACGTGGTGGCTCATTAATCCTACTTAATAAACAGATAAAATTTAGAGAACGTTTAGATATAGTCCACCTCTCTGTAGAAAGACACATTGAAGTTGCTTGCATAGAGTTGGAGCAATTCATAGTTATAAGCGTTTACAGCCCACCATCTGCCTCATTTGACATTTTTGAAAAAGTTATGGAAGAAATGTTGTTTAAATTATCTAAATCAAATAAATATATTATTACGTGCGGAGATTTTAATGTTAATTTACTAGAAATTAACTCCTTAAATACTAGAATAATTAGTTTATTTCAATCATTTGATTTAAAACCTCAATTTATGGAGCCTACTCGAATAACCGATACTTCGGCCACATGTATAGACAATATCTTTGCCAACATTAAAATTTTAAATAAGAGTTTAATTAGTAATATTAAGTCGGATCATCTTGGACAAATAATTAAAATAGAGGTTCAAACAAAAAAACTTGAAAAAAGAAATATTACTTGTATACCTATGACCAAAGATCGATTGGACAAACTAAAATTGAATTTAACTTCTGTATTTCCATGTTTGTATGGTAATTTTAATCCAAATAATTTATACAACACATTTTTTAAGAAATTTAGTGATGTGTTCAATTCAATTTTTACATCGAAATCGATCATGGTCTCTGACGGTAAAAAGTTCAGTGACTGGGCAACAGCGGGAATACATAAAAGCAGGAAGAAATTGTATGATCTTTATGCTGAAAAACAATATAATTTTAATGAGGAGTTTAAAGAACAAGTCAAAAAGTATTCTAAAATTTTTAAAAATGTTTGTCGTGAAGCAAAAGCTCGTCATTTGAGTTCAAAAATTAAAAATAGCCAAGATAAAGTAAAAGCCACTTAGAAAGTAATCAACAGTGAGACTGGAAGAGTCACAACTAAGAACAATAAGTTTAATTTGAAAATTGACAATGCCACCGTCAATCAGGATAGTGATGTAGCTAAAGCGTTCGAAAACTTTTTTACCGACATTCCAGTCTCTACCACAAAATCCTTAAACTCCTCTCCCATAGAAGCAGAGTCATTGTTAAAAGAAAACTTAACAGAATGTAAAATACAATTCAAATTTGATCATGTAAATAGTGATGACATCATAAAAGCTTTCAAACTCATAAATGTTAAAAAAACCACGGACCTCTGGGGCATCTCTGTTTGCGTTGTGAAATCATTGATTGGCATTATTGCGCCCGAACTAGCTTTAATATTCAACGAGTGTATTGACTGTGGTGTGTTCCCTGATTTAATGAAACACAGTAAAATAACTCCACTTTTCAAATCGGGTACATGTTCTGACCCTAGTAATTTTAGACCTATATCAGTACTTCCTACATTTAGTAAAATTTTTGAAAAACTAATTTTAAATCAATTGCAAAGACATTTTAAATTAAATAATTTACTGCATAATAAGCAATTCGGATTTAGTAAGGGTCGCTCAACCACTGATGCTGGTATTGAGTTAATATCGCACATATTTGATGCCTGGGAGGAATCTCATGACGCTTTAGGCGTTTTTTGTGATTTGTCAAAGGCATTTGATTGCGTAGACCATGACACATTGATCAGGAAACTACACCATTATGGTATTAGGGGCGTTGCTCTAGACTTTCTCACTTCCTATTTAAGTGACAGAGTACAAAGAGTTGACGTGAATGGAAAACGGTCTCCGGGGTCTCTGGTTACTATCGGTGTACCGCAGGGATCAATTCTTGGTCCATTTTTGTTCTTAGTATACATTAATGATCTACCCCATCTTCTAAGGGACGATCATGAGGTTGTATTGTTTGCAGATGACACGTCACTTTTATTTAAATTAAAGCGACGACAAACCAATTTTGACAATGTAAACAATGTAATCTCTAAGGTTGTAAAATGGTTCAACGTTAACAATCTCCTACTTAATGAAAATAAAACAAAGTGTATTAGATTTATACTACCCAATGTTACACAAGTTAAAGCAAATATCAAAATCAAAGATGAACAGTTGGCTCTTGTGGACACCACCGTATTCTTAGGTATCACCCTAGATAATAAGCTTCAATGGGGTCCTCATATTGATGGGTTATCGAAGAGACTTAGTTCTGCGGCATATGCAGTCAAAAAGATCCGTCTTTATACAGACGTTGACACAGCTAGACTAGTTTACTTCAGCTACTTCCACAGCATTATGTCGTACGGTATACTGCTGTGGGGGAGTGCTGCTGATATCAATACCATTTTTGTGCTGCAGAAGTGGGCCCCAGAGAATCACTTCGCGAAAAGTTTAAAGAAATAAATATAATGACATTCCATTGTCAATACATTTATGAAAATCTGATGTATGTTCACAAAAATATTAATTTGTTTAAGAAAAAAAGCGATAATCACAATGTTAATACTAGAAATAAAGATAAACTCGCTGTTGCCACTTGTAGACTCCATAAAGTTGGTAAATCGTTTAAAGGGCACGGTGTACGCTTTTATAACAAACTCCCAAGAGATATACAAAAATTATCAATTAACAAATTTAAAAACGTAATTAAACAAAAGCTTTATAAAAAGGCATACTATAAAATATCTGATTATTTAGATGACAAAAACTCTTGGGATTGAAAATGCTCCAACTCGAACCTATTGTTTTGTAAAAGGATCATTAAAAAGAATAACCAGCCTTGTTTTCTTGCCTTTCTTTCCTGGCTTGGTCGCGGAGGAACAGGCACCTAGATAAAAACCGACGTTTCAAAGTGGTCCTTGTGATTTTATTGAATAAATGAATTTTGACTTTGACTTTGACTTTGACTTTATTTGGTGTGGGGATGATCTTCCACCGAGCTGATCCATCTGACCACTTGCCTGGGGTCCTAGCACCGACAGTTGTGTCGGAGGTATTAATATAGTCAAGTTGAGTGAAAACTTCGCTTGCGCGATCTAGACACTTCGATGCAACGCCATCTGTGTATTGACTGTGGTAGCTCTTTGTTGATGCGATGTAACGTAGTTCAATCATGTGGCGAAAGATGTCGCCACTAGGACATTAAATAGAGGTTTCACAGAAATTATCCAGTATAGAATATCGTGGTCATATCTATGAGTCCCTCTAGTTACAAGACGCCATAGCTTATAGTACATAAACACAACACATAAACACACATAATAACATTTATGAAAAAATATGGAGTAAAAGTTTAGTTGACGTCCTCTGTGGCGCAGTGGGTGATAGCCTGCCTGAGACAGAGAAGGTTACGGGCTCTTACTTAAAAACAAAAAATATAATAAACTATCTAAATAATATTAAAAAATGAAAAGAAGACTGTTCTTTAGTTATTTTTTGTCTCCTTGAATACTAGGTTAAGGACTTGGCACTAAACTTTGACAGCTCCTAAGTTGATGCCTAATGACAAGTTTCTACTCATAGAAATACTATTATTATGCATGCCTAAGTATTTAATTTAAAGACAAAAAAACTGTCTACATAATATAAAACTAGGAACATTACTTAGTTTCCTACTAGTACTAGTCCTTTTATTAGTAGTTATAGGATTATAGTTAGAAAACAGAGTTTAAGTTAAAAAACGCGGGCGGGGTACCCAAAAGACTGGCGACATTACCTAGTTGAATAGCAATGCTAATTTTCTGACCGAGGTAAGCGCCAGCCCTTTAGTCATTTCGTTTAAGCGATTAAGCGATTACAACAATTAAAGCGATATTTAAGCGATTACTTTTCCTTTTTTGTGAGAAGTGAGGTAAATAATATAATGTTTTACCTACAATTAAAACATATATTAGTTATTAATTTATTTTTAACGTATTATACATTCATTCCTGCCCGGTGGTACAACCGACGGGGCATGAGAGAAAACCTATGAGTAAAACTCGTGCTTGTGCAACGAGCTGCCGGTGGTAATGGTGGGAGTAATGTGAGAGCGAGACGGCGATAGCGGATGGACCGCTCACCCGGAAGTACTAGATTACAATCAATCGAGCATCTTTTCTCAATAAATACGTTAAAAATAAGCGTAACGTATAAATAATATTGGATACAATTCCGTCTGGTATATTGATCGAGATCACTTAGGCTATCTATAGATCGTTAGCAATGCCCATAATGGCGACTAGAGACGTGAGTTTTTTTTTAATTTACCTGATAGCTAAGAGTTTTGCTCTGTAGCGACAGACTCCGTGAAAGTGCTCTGGCTCGAACCAGCTTCACAGAGGATACTCCTTCGACTGCTTCCGTCTCTTCGGCGTTCTCACCCTCAAGCGAAAGGAACACCTCTTCCAGGGTCGTCATGGAAACGCCATAGCTGGTTACACCTGAGAAATTACATAATATCTAATCATAATACTAACATTTACTCACTATTTTTTTTATAATTTGTAAGTATACGAAGCTTACTATAGAATTTTAATTCATATCATTTGTTCACATACTTTGACACAATGCGCATTCTTGGACAAGTTAAATTTACAAAAATTAGGTTTATGATAACTAATAAGATAAGTATCAAGGTAATTTACACAAACAAGTACTTACAAAACATAAAAAAAAACAATAGGTAAATAAGTCAATAGCATCGTCAAAATTTTATAAAGTAGGAAGATATAAGAAATTCAAAAATTAAAACATAGGTTATCAAAAAAAAGTGAGGTGCATAATATTACTAGAAACAAAAATAAATTACTCATTCCGAAATTCAGATTAGAAAAGTCAAATGGGTCGTGAGTTGTCTAAGAACTTTAGTTGATACTTTTTAGACTTTATTTAATTCTTTGAGTATATTATATATTATTTTTTTCTATAAATGAATTCACCTCGTTCGATTGGCACCAAACTAAAGCTGAATGAAGGATCATCAAAAAAATAACCAAGCAGAGTTTGTTGGCTGATTCTTCTAGGCTTGGTCGCGCGCGAGGAACCGGCGTAAATTCACTTTAACATTTTAAATTCACGTAGTTTTTAAGTTGACGTTTCTATATGATCCTTGTGATTTCAATGAATAAAAACCTATTGACTTTGACTTTGACTTTGGTAATAATAATACAACTACTTTAAAAACAGAAAAATGTAACTAAACTATGTACATAATATCAAACAAGGAAATAATACTGTTTTCTGCCTGTACTAATTGGACAACTGGGGTCTAGACATATGCCTCACGCTTAGTTTTCCTTTCACGCTAACGCAAATTTGTCAAAGAGGAACTTGACAGTAGTCACGTGACATTTCCACAGCATTACCATACAATCCAATCTTTACACAGGCGTTAACGCCAACAGAAAGTGGTATTTGTCTAGACACCCAGGTGGTTTGGTTTATTTAAAAAAATAAAAAAATAATTAAAAAATATTTATTTTATAGTTCCCCTCCATCCTAAGGTTCGCTGGAAGAGATCACTGATTTAGGCTGCCTTTGTACCGAATTACCAGAACAAGCAGACTCGGAACGAATATTTGCAGAACACGCAAACATTTGTCAACAACAATATCCAAATACTCACCAAGTCGATTAGTTTTCTCCTTGATCTCATTCTCAATAGCGAGGAACAGCGGTGGAAACAGATGTACCGCATAGTGAGGGAGGATGTACGAAAGCTCCCTCCCGTGACGTCTCGCCTTCTCAGCCCGAGGCACGTGCCCTCTGACGAGGCGGGTTATCTGATGCTCCCGACATGCACCTAAAAAAACACAAAGCTTAGGAAGAAAAAATATATAGCGGTTGGAAATTATATGTACAAATTGAAAATAAATAAGTACGGATAAATTTGCACTTTGATTGGATGAAACACAGTGCTGATAAACCGTATTTTTGATCGTTTTGAATAAAAAAAACTCTGTTTTGGTAGATTCTTCAAAAAGTAGGGCTTCACCCGCATGGTACCCGGTAAAAAGTAGCCTATGTGTTATTCTGATATATAAGCTATTTTACTGTAAAGTTTCATCAAAATCCGTTCAGTAGTTTTTGCGTGAGAGTAACAAACATCCATCCTCACAATATTTTTGAGGATGGATGTTTGTTCACCTGTTTGTTGTTGGATGTTTGTTTCCTCACAAAATTTCGCGTTTATACTTGTACTAGGAAAGGACATGCAGTCTGGGAGCTTGCTAGACTTAATATCAATTAAAAACTCACCATCCAAAACCAATGTCAAATGATAGCCGATCCCGAATTTGTTTTTCAAAAATAGCGACGTTCCTGCGCAGCGGACCTGTAGATAGATAGATAGATCTTTAGATAGATAGATCTAGGTATGAATTCATAGTCAAATAGGGGGCTCCCCTAGGGGACTGTCCAGGCGCTATGTGAAAATTTAAGAGCGAATACACCCAGACATAAGGCGAATACTGAATGATGGATTTTGGGGGACTGTTCAACCCCCGACTATGAATTTAGGCTTTAGAGTATCTGTTTTGTATGTTTATTATTATTTTGTGTTAAACTTTTGTTTTTAAGGGGAAAAATAAATAGATTTTCTTTATTTATATATAAACTCTTTAATGTGCATAACACAGAAACATAATAAAAGAAAATAAATGCCCAATGTTCCTCCGCGACCAAGCCAGCCTTTTGGTTTCAAGCAGTATAATCCAACCGAGTTCTTCTCGTTTCTTCTTAAGTTCTAGTTACTCACCCTGCCTTTACTAATAACCGCCTTCCGATCTCCGAGGATGTCAGCCTCGTCCATGAAGTGAGTGGTGAGGAGAAGCACCTTGCCTCGCTTAGCGCGCTGCAGGATCCGCCACATCTGCCTCCTGGAGACAGGGTCTACACCTGCTGTTGGCTCGTCGAGGATTATTATCTGAAAAATGCAATAAAACATATATAAAAATAGTTATCTGTATACAGTGTCCAGACCAGACACGCTATATTAGAAAAAAAACCCTGGAAATTTTCACACAGCATCATCTTACCACATACTATGAATATACCATAATATACGAGAGAGGCCATGACAAGAATATTACCTATTCTTGTCGTGGCCTTTCTCCATAACGTCTTCAGTTTCGCCACAATACGTCGGCCGATGCCATTCAAACTTGTCTTTACCATCTTCTATTATTAATCTTCTTTTACCTTGATTTACTTGAAATCATCTGGAACTCACCTTCGGATCTCCGAGCATTATAATATATATAATACACAATATACCTACATAGTTACATACCATACACATCATAATACCTACATACCTATTCTTGTCGTGGCCTTTCTCCATAACGTCTCCAGTTTCGCCACAATACGTCGGCCGATGCCATTCAAACTTGTCTTTACCATCTTCTATTATTAATCTTCTTTTACCTTGATTTACTTGAAATCATCTGGAACTCACCATCGGATCTCCGAGCATTATAATATATATAATACACAATATACCTACATAGTTACATACCATACACATCATAATACCTACATACCTATTCTTGTCGTGGCCTTTCTCCATAACGTCTACAGTTTGGCCACAATACGCCGGCCGATGCCTTCTATTCAAATTGCCTTACCATCTTCTATTATCAATCTTTTTTCACCTTGCTTTACTTGAAAACATCTGGAACTCACCTTCGGACCTCCGATCATTGCTATTATATACATAATACACAATATACCTAGATAGTTACATACCATACACATCATTATACCTACATACCTATTCTTGCCGTGGCCTTTCTCCATAACGTCTCCAGTTTAGTTTGGCCACAATACGTTGGCCGATGCCATTCAAACTTGCCTTTACCATCTTCTATTACATTAATACCTACATACCTATTACTTATTCTTGTCGTGGCCTTTCTCCATAACGTCTCCAGTTTGGCCGCAATACGTCGGCCGATGCCTTCCATTCAAAATTGCATTTACCATCTTCTATTGTATAAATCTTCTTTCACCCCGATACTGGAAAACATCTGGAACTCACCTTCGGATCTCCGATCATTGCAATAGCAATGCTTAGTTTCCTCTTCTGCCCTCCAGACAGATGTTTCGCGAAGACCCCGACCTGATCCAGTAGACCGACCTCGACCAGTGATTTGTGAATCTGTTCTGATACCTGTTTTGGTGGCACGCCCTGAAATATATAAAGCATTTTAACATTTAAAGGTCCTTACAATAGAAAACAAACACGCATACGACTGTATGTCAAAAAATAAATATATATAGAGTTTATTTTTTAATTATATATATTGAAAATAGAGTTTCGGTGTCGCTGAAACTCTATATCCTACCTAATAAATTATATCCTACTAATATTATAAACGTGAAAGTTTGTGAGGATGGATGTTTGTTACTCTTTCACGCAAAAACTACTTAACGTATTTTGATGAAACTTTAAAATAATATAGCTTAAACATCTGAATAACACATAGGCTACTTTTTATACGGGTACCACGCGGGCGAAGCCGTGGGCAAAAGCTAGTTATGTTATAAACGTGAAAGTTTGTGAGGATGGATGTTTCTTACTCCTTCACGCAAAAACAACTGAACGTATTTTGATGAAACTTTACAGTAATATAGCTTATACATCTGAATAACACATAGGCTACTTTTTATCTGGGTACCACGCGGGCGAAGCCGTGGGCAGAAGCTAGTATTCAATATATTGTAATCTTACCTTCACTGTGGCGAAGAATTGCAGATGTTCCTTTACGGAGAGTAGGTCGAAGAGGACGTCTTGCTGAGGGCATACGCCGGTCATCTGCCGTATTTCCAGCATGTCATTTGGATCCCTTAAAATAAAGAGGCACTTAATTAACATCACAGATATTCACCGCTTTTCTTCCGTTAATTTTCGTTAATTTTGCAACTTGTCACGCCACTACAATACACCATTGTATACAACTCACTTTTTTTTTTTTTTACTTTTTGCACTCTCGTAAAGAGTGTAAAACTTTATGCCTTTTTTCCCTTTTGCCTTTCTTACCTGGATTGGTCGCGGAAGAACAGGCAGTAGATAAAAACCGACGTTTCAAAGTGATCCTTGTGATTTTATTGAATAAATGAATTTTGACTTTTGACTTAATGGATACGATTGTCCAAAAGAGGCTAGCTACCAGCAACACAGGTTATCTTAGGGTGGGCCACGGGGGTGGTAGCGGCGGAAGGGAAATGAGTTGTCATTACCATAGTACCAAGGTACTCGTGCTTAGTTCAAACAATAGCTGCTAATGGAGTAAGTTATAATTTGTTACAAACGTATGATAAAAAGGTATTGCAAATTGCAGTAAGTAGGTACGTCTATAAAATAAATGTTATAAATAACGTATAAAACATACATATGTTGTGAAATCAATTTTTAAGTAGGTACGCTAGCTCCCGCCCTTTTTCTTTGAGGGGGGAAATAACAACTCATTTCCCTTCCACCGCTACCACCCCCGTGACCCACCCTAAGATAACCTGTGTTGCTGGTAGCTAGCCTCTTTTGGACAATCGTATCCATAAATTCAAAGTCAAAGTCAAAATTCATTTATTCAATAAAAGTGATCCTTGTGAGGATCACTTTGAAACGTCGGTTTTTATCTACTGCCTGTTCTTCCGCGACCAATCCAGGAAAGAAAGGCTAAAAGGAAAAAAGGCATAAAGTTTTACAATCTTTACGAGAGTGAAAAGTAAATTAAAAAAAAAGTGAGTTGTATACAATGGCGTATTGTAATGGCGTGACAAGTAACAAAATTTAATATTTTCTACAGAATTAAATGGTAGATGTAAGAAGGTACAAAATAATAATGAGAAAAACTCACCTCACGTCCAGCCCATACACATACGCTGTCCCAGCTGTGGGAGCAGTAAGTCCAGTTAGGATATTGAAGAGTGTAGATTTGCCGGCGCCATTGTGCCCCAGAACAGCTGTGATCTGACCTTCGTAGATAGACAGGTCTATGTTGTCGATGGCCTTGATTTCAGGACGGCGGCAGTGACGGAAAGATTTCTGAAGGCCGACGATTCTGATCGCTTCCTTGTCTTGCAATTCTCTGGAGAGAGAGGAATTACTGTTGAAGAAATGCTGTACGAGGACTGAAGATGGATGGATATGCCGAAAATTCCGAAAAACTGGCATCTCAAGTGTAGCCCAATTTGAACATGCTGTAGTACACAGGTTCCTAAACTTATTTTTCCCAACGCCCACTTTAAGAATAAAAAAAATAAAAAAACCCCCCAAAGTTTTTAAACAAGAACCCTTCTAGACTGCCTTAGCACCCCCAGTATCTTCTAGAGTCTTCTACCGCCCCTCTGAAGGTCTTCAACGCCCACAAGGGGGCGTTATAGCCCACATTGAGAAACAGTGCTCTCGTACCTCAACACTGACCAGCCTGTCTATTTCATCACACACTCTGTCTCTTATCGCAAATGGTGCAGGCTGATTCCTCATAAATGTCGGCTATACATCTTCAGTGGGACTCGTTTTTCGCATCTAATCAGCAATGCTATGGTCAATTACGCCATTAATCGATTGACGTAAAGTACGAATTGTTCGGGCACTTTGTTTTCAACCTATAGAACTGATGAATTGTCTAACTGACACTAGTAAAGAACACATGGATAGGCGCAAAAAACAATCATTTTTAAGCTAAGCTTCGAGTCTCGCTGAGTTTGGGATTTTTGACATATAACAAAAAATTAAAAAGCTGGTGATATAATCAAGGATATATCAGTGGAAGTCTGAAAGAAGTGCCAGAGACGGAAAGTTTAGGAGTAATAGATGGTATGGCCACGTCATGAGGAGGGAATAATGTCAGATTACGAGAAGAGTGTTAAATATGAATGTGGATGGAAATAGGAGCAGAGGTAGGTCAAAGAAAAGGTGAATGGATTGTGTTAAGGATGACATGATTAAGAAAGGAGTGAGTACTGAGATGACGGCTAATAGAGGAGAGTGGAAGAAGAAAACATGTTGTGCCGAGCCCACGTAATGTGAGATAAAGACAAGAAGATAAATAAATAAATAAATTGAATTGAATTGAATTGAAGATATTTATCAGCTGCCCTTATCCTTAAAGGTTTGCTAAAAGAAAACTCTTATTAGGGTTAAGCCCGCCTTTGTACATGCCCAGTATTTTGCCTGTATTCTCTGTTTGTACCATAAAGAATAAAGAAGATGATGGATGATGATATAATGAAAAGTGACTCCTTACTTAGGAACCGGTTCAATATCCTTGTTGTGCTGTGCATCTCCGTTGGAGTGGAAGTGTACTGCTGAGACTCGACCCCTACGGCTGCCGAGCCAGTACGACGGAAGCAAGCAGAACCAAGGTTTCTGCTTGATGCCGTATTCACCTGGAAAATAACAAGAAAGAAAATTTATAATTTATGTAGTGTACGTATTTACAAAAAAAAATATGCAAGTGCGGTGACTTTTTACTACCAATATCGACTTTTGTTTTTTGTATTAGAAATATGAACTAACTTTGTTTCTTAAAAAAACCACGAAACTTAAAAAATGTATCACAAGTATTTTTTCCTTTCAATCGATATATACCACATGACCTCATTTTTTCTTTCTTTATTTCTTAAAGTTTATATAACTCCATAGTGCAAAAGCCTTCTCTGAACCACCAACTCACTATATTTTAAAGCATGAAAAAATAGTATTTTTATTTAAAATATATATATATATATATATATACTATACAAATCTTTAGCACTTATTTCATAGTGGTCTGATTCTTTCTTGATCACTGCAGTCAGTGACTTAAGGTATGGTGGTATACCCAGGTTAAGGTATCGTGGCAGAAGAAGCTCGTACTTACTGGGTAAGACAGCATCCAACCAGTAAGCAATGAACCCGTATAAAACAGTGTCAATCGCCATCATGATGAGACTCCCACCGAACGGAACACCAGGTCCACTCCAGAGGTTGTCCCAGGTCACGCCTACTCCAGCCATGTCCAACACCAGAGCCTGGGAATCGTAAATACCCTTGACTCGATTCTGAGTTTAAATTCAGGGTATGTGACATACCACCAATAAGGCAAGCTAATTTAAACTTAATCAACATGACACAACGAACGATCTTGAACTATCTCCATTTACCGATTTCCTGCCTCATTTATCATCTGTCCCCACACTATAGGATTCTCTGTGTCGTGGGTATCAGGAACTATGAGAACCTACAACACCCAGACTACACCATTGTTCACAATATTTGTTCAGAACCACGAGGCTTTACAGACTAAATGTAGGCTGACATCGTCTTCCATTTTGACACTACACACTATATATAGACAAGAGTCCATCGAAGAAATTTGAAAGTTGATGTCAAATTCCACCAATAAGAAGGCTACTGATACTAATCATTTGAAGGATGATAGCGGTCACAAAACGTAGTGGTTAGTTCCTGTAGAGGCCCCTAAGGTAGATATTACAATAGCTCTGCCAGATCAAACAAATGATGAAAACATTATTTAAAAAAGAACCAACAGTCACATACACCCTTAGCCCACACTATAATTCCCTGTGTCGTGGGTATCAGGAACTACAAGTTCCGTGATACCACAACAACCAGACCCGGTAAAAATATCTGCAGAACATGCAATGATTTGTCCCACAGCGTGAGTCGAACCCGCACCGAACGCCGCGCTACCGAGGTCGTCATCATTGCCGTCAGGAAATGATCATTATTGTATCGCAGCAAGAATCAAGTCTGAACTTTTCGAGTCCTAAAAGTGGCTCAACATTCGCAAGCTGATTTTATTGTTGCAATAGACCCTTACCTTATCCATAGCCAAAGCGTAGGCGCTGGAGCTGATGAGGGAGACAAACCAGAAGGCCAGCGAGTCAGCGTTAGAGACGAACACTTGGATGAAGTACAGCCCACTCATCAGGTTTACTGCGAAGCTGCCCACAATACCAGCAGTCTGACAATAAGATGAAGAGTGTAAATTGAAATGCAATCCGTCCCTGCCTTCAAACTTGCAAAGAGTTAGAGAAATTTGCCTCGTACTTTTGAGTTTCCTTAACACAGAGGAAATATACCTTTCTGAATTCTGATAGTTGAGTTGAATTGTTCAAGGTTTGTATATATTATCGGTCTAATTTATTTTTTGTAGTGGATATTGCAGCAGGTAATAAAAATAAAACGGGGTTTGTACATTATGCAGAAATTACGCAGTTTGCGCATTGAATCTTCCACGCGCAAAGAATTATATGCTCATGGCTTTGCTTGGCAGCCGTAACGTTCTAAACTGGACATTGTATTGTGACCGGGGTTCCTAGAGAACCCCTACACTTTGATCTTAGCCAAAATGCCGAGAAGCAATTAGAACCCCTAGAATCTCTCTTGCGCTCCCTTAGTTCAGCCTTCGCCTAACATAACGCCGAAGAGTACCCTCACGCTGATCATAAAATAACTATATCAAAACACTAACTTCAAGGTAGTTCAGCCAAGCATCATCGTACCAACTGCAAACTCTGTTATAAAAACGTTTATTTTGTAAACAGACTTACCCTGGCCTTATCGAAGAACGGTGTCAGCATAAACGCGAAGGTGATGATTGTGAATCCGAACAGCAACATCAGCAGGAATATCAGGATGTATGAGGAGTGCTGAAAAACCTGCGGAGAAAAAGACACTGATGTTTTTGTAAACTGTAACCAAAGAGATTGACTTAATTTGTCAAAGGCTTAATTTGTTTCTGACCTTCAAGGTGAAAAGCAGAACAGTGCTGACGACGGAAAGTATCATGACGAAAACTCCATAGATCAGGAACCAGGAACCCCTGAAACAAACACAAAAATCTAAATGCTATCAAGTCTATTATTGCTATTTTTTCCTGTAGTTCCCCGCGTTGACCAGTCTCATTTATCTTCAAGAACGATCGGTCTCTTGAACGTAAGTTCGTGAATGCTCGCTTCACACGCCAACAACGCCTTAATTTCTATCGTAATCTGATAGTGGTACCTGATTGTCTGGCTTCGTTCGCCATCATTTCTGGGCAGCAATATGACTTGTGAATTTGCCTTTACAGCAAACCCACGCATCTCTAGATATTAGAAAGTGATTTTGCACTGGCTCATAACGTTGTGCGTTGACAGAACTTCTTTTCACTTCACCACTCACCAGTACACAGAATCCCGCAGTCCCATGATCCGCATTCCTTCCCTGATCTTGTTCTCCTTCTCTCCCACCACGAACATGAGCAGGTAAGTGATGAACTGACTGAGCGTCATCACCATGTACATGGGCATGATGACACGGAAGATCACCAGCCAGTCCCCTGTGTGCTGTCGTTTGGGGAACTGTCTGAGGTCGATGCGGGGAGGGGGGATGGCAGCGTTTGTGTCCGTCTGAAAGAGACATGTCGAATGTCTTCGTTTGTATGAGTTCTCCAAGTATCACCCACCCTCTTGTCATTTCAAATTTTCGGGACAAATGTTTGTATGTTCTGAAGCATTCGTCTCAGGTCTGGGTGTTTTTTATGTATAATATGTATATTTAAAAAAAAAAGAAGGATATTAGTAGTAAGTATATCATAGTCATGTAGTTCCCGTAATACAAGCACTGCTTAGTTTGGGGCTAGATGATGCTGTGTGAAAAATGACCAGTATTATTATTATTATTTCTGTGCTTTGTTGTTGTGTCAAATAAACCACCTTCTATTCTATTTCTATTCTACCCTGATGAGAACTCGGAATGAGTCGAAACTTAGTCAGTGCCTTTACCGACATACCATACGGTTCCATCCCGTCTAAAATTCCCGTTGTAAAATAAAATGGAAAACTTCGGAGTTTTTAGGCGACCTCACCACCTGAATATCACATTGATACTATAACTAAGATAGCCAGGGCCGACATCTGAACGTTCCTTTGAAGCATGGAAGCACTCAGCTCTAAATGTCACTACCGATCACACATGTAAATGTTGGACTGGTGCAAAGTTGCTTAGTCTGTTATAAACGGCTAGTAACGCCCGAAGGCTTTGTTTTGGTAAAATGTGATGTCATAGTTTGACCCTGACCTTTGACCCATTTATTGGCTAGCCATTTGGCAAAGAACGGCCAGATCAAGAGTGCTACGGTCAGTCTACTACAAAACTGGTGTATCGCACATTAGTTTTGAGTGGTCTCCTGCCCCTCATTTTTAATTGTGAAGCAGACCATACCATAGCAGATCACCACCTAAATATCACATGATATTGTAACTAAGATAGCCAGGGCCGACATCTGAACGTTCCTTTGAAGCATGGAAGCACTCAGCTCTAAATGTCACTACCGATCACACATGTAAATGTTGGACTGGTGCAAAATTGCTTAGTCTGTTATAAACGGCTAGTAACGCCCGAAAGCTTTGTTTTGATAAAATGTGATGTCATAGTTTGACCCTGACCTTTGACCCAGTTATTGGCTAGCCATTTGGCAAAGAACGGCCAGATAAAGAGTGCTACGGTCAGTCTACTACAAAACTGGTGTATCGCACATTAGTTTTGAGTGGTCTCCTGCCCCTCATTTTTAATTGTGAAGCAGACCATACCATAGCAGATCACCACCTGAATATCACATGATATTGTAACTAAGATAGCCAGGGCCGACATCTGAACGTACCCTTTGAAGCATGGAAGCACTCAGCTCTAAATGTCACTACCGGTCACACATGCAAATGTTGACCTGGTGCAAAGTTGCTTTGTCTGTTATGAACAGCTAGTAACGCCCGAAGGCTTTGTTTTGGTAAAGTGTGACGTCATAGTTTGATCCTGACCTTTGACCCAGTTATTGGCCAGCCATTTGGCAAAGAACGGCCAGATCAAGAGTGCTAGGGTCAGTCTACTGCAGAACTGGTGTAACGCACATTAGTTTTAGTTTCTCCTGGCCCTCATTTATAATTTCAGGCAGACCATATCATAGCTGATCAGTCTAAACCCAGAAGACTCTTAAGAAAAGACTAACTAACAGTTGTGTCATCCATCTGGCGTGTCTACTGCTATTTTTTCATAGACAATTATCACTTAGTTATATAAAGTGCAGTGAGCATCAGATAGTAAAAATGGACTTACCTTGATTTTCACATAGTCAATCAGTGTCTGCAAAGCCAGGAATCCTGAGTAGTAATATTGAAGCACAGGGCAGGTATCTTCATTGTGCACCTCTGACAGCGGTATCAGCTGTCCACCACGGGACCAGTCAGAAGACCAATCCTTATCGCCGGTTCTCTCGCGGCAGATCGCTGGTGAGGTGAAGAGTAGACGGGTGGAGGGAGTGCCGGTGTGGGAAGGGTTCGTTCTGATGGTGTATCTGAAAAAAAACTCTCAGCACGTTTTAAAGTGAAATTTTTAAATTTTATGCGATGATAACGTAGATGTAAATTTGTTTGAAGTTTATACGGGATGGATCTACCACAAGGTATTTTAATTGATGGTATCTTCGAGTTGAACCTGTTTGTTTCCCCATCATGGCAGATGGTGTCAAAATAATAATAAAGGTCTGGCGACGAATCGCTCAAGTAACTCACTTAATATAACTGTCATAACAAATAAAGTCTGTTAAGAGTTCGGGCCTCTCATAATTATTTCATGAATGGATACCTAAGAGGTTCGTTGAAGTTGCTCGGATCCGTATCAAAAACGACAGCAATCGGGAAGTGTCTGGTGTCACTGTGATACGCATCGTTTAGTTCTGTCGTGTTGTTGTACGGAACCCAATGGATCGGATCCTGGCCTGAAGAGCGAAGCATCTCGTTCACGTCTTGGAGAAAACCCTGGAAGAAAATATGGAAAATATTTTATTTTAATATCCTGAAAGTACAACATAAAATCTTTGATTGACGTAACTAGACAAGGCCTCTTTTTAGAGTACCAATACCTCAACCGGCAGCTTGAAGATCAAATAAAAATGGCTTCTGATAAATGTAAGTGGTCGCTAAAGTCTTCTTGATGGTGAAATTCGACATTAACTTTTAAGCTCCTCGACTAGAGTTCATGCCGAGTCTATAGTGTTAAAATTGATTGAGTCTGTGCTCTATGTCATAGCCCAATGAGGAATTTCAGTAGTATTTCACAATAGGCAAGTTCAAGTGGCAATGACCATTGAGCAGGTGATATAGGAATGCATTTTCAAGTTCGAAATTTTCACTGTACTAGTTGCGAGTGTAAATCGAGTGTAATCTCCAAATCCAAACGAGTCTAAAACATCTTGGGGTGGCTTAAGACGTTTTATCGTGCACTCTTTGGAGGACTTATACAGGATGTGATTATGATAATGCTATTAAAACCATCTTATCTACCAGACTTACTTCAGTGCCGTTAGCGTTGGCCCAGTCTGCGACCACGGCCACGGTGCGATTGTCTGGCAGCGAGTCGTGTGGGTGTATTCGAAGCAGACGGCCTGGCTCGCGGACCTCGGGAAAGTTGGGGTTCGGGACTAGCATCTTCAGGAATATCAGCACGCCCAAAGAGTACAGGGGCACTAGGACTTCCTGTGAACAAACATCGACCTCTTAAGACTCTTATAGAGTATCAACAATTATTTGGTTTTTAAAGTGTTAACTCACACTTAAAGCAAAGCAAAGGAAAGCGACTCCTCTCGTCAATTGTATTAGACGTAAATTTAGTCATTGAACAGGTTTGGATAACTGCAAAATTTCCTCTGTAAGTGAAGCCTCGGCGCTTCGAGCCGGTACATCATAATAATTTCGGCTTAGTTGGTAGATAGATAGATAGATAGATAAAACATTTATTCGTTTTATCTATCTATCTACCAACTAAGCCGAAATTATTATGATGTATGTTATTATGATTATAGTACCAACTGTACTATAACCAACTAAGTTGAATTTTAACTAACAAAAGGTAGATTTTTTGGGATATTTAAGTATCAAGGAGTTTCGTGCTGATAGATTCGGAACTCAAATGCTTACTGCGGGCACAAATATTATAATACAAGCTGCGGGTAAAGAGCTCAAGATAGTGGCTAATCACCCTGTTCAAATCCCGTCCGTCAATGGATATTTACGTACACATGTTTGCCGTTTGGGAACCAAGAAAGTGCCAAAGATACGAACAAACACACTCCTTTTTGAAAAAACCATTTCATTCTTTTTTAGAGCAATAAACTTTACTTTACTTTACTTTACTTTGTTTTTATGACTTAAAGGAATGCCACATGTCACTAGAGGGCGTTGCAATTCTGATAAAATACTCGTGTACATGTGTTTCTGATAGAATACAGCGGTTTTAAAAGTTTGGCTCTGTCTTCCTTTTATGTTGGAATCTCTTTGTTCAAAGCTAGAAACTTGATTTTTTCTATAAGTACAACCAAATTGGCTCAACTACTTCTTGTTAAAGTCTGTTTGTTGAGGGGGGCTAGACAAATACCACTTTCTGTTGGCGTTAACGCCTGCGGAAAGATAAAATTGTATGGAAATGACACGTGACCCTTTTATGTTGGAATCTCTTTGTTCAAAGCTAGAAACTTGATTTTTTCTATAAGTACAACCAAATTGGCTCAACTACTTCTTGTTAAAGTCTGTTTGTTGAGGGGGGCTAGACAAATACCACTTTCTGTTGGCGTTAACGCCTGCGGAAAGATAAAATTGTATGGAAATGACACGTGACATTTCCGCAGCAAATGTCATTTCCATACAATTTTATCTTTCCGCAACGTCAACAGAAAGTGTCTAGCCCCCCTGGTCTTCCCAAATCCAGAAACTGTTTAACTCATCACAATATCTCAACTAAGTAATGTATCAGAAAAAATAAGTTTTTTTTTTCAGTTTTAGTGATAAATAATTCAAAAGTAATCAAGAACAAACATGATTTCTTATAGCCAAGTACGAGTATGTAGCGGAACAGGACGATAAATATCTGGACATGAATTGCGATAACTCACGGCCAACGTCTTCCTAGTGTCCCGCTTCTTGAGCAGCAGGTTCCTGACGACGGTGGCGCGTAGCTGCGGTAGGAACCGCGCCGGAGCCCGAGGCGCCATGCTCCCCCGCAGCGTGCTGCCTATCGCCTGCAGCGAGCCCGAACCGGGGCATTTCCTGGACAAAGAAGAAAATATAGTTACTTTGCTAAAAAGTGTGGTCGGGACTTATGTATGTGACTGTTGGGTGCTTGGACCTATTGCCATAATTTGCCAAGACTCAGTTGAGAAGTTACCTCTGCCTGAAACCGTACCTACTGCCTATTGTACCTTAATATTGGGTGCCCAAGAAAGAAACCATAACACGAAGAAACGATAATTCGCACTAGAGCAGCCGAGTCTTAAAATTTTTGGGTACCTACGCCGAAAGTTTCCTTTGTCGCACTTTTCTGAACGACAAAATGCCGAATCCAAATTCGCCAAGAGCCATGGCTCGGACCACAATAATAGCCAGTAGGTACATACTATAGATGGTCAAGCAGCCCCCGGATCTAGGGGGCGACAATAGGTATAAGGGGGCGCCAAACCCATAATACAATATGTTTGAAAAAAAACTTGTATCACAAAGCGCCTAGCCTCCAGCATACGTTCATTCGATTATTTATTTGATTTTAAAACGCCCAGTTGGTTTCTGAAACATCCTAAGAGTTTATTCCGAAATGCGCTGCGAGCAGCTGAATGGGTATGCACCTAAGGTGAATTATGAACGTAATTTACTAAAGTAAATAGTACCTAAGTAATTTAATAAAGTAATAAGTAAGTCTCCCGGTCACATAAAATGCCATCTATGAGTTTTTTTTTACAATTTATGTCAAACGCTGGAGAGAGGAGGCGACACAATCAAGTTTCTGCCCCCGTTCGAATACATCGTGGATCCGAGGCTGTGGTCCAGCGTGAATTCGATCAGCACAATAGACAGGAACAATCGTTTATTCCGGCTATTACCCTCGTCTTGCATCCCTGGCAAAACTTCTTGATGTTTCGTAAGGTTTTTTTCGTTCTGTTCACCCAAGGGTAAGTCGGAGTAAATACTTAGTCTATTATATTTCCTCTTTCCGTAACTTCACTATGTGATTAAGGTGATTTATAATATGGGACCCAGAAAATCACTTTGCCAAAAGTTAAAAATAATAATTATAATGAGTAATGACATTATACATATTGTCTACGAAAATCTGATGATATTGTTTTGTAAAAGGTCATTAAAAAAAATAACCAACCTTGTTTCTCGGCTTTCTTTCCTGGCTTGGTCTCGGAGGAACAAAGCGATCTTTGTGATTTTAATGAATAAATGAATTTTGAACTTGACTTTGAAAGAACAACGACTTTAGGACTAACTGCTATGTTATTTATAAGCAGCCGCAATTTATCCAAGAAGGCACGACTGGCTGTACATAGAAGAGTACATACCACTACCGTATGTATGTACCGACACTTATGTATGGCAGTGAAAGTTGGGTATGGCAGAAGAAACACGAAAGTAGAATAAATGCAGTTGAAATGAGAGCTTTGAGAAGTATGAGTGGTTTGACTTTGAGAGATAGGGTGAGGAACACTATGATAAGAGAGCATTGTGGAGTGAAATAAGATGTAGTGACAAGAATAGAGAAAGGTATGCTAAGGTGGTTTGGGCATGTAGAAAGGATGGACGAAAGGTAATCGACGAAACATGTATATAAGGGAAGCGTGAATGGGATAATTGGAAAGGTAGACCCCGGCGAACGTACTCTGACCAGATTGGAGGCGTTCTGCCCGCTTAGCATGAGCACTCAAGACAACGTTTTGTCTATGAAAGAGAAGACAAAACCTATTTCTGTCGCCTATTCTGTCAAACAAAAGAGAGGGCCAAAATATTTGTTGTCTTCTCATAGGTAGACAAAACCTGTGTCTGGGTCTTCATGCTAATCAGGCTGGAGAAAGGTCAGGTCAAGAGTACCCAAAAACCGGCGAGTATTTATGAAGAATGTAATAAGAGTGAAGCAAAAGAGTTATGTCAGGATCGTAGCAAGTGGAAATCCGTAGTCTCTCCCCCTCGTAGTCTCTCGTAGTACCCCTCCGGGAAACAGGCGTGAGTTTATGTATGTATGTATGTTATGTTTTGAATAAACTTTGTGGTTTGTAGCTACCTATTTTGTAGCTACCTAAGTATGTACATTGAACTTTACAATCAATATACAACTTTTTTCTAGCTGTTTTAATGCTAAATTAGTAGGTACTTTTCTATTTGGCGCTAAATATTTTCTATTTATTTACGACTGTGACGTCAGGTGCTCACAAACTTTGCCAAATGAGTTTCTCGCTATGTCGCCCGGAAAATGCGGACGTTTTCAGTGCCAAAAGGAATCGTTTTGAACAGAGTTTGGTAGTTTCACGGAGAGACATGTCATTATCACACTCACGAATCATGATAAATATCCCGTTTATAGTTAATATTAAAATAATAATAGTAATAAAAAAAATATATTACTGATAGCATAGTCCAAAAGTGTTAATAAACTTAAGGTAAGGGTTAGTCCTACACTATTATAAACGTGAAAGTTTGTGAGGATGGATGTTTGTTCCTCTTTCACGCAAAAACTACTGAACGGATTTTGACGAAACTTTACAGTAATATAGCTTATACATAGGCTATTTTTTATCCGGTTACCACGCGAGCGAAGCCGTGGGCAGAGGCTAGTCCATTTATATCGAATCACGGTTTCTACGGTCAAGTAATTCATGTTCTGGGAAATGTCACACATGACAATTTGCTCCCCATTACATTGTAATAAAAGGGCATTATATTTTCCCGTTCCAAAAACGGCAGTGGGTTTTATACGATTCGATTGATTATAACTAAATAATATAGTTATAGCAAGATTGTCATGTGTGACATTTCCCAGTAAATTAATTACTCCGTGACCGTGATAGATACGATATACGTGTCATAATGTCACATGTGTGTTGATTGTAGGTATTTGTTACGCGAAGAAAAATAGCAACGACACACTTAAATTCTGATTATAAACGAGTGTTCTGAACAATTAATTAATTAATTATCAATTATGCCGAGTCATATTTGTTTTAATACTCGTAATTTATGTTTGTCGTTTAATAAGTGTTGTAGCATTTTGTAACCGTTTTAAATACCTACAGCTTTATGTAAGTACCAATACTTGACCGGAGTTTATCACATAAAAATCTTCTTGTCATATTTTTTTTACTAGTTTAGAGATACATCAAACTTACGTACTTGTTACGTACATTACATGATTTAATGTAAAATACACAGGAGATGACTCCTATGCACTCAATGTCACACATGGCAATTATGTACGAGATTTTGTAAATGAGGTTTAAAAAAAATCCGCTTTAACGTGCATCTACTAGATTGGTTATCCTACCTTTCCTAATGTTATGAAATGTCACAAATGTGGACGTTAAGACGTCGTTAGCTCCAAAAGCTCTAAAAAAGTGTTAAATAGGTGTCCATCCCCATGTATTAAATGCGTTTTGGACATTGGAAAACATACATTTTTATAAGATCCAAAATATTTTAGGTTAGGAAACTGCCTGAAACTGAACCTTGAAAACATTCGCAATCGGTTAGTATTCCACGTGACAGGTTGCAAGCCTATCGCCACTTGCGATAGGATAATGCAAACGACTTGCAAAATGCGCAAAAACAGTACAGCGCCTTGCGCGTGCAATATAAAAATGTGTACTGATGCGGCTGCCCCGGTTCTGTAGCGCGTCGGGGATGTTCGCCGAGGCGCGCGTCGACTGTTTCTACAGCACCATGGGCAAGAGGTGCACATCTCTGGTGCGCAGGCTCCGGGACAGCTCCAACACCATTCTGAGGGTATTCTCAGATAGGTTTGACAACTTATCTCAGCCATTGTTCGATGATCCATTTTATTAATAAACTATATTTTTTATTCTAGTTGCAATGGCTGACATTGCGGTACGTAACAGACGAGATAACAACAGATTCTGTTTGCCTAGTTGCAAAACTGCACTGTTACAAAAAAGCATAGTCTGTATGGCATCTAAAATTTATAATAAGATACCGAAGGCCTTCTTAAATATTAGTGAGACTATGTTTAAAGCTAAATTAAAACAATTGTTAGTAAGTAAGTGCTATTACAATATTAATGACTTTTTAGTTGACGATTTGAAACTTTGACCATTTAATTTTATGAATAATAATAATAACACTTTATTGTACTCCACATGAATAATTTACTTCAAAATATAATTTTAAATATTTGCATGTCAAATTTTAAGGTAGAACATAATTGAAACATTTAATATGTAACCTAATTTAGGTTACAGTTGTAGGTCTTAAATATATTGTTGAAGCAAATAAATTAATCTTTATCTTAATCTTTAATGATATTTTAACCTTTTGACATTCCATTCCAATTCAATAAGTTTGTTTCTAAAATCAGTTTTTGTCATTTTCAATTCTTATTACGTATTTATTTGTTCACTTGTTGTTTTGTAGCCAAATAGTTAGGACTAATTTAGAATAAGAAATTTATAACTAACATTTATTATGATGATCCAATGTTGATTTTAATAAATAAATATGATGATGATGATGAAATGTAATGTTTGGTCGTGCCTCTGACTACCCCTATTTTGTATCTTCAAAAATCTACTCACTGAGTATGTATCTGAGGATGTCCATCTTGAGGAATACAGTCGTATGCGTGTTTGTTTTATTTTTGGACATTGCTAAGACTTTTAAAATAAGTGCCGAGGTTTTGTTTCCCAATGCCATTTTGCTAGTGTAACTAAATGGCTGCCCCTAGATACAGGAAAGGCGCGGCGCCTGGACGTCGGGTGCATATCGTGTGACGGGGGTGGCTAGCTACCCTCCGTAAGGGAAGAGCTACTAATTATCTAATCGATTATTATGAGGGTGAATTTGTAATATGCGTGGAGTTGACTTTTTAGGACACGCGTAAAATTTCAAATGAAGAGGTGTATAGAGCTGTTGGAAAATATAATACTTTGAGTCTTCTAAGAATTTATGTATGGAAGTTCTTAAAACTGAGGACCATGGATTTGGAGCTATTGGGAAAACTAAGGTTTGTCTTAAAGCGACAATCAAGAGTCATAAGGTTTTTATTAATTGAAAATTCTTGTTAGGGTTAAGCTCGCCAGACTCGGGTTCAGATCTTTATCTGAAATAAATGAATAATAATAATAATATGTCATATAAGTAAGTTTTTTGGCTCCAGTGTATTTTGTGTGTGTACAATAAAGAATGAATCACAAGGATCAAAAGAAACGTCAACTTAAAAACAACATAAATAAAATGGGTTTGTCCTTGCAAGCTTTTGGACAGCAGTGGATTTCTAAAGGCTGGTGATGATAATGATGTGTGTAGTGGAAGTATTTCAGGTATTATAATATCTGTGGTTATACCTAAAAAAAACAAATACAAGACAGGTTCGTCCCCAAATGCATCCGGTATGAAACAACAACAATCCCACTATCCTATGATAATGACGTTCTTATTAATATAATAAAGTATACCTACATGGATTTATGTTGCTAATAATTTGCGTAACGCCTAAACCGATTTGGATGAAATTTGGCTTAGTTCGGCTACATTTTAACTGGGTAGGTACCATCGGTTAAAGCATTGAGCAGAAGTTGATTTTCTATAAAAAAAAAACGTTCCGTGAATTATGGAGTAACAATTAAAAATCATCGGTAAATTAACAATCATCAAAAACATCCATCGGTAAATTATTACCGAGTATTCGACATTTATTTCTAGTAGATAGTATGTTTTTTCTGTTCTTTTCTCAAAAATAATCAAGCAACAAATACGAAAAGTAGGCAACGACAAAGCAAACACCATGAATGCTTAAGCGGGCTGGGCGCCAAACTACTAACGGCCCTGACCGAGGTGCAGAAGGCGCGCCGTACAATAAATGATTGCGACTTACGTCAAAAGACTGATTGCTTGATATAATGTTCTTTGTAGCGTCATTCCGCAAATATCATGGTCAAAGGGAAGCTCGTCTATTGGATAATTATTTCCTTTATGACATAACATTCTTGCTTATCATTTTATTTTCGACGTGGGTGGATGATCGCCTTTATTTTTTATAGCAGTTTCAGATTGCTTCGTCACCCAACGTAACTGAATAAAATAGACTTCGTGAAATGAGCACCGACCGGGGTGAATGAAAATTGGCGCTCAACATCGATTCACATCACACTAGAGAAATATACAATCAGATTCATAATGTAAGGAATAAAAAATGGTACCCAATACGGAAGCACACCAGAGGAATTAGAAATTGGTGCCCAACATGGGGCTAATGAAATTTTATTATTATTTAAAAACATGCTGTCCAAACGTGGGAGTAGTGCTGAAATTGATTTCTACCGCTATACAAAGTCTGAGGATATTAAAAAGCGTAGCGTTAACTTAGGCCAAACTAAGAAATAATGGCGCCCAACTTGGTGTTTCTTTTGAGAAAATTTTATTTTATTACTCATGCCTTATACTAGTATTATAATATCTGTGCTCATACCTTACCTTTATCGTAATTTGTGATCGCAAAATATGTAAACCGAGATATAACTTATTGGAGCGCGTATTAGAAGCAATGCCAAGAGAGGAGTCGCCTGCAAGTCTGCGGCCGTCTGCCTCTTGATTTAACGCTATCCCTCCTTTAAATGTATTTTTTATTTGGCATATGACCCTTCGAATTCGTAAGTACAAGTACACTAAGATTGTGGGATCAAGGGCATCTTATATCAATATCACAATTCGCGTATTATACATATTGACAACAGTCAAACTAAAGTCTTGATCACATAAACGTCAAAATCGGTATTCTACTCATAAAAGACACTGTCGTCATAGGTAATTGAGATTGAAAGTAGATCGACAGTAGACTGGCGCAATATGATATCGATTCTTGTTTGTGATATAATTCCAAGAATCGTTATCTTAGAAAAAAACATATTTTTAAAACGGATAATTAGCATTTCTCCCGAATGAACCATAATCTGATCTGGACTATATCAGACGGAGATTTAACAATTATGGATTGGAACCGTTTTGAAAAATTCCAGATAATTTTGTTTGATTTGAGGAAGGTATATGGGAAGAATTTAAAACCAACAGGACGTTAGAAAAAAACTATGATTCAGATGGCCTGTTAGATGGTCTAGCAGCTAGCTGCCCTTGAACTGTGGGTACATCCTAATCTCGTCATCAAACTGTTTGAGTTAAGGTGGTATGCACAGCTGTAAATAAAATCAATAGGTAGCTGGAAAGGTCGGCGTGAGTCAGCGCCATAAACAGTGTGGTGGTCACAGGTGAATTTTAGAAGGCCAAGAGTTAATTTTTTAATGACGTCTCAAATAAGAGTCTCTCATAGTTATTTGAGCATACCGCATCATTTGGGAAGGGGGTGAAAGATTGCCAAAAAACTAAGTTTACTTAATACTTCGATGAGTGTAGTAAACAATTACTATCGAACTTACAATTGTATGTTTTGTATCTAAGTATTATACAAAATATTCTAGATCTCAGTGGCGCGGTGTGCGGTTTTAACGCAAGAGGCGCAAGTTCGATTCCAACGACAGAGGTCTGTATTTTCTGCAGATATTTGTTCCGTGTCTGGATGTTGTGTGGGGTACCACGGTACTCGTAGTTCCTGATATCCACGACACAGTCCTCAGTACATACCTAACAGTTTCAAGTTTATTATCTAAACTAATATTATAAAGAGGAAAGATTTTTTTGTTTGTTTGTTTGTACCGAATAGGCTCCGAAACTACTGGACCGATTTTAACAAAAAAAAAACACTAATAGAAAGCTAAATGATCAGGAAGTAACATAGGCTATACTTTTTTTTTTAAATTAGAGATTCCTTAAGAAAATTGCAATAATATAACTTTTTAAACTATCATGGTTTTGAACATAATTTTTACTAAAAAACGGGATATTTACCATGAAACATCGGGAAACATTCAAACTCACAAATCATGGTAAATATCCCTTTTTTTTAGTAAAAATTAATTGCAATCATGTAATCCAAAGTAGCAAAATTATGCCAATAAAATTCATTATATGGCGTACGCTGGGAAACTATTGATGATATAAAAAATTATGTACTACATGATTAAAGTATTCATTATTACCTACAAAAAATCTTCGAGGGAATTTATGTAACTATCATAGTTAAGTCACAATAGCAGCTTTTGTGTTCTAAAATTTAATTAGATCGCCGGTAGAAACAAAAGTTGGTTGGTATCTTAGTATTAATTTTTATTCAAATAAATAGTTTTATCATCAAGAGTATTTATGTAGCAGTTAAAAACTTTTTAATTCATTCGACCTGACTTTTAATTTCGATGTTATCACGAGTATAAAATCGAAACTTACGCGGGTGAAACTGCGTGGCGCAGCTAGTTACTAATAAACATATTATTATTACAACAAATACAAAATTAAACAGAATTAAAAAATGTCTTTTAAAATCAAAAGAGTTTTTCCTAGAAACTCAGTATTCGAGGGTCGCACTTACGTGGGGTGATAATCCTATCATCCCACTATGAATACTAAAATCACAATTTTCAACGGGTAATTTCTCATAGAAATTTATTCAGCTCAGCTAACCACTTCACTTAGGTACTTGTACTGACCTACTCTGTGCCTTGTATCTCACGCTGCCATGCGCTCATTCAAGGAACGATTGACAATACTTCGAACACAACAGTTTTTATTACTTAGGGGAAATCTATCTGAGATTATGCTAAAAGTAAAAAAAAACTACAAATTTTACTTGTATTACAAAGATTATATTTTGTGTAACCATTCTAGATTCGTTTTACAAGCAATAGATGCATTCTCTCCAGTCAGCATGATATTTGAGTATTTTAATTTTAGTAAATTTTATATAACTATCAATTTGACATAACTAAACTTTGATACATCTATTTTAATCGTTACTTACTTAAAACATACACGACAAAAATTATGGATACAGAAGCAAATGTATTTAATGTTGCCGATATTCTCTCAAATAAATTTCATTCAGTCTAAGTTTTAGGATGGACTCAATATATGTTTGAAACAAACTATGCCTACGTAGTTTACGAGAATGCAGAGTCGTTCTTCGAAAGGAAAGTGCTAATAAAACCAGCCAGAGTGAATTAAATAGATAAGGCTCGACAGGGTCAGATTTAATCCTTACAAAAATAGAAAATGGTGTTTTAAATATCTAATGGAAGTTTTTTTATTGGATTTTATGAGGTTTCAATTCGTTGCCAAGTATGTGACGCATATCAGTAGTGTTTATATCGGTTTCTTGATAATTATATTAAGACCTACTTTGCTTGATCAAAAAAACCGATCAAGTTTGCGATCAGATATTTTGATAAGATGTTGAATTGAAAATAAATTATTGTTTGAAAACACAAATGAAATATTATGTTTTTTACTTATAAATGATGTATCTATTTTAAACAAATGATGAATTCCTTATAGAGGATTTATTATAAATTCAAGGAATCAAACATATTTTAGATGTGTGCTATTTAAAAACATGTTAAAATGGTGAACGGTTATTTAAATTTTATACTTGACTAACATAGATTTAAGACGATATTTTGCATGATTCTTTGTATTATATAGATAGATAGATAAACTATTTATTGTGCATAACACCAATTTAAAATATTAACACAGAAACAAAGTAAAAAGAACAAAAAAAAAAGAAATGCACAATGGGCGGTCTTATCGCTGAAATATAGATCCTGGCTATATAGATCCTGTATTATAAATTTGACATCTCTGCATACCGATATTGGCAATAAATGATTTAAATTTGATTGAATTTGATTAAACGGATCTTGAACCAGCATCTATGCCTCTAATCCATAATGCGTTGGCCAATTACGCCATTACGTTATGTATTTTGTTCATTAAGTGTCGTTTTAACTTTAAAATTAACAAACTTTCATTAAACCTACTTAGTTTTAGCTCAAGTTGTACTAAACTCAACAAAACACTGGACTATTATTTGAAACTAAAGTCCTGAAGCAAGAAAATCGTGTTAAAAGTAAACTAAAGTTAGTAATTTACACATAGGATGAGGAAAATAGGAAAGTATCGGTAAACTGTAATTGGCTGCGTGATGTCATAGTATGCCTGGCGGATAGAAATTGATCAGGCCTGTTTTCAGGGTTCGTTATGATCCCGCTTGACACCCTATATGTACGGTACCCGAAGGGTGCCACATAAATCCTACTACTATTAAAAACACGAAAGTTTGTGAAGATGGATGTTTGTTAATCTTTCACGCAAAAACTACTTAACAGATTATGATGAAACTTTACAGTAATATAGCTTATACATCAGAATAAAACAGAGGCTACTTTTTATCCGGGTACCACCGTAGGCAGAAGCTAGTAAATAAATAATGCTAGACATTTTTCACACAGCATCATCTAGCACCAAACTAATCAGATCTTGTAGTATGGGAACTACATGACTGATATACTACTTTTTTGTCAATACATACATAAAACATCCAAACCCGAGGCAAAATTTACATTATTTTTTAAGTGAGATTATTTTGCGAAACCTACCCCGTCTGTATATGTTAGTCCGATACATAGCCGTATCTTTTTAACCGTAATACGAAGCCTCTACAATTAAAATTAATAAATACATTCAACAAGTCAAAACCCAAGGGAAGAATGAAACCCAAAACTTTCTCTGTTTTTTTTTAAACTACATTATAATCCATCTTTTATTATTTACCGATAGTTAGCATAGTTACGTTGCATTTTCGTCATACCAATACTTAATAATAAACGACTCTTACGGCAACATACCAAAATTTTCCAGTTATTTTGTGCCAATCGGTTGTAGTTTGTTGACAGTAAGTGTCCCAGATTACCGGGGCTTCACGTAAAAGGTAAATAAAGGTAAATATCAAGTCACAAAGTAAGATTTTGTCTCGCAACTACGGACACAACACACCTATGGCTCTTATGGAACAGTCTTCAGATCAATCCAATCTCATACGTTGTAAAAAACAGAACCATAAAATCCAGTCCAACAGTTACTTTGTTGGACTCCAATAATTTTTAGTGAAATATTTGTATCTTTATTATAAACAATAAAAATAAAAAATAGTAGCTGCGAAATTGATGTTTTACTTAGGTACCCACTACCACCTACAATAGCTGTTGTCCCACGTTGGGCACCAATCTACTTTAAATCCAACCTACGCATTATTTATCTGTTTTCTAGCAAGCATAAATATAATTTAATTAAAATTCAATATAACGACCACGAAAACTGCTTAAAAGCAACCCCATGTTGGGCGCTAATTTCATTAAAATCGTCGAGGAACGTGCTTTATTGCTAATGTTGGGTCCTAAAAAGCATCTATTTCGATTATTTACAGCTACCCAGTTACAATTGATACATCCTACTTCTATAATAAACGTGAAAGTTTGTGAGGATAGATGTTTGTTACTCTTTTACGCAAAAACTACTGAACGGATTTTAATGAAACTTTACAGTAATATAGCTTATACATCAGAATAACACATAGGCTACGGCCCAGGCGAAGCCGTGGGCAAAAGCTACTAGGTATATAATTGAATGAATATGAAGGTTTCTAACTCAAGTAACGCGAACAGCGTTATTTGAGATAGAAATCAAATCATCTCAGTTTAACCCTTATAAATGTGATCCGATCTTTGAAGCCCTATTTGAATACCAATCTTTTGAAAATAGATCGAATTCCGCAGCTATCTTTGACAAATATATGTAGGTATACTTGATATACTCGTAAGTAGGTCTCCGTCTTGGCTCACGTCCCGACACCATAACCAAGTAACCTTAGATTATTGAACGACCTAAACTAGGGCCTTGCTAGTTCAGCTCCAGAACGACCGCTAAGAACATTAATAAAAGAAATATTCATAATTTTCACCACTTTTATAATAGTAACTTACTTTATGAACCTGTTTTATGTAAGCTTGGTGCCTGAGATAGGTTTATGTAAGCCTGGTGCCTGAGATAGGTTTATGTAAGCCTGGTGCCTGAGATAGGTTTATGTAAGCCTGGTGCCTGAGATAGGTTTAAAAAACCTGTATACCAGGTCACCAGGTATTCTTACACCACGGCTTGTACAAAATGAATACTTTATGGGCCTAGCTGTTAAAATTTGGTGATGTTAAGAACATAATTTAATTTAAATTAAGTTTATGGGTAGACATAGTAGTTACCTATTATTTACCAAACAGATAAAAGAAACAAACGAAAAACGAAACAAATAATAAAATAAATTAATTATGATTAAAAACGTAGCTTCTATCTTTCGTTAATGTTATTGGTGCAACCGTTTAAAGTAAATGAAAATATACAATGCAACTAAAACGTGATTACGTAAATTAATTATGATTACGGAATGATGATTACTAAATACCCACGGCTTCGCCCGCATGGTACCCGGATAAAAAGTAGCCTATGTGTTAAAAGTAGCCTATATTCTGATGTATTAGCTATGTTACCGTAAAGTTTCATCAGAATCCGTTCATTTTGCAAACATCCATCCTCACAAACTTTCACGTTTATAATATTAGTAGGATAGGATCGAATTAGTAGGATAGTATATGATTACCCTTTTGTTTCTCAAAATTTCAGACTAGAATAACGCCAATCCGATAGGCTACATTAACTTCGCTATTCCGGCTTTCTAAATGGTGGTATGGCGTGAAATGTTCAGCAAACTTGTTTAAAGTTGTAAACTGTCTAAGACAACCCATTTTGTTTTCTTTTTAATGTTTATTCAAAGCAATTGACCGACCGCCATTCTTCCTAAATCAATTGATGCACAATTAAAAGCTATCAATGTTCCTGGGTATAATTTATTATTTTTCATGGTCATTAATTTCTGATGAAGCAAATAGCTATGTTCCAGTTTGACAGAGTAATTAATGTAACGTCTGCCGGTTCGTGGTTTTAGGTTCAAAAACCTTGTGCGAGGGTTGAAATTGGGTTCATTCACCGAGACCGTAGATACCGATGTTTCTTTAAACACAACCCATTTATTAGCTGCGGCTATTAATTTGGTATACTGCTAGGTATTTTAAAAAGTATAACGGCCTAACTTTTCACATTAAAAAAATTAGACATATTTTTGTTGATCATAAAATAACTACACAAAACCTAACCTAAATGTCTGTAACTGCGAATATTTGTCTTGAGACTGGGTGTTTTCTATGTATAATATGCATGTATTTACACTAAAAGTATCACTAGTCATGTAGTTCCCATAATAGCTCTGCTTAGTTTGGTGCTGTGTGAAAAATGTCCAGCATTATTTATTATTTTATTTAACACAGTTGGATTCCTTGTCGTGGGAATCAGGAACTATGAGTGACCATGATACCACAACATCTAACCCCAAGACAGAAATGTGTAAACTGTAATTGGCTGTGTGATTTAACAACAGTTGTTGGAAGAACATCCCAACATTTGACCTGTATCAACCTCTTGCATTTCAGCCAGCTATTCGCCCGCAATGCCAACGTGGTCGTCGATATCTGAAGGGGGCTATCGATCAGCTCTTCAAACTACTTCGCCATGAAAGGGGGGGTTGCATTGTCTGTAGGTAGGTATTGTCTTTGTCTCTCTCACTTCTGTGTAAACCAAGACCTATTGCTATTGTGTTATCTACCTAATAAGTCCTCACGTCTTAGACGGCAATGCTCGACGTCGAAGACCTATATTATGTCTATTATGTTTTCTTTCCACATTTTATAAGTAGTTTATGTTTATGTATATACCTATGTCGTTTATGTAGATTTTGTATTCCCTCGGCAATGTTCGTGTCCTCACAAAAGGCCCTGTCTGAAAACCAGCGCAGCAACATACTAACACGATGCTGCATCAAGCTGAGACAGGGACCTATTTTGACTCCAAGCAACTAATATTTTTTCTATAGACTAAGTAATTATTTTATTAGTATTTTACCATGTTTGTGTTTTTGGGTTCAAATAAAAAAATATTTCTTTCTATATAAGAGCTACCACAAAAATTACAGTCAGTGGTCAGCGAAGCGAGCTTCCTTTCTTCGTTTCTTTTTTGGTCATCCTGCGTTAGATCAGTGATATCTCCTTTATTGTGTTACCTACCTAATAAGTCCTCAGGTCTTAGACAGCAATGCTTAATATCGAAAACCTATATATAATATCTATCAGGAGAATCAGGGTAACGAAGAAAGGAAGCTCGCTTGGCTCCCCAAGCGAGCTTCCTTTCTTCGTTTCTTTTTTGGTCACTCAAATTTACACTATGAAAATTACATCATTTTATTTAATAAATACGATGGGTCTACATTAAACGGTGTTCACAACAATATAACTTGGTTGTCTGACATGTATTTGTTATGCAATCAAGTTCGATGATGAATCAATCCATACATTCAGCCAAGGGTAGAGCATCCCTTCAATAGAAGCCTCACAAATGTCCAATCCACAGATAGATTTCAGTATCACCACTTGGATGAAATTTTTTGATTAGCACCCACATTTCGAATAGGTTTTACTAAAGTTACCTAAGATATACCCAAGTTAGTTCGTCATCATCATCAGCCCACATCAGTCTACTGTTGGGCATAAGTCTCTCCCACTACGCACTGAGCTCGGTGTTAAGCTTTTCCCATCCATTTTCTGCCAGCCACCACCTTTCCTCTACCTATAGACGTAGGGCGTAGGTATACGTTTTCCGAGACGCGGTCTCCACTCAAGAACTCGTTTACCCCAACGGTTGTCAGTTCTTCCGACATATATATGACTAGCACCCTGCCACTTCAGCTTGCTAATCCACTGAGCTATGCCATTGTTTTCGATGAAGTTATTTCGGGACCCGGAGTCCCGAATAATAATTAGGAGTATTTATGAATGTATGAATTGTATAACATGCTTTAAGTTTTGTAAGCAATTATCACCGAAATAATTACCAAGACCTTCTGGAAGTCGCGAGGAATCAGTGTTATGAAGACGTGTCAAAGTGGTTATTGTATTTATATTGTTATTGTGAAATTAAAAAATTTAAAAGTTATTGGGAAATAAATTAAAATTGGATGATTTATTCAATAATGATATCAAACTAGCAAAGCCGTAAAAGCTAGTCAATGATAAATGGATAGGTAGAGATTTCACGCATCTGTGACGTGGCGTCGCGGCGTCTTGGCAACAAGCCAAACCGTGACAGTGACATATAAACGCAAGCTCCAATTGATGCTGACAGCCCTTGAAGGTCTGATCAATTTTATTCCAAAAACTATAAGAAAACTACTAATTATAGTACCAATTTGATTATTGTATTGTTATATTATAAAACGAGAGTTTTCTTAATCAGTGCCTTCAGGATATTACGGTACATGAAAATTCACGTTTTATAATATCTACGCTAATAATAAGAGGTAAGGTAAAGTTTTAATGTAGGAGGTAGGTAATCTCCGAAACTGATCATCCTACTAATATAATAAATGCGAAAGTCTCTGTGTGTGAATGTTTGTTACCACGTATCTCCGTAACTACTAAACCGGTTTTGATGAAATTTGGAATGTAGATAGTTTAGGTTCTGGAATAACACATAGGCTAATCATATTATAAAACTACCCTTTAAGGTGTGCAATTGAATTCTAAACTTTGTATAAAATGTAATCCTTAGTTCGATTCATTCAAAAGTTGATGGACATAGTTTGAAGCCTGGAGACGGTCATATGCTACTTTTATTAACATAACACGCGGGAGAAGCCGCGGGCAACAACTAGTTAAAAATAATAACCAGCCTTGTTTTCTTGCCTTTATTTTCTCGCCGAGGAACAGACAACCGACGTTTCAAAATCCTTGTGATTTTATTGAATAAATTAATTTTGACTTAACTAAAACTGAGATTATTTACCTTATATTATATTATATTAGATTATTATATTAGACTTATATTATATTAGACCTATTACATCCACCTATGATGATTGCGATTTATTGTGCTTATAATGGTGTCAAATGGTCAGATTTTTCAAGTAAAATTATTTTCATTATTGATTGTTTTTATACATATAGTTACTTATGTTTCTTAATTAAAATTTTTCACTGTAAAGTTAGGTACTTATAACTTTTTCAGTGATAACAATCCTACTACTATTATAAACGTGAAAGTTTGTGAGGATGGATGTTTGTTACTCTTTCACGCAAAAACTATTGAACGTACATTTTGATAAAACTTTACAGAAATATAGCTTATAAATCAGAATAGGCTGCTATTTTTCCGGATACCACGTGGGCGATGCCGTGGGCAGAAGCTAGTGATTTATAATTTATCAACTGAACCAAAATATCAGGATTGAGACTTTGCCGCACCTACGTTAATATTGCGTTTTTAGTGAAAATCAAAAGTTAGATGTGATCTCGAAGCTTTTTACCCGGCTAATGTAGAGAGCACTTCAGGACCTTAAAATATTAACCTCAGTATCAGTATACATTCTTGAAATTGTAAAATTTGTAAGACTGAATATTAGAGATTTTAAAATAAAGAGGCAGCAACAGTAATCGAAGTGTTAATTAAAATGCACTTAGAAACAGAATCTCACAAACTAAATTTGTCAAAATGCACTCCTTAAATCATTAGAACCACGCTTTATAACAAACTCCTCAGGATAAAATTAATAGACAGTAATAAATGTTTCTTTAATCTCTGCTATTGCACAAAACCTACAGTACTAAGGATTTTTTATAGAATGTCTATGGTCATTACGAAAGTGATATTCAAAGCTGAATCATCTATTTTCCTATTTTGTATTAATTGTGTTTGTTCCTATGTAGATTGTGCAAGCTACACTTTTATATTTTATTAATTATTTTAATTTACAAATTATACAAATGACGATGCCGCTATACCGTGTAGAATTTATTTTTTTCGTTCGAATGTATTGGGTATTTTGTTTATTTTTGAATTCAACACACTTAAATTATTTTAATAATATTGGAATGATATTTAAAAAAAAAAAATATTATTATTAATGTATATTCAAATTTACGAGGCGTAGCATGTAGAACTTGACTGAGTACAAATACAAATACAAATATAAATAGAAATACTTTATTTACAAAAATAGTGTGTGCCTAGGTTACAAGTTTAACAATGAGCTCCGCACTAGGTCTAGCCTGTATCGCGGAAGCTCAGATAGCGTTTCACAAAGAAATATATGTAATAGAGATAAACAAGTGCAAGGCAAACATTTAAATTACTTCATGTGAGTACAAAATATCCTGAGAAACATCCCAAAAATAATTAAAAAAGAAAATTAAGTTAGCCGGGCAGAATTAGGTTTGCTGGGTCAGTGAAGGAGAGGGGGGGAGGGAGGGAGGGAGGGAGGGTGTGTGTGTGTGTGTGGAGAGAGTTTGTGGATTGTGTCGATTATAACTACCTAGTTATAATATTTTGTTAATGTGTTACTTCTATGCCAATAAATTATTCTATTCCATTATATTCTACCTAGCCTACATTATGTACCTAGCCTATATCGCCTCATATCGCCCTCCGGCCAGGTGGGATGACGATCTGCGAAACACTGCAGGCAGATGCTGGATGCGGCAAGCTGAAGACAGGGCGCTATGGCGCTCATTAGGGGAGGCCTATGTCCAACAGTGGACTAATATAGGCTGATGATGATGATGATGATGATCTCAACAAAAGATAGCGACACTTGACGCCACTTGACTTCGTTCCATGATAAAGTGCAACGTAAAAGCTTAATTGAAATAATGTTTTGAGTAAATAGATTATTCATGAAAGCCTGTCGGGCTCGATTTCTTTGATGGCCTTTGGTTGAGATTTTGAAATGATATTTTGATTTAATGTAGTTATGCTACGATTTTAATATTTGTTTCTATAATAACCTCATTGTTAATTATTTTGTAAGTACCTACAAAATGTAAAAAAATTAAAGTAATAATTAAAATAAATAGTGCTGGACATTTTCACACAGCATCATCTAGCCCCAAAGTAATCAGAGCTTGTGTTATGGGAACTATATGACGGAAGAGAGAGATGTCCTAGCACAGGTATCTACATACTTAAAAGGAGATCTCAAACCCATATTATGTATACGTAGATTTAGTTACTGAAATAAACATACGAAATACTTATATACATTTTTTGGTTGTAAATACGTACATGTTAGGTACACATAGTAAAACACCCAGACCCACCATACCAGACAAATCATACTCAAACATATCATTTTCAGATCATACAAACATTTGTTCCGCGGCAGGAATCGAACCCGCAACATTCTGCGTCTGAGGCAAGCCTTCGCCCATAAAGACAAAGGTCGTCAATAAAAGCATTATTATTCTTCTACCCGCGGCTTCTTATACATCAGAATAACACATAGGCTACTTATAAAAAGTAGCCTATGTGTTATTCTGATGTATAAGCTATATTACTGTAAAGTTTAATCAAAATCTGTTCAGAAGTTTTTGCGTGAAAGAGTAACAAACATCCATCCTCACAAAATTTCACGTATAGAATATTAGTAGGAGGATTAGTAGGATGTCGTTAGAAAGAACAAATGTGGTTGAAAAGGTCTCTTTTTTATTTTAAATTGACACTTCATAGAGTCGCATTCAAAATGTCTAGCAATTCATGGCAAGGTACTCAAATTACTGAAGTCAACGGACGGTGATTTTATCATTAATCGTAACGGTAAAGTTTGTAAGGATGGATGTATGTTTGTTAACGCTACTGAACGAATGTTGATAAAACTTTACAATAATATAGCTAGTACATCAGAATAACATATAGGCTACTTTTTATCCGGGTACCACACAGGCGAAGCCGTGGACAGAGGCCAATAGGTCGAGGTTAAAAGTAAAGTATCGTAGCAAACGGTCTTCCAAGATTTTTGGTAGATAAATCTATCAAATGACTCCAATTAAAACATCACACACACCCACACACCCACACACACACACACAGGCCTTATGCATTGTCTACTACCCGGTTTACATTATACTATTATTGATGATGTCAGTTTTTTTTTAATTTTTTATCTCGAATTTGTTTAACTCTATTAAATGACTCTTTGCCAAACTCAATCTGAGCTTCCGCGATACAGGCTAGAACTAGTGCGGAACTTATTATAAATCATTTAGGTACATATAGGTACCTACTATTTTAGGATAAAAGTATACACAACATACCTAATATCCACAAAAATTCTAGGTAGGTACCTACTTACCTAATAATGTAAAAAAGGAAACATCGATCGCTCAGTAAAATATTTTTTCAGAAAATGAACTTTCTCAAATTCATCACATTCACATGAATTCAATTTGAAATTCAGCAATTTTGAATGCGGAAATGTTTTAAAAAATATTTACATTTCTTCTCTCACGAAATAAATATTTCTCGCGAAAGAAAATGACTCAAACATAGATTTAGAGACATTGCTTCAAGTTGGTATTTTCTATGAGGAATCAATCATTCCACTCAGGCTCCTTATTGGCTAAGTAATTCCTACTTTTATTATTCAGCTGATTGAATAGGCTACCTTACGTTACATATATCTGCCTAGACATTTTATAGATCGAACCCAACATGATTGGGTTATAAATCATGTTATGGATTGGATAGAAGTACCTACCTATACCTACAAAACCTTACTTTTTAGATGGAAGTCCATGAAATCTACCCGTATCGAAGTAAATAATATTTAATTTAATATTAATAATAATAATAAATAAGACTGAATATTAGAGATTTTAAAATAAAGAGGCAGCAACAGTAATCGAAGTGTTAATTAAAATGCACTTAGAAACAGAATCTCACAAACTAAATTTGTCAAAATGCACTCCTTAAATCATTAGAACCACGCTTTATAACAAACTCCTCAGGATAAAATTAATAGACAGTAATAAATGTTTCTTTAATCTCTGCTATTGCACAAAACCTACAGTACTAAGGATTTTTTATAGAATGTCTTTGGTCATTACGAAAGTGATATTCAAAGCTGAATCATCTTTTTTCCTATTTTGTATTAATTGTGTTTGTTCCTATGTAGATTGTGCAAGCTACACTTTAATATTTTATTAATTATTTTAATTTACAAATTATACAAATGACGATGCCGCTATACCGTGTAGAATTTATTTTTTTCGTTCGAATGTTTTGGGTATTTTGTTTATTTTTGAATTCAACACACTTAAATTATTTTAATAATATTGGAATGATATTTAAAAAAAAAATTATTATTATTAATGTATATTCAAATTTACGAGGCGTAGCATGTAGAACTTGACTGAGTACAAATACAAATACAAATATAAATAGAAATACTTTATTTACAAAAATAGTGTGTGCCTAGGTTACAAGTTTAACAATGAGCTCCGCACTAGGTCTAGCCTGTATCGCGGAAGCTCAGATAGCGTTTCACAAAGAAATATATGTAATAGAGATAAACAAGTGCAAGGCAAACATTTAAATTACTTCATGTGAGTACAAAATATCCTGAGAAACATCCCAAAAATAATTAAAAAAGAAAATTAAGTTAGCCGGGCAGAATTAGGTTTGCTGGGTCAGTGAAGGAGAGGGAGGGAGGGAGGGAGGGAGGGAGGGTGTGTGTGTGTGTGTGGAGAGAGTTTGTGGATTGTGTCGATTATAACTACCTAGTTATAATATTTTGTTAATGTGTTACTTCTATGCCAATAAATTATTCTATTCCATTATATTCTACCTAGCCTACATTATGTACCTAGCCTATATCGCCTCATATCGCCCTCCGGCCAGGTGGGATGACGATCTGCGAAACACTGCAGGCAGATGCTGGATGCGGCAAGCTGAAGACAGGGCGCTATGGCGCTCATTAGGGGAGGCCTATGTCCAACAGTGGACTAATATAGGCTGATGATGATGATGATGATGATCTCAACAAAAGATAGCGACACTTGACGCCACTTGACTTCGTTCCATGATAAAGTGCAACGTAAAAGCTTAATTGAAATAATGTTTTGAGTAAATAGATTATTCATGAAAGCCTGTCGGGCTCGATTTCTTTGATGGCCTTTGGTTGAGATTTTGAAATGATATTTTGATTTAATGTAGTTATGCTACGATTTTAATATTTGTTTCTATAATAACCTCATTGTTAATTATTTTGTAAATACCTACAAAATGTAAAAAAATTAAAGTAATAATTAAAATAAATAGTGCTGGACATTTTCACACAGCATCATCTAGCCCCAAAGTAATCAGAGCTTGTGTTATGGGAACTATATGACGGAAGAGAGAGATGTCCTAGCACAGGTATCTACATACTTAAAAGGAGATCTCAAACCCATATTATGTATACGGAGATTTAGTTACTGAAATAAACATTCGAAATACTTATATACATTTTTTGGTTGTAAATACGTACATGTTAGGTAAACATAGTAAAACACCCAGACCCACCATACCAGACAAATATTTTCAGATCATACAAACATTTGTTCCGCGGCAGGAATCGAACCCGCAACATTCTGCGTCTGAGGCAAGCCTTCGCCCATAAAGACAAAGGTCGTCAATAAAAGCATTATTATTCTTCTACCCGCGGCTTCGCCCGCGTGGTACCCGGATAAAAAGTAGCCTATGTGTTATTCTGATGTATAAGCTGTAAAGTTTAATCAAAATCTGTTCAGAAGTTTTTGCGTGAAAGAGTAACAAACATCCATCCTCACAAAATTTCACGTATAGAATATTAGTAGGAGGATTAGTAGGATGTCGTTAGAAAGAACAAATGTGGTTGAAAAGGTCTCTTTTTTATTTTAAATTGACACTTCATAGAGTCGCATTCAAAATGTCTAGCAATTCATGGCAAGGTACTCAAATTACTGAAGTCAACGGACGGTGATTTTATCATTAATCGTAACGGTAAAGTTTGTAAGGATGGATGTATGTTTGTTAACGCTACTGAACGAATGTTGATAAAACTTTACAATAATATAGCTAGTACATCAGAATAACATATAGGCTACTTTTTATCCGGGTACCACACAGGCGAAGCCGTGGACAGAGGCCAATAGGTCGAGGTTAAAAGTAAAGTATCGTAGCAAACGGTCTTCCAAGATTTTTGGTAGATAAATCTATCAAATGACTCCAATTAAAACATCACACACACCCACACACCCACACACACACACACAGGCCTTATGCATTGTCTACTACCCGGTTTACATTATACTATTATTGATGATGTCAGTTTTTTTTAATTTTTTATCTCGAATTTGTTTAACTCTATTAAATGACTCTTTGCCAAACTCAATCTGAGCTTCCGCGATACAGGCTAGAACTAGTGCGGAACTTATTATAAATCATTTAGGTACATATAGGTACCTACTATTTTAGGATAAAAGTATACACAACATACCTAATATCCACAAAAATTCTAGGTAGGTACCTACTTACCTAATAATGTAAAAAAGGAAACATCGATCGCTCAGTAAAATATTTTTTCAGAAAATGAACTTTCTCAAATTCATCACATTCACATGAATTCAATTTGAAATTCAGCAATTTTGAATGCGGAAATGTTTTAAAAAATATTTACATTTCTTCTCTCACGAAATAAATATTTCTCGCGAAAGAAAATGATTCAAACATAGATTTAGAGACATTGCTTCAAGTTGGTATTTTCTATGAGGAATCAATCATTCCACTCAGGCTCCTTATTGGCTAAGTAATTCCTACTTTTATTATTCAGCTGATTGAATAGGCTACCTTACGTTACATATATCTGCCTAGACATTTTATAGATCGAACCCAACATGATTGGGTTATAAATCATGTTATGGATTGGATAGAAGTACCTACCTATACCTACAAAACCTGTACTTTTTAGATTGAAGTCCATGAAATCTACCCGTATCGAAGTAAATACTAATAAAAAGGGGTGCGGTGTTGGTTTGTCGGTACTGAATGCAGGTTGTTAATCGACATATAACTTTGGCATATAATTAAAATTAAAAAAAAATATGCCATCAAATCCATTGTCCACAAGTGTATTGAAAACTTTTGCGCAGAGAATGTGGAATTTATATCAATTTTCATTTTAATCAGATCCTAGGTAATGTTTTCTGTATAAATTGAGTGTTTGCAGAAAATTACGTTTTTTTTTGTAGTTATGCTTGGTTATACATTTTAAATGCTGACTTAGGTAAATATAGTTTCGATTAATCGAGAGACACAGAACACCGTATAGGTAGGCATACTAACGTTAGCTGTTCGGTGCTAGCCGGCGAATCTCGTCCGACCCGCATCGCCCCATCCCGATCAGTCATGCAAGTACAATATTACACAAATTCAATAAGAACCACTGACACGATCACTATAACATTATAATAGGCGCACTGTTTTCTTGAACGTAAGGTTTTTCCCGGTTTTATAAAGCGAGGCGGGCTATCGGAGCGAACGCCATCTTGGATTGGAAGTTGGCGCGCGCGCGCCAACTGTGTTGGGGTGTTGGGAGTGTGGAAAGATTTCCCGGGAAAAGGGAAAACTAGGGCGCTTGGGGTTTGAAAGAGAAATTGTGCAAAAGATAAGTAAGTCAACATTATTAGAATTTTAAATTTTGAGCATTCATCTTAAAAAGTCAACGTAATAATGGTCCTATTCGCTTCAACTCACATCCCAGTCGAATAAATAAATAACGCTGGACATTTTTCACACAGCATCATCTAGCTCCAAAGTAAGCAAAGCTTGTGTTATGGGAACTACATAACTGTTAAATTATGAACTTAAATACTTATTTTTGTAAAAACATACATACGTATATAAAATACCCAGACCCAAGACAAATATTTGTAATCATTTAAACATTTGTCACGCGGCGGATATCGAACCCACAACCTTCTACGTCGCAGGCGGTCCTTCGACCACTGCGCCACACAGGTTATCAATAACATAGAAACAAGTAGATATCTAACCACTATAATAATAGTCTACCTCTACTTCGCAGAACATCCAATTTGTATAGAAAAATACCAAAATACCTTTTCAAACTACACTGCACCGCAAAAGTTGTCGGTTTTATGGCAATAGCGTAGAGGTAGATTGGTTTAGGAATACCTACTTACACCTTTGTTATTATTGATAGGATGGTACCTACTTACCTATCCACTCTTACATGGTTCATTTACTCAAAATGAGTAAATGAACACTCAGCAATCACATACCTACATAGCCCTGACCCCAGACTAGGATTCCATGTGTCGTAGGTATAGGGGATTTCTTGCCACGCCGCCTAGATCGTCAACGTTATAAAAGGGAGATTACGTTGAAGCCCTTCCACAATAATTTATTCTGTGCCTTTAAAGTGAAAAAGTAAAATCATTATGTACTTTGTAACGTAGCCTATACATATGGCGTAGAGTAGGTGTGGATGCCCTATGGCGTTTTACGACCTGGAAAATGCGTTCCAAAAACAGGTTCATGGGGCGCTGGTTTAGGTTGGCATCTATGGCTTATATTGTTATGCGCATTATGAAAGTCTTGGCGAAATTCTGTAACTGTAATATTGAGTACATGGAATCATTTGAAAATTCACGTACCATTAAACATTCTAGTTAGAACAGTTTCAGTGTACCTACACTTTCCCCATGAGCACTGTCTTCACAAAAACATTTGATCTCGGGATAAATGTCTCCCCATCCTGACAACCCCAGCACGCATGCGCAGTGCACTGCCACTGCAATACGGACGTGTGGAGATGCGCCTATTTTCGTTCCCCGTGAGTTCCAGCTACGTGTTCATGGCGTCGTCATACGCATCATGTATGCGTAAGAGATAATTATAAACAAAGGCGTCATCTAAAAGCTTCAAAAACCTAGAGTTTCAGCATATTACTACGACTATATTATTCTCCTGTCGACGTTTCGTTGACCGTTTGGAAGTCCTAATTATCTCATGAGCACCGTCCGCGACCACGCGAGCACTCAGTGACACGGGAACTGTGGTATTCATTATACTTAGTCGTAATAATATCCTAAAATGATACCAAACCACGATAATTTCAAACCTAAAGTTTGGGTTGGCATTTGCAGGCAAAAACATCTAAGGAGCTGCCGACCAATGTTCATAAAAGAAAACACTGGCCAGATTTTCACTGTTCTATAAACGATAAATAATAATAATAATAATAATGCTGGACATTTTTCACACAGCATCATCTAGCCCCAAACTAAGCAGAGCTTGTATTATGGGAACTACATGACTGATATACTACTAATATATATATTTTTTTTGTAAATACATACATATTATACATAGAAAACACCCAGACCCGAGACAAATATTTGCAGATACAAACATTTGTCCCGTGGCAGGAATTGAACCCGCAACCTTCTGCGTCTCAGGCGGGCCTACGCCCACTGCGCCACAGAGGTCGTCAAATGATTTTAAGCATTAAGTTTATCTACTCCTGTTATGTGCATTTTTTTATCTATCTATTTATATAAAAATACCTATGTACCTCTACACTTCTACAGACGCAAACAGCTCTACCGATTTCAATGAAAACATGACATGATTTAGTGACGAGAAAAGCTAAGACTTACAACTGGGAAGAATTCAAATACGGCAAAAAAATAGTTATGAAGAATCTATTATTTAAATAAATATGCGTATGGAGTCCAAACGACATAAATGTCCCTTGGACTTTTGCAAAATGAAAACATCAATCTATTTATCGTCGACGATTATCTAGAACAAGCTTAGCAGTAAATTAATTTAACATTGTAAATAATAAAATGAAATTGAAAACTGACATTAAATCTGAATTGACATGAAATAATATGACCATTACTAACAAAATAATGCACCATCTCCTAAAGTACCTACTTTGACTACCTACAATGAAAATAAAACCTCGGTCTGCCGCCGTACCCTAATACAAATTTCATTTGAGAGACTTAACTTTATTTACTGTAGATATTAATAACTAGTTTGTTTACGCAAACCTCGGCCTGCCTACCTATCTGTTGCTATACCCTTAGACAGGGTTCATGTGAGATACCTACCTATAAACACCATCTATGTACCTACCATGTGAAAGCAATAAATGTATTGAGTATTGAGTATCGTGAGTCCAAGTGCATTTCTTGATATATCTTCCAAAATAAATACTTATTTTGTGTTTTTTTCTTGTAGCATGTTAGATTAGAAATAGAAGCTTCGATATAAATAGATTTACTTTCATACGATGCAAATACAAATCTTCTGGCAATAAAAACGATTTTCTGTTGATTCCCAAAAAAACTGAAATTGGCGCTTAAGCCGACTATGCATAATGTTATTCAGTTGTGCTATAATGTTGTGCCTAGTTATACAGTGTTTTAGTCTTTTTGTTTTCATTGTACTATTTGTTTTGCTGTACATTTTATAGCGTGATTTTGCTATAATAATAGGTATTCCTTTAGTGTACAATAGGAATTATCTATTTTATCCCGTACTCTAAGCTCGTAACAATATATAATACCTCCGACAAACAAGTGGATCAGCTCAATTGAAGATCTTCCTCTTTGCAAATGGAGGATACACCACCAATCGTGTTCTACATATTTGTAACGCTCTTGAGAAGACTAGATTGTTTCATATATATTAAAAAATGTATATAATAATATGAAGGTTTTCAATCTGCTCTAGACTCTGGACAAATATTCATATTATACAAGCTCTCGGGTCCTTCTCAATAATTTATTTATTTTTATAAACTTTAAGGAACTCTATCAATAAATTAGTTATTAACAAAGTGGACCAAAGTGGCTTCTTCTTCACAATCAGGATCCCATTCATTTTCAGGGGTGGCAGTGGTGCCCTCTTCAGGCCCGGCAGTGGTGCCCTCTTCAGGCCCGGCAGTTGTGCCCTCTTCAGGCCCGGCAGTCGTGACCTCTTCAGGCCCGGCAGTCGTGACCTCTTCAGGCCCGGCAGTGGTGCCCTCTTCAGGCCCGGCAGTGGTGCCCTCTTCAGGCCCGGCAGTCGTGACCTCTTCAGGCCCGGCAGTGGTGCCCTCTTCAGGCCCGGCAGTGGTGCCCTCTTCAGGCCCGGCAGTCGTGACCTCTTCAGGCCCGGCAGTGGTGCCCTCTTCAGGCCCGGCAGTCGTGGCCTCTTCAGGCCCGGCAGTGGTGCTCTCTTCAGGCCCGGCAGTCGTGCCCTCTTCAGGCCCGGCAGTGGTGCCCTCTTCAGGCCCGGCAGTCGTGGCCTCTTCAGGCCCGGCAGTCGTGCCCTCTTCAGGCCCGGCAGTGGTGACTTCTTCAGGCGCTTCAGTCGGCTTGGTCTCTTCCCAGTCAAAAGAGTTCCCAGTTACTTCGTAGAACCAGTCGTGGTAGTGGCCAGGACGAATGAAACCTGGAAGATAATGGTGGATTGTGATGTTTCTATGTTTATTGAAGCAAACAGGCGAAATTTGGGAGAGATGACGACCTCCGTGGCGCCTGAAACGCAGAAGGTTGCGTATTCCATTCCCACCGCGGGACAAATGTTTTTTTATGATCTGCGTATATTTGTCTCGTATAATACTCATATGTAAAATAAAGTATGTTCAGTCATGTTTTTTTTTTTAACAGAATATCCACAGAATACCCAAGGTTAGTTTACTTGGACACTTATATCTAGTGAACGCAACACATATTGAAACCGACTACATCAATCAAATGGTATTAGTCGGGTACTATTACCTTGTTTTTGAACTAAATCTGTCAATTTGACATCAACTAAAAAATTTAATCGAATTAGTTGGTGTATATAATTGTTTTGTATCTAAATCTGTCAATTTGACACCGACTACGATACTAGATCGAATTGGTTGAAACATAATAGCTTATTTGGTAACAAATTTCACACCAACTAAAATAATAAATCGGGTATACAAGCGTGTTTTTTTATATAAATCTGTCAATTTGGCACCAACAATAAATCGTATGAGTCGTGATATAAAAGCTGGTTTGTATCTAAACCTTTCAATTTAATACCAACTACAAGAATTAAATCAAATAATTTGGGTTGTCTTACCAGCAGGGAAATTAGTGTGGCATCCGGTTCCAGAGACGAAAGAGGTGACTCCAACTTGAGTTATTTTGCCATCCTTGTCGATCACGGTCAATGGGCCGCCGCTGTCTCCCTAAAAGAAGAATACACAGATTAGTAAGGAAAGGTGGTGTAAATTCATGCAAGGGGTACATAAATAAACTAGCTAAATAACTCGACTTTCGAACATTTTACTGTGTTCATCTTTGTATAAGCACCCACACGGAGTGGGTGGAAAGTGCCCCACATGCGGGGCACTTTCATACGTTCTCCATCTTGAAGAAGATCAACTAGTTTTGTTTTCAACTTCAATACGGTACATAGTACAAAGTATTTTTCTACCAATTTTTTTTTTAAGGAATCAGTTAATTTTCATAAATGTTTGGCCAACACGAAAACACTGTAGATAGCTGCGAAGATCCCAGCTCCCTTGCCTAATTGAATCCTGTTATATTATATCATTTGGCACGAGGTATGGCAAACTTTGTCGCATGCAACTTAAACCAGTTACGGTACAGGAAGAATATATCGGTCATCGACACGCGATATAAGATGTCAATGACCGATATGCTTTATGCTTGGCGACCGGACTTTAGGAATAGGGGAGGATTCTGCCCAGCATACTTTTTAAATAATACCTGGCAGGTAGACTGGGTGGTATCGTTGTATCCGCTGGCGCAGATAGTGGCATCCGTGATGATGGAGCCGTACTGCGACCAGCACCTTTCGTTGGTGTCGCCGCTGAGGTATACCCAGTTCAGATTCTCGGGAGAAGCGCCTGGACATAGAAAGAAGATTTGTTTGGTGCCGTTCGTGTTGATACTTACTTAAAGCGCCTGGACATAGAAAGAAGATTTGTTTGGTGCCGTTCGTGTTGATACTTACTTAAAGCGCCTGGACATAGAAAGAAGATTTGTTTGGTGCCGTTCGTGTTGATACTTACTTAAAGCGCCTGGACATAGAAAGAAGATTTGTTTGGTGCCGTTCGTGTTGATACTTACTTAAAGCGCCTGGACATAGAAAGAAGATTTGTTTGGTGCCGTTCGTGTTGATACTTACTTAAAGCGCCTGGACATAGAAAGAAGATTTGTTTGGTGCCGTTCGTGTTGATACTTACTTAAAGCGCCTGGACATAGAAAGAAGATTTGTTTGGTGCCGTTCGTGTTGATACTTACTTAAAGCGCCTGGACATAGAAAGAAGATTTGTTTGGTGCCGTTCGTGTTGATACTTACTTAAAGCGCCTGGACATAGAAAGAAGATTTGTTTGGTGCCGTTCGTGTTGTTGAGTTCTGTTAAAATACCCACTTTCAGAACCAAACTGCTGTTGCATGCAATCCTTGCTTAATCTTCGCGTGAGAATTCACTTAGGGCCCGGTCGAACTGACGTGGTGGCAAGGGATATGCTTGTCAAGTGATTGTCAAAGTCCGCGTGAATGTACTAGACGCCACCGCATTCGGCTTGATCAGGGGCCTAACCATCAAGTCTTATTGCGATTCAATTCAGGCAAAGATAACAAATCCCGCTTTGCGAATGACAAAGCTTTAACTACGCCATAGCGTCCTGAATCGCAAAGCGAAAAGTGACATCTTTGCCTAAACTGAATCGTTTAAGACTTCATGGTTAGGCCCCAGGCCTCTGCAGTCACATACTCAGCTGCTGTTTGTCTTATGACGAAAGACGAGGATGTTTAAGTAACTGACCATTAGTCCAAGTGCGTCCCCAGCCACTAGCGGTGAGCTGGACTCCAGCATAGTTGAAATTCTTGTCTGCATCACGCTGGAGCCTGATGGGCTGGATGTAAGCTGTGAACCAATTAACTTTATTTTTACCAAGAACCCTGAATCACTCGCACATCATTGTTAACAAGAACCCCCGACTCGATCGCAGTGCGGACTATGACGTGTGCCGGTAAAGCCTTTTTAAAAACATATTAAAGTCCCAAAACAAAGACACAAACACGGTCACAACTTTAAATACCAATGATCGACATCCTTAAATCCTCAGATCCGTGACCAAGTAGAGGATAGTCAGACGTATGTCAAAACATGTTGTATTTAGAAAATGCCCAAATTTTATGATGAAGTATGAATGAATAGTATTTATCCAATACTACAGCAAGCTTTTTTTCAAACTTTTTTCTTTTTTTTTTGGGCCCTTATAGTTTTCCTTTAAAAATAATTTCACAGAGAAACGAGACGTCATCCATGTATGTATTGCCTTAAGTGAGCTAAGGATCCGATGACACTTCAAAATACTTTAGAATAATAAAATCTTGATGGTCTAGACTCTTACCGTTGAATATCAATTTCCTGCCGAACTCCAGCAGACCGATGTCATTGGGCTGCACAGCAGAAGGCAAGTTATTGTTGTATAACGGATGGTTGTAGAACTTCGTGGTCTCGAAGATTACAGCGGGTTGTGTCAAGTTCACAACGCCACCGCGTAAGACAAAGATACTGCGGCTGTGAAGAAAGGCGAATGAATGAATGAAAATAAAAATAAAAACAAATAAGCTGGCGTATTCCCATTGATGGACAGCATCAGATACATACTCGGTGCGTAGATCTTTGATTATGACAAGTAGGAGCTCAGACGCATGCCCAACATTACATTTGGTTCATGCTCGCATTTTGCAAGTAATTAATAGGTCCAAATGAAAATAAGATAATACAAAGAACTTATTAATTGTGGTAAACTTAAATTATTGTGGTGCATTATTATTAGATATATTATTAGGGATACACAGATAGAAAAAATAAACCTAGGAAGAAGAGGTTTAGTACAGAGATAATAGATTTTATTAAGGAAAGAAGGTTGCTTAGAAATAAAAGTGATGATGATAGTATTAGGCATTACAGAAAAATTACTCTATTTTAAGAGTTATTTTGTTTGTATTTTTATTTTAATGCAAAGAAAATCTAATGGGAATGGGAATCAAACCTGCAACCTTCGTCTCAGGTGGGCCTCCGCTCACTACGCCAAAGAGGCCAGGTAGTAGGTAGGAAGTAGCTACTTTATTTTTGTGTCTCCCGTAAGTGTAACTAACTCCCCAAGATATCTCACTCGGTGGTGCAGTGTCTCCCGTAAGAGTAACTAACCCCCAAGTTATCTCACTCGGTGGTGCAGTGTCTCCCGTAAGAGTAACTAACCCCCAAGATATCTCACTCGGTGGTGCAGTGTCCCCCGTAAGTGTAACTAACTCCTCAAGATATCTCACCCGGCGGTGCAGTGAGCGGCGGTCAAGCCCCACTCCTGGCTGATGATGGAAGCGCCGCAGCTAGAGACGGCTCCCAGGGGAGACACCATGCGCATAGACAGTTGGAACGGGAACTGGCCTATCTCCGCCTCCCATCCTGACACAATGCGCGTGTTGCTGCGTTCTAAGAAAAAAATATGGTAGATATACTGCACCGAAACGTGGAAGAAGATATATATATATATATAAAATTCTTTATTGCACAACTAAAAAGTACCTACTCTACATAAGGTGAACTTAATGCTAGCACTCTCTTTCAGCTTTCTTTCTTTCTTTGTGTAATATTGAAAACAGTCTTGAGGTAGTGCATGGATAACAAGAAAAGTTATAAGTTAATTAATTAGAGAAAGGAGGTTTTTGCCCTGTAACGGGATCAGATAGGCTAATTAGACTAGCTTCTGCCCACTGGTTGGCCCGCGTGGTACCTGGATAAGTCAAAATCAAAGTCAAAGATAAAAATAGCCTATGTGTTATTCTGATATATAAGCTATATTACTGTAAAGTTTCATTAAAATCCGTTCAGTAGTTTTTGCGTGAAAGAGTAACAAACATCCATCATCACAAACTTTCATGTTTATAATATAAATTGGATTAGATTTGATACCGCACGGCTCGCCATCGGCACTTCGACAGATCCATCCTCACACTCTTATGGGTGGCTTTATATCCTCCCTAGAGTTCAACTCAGGTTATGGAATAATCTTCCTGCTGAGATTTTTTCAGACTAAACTTAAGAGTATTTTTCAAACTTTCGCGATTAGATAACATAATTATTACAAGTCGGCCATAGCGGAGCACCTTGTGGACTCAGGACCAAACCATTGGATCGAGCTTCATGACCCTAAGGTGCTATCCAGTGAACGCCAATATTGTAAGAGAATGGTTCGTGAAGCGATTGAAATAAAGAAGTACCCAAATTTTAATCGTGAAGACGGCTATAGACTCTCTGCGTCCTGGAATCCCGTGATAAACAGGTGTTCGCGTCGCGATCCAATTGTGCAGTGCGGTGATACGGTTAGTGTAGTGTGCCGTAATGTGAACATGGACTTTTCTGATTCTGAAGATGAAATGAGGGTAGTTGCGGCTACTGCCTTTATTTCTCGACGGTAGCTCCGTATACTCCAGTCATCCCGTGACCACGGCTGTTGCAATACAGTTGAAACGTCGGGAAAATAATAAAAAAGGTAAACGCGATAAAGACCCGTTAAACTTATAATAATTAAACTTAAGAGTAGTAGAAATCCTTCTATTATTGGTTGCGCGCAAGGAGTCGGCGTAAATTCACTTGAATATTTTAAATTCACGTAGTTTTTAAGCTGACGTTTCTATATGATCCTTGTGATTTCAATGAAGAAAAACATTTTGACTTTGACTTTGACCTTGTGAAAGAGCTCGTTAAGAACTGCCACCATACCTATTTCTGCCGCCAAGTAGTACCTAATTCTAGTATGTGGCATTGGAGGTATAAATTCTAGTACCTATTGGCATTGGGGGTATAAATTCTAGTATGTGGCATTGGGGGTATAAATTCTAGTATGTGGCATTGGGGGTATAAATTCTAGTACCTATGTGGCATTGGGGGTATAAATTCTAGTACATATGTGGCATTGGGGCTATAAATTCTAGTATGTGGCATTGGGGGTATAAATTCTAGTACCTATGTGGCATTGGGGGTATAAATTCTAGTACCTATGTGGCATTGGGGGTATAAATTCTAGTATGTGGCATTGGGGGTATAAATTCTAGTACCTATATGGCATTGGGGGTATAAATTCTAGTATGTGGCATTGGGGGTATAAATTCTAGTACCTATGTGGCAGAGGTATAAATTCTAGTATGTGGCATTGGGGGTATAAATTCTAGTATGTGGCATTGGGGGTATAAATTTCATCATTTTAATAATCTAACTTACTTCTTGCAACCTCAGGAAAGGTAGCCGATTCGCCAGATATCTGAAAAAATTTTTTTTATCAAGATGACGTAATTTCCATATAAGTACCTACCTACCAGTCTCTACGTTGCCTTCCTAAGTAGGTTTTTCCGGTGCGATATCTAACATATATTCATATCTATTAATCAATATCGGTTTAATTAAAGTAGTTTTTTTTTGGTATTTAATTGGCAAAGCTCACTGCAAAAACTATCCATCTATGTTATATATAGCCTATAAATACTATATATACTTAATATTAGAAATGCGTGGATGAATGTTTGTTGCTTATATTCTCCATAACGGCTAAACCGATTTGGATGAAAATTCGAACAGTATAGATCTAGAATAACTCATAGGCTATTTTGTATCCACGCAGGCGAAGCCGCGGGCAAAGGCTAGTCCTTTTGTCTTCTTGGCGGTAGACAAAACCTATTCTTATTCTATAAACTAGTCTTGGGTCATGCTAAACAGGCTGGTGCAGCATCCATAGACTACGCCACAGACTACTTTAACTACGCTTACCAATAGTAGGGATGTATGCTTATTTGCCACTATTCCTAGTTATAATAAAAAAGTTTTATTTACTTACCGCAGCTACGGCGACCGCCGCAAAAACCACAAGCATCCCCCAAACCTCCATAATGGCAATTAATTAATAATTATACAATAATTCAGTCAAACTTTATAGACACGGATTATAAGATAATTGTTCGCTTACAGATAAAACTATCAAGTAAATCCTTATTACAATTCTCGGACGTTGATAAGTAAAATAGGGTTTATCTTTAGATATTTGGGCTCAGGGATTACCCAAGATTCCTACAAATAACACATCTTTTCTATCCACTGCAAGTTTCTGGTCCATAGGTTTCTATCCACCGCACTAGAATGTGAAAATCCAGAAACGCAGGAACGTAGACAAATCCTTTTCCATATCCTTTACTCCACAAGTGGGAAAAATGCGAAAGTATTGATGTTTGATATATACCATCCTATTGAGCAAAGGGACGGCTCTAAATTCTAGGTGCAAAATGAAAAGTCACTGAACAGGCTTGGATAACTGCAAAGTTTCCCCTGTGCCTCGACGCTTTGAGCCGATAAATCCCAAGAATTTCATACCTGTTGTTAGTACCTATGTACTAACAACCGAAAAACATTACCCTCCATTTGGGCAGTCGGGTAAAAAAGTGTTTTTGAAGTCAGTTGAAAATAAAGAAAATAATAAGAGCGGCCGCTCCAGCACAGCTTTAAATTTTAATACGGCGCAACCCGATTCTACTAACTGGAATTTAGCTACAACATAAAAAGTAGGTAAGCAGGTAGGTATTTAAAAATATGACTAAGTACCTAATACCAACGTTATTTAATTATGTTTTTCAGCCAACAAATTTAATCTTACAAAAACATTATCATAATTTAATTATCTAGTAATCCATGTTATCAGAATGTACTTTTTTGTAATATTATCGAAGTCTATACTTAGGTATTAAAATAAAAGGAAATGACGAACACTTGAGATATGAGAAAAATACTTTATTCATAATGTTAACAAAATGGCTTATAAGTTGCGTTTCGTGCGATGGTTTTAGAATCACAGATACTTAATACCTTCTTTTATAGGTCGTTATGCAGTAAATAAAAGAAACTAACATTTCAGGATTCGATCCGGTTTAGGCTACGATCATAAGCAACTTTATTAAGACAAAATCTTTTCACCACCAGTGTTACCAACCTAGTGGATTTTCCACTAAAACTGGTGGTTTCGACCTCCCTTTTAGTGGCAAAATGTAGCTTTTAGTGGCTAGTGGATTTTTCTAGTGGTTTAGTTGTTTCAATTACTGAAAATTAGATCACTCAACCTAGCGGTTGAATGAGACCGGTTGAGAGAGCCACGAGAATGAGACCAAAAATACAAAAAAAAATTGGAATGAAGTATTGCACTTTAAAGATGCTCAAGGATATTCGAGTTAACTGTTATTGAATATTTTTTATTGTTCCTGATCTTGACTTGTTGGTTTACTATTTGTATGTTGATTTATTGATTGTTAGTAAGAGTAGGTACCTATTACGTAGGTACTAATAAAAGAAACTAATTATTAATCTACTTATTGTTTTCTTTCGTAATAACTAAAAAAAGATGTTTAGTGGAAAATTTGGCGATTATGAGAGTAGAACCGTTTTTCGTTAGTGGTTTTCTGGTGGTTTTAGATGTTGAATCTGGTGGAGAGTTAGTTTAACTGTTGGCAGCACTGTTTACCACACTGACTCTTCTACACCGCGAGTGCAATACTTCTACGAGACCTGGCCCGGCTCCAATACCAAGCTGAGTGTACAATGTAATAATAAATATAAAAACCGACGTTTCAAAGTGATCCTTGTGATTTTATTGAATAAATGAATTTTTACTTTGATTTCGACTTTGAAATAATGAATATTTATTTTCAATATGTCTCGTTGAAGGTATTCTGTTTGATAAAAATACTACGTGTCAATGTACAAAAGGGATCTAGACAAATACCACTTTCGGTTGACGTTTGTACGGGAATAACATTAGCTGTGGAAATGTCACGTGACAGCTGCCAAGTTTTACCTTGACAAATTTGCGTTAGCGTGAAAGGAAAAGTAAGCGTGAGGTTTTGTCTAACACCCCAGGTTGTAAGTATTGACATAGTATCATAATTCTTCCAAAAAAATATTTTTTTATTTTAATTGAACTCATTTCAAGGCTAAGCTAATTGAAATGATAGTTTCTTATCATTTTAAGATACTATTACGACTCTACAACGTACTTTACTATACCTTTTTGGTGCAGAACTGTCTAGGCATGGAACATCAAGTGGAAGGGGCATTTCTGTTTCAGTTTTACATATATATATAGTGCCTTCGGGCAATTCCGAAATGATAATTGATGAGTTAACTAGATATAGGAAATACAAATAATTTATCAGATTTTATACGTTTCCTATGAAAAGCTTAAATCATTTCAACTTCTTAAATATATAGCCCTGAACTCTGGTACAATTTTGCATCTGTTTAAAATTGCAATTAGTAAATAAATACGTTTTTAACCTCATGATATATTTTTTTGTGCGAGTACAATTCCGAAGTATGTCAATGTACAAAAGGGATCTAGACAAATACCACTTTCGGTTGACGTTTGTATGGGAATAACATTAGCTGTGGAAATGTCACGTGACAGCTGCCAAGTTTTACCTTGACAAATTTGCGTTAGCGTGAAAGGAAAAGTAAGCGTGAGGTATTGTCTAACACCCCAGGTTGTAAGTATTGACATAGTATCATAATTCTTCCAAAAAAATATTTTTTTATTTTAATTGAACTCATTTCAAGGCTAAGCTAATTGAAATGATAGTTTCTTATCATTTTAAGATACTATTACGACTCTACAACGTACTTTACTATACCTTTTTGGTGCAGAACTGTCTAGGCATGGAACATCAAGTGGAAGGGGCATTTCTGTTTCAGTTTTACATATATATATAGTGCCTTCGGGCAATTCCGAAATGATAATTGATGAGTTAACTAGATATAGGAAATACAAATAATTTATCAGATTTTATACGTTTCCTATGAAAAGCTTAAATCATTTCAACTTCTTAAATATATAGCCCTGAACTCTGGTACAATTTTGCATCTGTTTAAAATTGCAATTAGTAAATAAATAAGTTTTAAACCTCATGATATATTTTTTGTGCGAGTACAATTCCGAAGTATGTCGGATAATTCCGAAAGAAGTTTGAAAATGTCTTTTGTGGTTCTGATATAAGATACATATTTAATTTTAGTCCGTATTTACCCCTTTCCTGTGAAAAGCTTAAATCATTTCATCTTCTTAAATATATAGCCCTGAACTCTGGTACAATTTTGCATCTGTTTAAAATTGCAATTAGTAAATAAATACGTTTTAAACCTCATGATTTATTTTTTTGTGCGAGTACAATTCCGAAGTATGTCGGATAATTCCGAAAGAAGTTTGAAAATGTCTTTTGTGGTTCTGATATAAGATACATATTTAATTTTAGTCCGTATTTATCCCCAATAAACATTAGGGTGTAAATAATCGGAATATCCCGATTTTTGGAAATAGCCGAGGGCACCTTATTAAAATTTGTTTCATAACTACATAAGTATATGTAAGTACATAAGTACCTTGTTACCTAATGTAGACGACCTCTGTGACGCAGTGGGCGAAGGCCTGAGACGCAGAAGGTTGCGGGCTCGATTCCCGCCGCGGGACAAATGTTTGTAACTGCAAATATTTGTCTCGGGTCTGGATTTTTTCAATGTATAAAATGTATGTATTATTAATTTAATTATTATTAATCAATACTCAATACATTTATTGCTTTCACATGGTAGGTACATAGACGATGTTTATAGGTAGGTATCTCACATGAACCCTGTCTAAGGGTATAGCAACAGAGGCCGAGGTTTTGCGTAAACAAACTAGTTATTAATATCTACAGTAAATAAAGTTAAGCCTCTCAAATGAATTTTGTATTAGGGTACGGCGGCAGACCGAGGTTTTATTTTCATTGTAGGTAGTCAAAGTAGGTACTTTAGGAGATGGGTACAACATTATTTTGTTAGTAATGTTATTGTATTGATAGCTACCTGCAGCAAAGCCGGCAACGCGAGCGACCGGCCGGCTATATAAGGGGCAGCGCGAGTGAGGCAAGCTCTAAACCCTCCGTAGACCAAGACACGTTCTTGGTGACCCTGATGACCCCATCAGCACCGCTAACGCGGTAGTGACGTCATCAAGCCCCGACAGAGCAAACACTCCACAGATACACCGAGCCCGCCGGCGGGCTCGACGAGTCCCCACTTCCGCCTACTCACGGTACAGATATGTACCGGGGCGTTTCTCTCCTATTCCACCCCCTCTGGCAACGGCCCAAGCCGAGGTCCGTACCTAAGTGGTGCCCTTGTGCTAGTTGCCCCATCCTAACTTTTTAAAGGCTGAGCGCCTTCTGCGCTCGCCGTAGTCTGGTGACGCTGACCAAGGCCATCTGCGGCCCTGCAGCATTAAAGTCCATTCAGAAAAAAAAACGCAAGCTCTCTTCTCTTCGAGACTTTGCGCTGTACGGACGGATTTTATTGCGTTCCTGTTGTTTTACCGCTAAATTATTATTTTAGTTGTTTTCTTTGTAAATTCTAATAATAAATCGCCTAGGGGATTTGTAATTTTCCTTTTTAAAATTTGGTTTTATTAAACATCCCCAATTGTATTATATTCCCCGTAGCTCTCCCACTGCAGGGTAAAGCCTACCTTCCTTTCTTCCACCCTTCGCGATCCATAGCAATGTTATTAATAAGTGTTTCTAACAGACAGGCCACACCATCTTTTTGCACGCCCAGGATATCTGGTAGATAATGCTTCAGCATTAAGTCCTCCTAGCACTGGATTGTATGTGCGGAAGTATTAAATAAATAACTGTCCCACCACCTTAAACTAGCAACATAAACTTGTCATTGCTGGTTTTTTTTTTTTATTTCTGCTGCTGATGTTGACCGTTTAGATGCTGTGGGTCTCATTCGCGTGGTCGCGTGGTCACGGACGGTGCTCATGAGAAAGGACCTCTAAACAGTCCACGGTCAGCAGGAGAATAGTAAAGTACATGATATAGTCGTAATTAATCCCCTTAAAAGGCTAAACCTATATATATTAGATATATATGTACTTTGAGATTGTCAAATGATAATCATTCGTCATGTATTGTCTTGAACAAAACATAACAATGATTTGATTTGATTACAGATTTAAGTTTTTTAGATTTCTATGTTATACATACAGAAACTATACATAAGCTAGTAGGTATATAGTATTATCATATCTGTGACATAAGACTGCTCTCGAAAACTGAAGGCACGCGCGTACACTCTCTTCGTGAAGTTATTGCTTTTTTTTTTTAAATGCTGGACATTTCCACAGCATCACAAAAAAACTTTGTTCCAGAGGATATTTGATCTATAACTGTTTTTGGATGATTCCTGATTTTAGAAATATCGTTTTCTAAATATCGTTTCCTGAAAATGCTAGGTTAGTTCGCTACCGGTAACTTCACATAAATCTAATTCAAAAAATATCTATATTTTAATCAGAAACAGGGTTTTTGAAAACTGACAAAAACGGGCAATGTATTCTTTCGTTTATTTCGAATGCGAAATAGTTTTCGAACGTAAATCTTATCACAACCACAAGCAAATGGAACAGTTGAGCCATCTTAAGACCACGACGCGGAGGGACAGCGTCGCGATCACTCACCCGACTCTCGGAATGAGTCGAAACTTAGTCGGTGCGTGATACGTGAAAATTACCGTTTTTACAATATAAATACATCTAAATTGCAAACGATCTATAGATAGCTCAACAGATCCAGATCCCCAGAATCGCTCCTACATGAACATGGATCAGATTGAATAAATTTCCCTGTCATTTGTCAAAAAAGAAAGTGCAATATAACACATTTCAATATGTTCGGCATTTAGATTTAGCTGTGCACCATTATTAAGAAACGCACAGAATTCTTTCACCACAGCTGTTTTCTCACCAACCAGTACCTCAACATTATTCATGTCACTGACATATCCATATCACATGGTGACCAGAAATAATTCAAACATCAACGAAAACTCTTTTAGTTGAGTGGAAAAGACGCGACCAGCATCCAAGACAAAGTTTTGTCTACGAAAAAGAAGAAAAAAGAACGATTTCTGTCGCCTATTCTGTCAAACAAAAGAGAGGTACAAAATATTTTTTGTTTTCTCGGCGGTAGACAAAACCGTTGTCTAGTACACAGGTTCTTAAACTTATTTTTCCAAACGCCCACTTGAGAATAAAAAAAATACTAGCGCCCTCAAAGTTTTTAAAGAACAACCGATGCTTTCCCCTTTAGACCTTAGCGCCTCCAATATCTTCTAGAGCACAGGTTCTCAAACAAATTTTTCCCAACGCCCACTTGAGAATTAAATAAAAAACTAGCGCCCTCAAAGTTTTTAAACATAACAACCTATGCTTTCCCCTCTAGACCTTAGCGCCTCTCAATATCTTTTAGAGCACAGGTTCTTAAACTAATTTTTCCCAACGCCCACTTGAGAATAAAAAAAATACTAGCGCCCTCAAAGTTTTTAAAGAACAACCGATGCTTTCCCCTTTAGACCTTAGCGCCTCCAATATCTTCTAGAGCACAGGTTCTCAAACTATTTTTTCCCAACGCCCACTTGAGAATAAAAAAAATACTAGCGCCCTCAAAGTTTTTAAACAACAACCGATGCTTTCCTCTCTAGACCTTAGCGCCCCCAATATCTTCGAGTCTTCCACCGCCCCTCTGAAGGCCTCCAGCGCCCACTTTGAGAAACAGTGGTTTGGATCTTCATGCTAAGCAGGAAAAGTTTTTGTCTTCTCTTTCGTAGATACCATCAGACAGCAAATACCGAAACGAAGCACCCGTCGGACCAGTTTTATCTAAACTTCGAACGAACTACGGCAAGAGAGCAGGCCTTTGCAGGCGCACAACTTTATAATAAAATACCCTCAGAAATAAAAAAAAATTAAACTCTTTCAAAGTATATAAAATAAAACTCGTACAATTTATCTATACTAATATTATAAAAAGGAAAGATTTTTATTTTTGTTTGTTTGTATCGAATAGGCTCCGAAATTAATAGATCGATTTTAACCATTTTTTCACCAAATGAAAGCGAAATTATCAGGAAGTAACATAGGCTACTTATTTAAAAAAAAAACATTTTTCTATGTAATTTTAAGACCTCTGAAGATGTACATGACGGCAATAAATGAATATGAATTTGAAAATAGAGATCCTTAAGAAAATTGCAATAATGTAACCCAAATTAGCAAAATTTTGCCTATAAAATTCATTATTTGGCGTGCGCTAAGAAAACTATTGATGATACATACAAATGATGTACTACATGATTAAAGTACTCATTATTACCTACAAAAAAGTCCTCGACGGAATATATCTAACTATCATAGCTAAGTCACAATAGCAGCTTTTGTGTTCTAAAATGTAATTCGATCGCGGGTAGAAACAAAAGTTGGTTACATTCGTATCGTTGTATTAATTCTTATTCAAATAAATAGTTTTATCATCAAGGCTATTTATGTAGCAGTAAAATACTTTACTGTTACTTTTTATCCCGATATTCCAACGGAATCGAAAATTACGCGGGTGAAACCGCGGGGCGCAGCTAGTTATTAATAAAAATACATTACCTACCTAAATAGGAGGGGAGGGATTAAATATTTTTCTGCCTACCTATTAACTTGTACCTACTAGAACGACCTACTTTTAATTTTTTTATGATATTTATGTTCTCATGTAAGTGACTATGTATTAATGGGAACGTCTTAAGTCTAGATAAAACGTCGTCTTGGGTGCTGATAAGCTCACTGATTATAATTTACAATCTTTTCACATTTCCATTCGATTCAGTAACTTGTTTCTATATCCAGCTGTTATTTCTTGGTCAGCCGCAGTATTTTGATGTCCTGTCCTTCGAAAACGCAGTCCGTCCGCGAGGGGTACACGTTTTTGAGATTCCCCTCCGTGTCCACAACCTTGACCTGTGAAAGAAAGATTCATAAAAAACTAGCTTCCGCTCACGGCTTTGCTCGCGTGTTACCCGGATAAAAAGCCTATGTGTTATTCTGATGTATAAGCTATATTACTGTGAAGTTTCATCAAAATCCGTTCAGTAGTTTCTGCGTGAAAGAGTAACAAACATCCTCACAAACTTTCGCGTTTATAATATTAGTAGGATGTATAAAATAATAATACTGGGAATTTTTCACACACCTTTATCTAGCCCCAAAGTAAGCAAAGCTTGTTTGTATTATGGGAACTACAAGACTGATATACTACTTATATATATTTTGTAAATACTTATGTACATATTATACATAAAAAACACCCAGACCCGGGACAAATATTTGCAGATCATACATTTGTCCCGCGACGGCCAATCGAACCCGCCACCTTCTGCGTCTCAGGCGGGCCTTCGCCCACTGCGCCACAGAAGTCGTCTCTGGACGGAGGAGATTGTAAAATTATTTTACGTAACGGCACAAACGATTTGGTTGAAATTTTGAAAAGGAATACTTAGTTTAATGATAAATAAAAAATGGCAATAAGTTACTTTTTATCCGGGTACCATGCGGTGGGCAGACTACTTGTCTTTAACATAAAATAATTGCTTTACTAAGTATACAGGGTGTCCCGGAATGTGTATATAATGCCGAAGCAGGTCATTGACACTGCGGTGGGGAACATTGTTTGTTCTACGACTTTTTGCATTTCAATGTTTTTCATTCATGAAATTACCATCAAAGTTTCCATACAACCTGCTCTTAGCACATCCCTAAAATCAACTAAACAGCTGCTTAGTTGACTTTTAAGTGTGACGTCACAAGAGGTCATTGTCATTGCCAAAAACATGGAAATCCAAAAAGTTGTAGAACAAACAATGTTCTCCACCACGGTGTCAACGATTATATACACATCCACACAACCTCCTTCCGGCATTATATACACATTCTGGGACACCCTGTATAAATAGTACAACAGTCATTCAGTTCCCATAATACAAGCTCTGCTTAGTTTGGGGCTAGATGACGCTGTGTGAGAAATGTCCAGATAAAAAAAAAAAAAAAAAAAAAAAAACTATCCGGTTTACGTTATTATTAAGATTCACCATACCTGTTGCACTGTCAGTGTGTGGTAACCATCGGCTTCCTCTCCTATCCCCAGCAGAAGGCACTCCTGCAGAACTTTGTCCATGACCGTCTTGCAAGCTCCGAGAGACGCGTGTGACGTCACTTCGATGAACATCGATTTACTTTCGTGGGACATCTGAAAAGCGAACATTATGTCATTAGTTGGCTCTAGCACACTTCAGGATGTCTAGACAGATACCTCGCGCTCAGTTTTCCATTCACGCTAACGCAAATGCGTCAAGGCGAAAACTCGGCAGTAGCCACGTGACGTCACAACAGCTAATGTCATTTCCATACATTTTCGGGGTGTCTCGACAGATACCCCGCGCTCAGTTTTCCGTTCACGCTAACGCAAATCCGTCAAGGTGAAAACTTGGCAGTAGCCACGTGACGTCACAACAGCTAATGTCATTTCCATACATTTTCAGGGTGTCTAGACAGATACCTCGCGCTCAGTTTTCCGTTCACGCTAACGCAAATGCGTCAAGGTGAAAACTTGGCAGTAGCCACGTGACGTCACAACAGCTAATGTCATTTCCATACATTTTCAGGGTGTCTAGACAGATACCTCGCGCTCAGTTTTCCGTTCACGCTAACGCAAATGCGTCAAGGTGAAAACTTGGCAGTAGCCACGTGACGTCACAACAGCTAATGTCATTTCCATACATTTTCAGGGTGTCTAGACGGATACCTCGCGCTCAGTTTTCCGTTCACGCTGAATTAATGAATTAATTAATGAATGAATGATATTTATTTGCAAGAATATAGGTACATTAATATAATTACATAGGTATAGTCAGCTCCTCTATATTCGACATTTTGGTTTTGCAAATTTTTTTTCATATAAGTAGGTAAATACCTAGTTACAATTAAATTTATAGATTTATTAAATATGTCAAAATTAAAACTATATAAAATTTACTAGAATTGAAATACTTAGTATATAAGTCCCTTTCTTTTCTTACTGCCGCTTGGCACTACTAGTAGACTGAAGGGAAATTTTACTTCCCCGTACCACTACTGGTAGTACAACGGGTACATTCCCAGTGACACTACACTGTTGCCAGTTGTTTCACGGGAAATATTATATCCAGTGGCACAAGTGGTCTATCTATAAAAACTATGAAATCTCTAGATTAGTTATTTATGTCTGTTTTTGCGGATAAACTGACCGGTTGGTTTTATTCATTTTGAACCCAAGTTTTTTAGATAAAGCTCAGATAGCAATCCTCTTTTTCTGAGTGGTAATAAAAAAAACCTTATAACCTAACCTATCCAAGACGGAATTGGAAATGATTTTTCAAGCCAACATTAACTTAATTTTTGGAACAAATTAATATTTTGTTTATCTTGCTTTGATATACTTAGTATTAGTTGTGCCATTGGTAATCAGGTAATCCACGGGGGATTTTATAATATGCGTTTAATCAGCCCATAAGAATACTACTAAAAAGTTATATTTCCCATGACCGTTTTGAGGACATGTTAATGCGATTACATTTTTCGAGTTGAAACTTCCATCGATGCACGACCGGTTTTGAGGCCATGACCTTCTCAAGGCACTGCATAAACCCCTACCATTTGTATAGAGTATGCCAATGGCGTCGATTATCTAGTACACACAACTTAATTTAATTTAAACTGTCTCTCTCTTTTACTGATAACACACGCAAGAAAGAGACGACAAGAATTTTATTCCTGTCAAATTAGTTTACACCCTTCTTCGTGTTTATAGACAGCTTGTTTTGAAATCACGACAGAATTTGTATGGAAAACTCAGATCAGACTAATTTGGCCGCACTGAACTCTTTCGATAGATAAAATTAAGTTTAGTTAGTCAAAGTCAAAGTCAATAGGTTTTTATTAATTGAAATCACAAGTGCTTGTACACCTGCATTTCTGTCTAAACTTAGGATCAAGGACCGCTCGATGTGTGAGTGTGGCCTGGATAAAGGAAACATGGATCACATATTTTTCAGCTGTCCCAAACTACGTTGTTCCCTTTATGACATTCTTCGTCCTGATGTCCCCCGTCCTACATCCTTCAAATGCATTTTATCTCTAACTTTCTCTCCTTTAATTAATTTTATTCTATGTAAATTTTTAAATATGAATAACATAAAATTGTAAAATATATCTACATATAGAATAAGTAACCCTTTTATTATGTACATAGTCTTTAGTTTTTAAGTACCTAACATAATTATTGTAAAATCATCTTGTAAGTTAAAAAATCTTGCCGTTTCTCCCAATTTTCGTAACCGATCATATTCTTACTAATCACACATCTTCAGTCAAAAGTTTATGACAGTAACATGATACGGATATTGGCAGAATTGTGACAAAAAGATACAAAAGCCATAATCAAGAAGTGAAGTGAAGTGAAATCACAAGGATCATATAGAAACGTCAACTTAAAAAAACTATACGTGAATTTAAAATGTTAAAGTGAATTTACGCCGGTTCCTCGCGCGCGACCAAGCCTAGAAGAATCAGCCAACAAACTCTGCTTGGTTATTTTTTTGATGATCCTTCATTCAGGTTTAGTGTGGTGCCGATCGAACGAGGTGAAATCATTTATAGAAAAAAATACTAGTCAGAGAATTAAATAAAGTCTAAAAAGTATCAACCAAAGTTCCTAAACTATTCTTAAAAAATATGATATGTACCACAGATAATGAATTTGATAATTAAGCTAACGAGGGAGCGGAGCGACGACATCGGGCCATGCAGTTTTATCCTCAATAAAAAGACACTAAGGGTAATAAGTGACACTTAAGGCTCACCTTAGTGTCGTCAGAGTTGGTGATTGGCGGGAAACTGATCACTCTCTTGCTCGCGTCAACTAAGCACGGGAACAGCGGCTTGCCTTCCATTAAGTACAGGTATCTGCAAAAACATATTTACCCATTTTTACCATCTAATATTGATTTGTCATCTAAAAGATTTAATAAAATAAAGATATACTTTACTTTAAAACAGAGCAAAAATTGAAAAAGACAATCGAGGATCCATTTTAAATGTGCAAAAAAATCGGATCGAAAAATATCGTTTTTCAGAAATCGATCTTTTTAGGAAGAATCGATGAAAAAATACATCGATTCTTCAGGCTTCAAATATCGTTTTTTTTTTAAGGAATCACCATCCCTAATCATAAACGGGTAGAGTTAGTGAAGCGACCTAGTCATGAGATGAACTTTCAGCTAGGAGGAACATAAAAAGTGATCCTCCTTCCAAAATCTATTATCATTTATATTAAATATGGCAATCACTCTGCATATAGTTAGAAGTCACACAAACATAACCAAGAGAAATCTTCAAAACGCTTCGATAGCGCGTTCTAGCATTTTGCACTTTTTACTAGCGCCATCTAGTTTTGCATTCATACACTACAACATACTGGGTGAGAACGTTTGGATACTGGATTTCTTAGAAATAGTTTCTAGTTTCTCCCTTGAATCCAACATGAAACGGAACGTAGTAGCGCTTTTTTTACCGAAACTACATAGTATTATTTTTATTTACTATGTAGTTACGATTTATTATTATAAATATATTTAATATTATATATGGGATCGATTCCCGCCGCGGGACAAATATTTGTATGATCTACAAATATTTGTCTCGGATCTGGGTGTTTTCTATGAATAATATGTATGTATTTACCAAAAAAAAATTCATATTATTATCAGTCATCTAGTTCCTATAGCATAAGCTCCTTATTTTGGTTGGGACTAGATAATGCTGTGTAAGAATGTCCAGAATTATTTATTTACTGATTTAATATCTGTGACAAAGTGAACCCTTTCATAACAAACTCCTAACATACAAAAACTTTATAAAAGGCATACTATAACATATCGGATTATTTATATGATAAAAATCTTGAATTGATCAAAGTTGCTCCAACTCAATGAAAACTGTACGTTTTGCTTTGTAAAGGATTATCAGAAAGAATTACCAGCCTTGTGTCTTGCCTTTCTTTCCGGACTTGGACATGGAAAAACAGGCAGAAGGTGTACAATAGATATTTCAAATTGACGTACAGATACCATTTAGTAAAAATTGTGGTCAAAATATAAATTTCACTCACTTATGGATTCCCGAGTATACATTTCTCTTCTTTTCCTTCCTCAGGGCTTCTGCCTCAGCCGTCAGCTGTTGCAATAACTGCTCCCCAGTACAAGGCTTTAGCCTGTTAAGCGGGGTCAGCTTCAGGGCAGCCGGAGGCTTCGCTGTGTAAGTCAGATCACCTGGAATTCAGTTCAAATAATCTTGTCAGACACAAGAGATCCGTGAAAGAAGTGCATTTTGCATTATTTTTAAAACCCTGATGTGTTTTTCAACAGACACTAGAGCCCTGCCACCCTATTCTGATCTGAAAGTCACTCAGTTACGAACATTTGACAAGTTAAATTAACATGACAAGCCCATCTTATGTGGCCATTTTTTTTTCATCATCTAATCCTAAACTAAGCAGAGCTTGTATTATGGGAACTAAATGATTGATATACTACTGAGATACTTTTTTTCGTAAATACATACATATCATGCATAGAAAACACCCAGACCTATATTATTTGCAAATCTTTGTCCCGCGGCGGGAATCGTACACGCAATCTACAGTGTCTCAGGCGGGCTTTCGTCCACTGCACTAAAGAGGTCGCATTATATTTTTTGTTTCTTATACCTGTGATAAAAATGTTTGAGATTTTGTTTTTCTCGGTTTAGTTCATTTTCTACATGTGTTGATAATTATTCTATTATTAATTATTTGACAACCTCTGTGGCGCAGTGGGCGAAGGTCCGCCTGAGACGCAGAAGGTTGCGGGTTCGATTCCCGCTGCGAGACAAATGTTTGTATGATCTGCATTCATTTGTCTTGGGTCTGGGTGTTTTCTATGTATAATATTTAAGTATTTACAAAAAAAAATGTATATAAGTAGTATATCAGTCATGTAGTTCCCATAACACAAGCTCTGCTTACTTTGGGGCTAGATGATGCTGTGTGAAAAATGTCCTGCATTTCCTGCATTATTCTAAAAAGATGAAATATACTCAGGTTTATAAGCTTATTTTTCGTTTTTTTTTACTTTCGTCGATTTTCGACGATGTAAGTTCTATCGTACCCTCGTAGACTACACTCCACATTTTTATGAATCAGCTCGTATATGGACCGGTAGAGCATGATTGCTGCATTTGAAGTTCGCTCAGCTAACATGCCCTGAAACAGGCCCATGTCGATTTGGTTCATTTTTCATCAATGTTCTTATCTTTATGGTTTTTTTTATATAGCCATATTGATAGTAACTATATGCAAGTGAAAACTTGACAAATGTTCGTCACCAAGTGATTTTTAGTTACAGATTAAGGGGGCTGACTCCAAATTTTATGAAAAAAATCCACCCCTGACAGTAAAATATTAAGGAATTAAATTTCATATTGGAATTTTTATCAGCTTCCCATTATTTGAATTTGGTCTTTAATAAAAAAATATATACTTTCGTATTTTCCTTTAGTGTTCATTAAAGAGTTTTTTTTCATTTATGTATTTATTTATCTTTCTACCACAATACATGGATTCCGGGGACTTACCTGGTGCTATCTTATTTAAGTCATGGGTTGCTATAGTGGCTGTATTCCTCTTATCACACACAGTATCATGCAACTTGGTCTGCAGCTGAATAAACCTTTTGAAAGAGTCCGGCGTGAACGCCAGGTCCTTGACCACGCAGCAGAGAATGTGGGGACGGACGTTGGCTACATGGCTTTCTCGGATCTTAACTCTTAAGGTATCATCTTCTACATGTAAGATCTTCAAGGCATGGCATAGTTCGTTCTCCTGAAATTAAATTAAGCTGTTCAATTGTACAGTACTATACTAGCTTCTGCCCACGGCTTCGCACGCGTGGTACTCAGATAAAATGTAGCCTATGTGATATTCTGATGTAGAAGCTATATAACTGTAAAGTTTCATCAAAATCAGTTCAGTAGTTTTTGCGTGAAAGAGTAACAAACATTCATCCTCACAAACATTCGCGTTTATAATAGTAGTAGGATTTCTTTGAGGAAAAACATATAACCAACTTCAAATAACGACAAGTTGATAACAAGTCGTATATAAAATTTCATCCCCTATTTTTTTAGACTTAGGGGTGAAATTTTTTCATAAAATTTATATGTCCTCACCCTAGAAGTATACCTTACCCATTAAAAAAAATATAAATAATCAAAATCGGTTCACAAATGGCGAAGAAATCGCATACGAAAGAAACATACAGATGAATTGAGACCTCCTCCTTTTTTGAAGTTGGTTGAAAAGTATGCAGAAACTAACCTATGCCCACGGGTGCGCCCGCGTGGTACGCGGATAAAAAGTAGCCTATGTGTTATTCTGATGTATAAGATGGCGCTGCTATCATCAAAATACGTGTTTTTGCGTGAAAGAGTAACAAACATCCATCCTCACAAACTTTCGCGTTTATAATATTAGTAGGATATAGGTCTTCAAAGTAACTAAGTTGTGATGAACTCAAAATTTACAGGTTTCTTTGGGGAAGGTCTTTGTCCAGCAATGGACTTCGACAGGATGATGATAATGAGAGCAGTTACCTGAGTTTCAACCTGTACTTCATCTTTCTTGCCTTTCTTTCCCTTGCCTTTCCCTGAAGAAGCCTGCGCCTGGTCTAGTTTCGGGCAATGATCACGGATGTAATCCATGACCTGCTTGGTTGTTCGAGACTGGTCTACGAGCTTTGAAAACCGCTTGTCCGATAGCTTATTGCCTTTTAGGTTCAGCTCTGGAATGGTGAAACATTTTGTTAGTTTTATAAATTACAAGTTAGCACAGCAAGGGAAGAATTCCAAATCTTCTTAGACAATCAAGTGTTTGAATGTATGTTTCTATCTATGTATAAATCTATGTTTTTATAAATCTATATTATGTATGTGTGTAATGTTTGTTTGTTTGACAATAAGTGCCTAACTGTTTATTAAATCTTACAGTATTTCAAAGTTCTTAAGAGAACTTAGAAATGAGATAACCTGGTCACATGTGACAACAATTGAAAGGTAAGAATATTGTGACATATTTTTTAAATGTAAAATCCAAGCAAAGTTCTTAAAAACAGAATAAGGCTACATATTGAGGAATTATATATCATAAAGTGATGTAGTATTCATAGATATCATTTGAATAGCTTGTTTTATGAAAACTAAAAGCATGAACAAGGATGTAAGGGAAATTACATGCATGAGGATTCTGATTTTGTCTCTATTGCAGGCAACACATCAGCTAAGCTCTGTTTTTTTTTTTTAATTCTGTTCTTTTTTTTGGAACTTTAGTTGATTTTCGACCATGTCAGTTCCATTGTTGCTCTGATAATTCAGATTCTGATTAATTTATTGACCATTTCAACCATTTCGTTATAACATATAACGTTGGCATGTCAGAGGGGTAAACTTTCATACTTTTTTTTTCTGCTTTTTTAAGAACCAGCTTGTATATGGAAAAACATTCACACTTAAAGCTAATATGTAATACAGGAGATTTTCGAAAAAATATTTTATTTTAGGTTTGTATTGCAATGTTAATAGATAGATAGATAGATAGATAGATGCATTTATTAAATAATGCTGAACAAAATAAATAATGCTGGACATATTTCACACAGCATCATTTAGCCCCATAGTAAGCAGAGCTTGTGTTATGGGAAGTACATGACTGATATACTACTTATATACTTTTTTTTTTGTAAATACATACTTATTATACATAGAAAACACCCAGATCCAAGACAAACATTTGCTAATCATACAAACATTTGTCCCGCAGCGGGAATCGAGCCCGCAACCTTCTGCGTCTCAGGCAGGCGTACGCCCACTGCGCCACAGAGGTTGTCAATATAAATATATATATATATATTTATTAATATAAAAAGGTTCATAAATATTTCTATAATGTTTTAACCATCTAAACCAAGGTAGATATATGAAATAGGTATAAGAAATATGACAACCAGACTCTTTTTTTTATTGTTTAAATTTTGTACTTGACTAATGGCTAGATTTAAGACGGTATTTTGCATGCCTTGAAGTTGTATTATGGTGATCTTGTATTATAAATTTAGTGTCTCTGTATACCTATTTTCGCAATAAATGATTTGAATATGAATTTAGTTTTTTTGTGTTGGTTACTTGCATTCCCTAGGTTTGCACTTTTTATTATTTTTACATTAAAGATTGGTAAGTACTGTTTTTATCTATGCCCACATAATTAAGTAGATAAGTAACAGAGACAGATTTTCTAATGGGTAAATTTCCTGAATGCAACATTGCATAATAAAAAGATTTCTTGAAACAGTCATGTTTAATACTGATTAAATATTGAGATGAATCTATTTCATATAGTTTCTTTCGTTTTTTTAGTTGTTGAATGTAGAAGGAAAGAGGAAAATGGAATATAATTGATCAAATCTAAGAGGACAGGTTATTTTTATTTTTTAATCTTGGCAAGCATAACATTGTTGCATCATACAGCATCAGTATTCTCTGCAACAAGTTGTGATAATTTTCTTTACCTTGTTTTATGTTTTATAGGTAATATATTCACTTACCCTTCAATTTAGTCAGACTAGCTACTTCTCCTGGAACTGTCTTCAGCAGATTGTCCCCCATATCAAAGTTCTTCAAATTCACCAGGCTTTTGGACACATATCCCGGCAACTCCTCAATAGCATTACCCTTCATCTTCACGTCGGTCAAGTGAGGCAAGACCGCGTTCTCAAAGTCAACAAAACTCTTCAATTTGTTGTTTGAGACATCGAAAGTGATAAGATTCGGCAAATCACCGATTTTAGGCATTTCTTCGATTTCATTGTTACTAAAATTCACATTGGTCAACTCCTTCATATTGTTCAAGCTGTCTGGAATGCTTTTCAGCTGGTTTCTTGATAGATCCAGCACTTTTAGCTTGCTTAGAGAGGTTATGTTTTCATTGAAAACCTGTACCTTGTTGCCGAATAACAGCAGCGTCTGTAGGTTCACCAGCCGGCTTATCTCATCAGGGACCGCTTGGAGACAGGTGTCGCTGATGTTAAGCAAGTTGATATTGGTCAAAGTAAAGATATATCTATCCAAACCAGACTCCGAAATGCGTTTGGAAATCGCCGCGCCTGCGAGCTTTATTTCGTGACGATTTTCAGCCTTGGCTGTCGTGACTTCAGGCCACGCGCTCATGTTGTTTGAGTTTTATGTAAAATTATACTAAATATAATACGGTTTTAATAAACAAACATAGATTTTTTATGAAACGCACACCAGGAATAGAATTTTATCAATTATAGAAACGAAAGAAAAACATGACGAAACGAGTCGAACGAAATATATGTCAATGTCAAACAAAACTAAAACAATGACAGCTTATTCATTCCCGGATCTTATCTTTGGAGAAATCCCGAGAATATACTTGCTACGTACTTGTGCCATTGTACAAAGATATTGCAAAAACAAATAGATCCAATGTTAGGTCTGCCTGCACTTTAACTGTACGTACTCAATAGATATATCATTATTGGAGAGTCACCGATCCATAATCCAATGTCACGTTCGCCTTTTTCACGGGTGATCCGTTTCTTGGTGTAAAGGACGCATTCATTTTTGAAAAGTTAAACAGCGCCAGTGCGAGGCCCTCCTCCTCAATAGAGCTAGAGGGTATTGATTGATTCGTTTTTCAAGATGTCATCGGTCTTCTTTCTACACTTCGACCTATTCGGGAAGTGCGGGTAAGAAGTGAGCTTAAGCTCTTTATTCTGGCTTCGACTTCGGGAGCCACTACTCCCGAGTCCCTTGGTTTTGCCCTGGGGCCATCCGGTTTATGGATAGCCTTTCAGCGGCTTTGCGTTCGCCTTCGCGGCTTTCGTTGGTTTATTTTTTGTGTTTTATGGTGATCGGCAATCCGAATTGCCGTCCAGCGGGGAGTTGGGTGAGCCCAGGCGGTCACGGGGTAGAGATCACCAGGGAGTTATGCTGTCGGGCGTTCGCGAGTGCAGAGGAGCTACCCCGTTGAGATAGTGTGGTGTCTGTTATCGGCGTATGTTTGGATTAATGTTTAACTATTTGACAGTGACAATACAGATAAAAGAGAATATGTCGTAATCAGCGAATCAGTATCAAATAGTACATTTTTAATCTGTGAGTATCAAAACAAAACAAGTTCAGTCTTGCCCCCAGCTGTTTTGTCTATTTGTTTTGTTTCCGTTTTGCAATAATTCCGGATAATTTAGCTGGAATCTTCAAAATTTCCAACTAACTCTAAATGAGGCGCAGCCAAGCGCCGAGCCAGACTGGCTCAGGAGATAACATCTTCAAAAGCCCACTCGTCAACGGCGCCAAACGGAAGAAGAGAGAATGTGTGAAAATACCTCTCGCTCAGAAATCACTTTCTCAATCAATGTCCGCCTCAGATCACGAGAATCTAATTAAACAAATACTGAACAAGCCTTTCAAGGTACCTATCCCGAACTACGTTTCATCCTACTGCGGTAAAAGTTTGGGCTTAAAACGAAGTCAAGTGAGACGCGCCCTTCACGACCCGGAAGAACCAAACGCGCTGGTTTTATACCGTCCTCCGTACATTCCCGAACACGAGAAGATGAAAATGAAGCCGGAAGACATAAGAGTAGCTGTGGTAGTCGACCCTGTACTAGGAAACATCCTACGACCCCATCAGAGAGAGGGAGTCAAGTTTATGTATGACTGTGTGACTGGAACACAGATAGAAAACGCTTATGGATGCATCATGGCTGACGAGATGGGTCTAGGTAAAACACTACAGTGCATCACACTTCTATGGACATTGCTACGTCAAGGGCCAGAATGCAAGCCCACAATATGCAAAGCTATCATTGTCTGCCCGAGTAGTTTAGTCAAGAACTGGTACAATGAGATACACAAGTGGCTAGCACAGAGGATAAATGCTTTAGCCATGGATGGGGGCTCCAAAGCTGATGTCACCCTGAAGCTTCAACAGTTCATGAATACTTATGCAGCTACAAGAGTAGCCACTCCAGTCTTAATCATCTCCTATGAGACTTTTAGGATATATTCAAATATCCTCCACTCATCAGAAGTGGGATTGGTGCTATGTGATGAAGGCCATAGGCTCAAGAACAGTGAGAATCAGACATACCAAGCTCTAATGGGATTGAAAGCCAAAAGAAGGATTTTAATCTCTGGGACTCCGATCCAAAATGATCTGACAGAGTACTTCAGTCTAGTCCACTTTGTGAATGAAGGAATACTGGGCACAGCACATGAATTCAAGAAACGCTATGAAAATCATATCTTGAGAGGGCAGGATGCTTTAGCAACTCCACAGGAGAGAGAAAGGGCACAAGAATGTCTTCAAACATTGACGTCAATTGTCAATAAATGTATGATTCGCAGAACAAGCAGTCTACTTACAAAATACTTGCCAGTCAAGTTTGAACAAGTCATTTGCGTTAAAATGACCCCCCTTCAGACTCAGATCTACAAAAACTTCATCAACTCTGATGCTATTCGGAACAAATTCAGCGGAAATGGTGATAAAAACACGCTCAGTGCTCTTTCCAGCATCACAAGTCTTAAGAAACTTTGCAACCATCCAGACTTGATCTATGACAAGATTATCGAACGATCTGAAGGCTTTGAGAAGGCAAGAGACTTACTGCCAAGTAACTACGATATCAAGGATGTGAAGCCTGAATACTCTGGAAAACTGATGATCCTAGATTGTATACTAGCAAATCTGAAGACCAATACAGATGACAAGATCGTTCTAGTATCAAATTACACACAAACATTGGACTTATTTGAGAAATTGTGCAGAAAACGTTGCTACCAATATGTTAGACTTGACGGCAGTATGACAATCAAAAAGCGAGCTAAAGTCGTTGAGAGCTTCAACAATAAGGAATCCAAGGAATGGATATTCATGCTTAGTTCTAAAGCAGGGGGATGCGGGTTGAATCTCATCGGTGCCAATCGACTAATCATGTTCGACCCCGATTGGAACCCAGCAAACGACGACCAAGCTATGGCTCGAGTTTGGCGCGATGGTCAGAAGAAACCATGCTATATCTACAGGCTGCTAGCCACAGGAACCATAGAAGAGAAGATATTCCAGCGACAAGCTCACAAGAAAGCGCTCAGCGATACTGTTGTCGATCAAAACGAGGAGTCATTGCGACATTTCACATCGGACGACTTAAAAGATCTGTTTAGATTAGAAGAGAACACACTATCAGATACACACAGCAAGTTCAAATGTCGGAGATGTGTAAACAACATACAAGTGACTTTACCACCGGAGAATTCAGACTGTACATCCGATCTGTCAAACTGGTATCACTGTGCTGATAAGAAAAGCTTAGCTGATATAGTTCTAAAACAGTGCTGGGATCTTGCTAAGAGTATATCCTTCGTTTTCCATCATAGATCAGCGGAGACGGAGGCTCAGAAAGAGGAAGCTCAGGGAAAAGAGAATATTCCAGAACGTAAAAAGAGGAAAGTTGATGATGAGGATTATTCGGAACCGGATGATAGTAATGATGAAGATTATGAGTGATAGATCTTATCCTCCCTAAGGGTAGGCAGAGCCAGAATTATGAGTGATATTATTTTTATTTCTTCAGAAGTGAAATTATGTTTGTTGATTGTATATAATAGTTACATATGTTAAGGAAATTATGAAAGTTTTACTGAAAACCTCTATCTCTATCTTTTATTTAAAAAGTTTTCCAAATGACAGCACAAAAAATAAAACATTGAATTGTCTAATAGGGGCACTATTAGCGTCATCTTACTTATAAATGCGAATGTTTGTGAGGATGGATGTTTGTTACTCTTATGTGTATGACCCGTTCTGATACTGGATTGATAGAGTTGACGACTATGAACTCCCAATCTAACGCAACTTTAGATAAAAATGAATAATTATTCATTTTTATCTCTTTTCAGAGTTTTGCAAGGGATTATTAAATGCTAAATTGTTCATTTTGTACGTTCTATGTATTTCAGTTGTCGGGATCAATTGAGCTATCAATATTTTACAATCTGCAACAGTTTAATAGATCAACTGTTCTCATTCTTATATTAGTAATCTGAATAAGTCGAGGTATCTATAGATTGTTAGCAACGGATGATAGAAAATATTGTTACGAGCTTGGGTTCAGGATAAAAAAATAAAGTCCATTTTACACCAAATTAATTATTTAATAAAATCTATATAAATTATCAAAATTACACTATAAAATCTACCCCAAAACAAGACTATAGAAAACTAGAATTAAGATAAAGCACTCAACACCAGAGTTGACGTTGGCGAGACGGTCGAGAAGAGCATCGACCTCGAGTGGAAATCAATTTCTGGTGAGGACGTCTCCAAGGAAGCCAGTACGGAGACAAGGCCAGGTTGGCTGTTTTTTGGGCGAGATAGACCACTGCAGAAACAGGGGCAGGGATGGATACAGGAATGAATTCCTGAGAACAGGGGAGGGGTGCCCTTGCCTGTGGGGCACGATTGGTGTAGAGGAGGAGTTTAGCCCATGCAGAGGTCGAACGCATCGGCTTACCCTGGGGGACTAATGTCACTTTGGATGTGACATTGGGAGTATTGACGAGGAAGAAGGGACACGGCCGGGGTCCCAGCGAGACACCTTTTTGTTTGCTTCGGTTGCTATGGAACAGCCACGATAGTTCGCGGTGTGTCCCTGAACACGGCAAAGCACACAACTAGGTATCTCGGGAGTATCGCGTGTGCGGATGCAGTCAGCGAGGCCGTGGTCGCCTAGGCACTTGACGCATCGCGGGAGGCGTAACCATCTATGGCTCTGGTTAGGGTACAGTGGGGGAGGCAAAAGCCTCAATACGTAGTCCCGAGAGGCGGTTGACCGTCTTCAGGTTGAAGATGGCCTTACCTTCCGGTCTAGTACGACAAGTACTAGCTCGTACGGGACTTTAGTCTTGCCGCTGTACATGCTATGGACTTCCCTGATGGGGAGATTCTGCGCCACAAGGTCGGCTTTAATTGAGTCCGTGCTGTGTTCGGCAAGGAGTCAACGGGGAGTCCGCAGATTATAACATGGAGGAGGCGTTCATCTTCAAGAGCATAAGTGTGAAACCTATGGACTCTTGTCTGAGGATGGAGGTGAAGCGATGGTGGTCGTCAGAGGCTTAGATGCAAGGACTTTGGAACCGACCTTGGTGTTTTGGGCTTTTGTAAATTAGATCTTCTTGAGCTTGGAAACATTGTGCCATTTAGCCTTCTCGCGAAGGTAAATGGGAGGAGGGAGTTTCTCCTTTTTAGCCGCGTCTGAAGAAGCAGAAGAGGAGGCGGATGAGACCTGACGGTCTGTGGCCGGAGGGACTGTCGTCTTAGCAGGCGGGGCTGAACCTATGGACTCTTAGAATGAGGATGGAAGTGAGGCGACGGTGGTCGTCAGAGGTTTGCACTTGGACTTTGGAAACGTTCTTGGTGTTTTGGGCTTTTGTAAATTAGATCTTCTTGAGCATCGAAACATTGTCCCATTTAGGTTTCTCGCGAAGGTAAATGGGAGGAGTTTCTCCTTTTTAGACGTGTCTGAAGGAGCAGAAGAGGAGGCGGATAAGACCTGACGGTCTGTGGCCGGAGGGACTGTCGTCTTAGCAGGCGGAGCTGAGTCAGACTTAGGAGACCGTCCCGCTACGGGTCCCGCGGGGTGATCACGCTAATCCATGGCTATCGGATGGCAATCAATTTTAACACTAGCTGGATTCCCATAACTGAACTAAACTGAAGGCCATGAACGGTCCATGAACGAATGAAACTTGTGATTTTGACAAGTAATCGAATCACGCTAACCCATGGCTCTGTCCATATGGCTTCCATTCCCATTTTTAAATGTCAAATGAAAGAGGCAAGGCCTATGGTCCCGGCTTCATTTCTGTGTTTTGTGATCGTGTTGAAGAATTTCAAGAATTAGTCCTTCTAGTAAGGACGAGTCGTATAGTCTTTTCGCGGCGCGTCTCTTTCTAAGACATACCTCTTACATTAATGACGTCACTCGCTACTAGATGGCGCCAGCCGTAACTAGCCGGCCACGTAACAATATAATATAACTGTTGGATGTATATAATATTATATACTATATTAATTTTCTATGAACTCTGTTTATAAGCAATCACTTATGTTGAGGCGATGCCAATCTGTTGATAGGGCGATATTTAGATATGTCATTATTTTAAATAGTTCAATCCATCCTAAGATTGTCTGGAATATATAGATAAGATCGTCCATTTGCGTTTCTTTTTATTTTTCTGTTATTTTTGAACTGCAAAATGGTGTTATGCACAATAAAGAGATTGACACTTATATATTCACTTATATAAATAAATCATTATAATATCGTCCATTTGCATTTCTTTTTGTTGTTGTTTTATTATTTTTGCACTGTAAATGGTGTTATGTACCTACAATATTTTATCTATCTCTATGATCTGTCTATCGAGTTGTTTATCTCCAGTTTTTTCTATATTCTAACTGGAACAGCTAAGCTTAAGTCCGTAAGACCAGCTAGGCGGCTGCGCGGAGTACCCTCGCCCCTCAGCTTCTACGTTCACCTCGTACGGACTCCTGAAGAGCTGCATCAGAAACCTCACCTGGAGACAGAAAGCGGAACGTCATTAATCTTTTTATTCCAAAAACTATCGTGAACTTGACTATTCATATTGTAAAAACGGGAATTTTCACGTACTGCACTATCGGCGAAGGCACCGACTAAGTTTCGACTCATTCCGAGAGTCTTCATCAGGGTGAGTGGTTGCGACTTTCTCCTTCCGCGTCGCGCCGTGCACTACTGTCATTAATCTTACTTATCTATAAACGTGAAAGTTTGTGAGGATGTATGTTTGTTACTCATTCACGCAAAAACTGCTGAACGGATTTAGATAAAACTTTACAGTAATATAGATTGTACATCAGAATAACAAATAGAATACTTTTTAACCGGGTACCACGTGGGCGAAGTATCTGTTTTGTTCATATTGTAAAAACGGGAATTTTCACGTACTGCACTATCGGTGAAGGCACCGACTAAGTTTCGACTCATTCCGAGAGTCTCCATCAGGGTGAGTGATCGCGACTTTCTCCCTCTGCGTCGCGTCGTGCACTACTGTTTTGTGTTTATTATTTTTTTTGTTTAATTTTTGTTTTGTTTGGGGAAGAATAAATAGTTTCTCTTTCTTTCTAACCTAATCGAAGTGAATTAAATTCTCAAGTAAAATGAATAGACACCTTTTCGAAATCATTCTTCTCAGCATCGGCGATAGCTTCCTGTAGAATCCAATTCCGAGGCACGTACACAGGATTCACTTTGTACATTCTGCTCCGGCGTTCCTCTTCGCATACTGAAATAACCAAGTACAATTTATTAAAAAAATAAATTAAAAGTAAAAAAATATTTTGACGACCTCTGTGGCGCAGTGGGCGAAGGCCCGCCTGAGACGCAGAAGGTTGCGGGTACGTTTCCTCACGCGATACAAATGTTTGTGTGACCTGCAAATATTCTTTTCCGGTGTTTTCTATGTACAGGGTGTCCCGGAATGTGTATATAATGCCGAAGCAGGTCATTGACACTGCGGTGGGGAACATTGTTTGTTCTACGACTTTTTGCATTTCCATGTTTTTCATTCATGAAATGACCATCAAAGTTTCCATACAACCTGCTCTTAGCACATCCCTAAAATCAACTAAACAGCTGTTTAGTTGACTTTTGAGTGTAACGTCACAATGACCTCTTGTGAGTAAAGTTTTAGAACAAACGATGTTCCCCACCACGGTGTCAATGACCTCCTTCCGGCATTATATACACATTCCGGGACACCCTGTATAATATGTATGTATTTACAAAAAAAAGTTTATAACTAGTCTAACAGTCATTTAGTTTCCATAATACAAGGCTTAGTTTGGGGGTAGATGATGCTGTGTGAAAAATGTCCATGGAAATTGTGATAAGCTTTTAACCCAGAATGCAGCAACCATCTCATGGTAAAACTTAAAAACAGCTATCAAAATAAAATGTGTACATTAAATTTCGTGTCTGTGCTGATGACCGTTGAAGAGTTCCTTTATCCGGAGCTAATCCTGGATGTCTTTTCAGGTCATGCTTACCATAAAATTGCATTGTCATAGGAACTGAACCAACATGTAAAAATTCAATTCCGTAGGATAAGAGGAAGTGGTCTAACTCAGCTTACAAGATTTGACCTAAACAAACCTACTAACAAACAAACATTGCAAGTTAAATAAAAGTTTGTAAAAAAAAACACGCCCACAACTTCATTCCCTATGACGGACATCCTCACAATATAAAGGTACGTGCTCGAAACGGTGACGGAAAACATCGTCAGTATACCGGAATACCATATCACCAACAATCTGACACGTCTTAACATTTGGCATATACTCGCGTTATGCAACTAGTTGCATGCCGGTTCTGTAACGCTGTTTTCCATCACCGCTTCGAGCACGTGATGATGGGAAATTCATAAATTGAACACAGATCACATAAATTGAACGCAGATCACATAAATTGGAAAATCAATGCACGACCGAGTCGGGCTACCCGCCCGCTCGGCCAACACGGTCATGCTAGAAATAAGAGGGATATCTTACCATTTTCTTTCTGCAGTCTTTCCTGATAGCTCTGAACCCATTTCTCCCAGCCCGAGGCATCGCTGATCTTGACCAGGGACCATTTCGATCCCAACGCCGTTTTGTCGATGAGTTTATCTGCATCCACCTAAGCGCAGATATAATAAACTACTGCTCACGGCTTCGCGGAGATTAAAACCTACACTAATATTACATAGAGACTAGCCGAAACATTATTTGTGGGCGACTTTTCTTTGTATTTATTTAAAATTTAGAGAAAGCAAAATAACGTGGGCACGTGATGATCTGATGCTATTAGACTACCTGCAGAATAGATACCGTAAACTGTCCCAAGTTTACGGTTTCTGCAAGCGTATACCTATCACGAATCTCTTAATTTAATTATTAACAACCGACTTCTCAAAAAAAAAGTTAATAATATGTCTGTATGTTTTTTGTGTGTGTAGGTATGTTACGCGATATCTTTGCAAACCGAAGTATTGATTATTTTTTTTAATCCTGAAAAAAAAACAATATTGGAAGAAATTCAACCAATCATAAGCTCCTTTGTTGATAAGTGACTCACAGTTGATGAGTGAGAAACTCTCCACAGACTACAGCGTTGCTTAATATGAGACAAACTGTGGTCAAATGCGAATTAGTCTGCAGGGATGGCAATCGCGAACGAAGTCAGGGATACAGCTAGTATTACACAGAAATAACCGGCTTCCCGCGATACAGGCTCGACCTAGTGCGGGGACCAACAACAAACTCTATTTTAACTATATTTTCGGTAAAATATTTTTTATTGTATTTGTATAAAGTATTGTGACGTGCGCTGCTAATTAATAACGGTACGCGAGCGCCATCTCTTATCAAATGGACGCACTACTTGTTCTACCGCCATCTAGTATCTTCTGGAGGCACTATCCGCGGTAAAATCCGGTAGTGTCTCGAATATTTGAGGCGGCGCGAGGCGGGGAGAGGCAAAGCGTGCGGGCTACGCCCCCCTACTAGAAATTATTAAAGAAACGCGTCCTTAACACTGTAACTGTGTATGTATGTATGACTTAATACAGGCCAATTTTAGTTACCTCTGCTAGTTGTCTGAAGGTAGCCGTGAAGTCGGCCATTGTCGCCTGCATCGCTCCGAACAATGCGTCGACTAAATGCTGGTCGCCATCTTGAATCTCTTGAAGACCTAACTTCAGAAGGTAAGTTTTCCTGAAACCGAGGAAGGTCTTCTGTTATAAATGTTTTCTACACATCATCAGGAGCCCATTAGCCTCTCCAAAGAGTATCATAAAAATATAGCATGATATTTTTTTCTCATTTAGCGGATTTCCAGAATCGATATAGATAGGCTACTTTTTTAATCTTTTTTTTTAAAGAAATTTGGTAATACAGCTATTACTAAATTTATTTTAAAAATAGAGGAAAATCTCGAATATAACTACCTAATTTCAATATTTAAAGTTAGGAAGTTATAATCGAGATTTTCCTCTATTTTTTTTATTGTCCTAGGTGTCCTAGTCGTAAGGCCATGCTACTCCATGTAGTATGGTCTCAAGGATATGCTAAATACCCATCAGTTCTTCTACATCAGCTAAACTTAATTTTATATATCGCTCTCTTCTGCTAACAGTAACCAAATAATGAGATGGCAACAATTACACTGCTGTCAAGATAAGTCAGATATAAGTTTTCCATACAAGTTTAGTCGTGATTTCAAAACTGCTGACTATAAGCCTGAAGTCAGCAACGCGTAAACTAATTTTACAGGTCCATATTGTAAAAACGGGAATTTTCACGTACTGCACTATCGGTGAAGGCACCGACTAAGTTTCGACTCATTCCGAGAGTCTTCATCAGGGTGAGGGAAAAAGTCGCGACCCTGATGAAGACTCTCGGAATGAGTCAAAACTTAGCCGGTGCAGTACACTATCGGTGAAGGCACCGGTGAAAATACCCGTTTTTACAATACGACTAGTCAAGTTCACGATAGTTTTTGGAATCATTTGACAGGAGTAAAATTCTTGGCATCTCTTTCTTGCGTGCACTAACAGTAAAAGAGGGTGATAGTATACATTAAGTTTAGTTGGTGTACTAGATAATCGGCGCCTTAGATAGATCTTGGCGTAGTATAAACACATAGGCTACAAAAAAGCAGCAGATTCTTGATTCAGTTAAAACTTTTGAAACTATCATGGTTTTGAACATAATTTTTACTAAAAAACTGGATATTTACCATGATTTGTGAGTTTGAATGTTTCCCGATATTTCGGCACAGTTGCATGTACCATGATCAGGGGAGGAACTGAAGTCTTTGCGGGTTATGAATATTAGTGGCAGACAAATCGATCTACCCTCTTTCTAACTCTTTTAAAAAAACTCACAAATCAAAAATGATCTCGATTCAGTTTTTTTTATGTTTGTTACTTGATATCTTCGCCAATTGTAAACCGATTTTGATGATTCTTTTGTTGTTGTATAGAGAATGATGCCGAAGTTAAATCCCATTTTATTCCTGAGGGATAGCTACTTTTCCAGTAACACTCAAAAAAACATCATCATCTTATTGAATCACGACTAGTCGAAACATTTTTTGTAGACTATTTTACTTTTGTTTTTTATTCGAAAGAGTGTCCGAGTGAGCAAAGTAACGTAAGCACGTGAGAAAGACGGTTTATTTACATTTAATGACTTATAATTATCAAAGTAGTCCAAAGAAGGCAGAAGCGAGTCACGAATGAAAGTACTCACAACACTTTCTTCTCCACGTATTCTTCCAAGGTGTCTCTGATATCCTGGATCTTCTGTGTTTGCTCATCATTCAGGATGGGTGCCATGGCGGATGCTAGTTTCTCCATGTTCCATAGAATTATCTTTAAACAAATGATAATAGTGCTGTAGTAATAGAACACAAAAATATCAATTTGTTTAAGAAAAAAAGCGATAATCACAATGTTAATACTAGAAATAAAGATAAACTCGCTGTTGCCACTTGTAGACTCCATAAAGTTGGTAAATCGTTTAAGGGCACGGTGTACGCTTTTATAACAAACTTCCAAGAGATATACAAAAATTATCAATTAACAAATTTAAAAACGTAATTAAACAAAAGCTTTATAAAAAGGCATACTATAAAATATCTGATTATTTAGATGACAAAAACTCTTGGGATTGAAAATGCTCCAACTCGAACCTATTGTTTTGTAAAAGGATCATTAAAAAGAATAACCAGCCTTGTTTTCTTGCCTTTCTTTCCTGGCTTGGTCGCGGAGGAACAGGCACCTAGATAAAAACCGACGTTTCAAAGTGGTCCTTGTGATTTTATTGAATAAATGAATTTTGACTTTGACTTTAATGCTGACGCCACTACAATCACCAGCATGCTGGTCACTCATAATTGACGACGAAAGTAAACTCCAGGAGATGTTCTTCTAATTTATTCTTCGTTGTACAGAGGATTTCTAGGTCTGTAAGGTCCGAAGGCTCGAGCGAGAATGAATCGTACTCGATCCGTCGCCCGTATTTATGCAAAAACACGAACTCAAGCAAGCTACTTGTTCGAACAAGTTTAAATTACTTGCAAGCTTTTGAATTTCTACATTTACAATCATCTATGGTTTTTGAAGGTAAACATGGTAAAAATAACAACCTTTTACACTGTATTTTGACTATTTAAGTGATGATTTGTTAAATAACTCGTTGTTCTGCATGTATAATCCTATATGGACAACATTAGTACCCAAACTAGTTTGCCCTGTGGTATGGCGAACGAATGCCCTCCGCTAGACAAAATTGTGTGTATGTTTATATAATTACTAAATACTGAAATACAATAATTAATCGAATAGGAAAATAGAAAAATTAACATTAAAAATAGACTAAAATATAAATACAATTGAACATATAAATTATTGAATTCAAATAAAAATATTCTTTCTCTCTTTCAATGTGCCGTATTTTTAAATGAATTTATTCTTATTTCTTTGTACTTACCGCGGGTTGCTTGTTAAAAGCATAGCGTCCCATGTCATCTGAAGTATTGGGCACGTACTTAGGGTTGTATTGCTCTAGGAATCCATAGGGGCCATAGTCTATGGTCAGTCCCATCACGCTGAGATTGTCCGTATTCAGTACTCCGTGCGTGAATCCTACACCTTTAAATAATATACATAGACAATTCTTTGACGGGTTACACCTCTTTCCGGCCGAAAATTTTCTAAAGTAAGATTTTTTTTAAATTTCTTTTTTATGTATTATTTGACATTGATATTCACGATATCACGTACCGCACTATCGGTGAAAGCACCGACTAAGTTTCGACTCATTCCGAGAGTCTTCATTAGGGTGAGGATTCACAATGTTCTCTCACAACGGAGGGACGCGGTGCCTTCACCGATAGTGCGGTACGTGAAAATTCCCGTTTTTACAATATGAATAGTCAAGTTCACGATAGTTTTTGGAATGAATAATTTACTTAGGATTTTAGTAGAAATTCAATATATGACATGGCAACACTTATTGTTTGATCGTAATTTGACTGATTGTTACAATTTGTTTATTATTTTGTTTTGTCTCAAATAATTGTGTTATTTTTTATTTTACAAATAGCTGTACCCGCGACTTCGTTCGCGATTGCCATCAATCTTTAAAGTACCTCCTTTGTAACAAAAGAATGAATGAAATTGGACAACGCGTTAATGAGTTACAACTAAGTACAAATTTTGAATTTGATCTCCTCTCACAAGGGTACAGTGCTGAATTTCGGGATAAAAGTATTCTATGTCCTACCCCGTAGTATGAACTCAAATCATGCTAAGTTTCATTCGAATTCGTTCTGTAGTTTCGGCGCTATGCGCGGCCCAGATTCTGACAGACAGACAAAAATGAAAAAAGAAAAACATTTTTGGTTTCAGTATCGAGTGAGAGAGATATAGAGTGACCTCCAAATTTTTTTTTTCAAAATATCTTCAATGTAAAGAATTTGACCTGTTACATTCTTATTATAGTAGATTATTTACAATCTGACAAGGCCTATGTACAGCCGCTCAAGAATTTATGTACCAAGTAACAAAACCAATTGTAGGTGAATCCTACTAATATTATAAACGTGAAAGTTTGTGAGGATGGATGTTTGTTAGTCTTTCACGCAAAAACTACTGAACGGATTTTGATGAAATTTTACAGTAATATAGCTTATACATTAGAATAACACATAGGCTACTTTTCATCCGGGTACTACGCGGGCGAAGCCATGGGCTAGTAAATTATATGACTATGACTATTCATCGCATTGTTTTTTAAGGAATCTATGTGTACAATAAATAATACCTTGCCAAGTGGCGACCATGTCCAGGTTCCTGTGGGCTACCTCTGAGAACCAGTTCACATAGCGATCCGCATCTTCAGGGTCTATCGAGGGGAAATGGTGCTGAAACGTATGATATCATCAGCGAAGGTACACTAACATTTCCACAGCTAATATCATTTCCATGAAATTCAATCTTTCCGCAGGCGTTAACGCCAACAGAAAGTGGTATTTGTCTAGACACAGTTTGCAGAAATAAATAAGTTTTCCTATATTTTCCCGGGCAATTTTTATTTCCATAAACGTAAAAAAAATTACGAGCATTTTAAAACAAAAAATAACCAGATCGATCCGTCCTCAAGGCGCTCACTAACGAACAGAATTTAATTTTTCAACCAACTCCAAAAAAGTAGGAGAATCAGGTCGTCTGTTTTTTTATTCCATAAATCTCCTTCCGGTATTAAAAGGGGAAGAAACGGAATTTACGGACAAGAGTTCCAGAAATCCCCCGTGTATGTTACGCGATATCTTCGCTTATATTTTTTTTATGAGTAGAGGGTATATGCACTTCAAGGGTCACCCATATAAGTTTTATGAAAAAATATTACCCCTGTGTAAAAAATAAGGGACCGAATTTCATTTTGGTCTTTTTCTCAACTTCCCGTTATATGAATCAGTTTTAATTTTTTCCTGTTTTTTTTATTATTTCACAAAAAGTATCCTATGTCCTACCCCGTAGTATGAACTCAAATCATGCCAAGTTTCATTAGAATTCGTTCAGTAGTTTCGGCGCTATGCGCGGCTCAGATTCTGACAGACACAAATTAAAAAAAATTTTTGGCTTCAATATTGATTATAGAGCGCCCTGCAAAAAAAAAAATTTCAAAATATCTTCAATGTATAGAATTTGACTTGTTACAGTCTAATTATAGTATAGATTTATTAAGCAGATACCTTTATGATGAAGTCCACTAGTGTGATCATGGTATTTGGCTCGTTTCGTTTCTGCAATATCTCTATAGAGCCGGGTCGGTACCAGGCGGGCGCGAGTCTCGCGAGCACGGCGCAGCGCTCGGGTCGCGCGGCGCCGCTGTACGACTTGTCTCGATACACTGTGTGCTCGTCGCTTACTGTCGACAATAACAAACACAAACACTAGACATGAGTACGATATATCGAAACGTAACTGATATCGGATATCGGTTAGGTATCGATACCATATCGATATTTAAATCCACATAACCGATATCATGAAAACTTAACAAAACCTCAACTGTTACAGACAAAACGAACAAAACGAAAACTTCACAAACCAAAAACCAAACGAAACGACATATGGAGCGAATATGACGTAACATTAGCCATGATTGCATGATAATGGCGTGCGTAAAAATATATTATAGATAGCTGGCAATATGGTTTACTTTCTATTGTAACTCTTTATGGTCCATGTTTTCACGCCGGCGTAGTTACAAGTTGCTAAACTGATAAATAACTGAACAAGTTTGCATTTGTCGTTTCGTTGTTAGTTTGCCTATCTAAAAGCCCCTGCGACTTATATCGATATCTGAAAACCGTTTTTTATATCGATATGCATACTGTATATCGGTTACATAACCGTTTGCGGTAAAAAACGAAAACGCCCTTGTCTAACAAACACTACTTATACCACCATGAGGTACTTCGATCTCGATAACTAACGTTTATCAATAGACCTTCAGAGAAATAAATAAAGACTTTCAAGACTATACTGTACTTTTCCGTGAATAAAAATAATAGCTTACTCGTTGCACGGCTTTTGATCAGTCAAGATCACGAGACAAGACGTCAATGATATATTAAAAAAAACAAAAGTTCAATCGCTTTCAGATTTAATGCCCCCTTAATCTACGAGTTCAGAGACTTCTGTTGATTTTTTTTTTTTTTCTGAATGGACTTTAATGCTGCAGGGCCGCAGATGGCCTTGGTCAGCGTCACCGGACTACGGCGAGCGCAGAAGGCGCTCAGCCTGTAAAAAGTTAGGATGGGGCAACTAGCACAAGGGCACCACTTAGGTACGGACCTCGGCTTGGGCCGTTGCCAGAGGGGGTGGAATAGGAGAGAAACGCCCCGGTACATATCTGTACCGTGAGTAGGCGGAAGTGGGGACTCGTCGAGCCCGCCGGCGGGCTCGGTGTATCTGTGGAGTGTTTGCTCTGTCGGGACTTGATGACGTCACCACCGCGTTAGCGGTGCTGATGGGGTCATCGGGGTCACCAAGAACGTGTCTTGGTCTACGGAGGGTTTTCAACTCGGGTGACTCGATCGAGTAGTCGGGGATAGTGGAGATTAAGGGGTTCGGGTGGGATGAGGCCAGTTCATAATACCGCTGAGAAGCGGTTTTTATGAATTTGGCTATGGACTCGAGCTTGGTGTCTCGGTGGAGATCTATGTTGCGCGAATACCACGGCGCACCGGTGGCCTTGCGCAAGAAACGATTTTGGACAGCTTGGAGTTTTTTGACATGAGTGGAGTGGCCGAAGGCCACTGCGGCATATGTCATAATAGGGCGGATGCACGTTTTGTAAAGTGTCACCTTATTTCTAAGGGACATTTTGCTCTTCGCACAGATGAGAGGGGAAAGGCGGCCAAGGATGAACTTGGCGCGGTTGCTCACTTTCGTAATGTGAGTGAAGAAGGATAGACGTCTATCAAGGATCACTCCTAAGTAACGGGCTGAGACTTCTGTTGAAATTTTAACCTTACATTATATCTACTGCCGTGCGTTTTCGTCAGCGCGATCTAGCATTTTGTCAGATTTAGCAGCGACATCTAGTTTTGATACTGAACAACAAGTTACTATGAATATTTAGTTTAACACTAGTTGTGCCACGGCCGACTGACCCGACCGCGCTATTACTTATTTTGCTCGGCTCCTAAGAGTCGTAGCGTGATGTTAAATAGCCTATAACCTCCCTCTAGAATTTGGCTAACAAAGGCAAAAATATTTTTTTCAAATCCGACGTGTCGCTCACCTACCAATCCCGCAGCCCTCGTGGTGGGTACTCTGAGGAAGTGGCACGCCTCCGAACCCACCATCTCCCTGATGGAGGACCTCAGCACGGCGCGCCCGTCACCGAACCGAGAGTATGGAGTCTCTCCGGAACCTTTCAGCTGGACCTGCCAGGATTCACCCTTACTGGGCGAAATAATTACTGACTGAGCGCTTGTTACACTCTTACTGGGCGAAGTTCATTTGTGTAGAGAATAGGTTACACCCTTACTGGGCGAAGTTATATGTGACCAAGACACGTCCATACAAAACTTTTTCATTTTCTCTTTTCAAAAAACGAGAACAAACTTTCAGATAAATAATTAAAATATTGAATATTGCTGGACATTTTTCACACAGCATCATCTAGCCCCTAACTAAGCAGAACTTGCCAGAACAGAGCAGATCAGTTATGTAGTTCCCATAGGAACTACATAACTGATATACTACTTATATACTTTTTTTTGTAAATACATACATATTATACATAGAAAACATCCAGACCCGAGACAAATATTGGTAGATCTTACAAACATTTTTCCCGCGGCGGGAATCGAACCCGCATCCGTCTGCGTCTCAGGCGGGCCTTCGCCCACTGCGCCACGGAGGTCGTCAGAGGTAAGTTACATAAAAACACAAAAAAAAACGACCTCTTATGGAAAACGCATATACGAGCTCCTTACGTCGCATCGCGGATAAAAAGGCTTCAAACTTAAATCACCCCACTTTTTGCGAGGGGGGTAAAAAGAAGATTATTTAATGTAGATTTTAGTTAGTTTTGTTTTAAATGTTACTTTGACTCCACTTTTAGTTAAAACTAAGATTACTTTTAGGTACCTATTCACATATTCTCCCAGGATGTGGGCTCTGCCATCTCCGAGTTGATCTGACCAGTAGCCAAATTGATAACCTCCATACCTATAGAATGAAAGAATAAAGTAAGAATCATAAATAAGTATTTCTTAGTATTTAAGGGCTTGTGCAGGCATATAGCCTACACAAGCCCTAATCAAGAGATGAAGTGAAATATTTGTCTAAATTAAAGAAAGAAAAAAAGAAATAAAGAAAATTGTCTTATTTGTTCCCCACACAAAAGTTGTAAATCTTACTAATATTATAAATGCGAAAGTTTGTGAGGATGGATGTTTGTTACTCTCTCACGCAAAAACTACTGAACGTATTTTGATGAAACTTTACAGTAATATAGCTAATACATCAGAATAACATGAAGGCTACTTTTTATCCGGGTACTATGTGGGCGAAGCCGTGGGCAGAAGCTAGTAATATAAGACACACGAAACTGATATCATAAACAAAAGGACATCCGGTTTAATAACACATGAATCTCCATAATTTTATGACAGTAGCATGAAACAGACATTGGCAGAATTGTGACAAATAACCACACAAGCTATAATCAAGAAGGGAATATCTCACTGGGGCCAAAAAAGACAAATAGCCACACAAGCTATAACCAAGAAGGGGATATCTCTTTATTCAAAAAAGGTTTACCTGTGTGAAACTGTCAAGCCTCCTGGAGGCAAATACTTCCCCGCTACAAAGTCTATGAACCCTTCAGTTTCTGCCACCGAGGGATCTAGATCTAAGATTTCAGTGAGCGCATCTTCTGAAGCACAAACTAGACGCAGGGTTCCCATCAAGCCTTCTGTTGGCACCTGGAACATAAACAGTTTGTTCTCATCTGTTTATTGACACAAAAATAGTTGATAAAAAGTAGCTCTTAGGCTTAAGGCAGTGTTTGTAAGAAACGGATTTGCTTGAGCGTTTTTTTTTTATTTAGCACAACATAAAAATATATATATACAACAAATTTTGGAAGTTAGGATGGTGGGATAATTTATGAGAATACCTAATAATAATAATTTATAAGTTTGAACAGCCTACTTATAAGTACCTATAACTGAAACAGAAATGCCTCATGCACCTTACTGCGTAATCTATCTACCTAAACAGTTTAATGTCGCACCAAAAAGGTATCAGCTCAGCATAATGCTAGGTAGGTGGCTACCTACTTATCGCTGGTATTCTGCTGACCCTGCGCAGTGACGTCACAGACGCCAGAAGCAAACACTACGCTCAAGAGATTATTAAGTGTATTATCGACTTACATTGCAAAATTGGTATACACAAAATGGCCTTCTATTTAAATGGGATAATAATTATTATCTAAGTCTATGTGGCACCTGGAACATAAACAGTTTGTTCTCATCTGTTTATTGACACAAAAATAGTTGATGAAAAGTAGATCTTAAGCTTAAGGCAGTGTTTATAAGTAATGGATTCGCTCAAGTGTTTTTTCATTACTTACATTGTAAAATTGGTCTTCACAAAATGCCTTTCTGTTTTGACTGGATAATAATCATACAGTCTATGTCCACCCTGAAGTTTTATAATAAATAATGAAAGAATTCTTGAAATTGTATGACTAGTTTCAGAGATTAACCTTTACATCCAAACTAAAACTTTACCTCTTTGTAATATGTGTAGATTTATGACAATAAAATCAAAGAAACAGTCCCACGACTGTATCCCCCATGATGTACATCCTCATGTATAAACTCAGAGATCTTTGAAGATAAGATTTTTGCATCAAGTTTGTAAACCTATAGCTGTTTTTTTGGAACATTAATGGTTTCTAATTTTTGGTTCTAGGGCATGCTGATTTAATGTTTTTCTTCACTCATACTCATTTATTTATTGTTTACATAATTAGGCTACTTAAGAGCAATACTTTGAGCATCTATTAATAGCGGACAAAGAATACTGTGCACAACTGGGCTCAAACCCACAATCTCCAGATCAGAATTCATATGTCAATATGTAGACTTCATTGCTTAAATTTCTAAATAAATAATGCTGGACATTTTTCACACAGCATCATCTAGCCCACAGGTTCTCAAACTTATTTTTCCCGCCGCTCACTTTGAGAATAAAAAAGATCCTAGCACCCCCAAAGTTTTTAAACCTTTACAATGCCCACAAGGGGGCATTATTGCCCACTTTGAGAAACAGTAATCTAGCCCCAAACTAAGCAGAGCTTGTATATTTATGATTGATATACAACTTGTATTTTTTTTTAATACACACATATTATACATAGAAAAATACCCAGACTCGAGACAAATCTAAAAAAAATATATGAATATTAATTATGTTAGTTTGATATGTGAGATAGGCATGGAAGAATCCCCTTGGGGGCTAGACAAATACCACTTTCTGTTGACGTTAACGCCTGCGGAAAGATAAAATTGTATGGAAATGACGTTTGCTGCGGAAATGTCACGTGACATTTTCATACAATTATATCTTTCCGCAGGCGTTAACGTCAACAGAAAGTGGTATTTGTCTAGCCCCCTTGTCAATTTGTCACTAGATGTTTCTTGGACACACTACTTCAGATATTAGGCTCTGAAAAAAGGCTTCGATTGTGATTTTTATTGAATAAGCGAAGTATTTGATGCGCAGGGACACTTCAAGCAAAACCTTACACCAGGGGTCTAGACAAATACCTCACGCTTCCTTTTCCTTTCACGCTAACGCAAATTTTTCAAGGTAAAACTTGGCAGCTGTCACGTGACATTTCCGCAGCTAATGTCATTTCCATACAAATTAATCTTTCCGCAGGCGTTAACGTCAACAGAAAGTGGTATTTGTCTAGCCCCCTGGAATGATAATTGTATCTTTGGGTTGTATTACCTTGGAGAAGACAGCATTCTTCACAGCCATAGGCGTATTATACTCAGGGTTCGTATCAATCGGCAGTGCAGCGTAGGTAGGAGGATCCCTAAACTTCCAATCCTTGAAATTATTCAACTTCATCTTCGCAGTTTGCACTCCTTGGTTCAACACGGCAAGAGCATAAAAGCAACGCCTCATAACCTTAGCCCAGCTGAGTAATAATTTGAGAAACTGAACGTTGGTATAATTTCAATAAAAATGCAAAATCATTATGATAGTCTTATAGGAAATAATCTTAATTCTCAAAACAATATTCATTATCACAACTAACTTCACAAACTTTTTTTTTGTTAGTAGTTACCTAATTTATTGCGACGCATTAAGGCTTATTTTGCAGACTAGTTTTCAAAGAAACAGCTGACCAGATTGACATACTGACGGACGTCACAACATACAGCTGCCAAATTGACAGCTTGGTTTTAAAACTAGTGATGGATCATGAACGAAGTATAAAAGTAAGCGGAAATGAGAAAGAGCTGAAAGATACATATATCACTTACTGTTTTTTTAAAAGTTGATAAAAGGCGGTTTCATTCTAGAAAATATATGGCATGAAACCTTTTTTGTAATAAAACTTGTTAGTTTAACCATTTGACCTCAACCACAAAAAATATTTAAAAATAGGTCGAACGTTTGAACAAACCTATCGTTCAAATAAAACTTCCTTTTTTTTAATCTAAACAATTTAATAAATAGCACAATTCAAAGTTTAAGTAGAGCAGCTTATTTTCAAAGCATATGCCCACTGTGGCGGCTGAGTGGAGAACCCTTGCCTCTCTGCTTCTGCGTGGACTTGGTAAGGGTTGCGAAGTACCTCCATCAAGAACCGGACCTAGAAGAGAGCGAAGGTTAATTAGGTTTTGTTTCTTATCGGTGGCCAGGTTAGTTCCTTTGAGATAACTAGATGGAATTTAGCATGTCAGGGTCACATATAACACCATCGCCATGTAATTTAAGCGGGCCTTTATATATGAATCCTACAGTGTGAGGGTAAATAGATTACCTACCTTATTAAAATCGTCTTTCTCAGCATCAGTGATAGCTTCCTGAAGCATCCAATTACGTGGAATGTAAACAGGATTCACGGACCACATTCTATGACGCCGCTCGTCTTCGAAGAGTCCTGAAGAACTTGCGTCCACTGGAATTTGAAGTGCTAGAATTGGACGGTGTTGAAACAGGAAAATAATTTGACCAAAATAAATGTAAAAATGTTTATTTATCACTAACAGACCGTCTATTGCTTGATATAGGCCTCCCCGAAGGTTTCATGACGATCAGTCTTTAAGGCTAACGGCCTAATTTTGTGTCAATTTCTTGCTAAAATTCTATTGCCATCGTACAAAAAACAGGAGTTAAACCTTTTAAAAAAAAGGAGGAGTTTACGAGCGCCACTAGAAACCTCCATCTATTAACTTCCCGCAATCTTTAAGATCTCATCGGTATATCGGGTTACCGCATCGTTGGGAATGTAGTCACCATTCTTAAATCCCCTGTTGTCGGTCTGTGTGCTATGGGCCTACCCGTTGCCAATTCAGTGGTAAATACGGAACTATATCGGTGATTTATTTATGTAAATTTGTACTACAATTAAAATAAATTCTGAGAGCTATGTCAGTGATTTTATCGTTAAGATTGTCGAAAGAAATAATTACTACGCACCAGCTTCCTTGTCCAGCCGTTCGCGATATTGGTCCAACCAGCATCCCCATGAAGAATGAGAAGATAAGCGTTTCAGTGCCCACTTCTCTGCCACTTTTATCTCGCTGACCATTTCTTTAGGCTCTAACTATAATCGATAAAACCAGCATCATCTATGTACCTAGGTTACATTTACTGATATACTTTACAGGAAATGGTACAAATAAATCAACAAAACAATATGAGTACCTACTTAAGAACCATGTCACGTAGCTCAAACTGTTTTCAGGCACAGTTTTTTTTAATTTTACTTTCCTGCCTCGGTGCTCCAAGCCGAAACAAGAATTTCGATCAAACTGGTTACGATTTCGTAGTTGGTATAGCCTCCACGTACCATGCAGGAAGTCACGGGTTTGAGTCCCGCCGAGGTTGAATTTTTTGGGATATTATAAATTCTTAACCCCCCTGAACAGCTCACCTCAGCCAGTTGTCTGAAAGTGCAGGTGAAGTCAGCACCAGTCTGCTGCATCATGTCCAGTAGTTTCTCCACCAGCTGTTCATCACCCCAGCGCTCTTCTTTCAAACCTATCTTCATGAGGAAGGTTTCCCTGGAATGCAAATCACAACAATTCCAAAGGTTCATCAAGAACTTTGTGTATGTTGCAATTCTTATATTTTCATCAGTTACTTTGATGGTGGCTTGTTTAGGGATACCACTAATACCTTGATATCTGCACCGCAGTTCAAGGACAGGCAATGTACCACTTCTTGATGTTTAATCCAGAAAAATATTTATATTCCTTCTGGCTGTTGCTGTGGGGCAGCAACACAAGGGAAAGCTTTACTAACATCACTTTGGTTGCCATATCGTCATAATAATATTATTAAGTAGCACTTTGTTGGTAAGCCTGTGTAACCAAATTTCCTATTACCTAAGTTTCCTGTTGACACTGCCAATTAAGCCTGTTCCAAAGACAAATACTAAAAAAATCCCTCTTGATCAGAGGAATCTGTAACTCAGTAACTCCCAGCCTCAGCTGTAAAAGCGGTCCAGCTACTTTGGCATACCGTTATAGCTAGCTAGTATTTACGGTGGCTGGAGGAAGCCCGAGAGCGTTCTCTGTGATACTCTTTGAAGAAGGCCTTTGTCCAAAGTTTGAATGTGATGACAAAAGTCTAAAGTAAAGTTAAAAGAATGTGTAAAGGCAAGTATGGAAAAATGAAAGGATGTACTAACAAAATCTTATTCTTGCAGTAAGTGTCCAGGGTTTTCAGAATGTGTGACATGTGGACTTGCTGGGAGGACGTAAGGAGCGGCTTTATAGCATTCGCAAGCTGACCAATATTCCACACCACCACCTAGCAGATGGGATGAAGCTAATTTAGTTTCTAAAGATTTAAAAATTACTTTACAAATTTTATTTGCTATTCATGTCCGTCAGTAGTTGAACAAACAAAATCAATGTATCTCAATTTCGTGTTAAGATTATTAGCGGAGAAACTAGGGTCGCCACTGATGTTTTCAGATTAGACGACTCTGGGACCTACATAATTTAAGATAATGTAGCGAATACATTTGACAGCTTTCGTCAGAGAAGTTTTCAAAACTCACGTCAGGTTGTTTAGCAAGCGCGTATCTCCCTTCTCCATCAGAGCAGTTTGCTACAAATCCTCCGTCGTACGAGTCCACAAAGCCAAACGGCCCGTAATCTAGAGTAAGGCCTAGGATGCTCATGTTGTCTGTATTTAGCAAGCCGTGAGTGAAGCCAACCCCTGGGAAAATCAGCGAAAACTTTGACCTTTGACTGTTTATGGAGAAAATAGAACAGAGCAGCGATAATCATAACAATACCAAGCAGGTAGAAATCCTCCAGTCTATAAAGTAACTATGCGCGCGATAATTACTTTCCGCTTAATTTTGCCAGTCCACGCGTGCTCTCACATTCGTATCCCGACATCAACTGAGTTAAATGAACGACCGATTCGAATGTAAATACGTTTCATCTAGATAAAGGTGTTACATCCTCGACCACATTGACACTTTCCGCCAGATTATATTGTCTTCAAACGCTTACATATAATTATTAATGCGGTGGAGATGGATGAGAGTCAATCTTAGACTGGAAGATTTCTACCAATAGCTGTGAGAAATGACTAATGACATTACCTTGCCATTTAGCAACCAAATCCAACGTGCGATGGGCTACTTCAGAAAACAGTCTGATGAAGCGGTTCTCATCTGTCAGGTGTATTTCTGGGAAATATTCCTGAAACCATAAAAGCTGGTGTAAATCAACACTTAATATTCAGATAAACCATAAGTTTACTAAACTCCCCATCTCCTTCCCCTTCATTATATAATATTATCATCATCAGCGGAATTCTACATTAATTGCTTGCTGGTTATAGTGTTCTCCCAATGCTACGACGTGTGAGTAGCCCCTATTCAATGACCTATTGCGACTATTACAATGGACTGGTTATCCATAGTCTAAGTGTGATTATAGTCAAACAAATCTTCTGGTCGTCACCCACTATTAGATAACCTAAGATACGAGGTCATCACCTTGATAATAAAGTCTGCAAGTTGTTTCAGTACACCAATCTCGCCAGAATTTGCCAGTATCTCTAGGGAGCCGAAACGGAACCAGGTAGGAGATAGGCGAAGCAGCGCAGCCGCCTTCTCTCGACGTGGGCAGCCATTATAGTAGACGTCACGAACAATTGCTTCGTCGCTTACTGTTCAAAGATGAGAGATAAGAGACACATCGGTCAGAATTTCACGATCATCAAACTTGAATGGGGTCATTAGCAGCTTGTAGGAGTCCACTGCTAGACTTAGGCCTCCCCCAAAGAGTGCCATGAATAACTGTTTTAAGCCAACTCCCTCCAATGAAATTCTTACACTGTGTTGCCGAGCTTATGATCATAATTCAAAAACCTTTCCTCTCCAGGGTTTGAGAAGGGATCAGATTCTTCGTAGATAGAAAAAAAACAAACTTAAATATAAAATACAGCTAATCACCACTGCTTTTCGAGGATTTACTGAAGTATCATTGGTAATAAAACCTCTCGATCTTTTTTTAAGATAGAAACTTTGTATCCTATTGATCAGAGTTTAAATTTAGTACATACCCACTAAACCAGCCGCTCTTGTAGTAGGGACTCCAAGAGCATGACATGCCTCAGCGCCAACCATCTCCCTGATAGCCGCACGAAGAGTGGATCGACCATCGTGAACTCTGGAGTACGGGGTCTGTCCAGAGCCTTTGAGTTGTAGCTGCCATCTTTCTCCAAGTCTAAATAAAGAGGTCAAAGTAACTAAGCTATACTTTTCCAAGCAGAGTTTGTTATAAGAGCGAAACTGATACATTATTTACGGCTCAGGTGATTTTAAATATTACCTGTTTACGTATTCACCAAGAATATGAGCTCTTCCGTCTCCAAGTTGGCCGACCCACAAACCGTACTGATGTCCACCGTATCTGAAAAACGCATGAGTTAACTTACTGATTGTTTGACAATAACTGTTTTAGCAAGGTGTACAGTTTTATAATATTTGTGACAAGGTTTTCTTTCCTACTTTAAACCTACTTCTAATATTGTATGCTGAAGCAAGCATAGGTAAGCCGACAGGTTTCTATGAAACAATACAAAACAACACTTTTAATGTAAGCGTTTAAGCTATGCAAATATTACGTTCTTCATTGAAAGCTTGTGGCCAACTCTGATGTCCATGTTTTTAGGACGCGCATTATGCATATTAAACGACTTCTTTGCAGATGATATAACAGAGTAACTTGGTAAAAAATTTACAAAGGTATGGAAATGTAGAATAAAACCTATGAGCCACTGGCAATGCGCCGTAAGGCAGCTTTCGCCCAGCAATAAACTCAGCGAACTCTTCACGCGTGGCTATACCCGGCTCCATGTCTAGAATACGAGTGAGGGCAGCACTAGAGGCGCAAACTAGGCGCAGATTTCGTTCAAGCGGGCGTGGAGTCACCTGATGAATAGAACAGAATTGTTTGGTTTATTGTACATTATATGGAATTAAGTGGTAAGTAATACAAACATATACTTTGTTTGACGGTATCCCATGATAATCAAAGGTTTTTTAGTTAGAAAGGATAGTTGGGGTGGACTTACCTCTGAAAACACAACATTCTTAATATTAGCACGAATTTGTTCATTGTTTTCATCAATTGGAAGCAATATGTATTTTGGGTATTGACTGAATCGCCATTCTGTTAGATTTCTTTTTAACGATGTTGTTTCACCTTCCATTTTCATTATGGTTAATTAGGATCAGACGAAAATAAAATAAACAATCTATATTTGTATGACAGTCCTCTATATTTTTATTTTTCTGTCAATCAATTATAGCACTAGACCAAAGACTTTTAACCTGTGCATTCGATTACAATAAAAATAGCGCCATCATTATTTCAAGATCAAATAGGCAACTGAATAGCTCCTAATTAACCGAAAAAGTGAATTGGATTTTTTATATTTCATATGCTTACAAAAATGTATATGAACGTAATTGATCTCTTAGCGGAAGCATAAAAGTTGAATAAAGTCCAAATAAAAAAAATAAACATTTGTTCTATACAGACGAGCAATGATACAGTTTACTACAAAAAGAGTTGTATCTACACTGATCGAGTCAATTCTTTGGATCGTTGAAGCAAAGTATTGCTTCATCCATTAGCCAGATAGCGGAACTTATCCGGTGTGAAATTCGTCAGTTCGGCGACCGCAATTTCACTTTCGTGGGTCGCTTTCTCGTTTCTTTTAACACTTTCGAAAAATCCAATTCTTTCGTCGATTGAAGAAACCAGTTTAGTGTTGTAAATTCTAGTAAGAGGTGTAATCTAATTTCTGTGAGTGGTGCATGAGTTTAGTTTAGCGATAAATGGATTTTGGCTGCTGAATATGGTGTATACGGAGGGATATTTGAAGGAAAAGCTGACCAAGGACTTGGACGCGGTTCACGTCGTAAGTACTGTCAAAATTTCTCTGCCGCGTTGTATATTAAAAAAATGTTATATTGAATGAAAATAGCTAAGTGAGCCGGTGTTAAGTTAATTTTACGCTATGACGAAGAAAGCGGACCCTGAAAAGTTTGTTTTGACGAAAGATGTATTGCTCCCCGGCATATTATTCGCTTTATTCGTGCGATGGTGTGTGTCCGCCTATCCATATTCCGGGTATGGAAAGTCTCCTATGTACGGGGATTTTGAAGCTCAGCGCCATTGGCAGGAGATAACTGTGCATACTGCTGCTAAAAAATGGTACCATAACACCACTCAGAATGACCTTCAATACTGGGGCCTGGACTACCCTCCTCTGACGGCGTACCACAGCTACATCATGGGGTTAGTGGCAGATTTGCTAGACCCTGAGTCAGTCCGGCTTTTCGCATCCAGAGGTTACGAAAACGAGGACCATAAAACTTTCATGCGATGGACTGTTTTTATCAGTGATGTATATTTCTATGTGTCTGCAGTGCTGAGTATCTGTATCGATGCAGATCGTATGGAGTATCATGCGCAAAAAAAACAGGCTAAAAAATCGAGGAATATTTTCAAACGTGTTGATGTAGCAACCACATTGTTTTTGCTGTATCCGGGTATTATTTTGATAGACCACGGACACTTTCAATACAACTGTGTGTCGCTCGGTCTATTTCTGTGGGCCACATTCTTTGTCATAGCCATAGAAAATGATTTCCTGTGTACTGTGTTCTTTTGCCTCGCGCTTAATTATAAGCAGATGGAATTGTACCATGCATTGCCATTTTTCGTTTACTTATTAAGAAAATGTTTTATTAATTTACCTCCTAAGAAAAGTGTTATTTACGTTATAGCGCGGTTCTATAGGTTAGCGATGGCAGTTATTCTATGTTTTTTAATCTGTTGGATTCCATTCCTGACTTCAGTGCCGGATATACTACAAGTAATACATAGACTGTTTCCGTTGAAGAGAGGCATTTTCGAAGATAAAGTCTCCAATCTGTGGTGCTTTGTTAATGTCTTTGTCAAACTTAAAACTGTATACACCAATGATACTATGGCATGGACATGTCTGACTACCACAGCCATAGCCGCTTTGCCTTCATGCATCGACTTATTTTTCCGAATTAATAAAAAGAAATTCATCCTCAGTCTCATCAATGTTTCTTTGGCATTCTTCTTATTCTCATTCCAAGTACATGAAAAGACTATTCTATTAGTAGCTATTCCAGTATTGATCCAGTTTCCGGAAGACCCATTCATGTGTTTCTGGTTCCTACTTGTGTCTACCTTCAGTATGCTTCCTTTGCTAATCAAAGATGGCTTATTGATACCGTTTATTGTCACTAATATTATTTATATCACATTTTACAGTGTTGGTATAAAATTGGCTTACCCTAAGTCGGGGTATTTTAAGTTCTTTAATGCGGGTCTGCTTGATCGGATCATAGAACCTAATAATACTGGGAATAGAATGTTAATGAACCTCCTCAGTCTGAACTTTTTCTTTTCAGTAATTGGAATGGTTTGGTTGACGGTGGCCAGTGTTTTAATGACCCCTCCCCCACAGTACCCTGATATGTATCCATTGTTTGTGTCTGTATTTTCATTCATTCACTTTGCATTCTTCTTCTTGTATTTCAATTTCCGCCAGATGTCTCTGCCAATGTGCGTTCCAGAGCAGAAAAATAAAAAGAAATAGTTCTTCCTTAATATTGTACATTCCAAAGACTAGTAATACATTTTATAAATTGTCTTTTGCAATTGCAATTTGGACTGTTGTATTCATTAGTTAAGCTTATGCAGTAAGCGCTCTTAGGTAGGTACTGCAAAAAAATAGGTATCTACAAGTTTATTGACGATCACAAACTGCAACTAATCCTATTAATGAAACACATGTTTTTTCCTATTTTATGAATTTTATGTACATGTAGTGTAATAAAGACTCTGTGTCCTTCCAGACAAAGGCAAATTTTATAGAAGAATATGTATTGTTATTTTTATGTAAGTACCTACTTGCATACATAGAAGTATTTCACAATAAAACATACAGCTTGTGTTAATATTTGGTATTTTATTGTAAACTTTCAATGGCAATGTTTAATTCATATTGTAAAAACGGGAATTTTCACGGTGAAGGCACCGACTAAGTTTCGACTCATTCCGAGAGTCTTCATCAGGGTGAGTGGTTGCGACTTTCTCCTTCCGCGTCGCGCCGTGCACTAATGTTTAACTTTTTCTAACTTTTCTAATGAAACCTATGTCTCCTAGAAGCTTCAGGGTTGGCCAAAAATAATTGTTACTTATCTTTACAATCATAGAGGGTTTCATGATTTCCACGCGAGGGTCATCACAAGACAGACCACCAGCCAAGTGGCTGGATGATTGTGCCACTAGGTTCGGTTGGCGCAGAACCGTTAAGAGTCGCGTGCTAGATTGGAGTAGTCACCTGATATAACTTACTAGTTCAGCCCTGTTAAGGCAAAACAGTGTAACTAAAGATACAGTGTTTTGCCTTTACACGGTACAGTTGTGCCACGACCGTCCTCGGCCCCCAGCCCACCGCGTCGCAACGCCCGCTCGCGCTATTACTTTTTTCTTGCTTGGCTCCTTTGAGTCGCAGCGTGATGTTATAAAGAATTTGGCTATCAAATACAAAATACTTTTTTTCTTGAGTTCTGTAGGTGAAGTCTACGCTCGGAGCGCAAGAATTTAAACCAGCCTGGTAACGATCCAGCAACTATAGTTCATACATAAATAGATAGATAAAAAATCCTTTAATACACACCAAATATTTCAACTTAAATAAATAGTACAAACTTTAACATTGGCCTCGATTCTGTAGTACACTGACTAAACTAAATTTAAGCTATCGCTCTCTTTTACTGATAGTGCAAGCAAGAAAGAGATAGCTACAATTCTAGTGCTGTCAAATTAGTCAGATTTAAGTTTTCCATACAAATTTAGTCGTGATATCAAAACATGCTGACTATAAACACGAAGAAAAGCGGCACGTAAACTGATTTGACAGCAGCACACGGTACTAAAATCTCTTTCTTGCGTACAGTATCAGTAAAAGAGGGCGATAGTTTAAATTTAGTTTAGTCAGTGTACTACAGAATCGAGGCGATTGTTGTACAATGGGTGGTCTTATCGCTAATAAGCGATCTCTACCAGACAACCTTTGGATGGAACGGACTGTACGAAAGATTACAAGGGGTTGTAAATGGTGTACCACATACTATGAAAACACTATATTATTATTTTACCTACATTATTACTTCACAGCATAATACCTACATACTATCATTGACTTTTCTATTATACATACTTAAGTAAGCCAGAAACAGGCAAGTAGTGTTCCTTGACTAAGGATTAGGAAAATAGGGAGTGATTTCGCACATCTGATACTAACAGGCAGTTCATTCCATAAACGAACAGTCTGCACTGTAAAGGAATTATCATAGTAAGAGGAGGTGTATATAGGTGTCAAGAGTTGGGGAGTTACATGGCTATACTAGCTTCTTCCCACGGCTTCGTCCGCGTGGTACCCGAATAAAAAGTAGCCTATGAGTTATTCTGATGTATAAACTATATTACTGTAAAGTTTCATCAAAATCCGTTCTGAAGTGTTTGCGTGAAAGAGTAACAAACATCCATCCTCAAACTTGCGCGTTTATTAATAGTAGTAGGATATAACGGCGGCTGTCAGCAGCAGAAGTACAGAAGTACACTAAAGCCTGAATTCATAGTCGGGGTTTGAACAGTCCCCCAAAATCCACCATTCAGCATTTGTCTTATGGCTGGGTGCATAAAGGTTGAATTCGCACTTGATTTTTTACTAATTGCCTAAACAGTTCCCTAGGGGAGCCCCTATTTGACTATGAATTCGGGCCTAAACCGCCGAGCTTGTATGAAGAATTTGATGAGGATGAATGAAGCGAATGTATGCTAGGATCATAGCAAGTGGAAATCCTTGGCCTCTGCCTACCCCTCCGGGAAACAGGCGTGACTATAGTATGTATCTATGTCAGCTGAGTTGACACTTTGGGTGAGGTCTATGTCCAACAGTGGACTTCTACCGGCTGTGATCATGATTATATCCCACACATCAAACCGTTCTTTTATTCGTAATTATCTAGAAACGCTACGTAAAAGTATTTCATTACCCCTTCCACCAGGACAGACAAAGGTATGACTGATTGAAGGATATCAACTTTTACCTAGTGGCTTCCGGATGCGACGAGACATCCCTACCGTAGTATTTAAAAGCTGAATGTATCATTCCCCCAGCTTAAATAATAAAATAAATAATGCTGGACATTTTTCACACAGCATCTTTTAGCCCCAAACTAAGCAGAGCTTGTGTTATGGGAACTACATGACTGATACTACTTATATACTTTTTTTAATACATACATATTATACAAAGAAAACACAGAGACCCGAGACAAATATTTGCAGATCATACAAACATTTTTCCCGCGGCGGGAATCGAACCCGCTACCTTCTGCTTCACAGGAGGGCTTTCGCCCACTGCGCCCCAGAGGTCGTCAAAAATCAGGATACTCTCAAACTTTTCAGATAGCAGGAAACGTTTTTTAATACTTTTTTTAACAACTTAGTTTTTCGGATCATATGTGCGGAAGATACAATACAACTGATCAAACATTAAAACAATGACACATGTGGACGCAGTTCTCTCATTTTAAGTCCCAAAAAACCCATTGCTTCGCCGAATCTTAGACAATGTGCTACTGTCACACAGTAAAAAGTAGTATGTACAAGTTTGGATATATAACACAATAGCACTGCCAGTCATACCTCACTGCTCCTGGAAATCTCTGATGGACTGATATTGTTTCGAGTGAGTTGGTAACTACTCAGAGTAATAAGGATATACTGATTGTATGAACCAAGAGTATGAACAGATCAACCAGCCGCTTACAGAAGTCGCACTCGCAAATGGACATTTCATAACTATCCCAAATATTTAATGGACAAACAATAATAGCAACGAGACTGTCGAATAGTTGATGGATCAAGCAATGACCCAATTTATAAATAAGGACACTCATATTGTAAAAACGGGAATTTTCACGTACTGCACTATCGGTGAAGGCATCGACTAAGTTTCGACTCATTCCGAGAGTCTTCATCAGGGTTAGTGAACGCGACTTGCTCCCTCCGTGTCACGGCGTGCACGGCGCCTTCACCGATAGTGCAGTACGTGAAAATTCCCGTTTTTACAATATGAATAGTCAAGTTCACGATAGTTTTTGGAATAAATAAGGACACTAGAATGTTTATAAGTCAGTTCTGGAATCATATAGGTACCTGGGTACCTCTTTTTTAGTTCGTATTATATGCCAACTCTGGTGACGGGGTGTTTGGACCTTCGACGACTGCTAGCTGGTCTGTCAAGTCCAAGAAATTTAAGTGACGGTAATATCATAGTGTGGGGGACCAAGTGCGGTCTGTTTGAAGACAGCCTTGGTCTCTGCATCAGCGGTTGGTCAAGTTCATACACAGAATACCTTCGATTCTGGCGTTCCATTGGCACAGCACAGCTGTTTATTGCTCTGTGGAGTACTCCATGGAATGCAGTTGAGTCAGCGTCCAAATTAGCAGTTGACAAAGGCATTTGCATGGGTGAAACGCTACGTGATCTGGTTTCAGATGCGTGAACTACTTGTATCAGTAAATAATTGTCAGACCATTCATTCAGGATTTCTGGGTTTTTCCTATAAAGTATGTGTCCGGTTTCCTTTACTGAATAAATAATTATACAATAAAGCCTTCTTCTTCGACTTAGTTTCACTTAGGCCTTAGGTAGAAGAAGTAGGGCTTATTGTGAAAGAGCTCGTCCAGGGAAGTACTACCACCATACCTATAACAGCCGTGTTCCAGTTTGAAGGGTATGCGTGCCGGTGTAATTACGGTGTAAACATGCACATGAGTTTTCACCCGTTATGTCTCAGCGTCGGCAACGCGCATAGGATACCTCTGGTGTTACAAGCAGTTCCTTTCGGATTGATCAAAAGCAGAAAATAAAATTATCAATAAGCTCGGCTTAAATGCCACGCCAATCCGCTAGCAAGAGCGCTAGTCGAATATCCAAGCGACACAAAACGGTGGAAGAGGACCAATGTCCTGGATATACTGCATAAATAAAGGGAAGAAAGACTATTGAGTCAGGATCCCAAGCGCCATTTATCTTCCAACCCATCCGCTTATAGTCCACCAACTGATTGCGGATTAAACAAGAACAAAAAAAAACAATAAAACGACAAACTTCGCCCCGAATTGAGAGTAAACGTTGATTTAGGCCGTTTAAACAAAATTTGATGATTTGAGTTCGCCCCCTTTTCACCCTACGTATCGCAAAACCCAACCCATCACTTACTGAAAAACTCCCGCGACAATATAATTTTATTTGTCTACACATTTAATTTTATTAGGATCGTATCAGTCATGTAATCGATGAACACAGGTACGTTACATACATGTGCTGATTTTTCCAACTATATTATATAATTTACAAATTGTTTATTAGTTTTCCTTATCATAAAGTAGTTTGTATTTTTTTTCAGAAATTGCGTTCGATCTTGAAGCTGAAAGTAAATTGTTTTAATTCTCGTGAAAAATATCTAGCCAATATATTGAAAATGGCTCTTGAAAATGATTTGATGATTGTATTTTGTAAATTCAAAATACTATCAAATCCTGCTTATCTTGTATCTAATGAGTGATTCTAAGGATAAGATAAGGTAAATCAGAATCTCAATGGCCTTTATCTTGATATAGGATCTTCTCATAGTTACCTATAACAGGCTTGTGCGTAATTAGGCTTGCACAGTGCTGTTGGGTTTCCACGAGTAATGTCTGCACAATTTTTGGCCAATATCAACCATTAAAATAGTAAATAGAGACACGAAATTGAACTTGAATTCCGTATGACGTGAAAGTAGACATTTTGATTATGGTCAAAGGGAAAGAAACTTTTGACGTCATCCAAAAATGCAATCCAACAAGTTTTCGTAGGCGGTTGCCAGCAGAGAAACTTGCAACCTGTTCTCCAAGGCTGCTCAAGTACCTAGTCATCGTCATATACGTCGTCCCTGCATCTTTGACATTTCTGACCCTTGCACTGTCCTCATTATAGGCAGCATTTCACTTCGCATTCGAAGTAATGAGTTGAGTTTTTCATAATATGATGGCTGATCTCGCAAGTATGTCTGAAGCGACATTACATGTGATAAATGTATATAAAAAATATTCTACTATCCACCTCCTGGCTCCATCATGAGACCTTCATTATCAAGTCCAGTCTATTGGATCATTAAAACGAATCATATGATACGACAATTAGAAGTATGTTAAAATTTACGGTTACGGTTTAAGATCATTTATTTCTCAAAAAGATTTACAATATAAATCGCTTACTGAGAAATCACAATATTCTTATACTACTTAACGAGTAGGTACTAAGATGCACTTTAGATGCAGTGAGAGTAACATGCATAGTAAGTAGGTAGGTGAAGGACCTACCTACATAAACAGAAATAATAATAATAATATAAATAATAATCTATCATTCAATTTACGTTGTAAGTTAAGAAAAACATTGTGGGTAGTGAGAAAAAACAGCTGATAATCGCATGTCATACGATTTACAAACCAAAGCAGAACTTGTTTTACGCACGGGCTGGCTTGCACCAATAGTCGGCAAGCGGGTCGAGCGCGAGTTTTACTTATACCAGGGATTAGTGTCCTTACTAAAGGTAGGTTTGGGTGGGATTTAGAAAGCCGTCGCACGAATTTCGATAAAATAAGCACAGGGGGTGGAAGGGGTGGACTCCCCCATACCAGCGGTACCACTCCCAAAGTCAGGAATTGAATAGTTTGCGAGAAATTGATACTTTAATCATTTTTAGGTTAAGTATTGAAAAATAAAATTGATCACATATTAAACGTATAAAAATTTAATTATTCCAGACAAAATAGCAGAAAAATAATAATAAGATACCATTTAAATTTTATTATTATTTGGTAATATTGTAACACGCTTCGGCGTGATCGAACTCACGTTGCAATTTACTTCTAAGATTTGATTACATTGTTTTTTAGTTACAAGTGATGCTAACACAAGCGTTTCAATAAAAGGAACGCCGTGGGTGAACAGAAATTATAACATCACCATTGTGCATTTCTTTTGTTTTTTATTATGTTTTTGTGTTTTGTACTGTAAAATGGTGTTATGCACATTAGAGACAACAAAGAGTTAAACTACCTTCACTAATCAAATTGAAAAATGGACTCTCCATGCGATTTAGGTCCATTCAGCGAATTGAAACTTAAATAAACTGCCCAAGACATATTGAGACACGTGTTAGGGTCCCGAAGTTGCGTTATCTTCAATCTCCATATGGTAGAGTTATAAAAAAAACCCTGTTTAAGGGATTCCCCTTTCTCCTAAAAAGTAACCTACTGTATTTACTCGTGACGCAAATAGTCCGTTTAAGCGTTTGCCATAAGAGGTGTATGTTTGTTACCATTTATATCCGAAATAGCTTATTCGATTGAAATGCGGTTTTGCCTTCGAATTGTATGACTTTAAGGATGGTTCTGTGATGAGAGGTTTTATCGCCACATGTCACAAGGGGGCGCTGCAAAAAATTATGGAAAACACATCGGTCTTTTCGCAAAAAACACTTGTATTCTCATTTTTGTTGTTGGGATAAAAAAAACGTCTCGTAGGTAAGGATTCAGTTTTCGACATTGGGCTTTGAAACGGTCATGTTGGAGTAAGTTTTATTCACCCTTGACTTAAGTGACATTGATTAACATAATTCTGTACCAGGAGTTCTTTGAAATTGCCCATTAAAATGAGGAAAAGTTCTAAACTTAATAGTGCTCGAGTGGTTCCACTAAACAAGTGGCTCCAATTGAAATCAGTTATCGAAGCCGAATTGTCAATAACTCGGTACATCTCGATAAATAAAATGTTTTAAAATAGGTCGCTTTTGTACTCTTTTTGAACGGTTCAGAAGGCAAATTCCCTCAATTTTCAACCTGTATGTGAATGCACTGATTGAGAGACTCAGCATGCCTGTGGGTTGCCATGTCGGAGGTGTATGCATGAACAACCTGAGCCATGCTGACGACATGGTGCTGCTGGCTTCCTAAGTTAGTGCACTCCGAAAGCTACTTGCCGTTTGCGATGCGACTCGTATGTGGCCTCACATGGACTTGTGTATAATGTTAAAAAGTCTGAGTTCATGATCTTCCGGGCGGGTACCAAATGCCCCTCTTTTATTCCTCCTGTTACCCTTTATGGTATTCCCCTTAATAGGGTTTCACAATTGAAATATCTCGGACATTTGGTAACCGACAACCTGCAAGACGACGCCCTGGAACGGGAACGCAGACCATTGTCAGTCAGGGCCAATATGCTGGCCCGCAGATTCGCACGATGTACAGACGGTGTCAAAATTACCCTTTTTAAGGCGTATTGTACATCCATTTACTCGGCGAGTCTGTGGTTTCAGCTTATGCTCTGCGGGTCCAATTTAATAAAGCTTTCAGGACGCTGTTGCGGCTCTCGCGCTTCTGTAGTACTTCAGGCATGTTCGACGATGCGCGCGCCGACGCATTTGACGCCATCTGGCGGAATCTTTTTCCGCCAGATGGCGTCAAATGCGTCGGCCTCTCTGCTAAGCAGAGTGCGCGCAAGCAACAACAGCATCCTGAAAGAAATAGCAAATAATTACGCATGTCCTCTGGTGTGAAAACTCTCCCAGAGGATGAAATCTGTATTAGTAATTAAGTACTAACCCTTATCTTAAGCTTACTTACACTTTTGGATCATTTTGTCTTTATAATAAACGTTATTATTTTTATTATTACCTCGTGTGTTCATAAGTCTTGAGACACAGTAAAACTAAAATATTTTTGGAGCTAAGTTGAGTATTCATTTATTGGATATTAAAATTAAAACTACTGATATCTAGATCTGTATTTAAAAATAAATCATTCAAAATGGCCGCCTTTGCATTCAATGCAGGCCTTCAAACGCGTGCGCCATTCATCTATGGCGGCACGAATCTTTTCAATGGGAATCCGTTTCGATTCTTTAATAAGGGCTCGCTTGAGAGAATCTAGGTTTGGGTGAGACTTTCTGCATGCCCTCAGCTCCAATTCCGTCCATAAAGAATAATCCAAAGGATTCAAGTCAGGGCTTGACGAGGGCCAATCTTCGCTCCGAATGAAGCCTGGCAAATTGGCCTCCAGCCAACGTTGGGTAGTCTTAGCTATATGGGAGGGAGCAGAGTCCTGTTGGAAAACCCAGTATTTTCCAGCGAATAGCGTATCATTTAATGGTTTAACCACCGCTTCCAATATGTCGGTTTGGTAATTTTGTGCCTTCACCTTGACGCCTTGCTGGCAAAAATGAAGCGAAGTGACCCCCTCGTAGGAAACACCCCACCAAACCATCACACTTGCTGGATGATGAGTGCGCTGGACATTGCGTACAGATGGCTGGACGTCCTTTGAACTTCTGGCGTAAACCTTATTGTTCTGCCGGTTAAACTTTTCTTCCACCGTGAAGATCTTTTCATCGGTAAACAGGATATTTTTTGGATCGTGTCTCTTCAATAGGTTCCGACATCGTTCCAGTCGCAATTTACGAAGACGCTCGTTTAAATAATGCACTTTCCTTCGACTTTAGGCCTTTAGTTTAAGATCATATTTAAGTATCCTGTTCACCGATATTCGCGAAATGTTGGTCTGCAGAGCTAATTTCTTTTGAGTCCGGCAAGGGTTGCGACGAATTCGCTCTCTGATTACTTTGATGTTGGCGGGCGTCCTTACAGACCGCGGGCGGCCACATCTTCCACGGTCTTCTAAAGAGCCGGTCTCCTTGTACCTCTTTATAGTATAATACACAAAGTTCCGACTACATCCCAAACTTTGGATTTCACTAAAAACTTGCATTGGTTTTTTTCCTGCTTGAAACAGTGAAATTACAGTCGCACGCAAATCTTTTGTTGGCGCCATTTTTACGGAGAATGAAACAAATATTCAAATGTATATTTTTTCTGATTCAAAACATTCGAAATTTAAAATTTTAAAAGTTTAAAAAAGGTTGCATGAATTACTTTCTTTTTAAATTAATTAAATAAGTTCGTCTCAAAACTTATGAACACACGAGGTATATTAATTCCTTGCTAGGTATTAACAGTCATGGTTGTATCTAGTACTTTCCTTGTAAAACATATCCTGTTAACAAATTATTAGTTACTAACCAGTTTAATAGGTAAGTAAAAATAGCAATTCTACTAGTATAATAAATGCGAAAGTCTGTGTGTGTGTGTGAATGTTTGTTACCGCGTATCTCCGTACTTAACCGGCTTTGATGAAATTTTAAATGTAGATAGTTTAGGTTCTGAAATAACACATAGGCTAATCTTATTTTCGAAAATCAACCCCTAAGAGGGTTGAATAGGGTGGTTAAGTTTCTATGGAAAAAAATATTCCTTGGTTTTATTCACTCAAAACTCGGTACACATAAACTTTAAAATAAATAATGAAACACATATTTTTTTATTTTTTCAAAACTACCCTTTGGGGGTGTGCAATTGAGTTCAAAACTTTGTATAAATTTAAATCCTTGGTTCGATTCATTCAAAAGTTGATGGACATAGTTTGAAGCCTGGAGACGGTCATATGCTACTTTTATTAACGTACCACGCGGGCGAAGCCGCGGGCAACAACTAGTGTCACATAAACCACAAACAGGGTCGTATCCGCTCACCACAAGCGTTCAATGGCTACCGTTGACCTGATGATGTCATAATGATGATAACGCCTCCTGTAAACCTTGTATTTTTATGAATTCCTGTGTTTTTGTATTCTTTGGTGTGCAAAGAATATATATCTATGTATAAAGTAATATGAGTATGATGTAGGTATCCTGTATTGCTTTTCACGTGGGAATACTAGAACAGTTCTCAAATTATTAACCTTAAGCCCTCTACAAGGCGCATAGATTGCTGTAATGAAAAATATTTTTATCTCGCCTATACACCTGCTTTGCCCTCGCGGCACAAATGGGACAAATTAACAAAAAAAACTATTTACTTTTTACCTTTCCTTTCAATGTTTTGTTATTGTGATAAATAAACCACTTCTATCCTATTCTATAACCGCAATGTGACTCTGATACGTGCAGGTTGTCTTCAGACTTTCGAGGTATTTCAGCTGAAAAACAAAATAAACCGCTTCAAAAAGTTCGCGTTCATTTGCGGTATAAATACGATTATTTTATTAAACAGCGTGTAGAGGCCTTTGTTATATTGTTGAACTACATAATATGTATGATTCGTTGAAAACGGCATCCCTTAACTTAACAGGTGGATTAATTATTCAATAGCTAATCATCAAAATTCCCTCAATAAATCTCTATATAGCTTCTGACTAGTGATTAGTCATTAGTCATCCAAAAACGCCCATCTCGGGATAACGTCCTACGTTCCTGAAACTTCCTAAAATAGCACAATGATGAAATGTTGGGAATGCCGTCTCTTAACGCAGTTCCCGCAATCAACATTCCATTTAGTACGTCATCCTGGACCGTTAGAAATGAATCTTTTCTCGTACATGACTAATCGGTACAAAGGAAATCTGTTCAATTGCAAATATTGATCAGTTTGAAACAATGGGTTTATTTGTACTTGCCAATTTATCGTTCTTATAGCAAATTCATTTTGCTCCTTTTACGAGTATGTCTGCTGAAAAACTTTGTTTTAAAGACACCATCTTTACTATACTCGTATTTTTCTGATGCGTCGTTCAATTCCAGCCGCAATGGCAACCACATTGCGTACACAAGTTTTTACTTTATACTTTAGCAATTTTACCATGTCAACGTTTCCTCAGTACTGAAAGCGGACCCCTCTAGGTCTCCTGAATCTATCCATCAATATGCCTTTGGACTGACCGTGGAGAGTGAAGCGTATCCCGCATGTGCAAGAATATAAACATCCCTTCAGTGCAATAAACCAAGAGACACCATACCTTAAGAGCTGTTCACTGACCTAAAGCAGAGTATCCAAGAAATAACATAATATAATTATTTACTGTGTGCATATGTGTGTGACCGAAGCCCTCGTTAAATGGAATTTGTTTATTGATTTGCAATAGCGCCACATTCACGCTTAGTTTATTTTAAACTTAATATTTGATCTGATCGGTAATGTTTTTCGGTAGATAATTCCTCTTTAGAATTTAGCTTCCATAAGATTCTTCACACCCATCATATTTTATGTTGTACTGAATTAATGTTTTTCATTTCATTTATTTTCCTTCTCTGTATCATCATCATTATGTCATAATTTGTCTTCAAAAAGTTTATTTTATACAGCTCTTATCTTGACCTTAAGTATGTAGTTCCTACTTTTCTCTACTCTACAAGTTGTAGGTAATTGTTTCCTGATGGTTTACCTTCAATTACTTTAATAGGTACTCATTAGTATTACATTCATTCACCTTTTGTTGGCACTTTTGATTTTACTTATAAGAACTTCGTTATAGTTTCTTACCTAGAGCGCTTCCTTGGTCCTGCAAATTACTTTGGGTTAAGAGTTGGTCAGTTTTCTATCGGTACTTTCTCCCTTGTTGCATTGGTACTTGTTCTCGTCTTTATTCTTCCCAATATCTTTCTAGATGAACGAAGCTACGTTGGTGTATCATTTGAATCTTTGCATCCGTTAAGGATCGGTTATCCAATGGGAACTCAACTATTGATATCAAGTTCGCAAGATATTCTAGATTGTTGTTTGCAAGCAACTGAAGTTTTCCTTGAGGCTTGATCCCCTGATTGAACTGATGGAAAAAGCTGTTCGCCTTGATACACATTTTGGCCAATAATAAAATGTCTGTCTCCCATATAGATGGGATAGCCGTATGCAATAAAAATTAGGTCATGGATGATTCGAATGATAGACGACATTGAAATTATTGCAGACATCGAGTAGACTTCTATAAAGCTAAATTTATTGTGTTCTTGTGACCTGTTACTTAGAATGCTAACACTATGCAAAATGTGCAATGCCGATATAATGTTTGAAGTGCATCTGACTGCCACCTACTTGGAATCCTCTCGAATCTGCATAGAATACCTACCTAAGATTTCAGAATGTCCATCATATCAGTTATTTTTAGATTTTGAACAATCTTTTTTCCGACTTCAAAAAAAAGATGTTCTCAATTCGGCTGTATATTTTTTTATCGTGTGTGTTTGTTATCTTTGCCAATTGTTAACCGATTCTGATGATTCTTTTGTTGTTGTATAGAGAATGATCCCGAGGTAGTCCCATAAAAGTTTTATTCCTGAGGGATTGCTGTATTTCCCGTAAAACTTAAAAAATATCATCATTTTATGGAATCACGACTAGCCGAAACATTTTTTGTGAGCGATTTTTCTTTTGGTTTTTATTCGAAAGAAAAATAACAAGAGCACGTGAGAATCTGATCATAGAGACCCAAGTATAAGGTTTCTATCCTGCAGGTAGGTACCTGAAGAAACTTTATACTTGGGACAGCAAGCGTATTGCGAATACGACGATTTAATTATTACCAACCGACTTCAAAATTTGTCTGTATATTTTTTTTTGTGTGATTGTTACGCGATATCATCATTTTGTGAACCGCCAATTGTGAATTAATTCTTTTTTTAATGGGTAGGGTATACTTCAAGGGCGATTCTATATAAATTTTATGAAAAATCCCACTCCTAAGGATGAAAAAATGGCTTTTAAATAGACTTTTTAAAAATTTCCCGATAATTGAAGTCGGTTAATGTATTAATTGTTATTTTGTATATTATATAGCATAGACCGACGGATTTTTCCAAGCTCATTTATTATCTCAGATGGTTGTCTTAAATTTCGCATTATCGCAGTATATGACATATTGATATATGGGTCTGTATTATGTGTAGTCACGAAACAGAGAGAGTCACGAAACAGAGAATCCTAATGTAGTCGGACGGACTATGTGACTGATTAGGTGTTATTTATTCATTTAATTCTTCTGGGGTTAGGTATTATAATTGTGTATATAAGACCATAAGCCCCTACACTAGGATTCCCTGTGTCGTAGGTATCAGAAACTACGCGTGTTTCTGATACCTACGACCTATGGATTATGGATTAATCCATAATCCATAGGACTCCCCTAACAGTGGCTGAGAGTCGAGACTTTGTTTAGCAAGGGACTTATCTGCGTTGAGAGGTTTATGATTTTGTTGATTGTAGTTTTCGAGTTTATTTATATAGGCGATATAACTAGTACCGTGTACCGTGTTGCACTAGTAACTTCCCTGACTTCCGATCCGCAGGTCGTAGGTTTGAACCCGGACGTGCACCAATTAGTTTTTAAATTTATGTGCAATTAACACGTGCTAAAACAAAGGAGCCCATCGTGAAGAAACCGTCACGCCTAAGAAGCAAAAATTCGAAGGCATGTGTCGTCGGTTAGTGTTCATAGCGGCGATAGGCTTGCAATATAAAACGCGGAAAAATTATGGTGGTAAAAATTGGTTTTTATTGCTATTATTGCTAATAGTTTTCTAATATTTGAGCATGCAAAATTGGTAACCTACATACTCAGTACCATGCAAGGCTCAAGCCATTATGTTAACCGTCGCGACAGCGTTTTGCTAAAGTACTATGTGTCAGTTTGCACAACAATTTATTCAGCTAAATTGTCTATGGAAAACCTTGCAGAAATGAAATTATAGAAATAAAATTCTTGTGATTGATAACATAATAATGATAATAATAATCTAGCCCCAAAGTAAGCAAAGCTTGTATTATGTGAACTGCAAGACTGGTATATAATACTACTTATATACATTTTTGAATTACATACATACATATATTAATATTCTAAATCATCCGTATTGGAACCATAAAATACGATGTCCTTTCTCACGCTCTGTTCCTAATACGGAATTTGAGTAAGTTTTGTCTCAGACATCTTGGCCTAGAAACTAGAAATTGTTATTCTCTCGTTATTTATAGATGGCTGGCATATGTGCAGACCTGTTGAGCAACCGACTATACTTTCTTTAAAGCTAATGGCTCGACCATTAAAGCTGTAGAAAATAGTATAAGCTCAGAAATCATCAAATATCATCAAGATATATAAAACTGTTCCGTTACTGATTGGCGGATCAACGCACAGCCTAAACCATAAGTTCTAGAAGCATGAAATTTGGAGGGTATATTCTTCTTATGGTGTAGGGGTGAGCTAATTTGTAAAATTCTCCGCCTAAGGGGTGAAAAGAAAACCTTTGTATGAAAAAATGCTATCCCTTGAACTTACAGTCTGAATCTTCACATAAGTATTTTTAAATCCAAATGATAAAATACTAATATAATTATCTCCCCAAACTACCCCCTTAAGGGGTTGTAGAGTCCAAGTTTGTATGGGAACTTTTTAAAGAGTGGTTCAATTTGCTTGAAACTCGGCATAAATATTATTTAGTACAAATGATAAAAGACAAATACATTTTTTTCTCAATTACCTCCTCAAAGGAGGTAGGATGGTGTGTTAAGATTGTTTAAGAAATGTTTAATGCATGGTGCGATTTCCTGTTAACTTAGTTTGGAAACTTAAAATACTGAATACGTATCAGAATATTTTTAAAACCCTTAAAAAGGGTGCAAGGCATGCAATTATTTTTGACGCACCTATCAATTATCTATCCTACGCGAGTAAAACCGCGGGTATCGGCTAGTTAAACACCACTGTGACACGTCTAATGCTCGTCTGCTGCTCGTCCTGCACTGAACTTAGGCAAAGAGTTATTGGAGAAAAGAAATAAAACACAGGTATTGCCCTCATAAACACAACACAACAAAAACATTTATATAATGAGCACAGAACAAACTATACCAATAGAGCGGACAATACATGCTGTTTGCTGTTTGTATTTTGTGGGGTCAAATGGACCACGATCTTAGGATAAGCTGCACCAAATCTAAAAGCGATGCAGCGCTGGTTTATGGATGGGGCCAACGATTGATTGCACGTTCGATGCGAGTTGAGTGTCATATTTTCATAGAAATCTGTAAGACATACCTTTAGCTTAGTACACACGGACATAAGTGATTGATGTAATCTAATAAATATGAAAGCAAGGAATTTTGTTTTTAACCTACTGAAGCTCTAACCGAATACCTGTTCTACAACAAATCAATTTCGTGGTGTATCTTTTGGAGTGTAGCATTATATTTTGAGCGCCTTGTCGTGCAGGGACGATCGGAAAGCATCAGACCGCGCGGAAGGTCCCTTTGCTATGGACCGACCAGAACGAATCAGCAGTGAGCGGCAAACTGACCACTAGGGGTCTACTAGGGCTTTAAACGCCAACAGAAAGTAGACAAGTACTACTTTCTGTTGGCGTTTAAAGCCTACGGATAGATTTGAATTGTATGCGAATGACATTAGCTGTGTAAATGTCACGTGACTGCTGCCAAGTTTTATCGTGACAAATTTGCTTTAGAAAGGAAAACTAAGCTTGAAGTATTTGTCTAGAACCCCTGTTTTTATCTTAAAACTTAAGAAAATTAAAGACTAATATTTGTGCCGACAATGTCCGGTACGTATCGATAGTCCATTCACGAAACATCTGTCTGGTAATGCTCTGAGCTAGCCACAACGCAGTTTTGTCTTAGTCCTTTGTCTCTATACGTAATATGTGTACGTGCTTGTTATCAGAAAACTGATGCTATTTATTACACTTACGTTTCAAATTAATTTAATGTATGACTCATGTCTATCGGATAAAACTGAAATGAAATGAATAACATTTATTTTCGTATCACCATCATAAACTTGCAAAAGATGGTGGGAATTTTCTGTAAGAAAAATAATTAGAATAGCCTAATTAGAAGTGAAACTGAAACAGAAATGCTCCACGCACATTGCTGATTCATCTACCTCACAGGTTTTCGAACTTATTTTTCCCACCGCCCATTTTGAGAAAAAACAAATCCTAGCACCCCCAATGTTTTTAAGTATAACAAACCTATGCTTTCCCCTCTAGACCGCCTTAGCGCCCCAATATCTTCTAGAACCTTCTACCGCCCCCCTGAAGGCCTCCAGCGCTCACAAGGGGGCGTTATCGCCCAGTTTGAGAAACAGTGATCTACTTAGACACTTCAATGTCACGCCAAAAAGGTGTCAGCTCAGCATAATGCTAGGTAGGTTATCTAATTAGTGCTGGTATTCTGCTGACCGCCATCATCGGTCTTCTAAACTTCAAGCAGTTCGGGAAGTGCGGGTAAGAAGTAAGCTTGAGCTCTTTCTTCTGGCTTCAACTTCAGGAGTGACTACTCCCGAGTCTCTTGGTTTTGCCCTGGGAGCCATACGATTTAGGTTGTCCTTTCAACTTAGTGTTTACCCTCTGCAGTGGCGCCACAGACGCCAGAAACAATACTAGCGAAATAATAAAGTGTACATTATGGACTTAGATATATTCTAAACTAGCTTCTGGCCAAAGAGTTAATCAAAATCCGTTAAGTAGGTTTCGCGTGAAAGAGTAACAAATATCCATCCTCACAAACTTTCGCATTTATAATAGTAGTAGGATGGATACTTTTTTTAAACTGTATTAAGAGTAAAGTATCTACCTACCTTTCCACCTGCATTGCAAGAGTCATTTTGGAAATGAATGCCAATTAATTCCCATTAATTGTTCCCGTTCATGGCTCGGTCAAACTAACGCGGTGGGCGTTCAGTACATTCACGCGAACTTTGAGAACCACTAAACAACTACGTGAAAATAGAAACATATTATATTTGCTTACGTATCGGCCAATCAAGTTCTAGGTCGGCCGAGTTATCAACACAAGGTCTAGGCTACTAGGACGGTTAGTTTTCCTGTATACCGTGAGCATTAATATCTTCAACATCTATTTTCTTTTAAGTATTTTATCGATAAAGCTGTCGATGTAACTTCAGAATATAAAACATGACATTTACACAAAATGTGATATTCATTTTATAAATTCAGTTATTTTACAAGATAGTTGATAAAGTAATGTAAAGAATCTTTTCTGTACACAGTTACAATATTAAACACGCATTCTTTAACAAAGGCTTTATTTCATTAAATTTTTCTTCTCTGGTGAAGTAGTATTTATTATGCTTATACAAATATTTAATGTGACAGGCAACGCGCCGCGATGGATGGCTTCAGGCGTATCTTTAGCAGATTAGGAGCCGTATAATCGCTTTCTAAGCACTTCCTTAACAGGACAAGTATTTTAAGTAAGTTATGTAAAGCATCATCCTTATTTATTGTAGGTACTATTGCTGTACTTCTTGTCTTGTATATTCTTCATTTGTATAATTTGTATGTAATTACAAAAAAAAGTATATAAGTAGTATATCAGTCATGTAGTTCCCATAATACAAGCTCTTCTTAGTTTGGGGCTAGATGATGCTGTGTGAAAAGTGTCCAGCATTATTTATTTATTTATTTATTTGTAACATCAAATAGTACGAACGATCCAAAACTGCAAAACAGGTACCTTCTAACAGCCATGTAGCGATAAATTGCCTCAAACCTACCTCGAAACTTATTTGATTCGACCTTTTGCATTATCCAGCTCTTCATGTAATTTGGCCTTAATCATCGATTTCACTGCACGCAAATTAGGCTGATGTCTGAAACCCCGTAGTTTTGTATAGGCTCAGGTTTAGCCGTCTCAAGGACTTGCTAAATAAATAAATAAATAATAATATAAGATCCATCCTACTATAATATTATAAATGCGAAAGTTTGGACGTTTGTTTCTAAGGATGTTCGAAACGGCGAAATGGATTTGGGTGAAATTTGGTATAGTATGTGACTTAGAAAAGGGCTTTTTACACAGATACAACGCGGGCGAAGCCGCTTAATGTGGCACTGTGTATTAGGTTTATCGATCCATGTCTTAAAATCTGAAGGTAGATTTTAAGACTTAAGGAAGGATGGGGATTTGTTTTTTTAGGATCTTTAAAGGTTAATGGGACAATGATTTTTATTTGGATTTATAAAACCTTTTCAAGATAGATTTGCGGCATAAATCAAGGTACTTTTTACCTGATATTTTTTTATTTATTGCGATTTCCAAACAAGAAAAAAATATGTTTTGCGTTCTTTTTGATTTTTTTCAGTCAAAGAGATATGTGAAATAAGAAATAATACACATGTTGCATTATTTGATGTCCTTTATATATACTTGAATAGCACTTTCTTAAAACTAATCTTATCCAAAATCTTGAAACCATGTTAATATGCCTCTCAGGACTAGAGGCTCTCTTAGTTGACTTCTTGCTGTTGCTAGACCTTTCTTTCACGATCGCACGGTTAGAAAACCTTCCCTAGTTTTTTTACAAGCTTTACGTTTTGTATTATTTTTACGGACAATATTATTTGAATCTAATTGAACTATTTCAAATGGTCACTTTTTAGGAATCTAATGACGGAGTACGTCAGTAGGTTAGTGGTGGGTCCTCAGCACGTGTGGCACCACTTTTGTAGCTACACACTTTCTCGAAACGAGGCTTCGCTCTTTTCGTTTGGATGAGCTAGCACACCTACACAGTTGCACAATCGTGCAAGGCGCGAGGCGCGAGCCGTGCCGCGAGGAAACATCGTGTTGGCTCGCACATAGCACTCCACTCTATTACCACACCACACAACACGCACAGTGCACATTGTATGCCCAAGACTGCCTCACTCAACTACGTTCAGAAACTGCCTCGCTGCCTCGCCTCAATTGTGGTACCACAGTGTGCTGGCTCAGTTGTAAAACTGAGCCCCTCGCACGATCCTCTTTTTCAAACAGTGTGCTACCCATAACTACAGTAGGTTATGGTTATTTTTTGCACCCAGAAACACCTTGCTATTTTGAAACATAAATTAAAATATCGATCAATTTGATTTATTTTATGTCTTGTTTGATTTATTTTATGATTAAAGATGACCGTTTATGTTTTTTTGCTTGCTGTTTTGCAAAATTAAAATGACCGTTTAAATACATTAAATGATCGTTTTAGAAGGATACAAGCCTATGTAAGCGGAGATAAATAACAGAATTGCACAAGATATAAGTGCAATCAAGTTCCGACAGTGTTGCCACACGGCCTCCGGACCGGATACGCCAAATACGTGGAGAGTCTCGTCTCGCTGCGGTTGCCAGTGTTGCCACACACTATTCGCTAGATGTGTTGGCAATACGAATATTCACAGAGCTCATTCATTAGTTAATTACTCCAATAGTTTTTGTTCAAATATCTTTGCTTCTTACGATGTTAAATGAGGTAAGAATTCGAAAAGGTGAGATTCTACGATGTTTACATTTGGATAAACAATTATGATCGGCATTAAAAATTGAATATAGTTTTTAAGTCGGTCATAAGTTAAACTTAGGATTAGAAAGTCCAACAGAGTCGCCTAAAAACAAGTGAAGTACTTTTATTAAATTTAATGTGAATTTCGATTCAAACTATCGACAGTAACAACCTGAGATGCGCCGTAGAATTGTTTAAACCACCCTGCGAAATGAATTGGGTTTGAATCAGGTATAGAACTTGCAATTGTTTAAAAAAAAATAAGTCTATATTCATTCGAAAATATTGTTTTATTATATTGTAAACTAGAATATATAATAATTATATTGTAAGAATAACTTGAACTTTACGTATTTTTTTTAGACGGTAGGTAACTGATTATCGATTCGATTATTCATACAATTCTAGTGCAATTTGAAATCTCTTTAATATATTATGAAGTGATTTATCGCAAATAATAGACTATACAGAAATATGAAGCTAATCAAATCATTTTTCGGGTGTTCTGTGGTTCAGATGACTGGATCAGATGATGTGGTTCGGAAACGTCACTATTTCTCGTCGCTAACAATAAAATACGACATCGATTCGAGTACACTAGACTAGGAAATTAGTCTTCATAGTCACATAGTGACTATACAACTTCTATGAATTTTCATTACCATGACAGACATAAATCAGGCTTAATTTGTAATGTAACCTTCACCTGCTTACAATGAAATCGTCCGTCGCGTGACTTTCCCTGAACAAAACAGTTTCTTTTTGCGCATCACTCGGTAACTTTTCAATGCATGTTGGACATTCTTCACGTGTATCGATTTATGCGCTGTTATTGCGCGATTGCTGTTGGTTGGTTAATACATTTCTGTGTCCTAACCGTGATGTCTTATAGCGAGTCAGTTCAGGCAAAGATGTCACTTTCCGCTTTGCGATTAAGGACGCTATGGCGTAGTTAAAGCTTTGTCATTCGCAAAACGGGATTTGACATCTTTGCCTGAATTGAATCGCTATAAGACTTCATGGTTAGGCCCCTGGTCGTCTACAAATTTTCCCGTTGTTGTTTAGGTTTATTTAGCTCTTTCTTTTGTCGGGGTGTTAGTTCTAATTGAGTCCTTTTACACTAGTTTTTATTTTTACGGTCAGTTAACAGATTATAAATTACTATGAAACTTTTTTTTTTGTATTAATGATGTTAACACTCTCAATGCCTTTTGCGTTTGCAACACTTTCCAATTGTTAACCGTTTTTGATTATTCTTTTGTTGTTGTATTAAGAATGATCCTGAAGTTTTAATATCCATAGATCACATTTCCATAAAAGTTTTATTCCTAAGGGATTGCTACTCTTCCCGTAAAACTCCAAAAACATCATCATCTTATGATATCACGACTAGCCGAAACATTTTTCGTGGACTATTTTACTTTTGTTTTTTATTCGAAAGAGTGTCATCCGGAGTGATAAATAACGTAAGCACGTGAGGAAGTAAGTTTTTTAACATTTAATGTATTATATAAAATTTAATGGCTTTTAATTCAATAAGTATTAAAGATTACATCCAAATTGTGAGTCAATTTGTTGATAATGGTGTAACAATTTCGAAGACCAAAATTATGCAAAACGCGTTTTTAACCAAAGTCTAGGTCAAAATGTTCGTCATGAATATTATATAGATTAGCTTTACTCAAAAGCGTAAAACTATCTTCTCTGTATAGTGTCTTACTGTCTAGTCTAGTTGGACAGTTGCCAGGAAACCTTTGATGTATCGCTTCCGTCTACAATTCGATGAACCCAAATGCATCTTGCAACATCTGACCGATATCTCTATTGTCTATAAACTCTCCACTATGATATTGGATAGTAAATTCAGATACTATTGGAATTTCAGTCTTATCTTTCAATGAAACGCAGTGCCGTTTCGCTTAAACACATTTGTTGCCATAGAAATTTTGCTAATGAAATTAGAGGGCTGATGACCCTGATCTGGAACACTTGTCACTAGACGTTTCCCTTTGTTGTCGGGACCGGAGCTTACACGTAAATAACAGTAATGACCTGAATGTACATTTTCAGAATGTTCAGTTTAGACATATGTTGCAGAACTGGAGGAACTGCCGTTTCGCAAATCGGGTTTTTATTGACTTTCCTAATTTAGTGTTTTTTAAACTTTCGCGTTTAGATAACATCATTATAAGTTTAACGGGTCTTTATCGCGTTTATCTTTTTTATTATTTTCCCGATGTTTCGACTGTATTGCAACAGCCGTGGTCACGAGACGACTGGAGTATACGGAGCTACCGTCGAGAAATAAAGGCAGTAGACGCAACTACCCTCATTTCATCTTCGGAATCAGAAAAGTCCATGTTCACATTACGGCACACTACACTAACCGTATCACCCGCACTGCACAATCGGATCGCGACGCGAATACCTGTTTATCACGGGATTCCAGAACGCAGAGAGTCTATAGCCGTCTTCACGATTAAAATTTGATCAAGGCTGTCTGTTCTATAGAATTAAAGTTATTTTAAAGTTTCATCATAAGACTTCGTGGTACTTTTGTGGTCGTTTTCAGTGACAGTGAGTTCCCGAGGCGTTAGTTTTCCAAGGTCAATGCTGTTAGCACTTCGCTTGGTGTTTTGCAATTTGACCATGCCCATAATGACCTGGTGACCGGTCGGTTTAGGTAGTGCCTGCTAGGTTACTGGTGTATCACTCAACCTGCCTAATGCTTGAATCATACGAGTCAGAAACTAGTTTATATAAAAAACTAGTTTCTGCCCACGGCTTCGCCCGCGTGGTACCTGGAAAAAAGTAGCCTGTGTGTTATTCTGATGTATAAAGCTATATTACTGTAAAGTTACATCGAAATCCGTACAATAGTTTTTGCATGAAAGATTAACAAACATCCATCCTCAGAAACTTTCACGTTTATTAGTTTAGTCAATAGTAGTAGGATAAAAAATCCTGGCCATTTTCACACAGCATCATCTAGCTCCAAAGTAAACAGAACTTGTATTATGGGAACTACATGACTGATATACTACTTATATACATTTTGTTTTTTGTAAATAGATATTATACATATAAAACACCCAGATCAGAGATAAATATTTGCAAATCATACAAACATTTGACTCATGCCGCGGCGGGAATCAAACCCGTAACTTTCTGCGTCTCAGGCGGGCCTTTGCCCACTGCGCCATAGTGATCGACAAACCTTCATGAAGCCCTAATGATCCTGATTTGGCGATGGCGAACCGCAGCCAATGGAAAGGCATTTAAATTCAACAGGCTCTTTATTACAATGATGATTTGGCTATCGATTCTCTTGTACGCCAACTAAACTAAATTGTATATATCGCTCTCTTTTACTACCAGTAATAAAAGAGAGAGATAGCAATAATTACACAGAAAAAAGTTTTCCATGCAAGTTTAGTCGTGATTTCAAAACACGAAGAACGACAAATAAACTACTTTGACAAGTTAAAGTATTGCCATCTCTTTGTTTCGTGCACTATCAGTGAAAGAGAGCGACAGTTTAAGTTTAGTTGGTGTACGAGAATCCCAGTTTTTTTTTTAATTGGCTGTAAATCAAAGATGTTATAAAAAGTTGTGTCCTCCATAATCTATTTTAAAAAGCATGTAAAAGTATTGTACCCAGAAATTATACATGCAGTGTATTTAAATAGCTACCAGATAAAGTTTTAAAGATTTCCTTTCCTGTTAGAGTTCATTGTTGTGCCTATCGCTCAAGTACAGTTGGTGTACGAGAAATTCAAGAAATAGAAATATTTTTATTTGCGAAATTGCGTGCAATACAAGATGTTATAAAATAATGTTGTGTCCTCCATAATCTACTTTAAAAAGCATGCAAAATTAAAGCATGAAAAAGTATTTTATCCAGAAATAATTCATGCGTTTTACCTAGAAAAGATATATGCAGTCGCTCTTTCTGAGACTACAGAATCTACATAACCAAAACTAGTGGATATAACACCCCAAATACCAAGAGTTTCAGGCAGCCACGTAATTTAAAAGCCATTTTGTTCATCTAGTTTTTGTTTAATGTTTCCTAGAAATAGAAGAAAAGGTGACATTCAAAATGGAATATGTTGCCAAATCATCACCACGTTCCACACCAATAATAATGTTCACGAGAGTGTATTACATAAAGTTTGATGTACATACTGACATCATCATATTACTCACAGAGTTCGTACGTACTATAGCCAGTTTTTCGTGAGAAAGTGTCAAATAAATATCACGCCTCGGTAGTAGATTAGCATTTTTTGTTGCGTTTTTTTTCTTGTGAATCCGTTATCGGAATTCTTGCTAGATCCAAAGGTTATCTAGCTATGTAGACTATAGTTACACCGTATCGATCTTAAAATAAATAAATATTGCTGGACATTTTTCACACAGCATCATCTAGCCCCAAACTAAGCAGAACTTGTATTATGGGAACTACATGATTGATATAATACTTAGATACTTTTTTTTGTGAATACATACATATTATACATAGAAGACACTCAGACCCGAGACAAATATTTGTAGATCATACAAATATAAATCCCGCGACGGGAATCGAACCCGCAACCTTCTGCGTCTCATGCGGGCTTTCGCCCACTGCGCCACAGAGGTCATCAAAAAGATCATTTATTTCTCAGAAAGATTTACAATATAAATCGCTTACTAAGAAATCACAATATTCTTATACTATTTAACAAGTAGGTACTAAGATACATTTTAGATGCAGTGAGAGCAACGTGCATGGCTAGGTAAGTAGGTAAGTAAGGGACCTACCTACACAAACAGAAAAAAATATATTTGAAAAAAAAACAGAACCAAATATATGATTCAGTTTACATACAAGTTAAGAAAAACATTGTGGGTAGTTAGAAAAAACAGCGGGTATTCGCATGTCATATTTACAGCCAAAGCAAAACTTCATATTGTAAAAACGGGAATTTTCACGTACTGCACTATCGGTGATGGCACCGACTAAGTTTCGACTCATTCCGAGAGTCTTCATCAGGGTGAGTGAACGCGAGTTGCTCCATCCGCGTCACGCAGTGCACGGCGTGTCAATCGTCAAGTTCACGATAGTTTTTGGAATAAAAAAGCAGAACTTGTTTTACGCAAGGGCTGGCTTGCACCAATAGTCGGCTTGCACTATCACATTAAAACACTAGTATAAGTAGCTAAACCTGTATTTTTTATCTTATAAATCTGTATATCCCCTTTAAAACGATTTTTTTTTTGATTCACGCAAAATCGATGTTGTATCCAAAGTTCGAAGATTAAACGTTTAGTTTTATCGTTTTATAGTTTAGATATCACGGCATCTGGTCAGATTCATAATTAGAATAGAATATTATTTATTTATTTGACACACACACACACACACACATGCGCACACACACACACATACACACACACACACACACACACACACACACACACACACACGCACGCACGCACGCACACACACACTACATTAAAGACAATAACAAAAAATAATCTAGGTACTAATCTACAACATAAAAAAAGATAAAAACATAAAATAATTAGAACTAAGTAACATACATAGATGTAGACATATTAAGCAAAGACCGAATGACCACGTGGCCGTGGGCGTCACGTGGTCGATTGGTTCACAAACGTTCTGATAACGTTGGTTAGTCTTCGAGTCTTAGTTATTTCTATTTCCCCGGGAAAAAATCCTTGCGAAGCTTAAAAAAGGCCGAACATAACAATATTAGTATTCTTCAACCAAGTTCTTTACGGAGCCAGAGATATAAAGAAAGAACCATCGTCTATATTTCCTGAAAAATACAAGCTGGGTCTCTTAAAGGTAAGAGTTAATAGGTATCTTCTAGACCTTCATGCTCCATCATCGGCCATAGCATAGTTATACTATGGCACCTATAATCTGACCTGATGGTAAGTGTACCATCAGGTGAGATTATGGCCAAATATGAAGGTCTATTCTTGATAAAAACTCTTGGGAATGAAAATGCTCTAACTCGATAAAAAATGTACGTACTTATTGTTTTGTAAAAGGATCGTTAAAAAGAAAAACCAGCCTTGTTTTCTTGTCTTTCTTTATTGGCTAATGTAGGTACTTATTGTTTTGTAAAAAGATCATTAAAAAGAAAAACCAGCCTTGTCTTGCCTTTCTTTCCTAGCTTGGTCGAGGCACAGGTAGTAGATAAAATCGACGACGTGTCGTGGTCCTTGTAATTTTAACGAATAAATTAATTCTGACTTTGAAAAGAAAAAGAAACTGCCGATCGATTAATAATGCTTGATTGTAAAGTGACAGTATACAACTGAACTTGGCATTTATCGGCCGGCGTTTTGTTATCTCGCGACGTCATCGCCAGCAGACCTTGAACGAGGTGTATGAATTTTATGTAACGAGTCGCATTCTTAACTATATTTCGCTTATCTGGTACTGCTTGATTGTGTTTCTTATCTTCTGCTGCGACAGTGGAACTGTCTAATTCGTTTTTATGGCATGTTTATGGTAGAGGCGAACAGGCTTACGGCCCTGGACAGTGGCTACCGCCGTCTATTGACTCAACACCAGGGGCCCTGATGCTTGCCTCTAACGATGTTGAATTAATGTGCCTATAATATTATCGGGACCATACCCTTAAAGCAGCACACAATGCGAGCTTTACTGTTTGGTGGCTTAAATAGAGGTAGATATGGTTTACGACCTAGACGAATTTTATCACAGGAACTTCCTATCTATCCACTTAAAAAGTGTGGGTTATTTTTTGAGTCTTTATTGCCTATGAGCTCTCAAATCATTAATGAAGTTTCGCAGTTTTATCTAAAATATCTCGTTTTTTTATTTAATTCTATGGCGCATAATGATTATGTAAGGGATATCAGCATACGATTTGGAACACGCTCGGTGGTTCGTCTTGACAAATATCCATTCCAGAGTACAGCGGAGACTGAACTACGACAGTTTAACGATAAAGAAGACAATTAAAACATCGATCACCTTTACATATAGCGTGTACAAAAGGATCGATTACGTCAAAGTTACGATACTCGATCCATAAATTACATGTCCATTCATAGAACTAATTTTGATAAGGCGCGCGGGCACTTAAGCTGCGTTTGGACTAGACATGCCAGCGAGTACCGTAACTGAAACACTGGATACTTAACGTGCCTACATGTTCTCATAGATTTCATTGTGAACATTTATGAATGGCGTTTTACCAAAGGGCACTGGTTTCACTGGTAAGGGGTATTTTCCTCTTGCAGTCAGTAAGCTGCCATCCGGCATACTGACTGACTGACTTAACCTGTTCTTGTGTAGACTTTACCACCTCACAAGGCCATCGAGGAGTATTCTTGAAGCATTCTTGCATGAATGACTCACTGACGGGGTTGCATTGCAACTGACAGCCGAAACCGTAATTTGTTAGAGTATATATCTTGTCTATTTAAGTGTACACTAACATTTGATTTTCCGAAATTCAATCCCTCGAGGGTGCAGGGAAGATGAAATTTTAACTCTAATAAAATGAAATAAAAATAACTTTGTTTAAAACTACTCTATTTCACAAATTATAACCTATGTTAGCTAAATTTACTAATATAATCCTAAAAACGTTAAACGAATGATTAGACAATGTAATTCTTAGACATTTTGCTTTTTTATTGCTATTAGTTATTGGACTATTTGATTGATGTGATTAATTGAAATGAGTATATAATTTTGTATATTTCTTTGTATACAAAATGATATTATTGTTATTTATCAATCTTATTGACATTAAATTGAAACCAAGTTGCAGCGCTCTAAACGGGGTCAAGTAGGTTTCCTACCTATTTCTATATAATTTAGGATCTCTGAATATTTACAATGAAAGCAATAAATAAAATATGAAAAATTTAGTTTGTATGCAAAAACCTCAATGCGGATAAAGTAGCGGGCGTTGCACTAGTCGTAAATTTTCTGCTTTTCATCGATCTCATAACCTAAGGATAAGAATGATTGATAAAGACTTTTGAACTCTGCTGCAGTTTCTCGAGTGCCCCTGACCTAGAGATCAGAGATAAAGTCAGTTCTTAAATTTGGGCTTATTCTCGTAATACGCATCTGCCTGCCCACACCTTAACCAATCGAAAATCCGTGGTCACACACCATTACCAGTGGGCACGAGAAACCTGCTCGGCGATTGCATAAACGACCAGTACCACTGTCAGAGACCCACTTATGTTTGTTTAAATTAAAATTCTGGTCTTGTACGAGGTGGACGATTTTGCTTGCGTATACGATTGCAAAGATGTTGAGGATCACAAGTCGTTTCAAAGGCAAAGTCAGTGTTCGGAAGCTTCTTTGCTAGTCAATAGGCTCAGATTTAGGTACAATATGCAATGGTAGTCTCGAAAGACATTCGAAGAAATTCCATTGTCAAAGCATACCCAGCTAAGTACCCGCCTGGGAATGCAATAGAATTCTCACTGGAATATGCTAATTTCACTTTCCTGGAAGATGGTCCTGGGCAAGCTCAGCTTTTTAACGGAGAAGGCGTTTTAGTACTTCCACTTTCTCGGAACATAAGTTTAGAGACAGCAGAGATGATAATGGCATGTGTAATAAAAGAGATATTTCGATCTACAGAAAATATTTTTTGCTGCGGCTTAAAAATAATCTATAATGTGTACATATGCTAATAGGTAAAGTCACGTGAAGCATCTTGTAATAATCTTATTCATCAGCGCAGTGGTCTATAAAAATGGAAAGAGCTATGCTCGAAGATTCACTACACGTCATAAAATCCGAAACGGAGAAATCCGTAGCAGATCTAAAGTCACCGACGTACGAAGTAGCTCCTAAAACTAGCAATTTCAAGCGGTATAGGGCATACCGTTAGCAGAACCGATAACCGCTGTGGAAGAAAGGTTCTCGAATGGCGATCACGAACCGGATGACGCAGTGGAAGGCCTCTCATCCGATCCGTGGATAGAGGTAGCGCACTCTTTGGTGTAGTGGAAGCCTATGTCTTGTTTATATCAAGCTATTGATGACTAGAGCTAAACCATCAAGTCTTTTTGTGATTTCATTCAGGTAAACATATAAAATTCCTCCTTGCTATTGAAGATGCTACAGCGTTGTCAATCACAAAGCGGAATAGATATCTTCGCCTGAATTGAATCGCTCTCATTGACCGTATTGTTGACATCTAAGTTTATTCAGCCACACCCCACTAGTGATATCACAACAAATCATTAGCTCGAAGATGCTGTGGTAACGCGGTATAACTTGCGAAGGACCTTACTCAGTTCGGTACGGCACGCAACCGATTCTAGCGTCTACTGTTTAACTTGACTGTTTGTGGACAAATGTTAGCTGAACAAACTGGGCCCATGGAATCTGCATGGTCGTTTAGTTAAACAGGATAAGGAAAACTAATATTACATGAGGCCTTTGGGGTTGATGGTGAGATCAGAATTTGGTTCAACTTAATAAGTTAAGAATCTACTCTCATCCAAAAAAAGTTGTAACTCATTTGAAGTAAATTATCACACCGTACGTACAGTCAGTACCGTCAATAATTATTTTTAAGTTTGCAATGGTTTAACATAACAGATAAGCACCACTGTTTATTTGTGTAACTGACCAAGTCGAGTTTACATGATTGCTATTAACTCAAACAATTTCGGATTAGAAGCGACATTGATAATTGATAAATCTCTAAATGGGTATAATGTTTTTTACCTTATTTACTGCTCAGTGCTCAGACTTATTCAAATGCATTTTTGTTTTTTAATGTTTAGTAAAACAAATCGCTTGTTTGGGTTTCGTCCTGAGTCTACAGAATATTAAAATAAATGTCCAATGTCCACTGCAACTGCATTAAACACAAGACCGGGTTACCAATTACATTTCAATTGATTTTTCGGTTTCTCGACATAAATCTTTTATTCAAAACGCGCTTCTGAGTAATGATCATTTTGTAAACTTAAGTTAACTGTTGTATAATTTTGACCACAACGATGGCTCCGCTTAGATTTACATCGTCAACTAAATCTGAAAATGTATTTAGGATATATTCTGTGGAATGTATCCAGCTAGTCGAGTAACTTTCCTCGTTCTGCAAAAAGTAGGATATTATGCTGATATCGTGCGTGCTACGGGCTTTCCTGTCGCCGCGGCGCCGGCATGCGAGGAGGCGAGCCAATACCATTTTGATATGCTTGAGATGCTACCGGTGTATACCATTTTCAACAAAATGTCAGCGGGAATTGGTCAGCAGGTCCTTTGTTGGAGGGAGTCTGATAGTATTGATTATTAACATTCCACTGAAGCAAATTATTGGCATATTTACAATACAATGACCTCTCCTATAAATATACAGCAACAGAAATAACATTGGCTATTTGACAGCCATTCAATATTTTTATGCCTACGTGTAGCGTAACCTTATGTCATTGAGATTTAATAATGTACAGTGTACTGTTTCTGACAGTAGTCAGACAGGTAAAGTTTTTATGGTTCCGTAGTCAACGAGGAACCCTTATAGTCCAGTCGCCATGTCCTTCCGTCTGTCTGTCTGTCTGTTTGTCTGTCCGCGCGTGTGTTGTCTCAACACAACATTAGATTGTATTTGATTGTATGTTTCATCTACCTAACCATGAAATTATACATTTTCATAGTTTGACTTCGGTAGATATATATATTGTTTTGGTACGTTTCGATAAAATTGTACGATGTATCTTATAATTTTAATTACAACAAAAATGGTCACTTCGGATTGGAAATTGATACATTTTTATGAAGTATGTATATATATATAATTATATACTTAGGGAAGCGATCGATGAAAATTTACATACTAAGTACATTAAAATAAAAACTAATTTCAATTTCCTGGAAAATAAATCGATTTATGTATTTTGACTGCATTTAATGCAAAAGCGCGTAGATCCACTAAAATAATTATATTTGCAGAGTCTGTTCAAATAAATTCCTATTAAAGTAACGCCTACGAGTCATTTAAGAAAGTTTGCTTTCTATTCGAAAGCAAGTTTCCTTATTTCAATTTCATCTTATTCACAGCCAAAGCCAAACAAACGAATACGTAGTACGAACATTTACGATTACCACGAATTATGGCTCACAAGACAAGTGCAATTGGGAAGTCCGAAGCTTATGCTATCTGTAATCGTGCTAGGTTCAAGCAAGTCATTCTACTCGCATTCAGTTCAGTCCAGTCTTCATTCGGCTGCATAGGCGAGCGAGCGCGGGCACCGTTTGTGGGACGTTCGCGAAAAAAGTACACGCGTGTTAGAACTAAGAAATTGGCGCGCTTTTTGTTTTTTCCTTCCGTTCGTTTTGTGAAGTGAATGTGATACAAAAGTGTCTTGTAGGTAGGTGAATGTCAATTTTGACAGATTGGCCGTGACACCATTTGTTCGTTGTTGTGGGTTTAAGGTTGCATGCGGATGTTTACGTTTGTAAAACTTTATAAAAAGGCTTACTATAAAATATCTGATTATTTAGATGACAAAAACTCTTGGGATAGAAAGTGCTTCAACTCGATAAAAAAAATTGGTACCTTTTGTTTTGTAAAAGGATCATAATCAGCCTTGTTTTCTTGCCTTTCTTTCCTGGCTTGGTCGCGGAAGAACAGGCAGTAGATAAACGCAACATTTCAAAGTGATCCTTGTGATTTTAATGAATATTTTTTTAGTTTTGCTAATATTTAAAATGTAAAAAAAAACTTTGGCATTTTTACATGGATATTTATGATTGCCTTTATTTCCCACTTGATTTGGCCTTTGCACAGCAGCGAAACAACTTTTAATAAATCAATAATACTTGCGCGTAATCACAGTGTGTGTAAAATATTATTTATTTTGATGCTAGGTATTTTTGCATTAAAATTTCAATGTTGCATTATTTTATGCGACTATAACAAAAGCTATAGAACTTAAAGCATTTTATCTTTACCTTATCACATTTCGTGTTCTTAATAGACGATTTGTATTATTTTTCTTGGTGTTGATATCAGGTTAGGCTATTCAATTTGAATTAAATGCAAAATTATAGTTCCGTAAACTATAATTAGCTGAAGAAAAACGCGTAACAATTGTATCCAATATGCGCTCAACCTTGCCCATCTGATATCTGGTTGCTTGGTTTGTTTAAGACTGCTTTCTGGCGAGTCGTTTCATCCTCGATGTCGCTCTCTAGCTAAATTAGCTTTGAGATGGCATTTACTATAGTTTACGACTTAAAAAGTGTTCTAATCACCGCCGAACTTTCCCTTCACACACTGGTTTAGCCTTATTAACTTAGTTTAGCAAAATTTTATCGATAAACTATAAATAATATTTCATTTTATTTTTTTACGAAACGGAGCCTTTGTGACAGCATCTAAACAAATAATATTTAGCATATCCGAATAGCCCAAAAATATGCTTTCTGATTAGTAAAATGAAATTTTTAACTTAGTCTTTGGCAAAATTTGGTCGTTAAACAAAGACTTATACAATTAATCCGTACTTTTCTATAGCTGGTAAGTATGTCAAAACGTGAACTATAAAATAAATCTGCCAAGTGTGACATTACCAGTTTTAATAATTAAAACTGGTAATGTTACTGTAGACTGAATTCAAACACTTTATACTTTATTTATACATTAAAACACAATATTATAGATATCTTAAATCGAATTTGTTATACTTTGGTAGATCCCTCAAAATATATTGTTTGCAGACGCTTAGGCTAGGCATAAGCCGTTAGCTTTTAAGAATAAAGTTTAAAGAATAAAGTTAAATATGGATCAGATCTTATAGTTTTTTGGGTTCTGCAGTGTTTTCAATAGCTTTGTCTTCATCTCGTCTAGGCACGTGCAATTGCATGCGTGTTATAGAGTTAGGTACAATCATCTGTATCATTTGATCCTCAACTATGATTCTATTCATCTAATCATGTCTAGTGGTCAAGGTCTGTGCATATTTTGCATAATCCTAAATTAAAATTAATTTCCGATTTTGTCTTGTACGATTGCGTGATGAATATTTGGGTCAAGAACATCGGACCTATTTTAATAAAAGATAAAAATTATACGGTTTTCGTGTATTAATCGTATGTAGATTGTATGGTTAGGGTGTGTTGAATTCAAGGCGAATATAAACATTTATTTGTTTGCATATTTGAATACTGATCGGGTTTAAATCAAATTTTGAGAGTGTTACGCAAAAGCAGTTGATTCCACAAAATCGGTTGGGTTCGTTGGCGAAGTTTTGAATTTAACAAAATTTACTTGAAGATTAACAGACTTCTGTAGAAGTTATCAATGGCCTCGATTCTGTAGTACACTAACTAAACTTAATTAAAACTATCGCTCTCTTTTACTGATAGTGTACGCAAGAAAGAGATGGCAAGAATTTTACTCCTGTCAAATCAGTTTACGTGCCGCGTTTCTTCGTGTTTGTAGTCAGTATGTTTTGAAATTATGACTAAATTTGTATGGAATACTTAAATATGACTAATTTGACAGCGCTTAAATTGTAGCTATCTCTTTCTTGCTTGCACTATCAGTAAAAGAGTTACAGTTTAAATTAATTTAGTTAGTGTACTACAGAATCGAGGCCAATGTCTAGTTGCCCTTTACATTTTAATCACCTATCCCTGTGTGAAGTGAAAAAGCTTTACAATTTACTTTCCTTCACGTTTCGATGCCTAAATAATCCTTTATTTGTGGGAGTGAGGGATCAGGGATTGTTAGAATACTCAGTGGTTTACAAATACAAGATTGACAGGGAATAAAATCCCTCCACAATCTGAGGCGGCGGTGATGTTAACCAGATGCAGTCTGATTTTCTTAGAATCAGATCAAATTCGAGTATCTATTAGGTGTTCAGTTCAGACCCCTTATACAACAACCACTTTCTGTTTGCGTTAACGCCTGCGGAATGATTGAATTTTATGAAGATGTCAGTCAACTTTTCTTTCACGTATTTGCGTTAGCGTGATAGGAAAACTAAGAGTGAGGTTTTTGTCTAGACGCCCTGAACGGAAAACAAACTTTAGTTAAGTACCCTCAAAAACATTCGATCGTATATTGATGGAATGATAAAAATACTGACCCTTCCCTAAAAAGGACAGAACAACGTGTGGTCCACGATATAATATCTGTCGAAATCAAACCACATGAAAATGCCCCGTGGGGACATTTAACCGCATTTTTACCTGATGAGCTGAACGTCCATAGATAGACGTAAAAGCTCTTGAATATTATTATTCTTGGGCGTAATGACCATAACAGCAGTGACGTATAATATTACTCACCCATAATCTATACTAATATTATAAAAAGGAAAAGTTTGTTAGTTTTTAAGGTTGTAGGTATGTAGGGAGTAATCTCAGAAGCTACTCATCTGATTTAAAAAAAAAAATCTGTCATCAAATTTTAAAATGGACTTTCAGGGTGGACATAGATAGGCTCTTTGAAATAAGAGGGCTTTTTGTGACCTAAGAATGTGTTTCTTACGTACGCTACTTTTTATCTCGGTTTTTGTCATAGGGCGAAGCCTGCGTACTGCTTACCTAGTATGTAATTAACCAAAATATATATGTCACACGATTGTTATTGCATTCTCTGAAGCTCTATTTGACCCTCATTGTAACCATGTATATATGTATATTTACAACTTTTTAATCCTTCACTATCGGTGCCTTCACCGATAGTGCGGTACGTGAAAATTCACGGTTTTACAATATGAATAGTCAAATTCACGATAGTTTTTGGAATGAAACTAAGAATTAATATTTATAAACTTCCATTGATACACTATTTCAACTAATAATTGTAGTAGAATGCACTTATTTACTTAACGTACTCTTGGTGCCTCACCTCAATGGTTCCAAGTTGGCAAGATCTAGATCGTAATCAATAGTAACGGCCCATGGTATTTATTGCCGGTGAAATTGATATCAATTGCTGCCAATTTGCACGCGCTTTTTCTCAAGGATAGCTGAATTAATAGACGATGTCGCGTACATGGCTATCACTATCAGGCAGGACTGTTACTACATATTTGTGTGACCTATGTACATGTCAGACCAGCAGATCTCTCCTAATCCTTCCACAGCACTTGTTTTATCTTCCAATGAGAGGCTATTTCCAGAACTGAAAAAAAAAACTAAAAATGCTCCAACTCGAATCTATTGTTTTGTAAAAGGATAATTAAAAAGAATAACCAGCCTTGTTTTCTTGCCTTTCTTTCCTGGCTTGGTCGCGGAAGAACAGGCAGTAGATAAACTCGACGTTTCAAAAGTGATCCTTGTGACTTTATTGAATAAATGAATTTTGACTTTGACTACATTCCAGGCAGCGCGAACAACAAAGTGAAATCTTGCACTCAAGAATTCGAATCAGTATCTTTCACTGAACTTGGCATTTGAGGCCATTTTGTTAATTTACAAAGAAATTGATTTAATTGGCATCAAAAAAGTACACTACGCGTTTTTCGTCGAATGAGTTGCCTCGTATATCGTCCTATCGTAAGGAAACTGTAAAAAAATGGCAACGAATAAAAAACTAGACATGACACATAAGTTGCAGAAATATATTGAACAGGTGGTCAAAGTCCAATGGCGAGAGGCAGCCCTGACAGTCGGGTCGTGTCAAACCGTGTCACTGGACAAACGTGATCAGCTGCTCTGATTCGAACCTGACACATTTGACGCCACTTCTGGAATAGATCACACTACATCATGGCGTAATTGTTACGTCCTAATGGCGAAACGTGACTTGTCATTGGGATAGATGTTACAGCTCTGATAGAATAGAATTAGGTATATCTAGCGGGAGATGAACTGGATCAGTCAGAAATTCATTCCGTTGCGCATCCGTGCCCCACAATTGTTAGTTCTACTAGGCACCAGCAGCGCGAAGCGTCAGAGACTCTTTTCATGGAAGTCATTGCACACGTGTTACATGCCTTCGAATTTTTCGTTCTAAGACAAGACTCTTTACATGGAAGTCATTGCACCAAACGTTTTTTCAAATTAAAGTACTTTTACATTATAAAGTTTCTGCCAAACTGTGCAACAGTTGGTCGGCAGTAGCTCTCGTGGACATATTGTACTTAATTGTAAATGTACCTAACTACTAATTACTAATTACTTATCACATAATATAATAAATAAAATAAATAAATAAATAAACGCTGGACATTTTTCACACAACATCATCTAGCCCCAAACTAAGCAGAGCTTGTATTATGGGAACTACATGACTAATATACTACTTAAATACTTTTTTTTTGTAAATACATACATATTATACATAGGAAAATACCCAGACCCGAGACAAATATTTGCAGATCTTACAAACATTTGTCCCGTGACAGGAATCGAACCCGAAACCTTCTGCGTCTCAGGCGGACCTTCGCCCACTGCGCCACAGAGGTCGTCAATAATATAGCCAGATTAGCTCCCCTATACGTACATAATAGATACATAATATTATTACGAATGCTAAATGACGGTGTATTCATTTACAATACATCTCTGTAACACAATTACTCTTTCACGTTTACACGGCTGAACGGTTTTTATGAAATTTTGCAAGGCGGTACCTAGATTATAACATTGTTATTAGTTATTATGGACACAGCGAAATGTAATGCTTCTTTAAACTTGTCTTCAATGAGTTTTTGCTTGTTACACTGTTAAAGAGGGTACATGGGAGCTCATTGCTCGTCTTCCATAATAATTCCTCACTTTTGGGACCACTAACTTGGGTATCTTAGATTGACGGGACTGGATCAGATCAGATTTGGATCAGTTGGGGACTCTAGCCACAACACCACTAGTTCCGATAATACGTGGAAATAACCCTGACAAGCAGAAGGCCTACATGGTGAAACAATAGTATTTATCCTATACCCCACGCCCGTAGGCAAAATTGAATAACATAAACCGTCGATAAACATCTATGTGCGTTGCAACAGGCTCCTCTTGTCTATAAATAGACCGTTTTAAATATTCATTCTATAAGAACCGTATCCGTATATAAAGTATCTGTTTTCTTCTGTCTGGGGAAGCGCGTTGAAACAATATAAAATCTATTATGATACTAGCTTCTGTCCACGGCTTCACCCGCGTGCTATCCGTATAAAAAGTAACCTATGTGTTATTCTGATGTATAAGCTATATCACTGTTAAGTTTCATCAAAATCCGTTTATTAGTTTCTGCGTGAAAGAGTAAAAAACATCGATCCTCACAAACTTTCGCGTTTATAATAGTAATAGGATTTCAAGAGTAATAAAGATTACACATCGAGTAAAGTACTTTTCAGACTATAATTTCTTGGATTTATGCCTTTTGACTCAGTTACATTGAGAACTTTTTGAATTCTTGTGACTGTGACCTCGGCACTCTTCAAAGCTGAGTAGGCTTGTTCTTGCTCGGTCAGTAAAGAGTACGCTCCGTACCATTGCAATCGACAAATGATCTAGTTCGGACCGCGCTCTTCTAAAATGTAATACTGTACTAGAGTACTAAAGGAAACATACAAAACGCGTTCATCAAACAGTACTTTTTATTCTTTTAGTACGTCATTGGTATTAAACCTTGTGACGTAGAAAATATCGAGTACTTTTACGTCATAGGAACGAGTACAACTGAATAGTACGTTCTAGTTCACTTGAGGGAATTAATTCCTATTAGTAAATCGTTCCTGTACTACACAAGCCTAAAGCTGAGGATCTTCATCTGTGATATTTTATTTTGATGCCTGATGCCCCGTTATCTCGTACGGTCCTAGCGCTTTGGCTTCATAATACTGTATGCCAATCCGCGACAGCCTTTTTACCCGCCAGTCACATAAAACTGGTAATATTGGTATATAAATAAATAATAATAAATAATAAATAAATAATGCTGGACATATTCACACAGCATCATTTAGCCCCAAAGTAAGCAGAGCTTGTGTTATGGGAACTACATGATTGATATACTACGTATATACATTTTTTTTTGTAAATACATACATATTATACATAGAAAACACCCAGACCCGAGACAAATATTTGCAGATACAAACATTTGTCCCACGGCGGGAATCGAACCCGCAACCTTCTGCGTCTCAGGCGGGCCTTCGCCCACTGCGCCACAGAGGTTGCGCCACAGGATATGTGTCTGGAGTGAGGTTGTTAGTGTATCTGATACAGTTTTCTTCAAAGCGGCTTGAACGATTGAAATACGGTTCGAAGCAATAGTTTTTTTTACAAACAGGTTTTTAGATTGGTTTTATAGCCACACGTCACTGGTCCCCTAGTCCCTACCGCTGCAATAAATCGAGGAATACACGAGTCAAGGGTTTTACATACAAAAAACATATGCAAAATATATTTATTTACCAACTAAGTACGTTCTGGTGGTCCCCGCATAATGGTTTATTACCTTTTTTAATATGTTACCACATACGCAAGTATGATCACGTTTCTGAGTTTCGCAGTAAGCTCAAATGATTAACCATACGGCTTCACTGGAATTCTCATATCTTAAATCTGTTTTATAACATTCTTTTAAATCCCTCGACACCTTCCTATCTCAAAGAACGTTTCGAATATATTCATCTCTCCCATTCTCGATCCCTACGCTCTTCTGAAACTCTCCAACTTTTGACTTCTGTACACACCTCCTATTATGATAATTCCTTTACAGTGCAGGCTGTTCGTTTATGGAATGAACTGCCTGTTAGTATCAGACGTGCGAAATCACTCCCTATTTTTAAATCCTTAGTCAAGGAACATTACTTATCCTTGAGTCGTTAGCTGTTGCATGTTTCTGGCTTATCTAATTATGTATTATAGAATAGTGAATTATAGTATGTAGGTATTATGCTGTGTAGTTAGTAATTATGTAGGTAAAATAATAATATACTATTTTCATAGTATGTGATACACCACTTACAACCCCTTGTAATCGTTCGTACAGTCCGTTCCATCCAAAGGTTTTCTGGTAGAGATCACTTAATAAAAATGAAATATTTGGTGTGCAAAAAAGTATTTTCTATCTATCTAGATGTTAATTGGTATTTTTCTCTTGTCCCCAGGAAGTAAAGGATGATAGTGACGGATGCGGCGCCAAATTCTCCGTGTTGATTGTGTCGGACAAGTTCCAGGGGAAGCCGCTTCTAGCCAGGCATAGGTGAGCTTTTCCATAGTCTTTCCTATTGTCGTCGAAGATGGCAGAGTGTCATTTCCACAGCTAATGTCGTTTCCATACAATCCAACCTTTGCGCATGCGTTAACGCCAACAGAATGTGGTTGTTGTCTAGAGTCGGCTTTTACTTACGGCTTGCTCAGAATCAAAAAGAACTGGGTATTGTATCAGTGGGTATTAACAACGTTATGTTTTCGTTAGCCTAGATAGCAATCAAAGTGTGGAGAAACCCGTAGCTAACTAACATAGATATCAGTTGTGTTGTGTGTCCTGTTCATAATGGCAGCTCATAATTTATGAAACTGCGTAAAAGCGCGTTTATTGGGTTTACGTCAATGCGTAAATGCCAATAAAACAATGTTGCACAAACTTGTTGCTAATTAATTTTATCATTGTAATTAACACGGTATAAGCAATAAAGTCCATCAGTTACTTAATTGAAGGTACCTACGATGTCAATTATTTACAAACTAGTTGTTGCCCGCGGCTTCGCCCGCGTGGTATGTTAATAAAAGAAGCATATGACCGTCTCCAGGCTTCAAACTATGTCCACCAACTTTTGAGCGAATCACCAGGATTACAATTTTTCATACAAAGTTTAAAACTCAATTGCACACCCCAAAGGGTAGTTTTGAAAAAATAAAAAATACTAATAGGTATATAATAATAATAGGTTATTTGTACCGAGTTTTGAGTGAATCAAACCAAGGAATATTTTTTTTCATATAAACTTTACCACCCTGTTTAACCCTCTTAGGGGTTGCTTTTCGAAAATTAGATTAGCCTACGTGTTATTCCAGAATCTAAACTATCTACATTCCAAATTTCATCAAAACCCGTTTAGTAGTTACGGAGATACGGTTACAAACATACACACACACAGACTTTCGCATTTATTATATTAGTAGGATATATCACAATAATATTTTCTGTAGTCATATATTTTTTATAAATAGGTTAAGCATTATATTATAAAGCGAATCGTGTGTTGTCTTAAGAACTTTGGTTGATACTTTTTAGACTTTATTCAATTCTTGGAGTAGCACTCTTTTTCTATAAACTAATTCATCTCGTTCGATTGGCACCACACTAAAGCTGAATGAAGGGTCATCAAAAAAATAACCAAGCAGAGTTTGTTGCCTGATTCTTCTATGCTTGGTCGCGCGCGAGGAACCGGCGTAAATTCACTTTCAAATTTTAAATTCACGTAGTTTTTAAGTTGACGTTTCTATATGATCCTTGTGATTTCAATGAATAAAAACCTATTGACTTTGACTTTGACTTTGACATCAAGAGAATACACAGCTAAACACAAAAATAAATCAGAATAGCAGTGACGGTAATATTTCATACATATTACAAAATGTTCCATTTGCCGGTTCATCGGTTCTTTCTTGGTCACTATGATTTTGTCAGTTTTGTCAGTAGTAACTGACAAAGCAGGTTACAGGTTGAGATGTGATGACCCTGGAAAAGGTTCAGGGCTCGATTGAAAGAGCCGTAGCTATTTCTGCCGAGAAGTATTAATATACTGCTGGGTTCCAGTTTTACGGTTATGGGTGCCGGTGAAATTACAGGAAGATGAGACTTTCCACCCGTTACGTCTCAGGGTCGACAACGCGTAAGTGATGCCTCTGGCAATGGCAAGCGTCTATAGGTTACAGTAACAACTTACCAACAGGTGGGGCTTGTTTGCAACTTAAGTTGCATAAAAACCAGGATACAGTGCGCCTCGGTAACGCTTCTTGTATGCAGTAAATTTTCCCCTCCAATTTATTTATTACTAGTTGCGCCCCGCGGTTTCATCGGCGTAAGTTTCGATTATGTGGGAATATAAAAAATAACAGTAAAGTATTTTACTGCTACATATATACCCTTGATGATAAAACTGTTTATTTGAATAAGAATCAACATACGAATGTAACCAACTTTTGTTTCTACCGGCGCAGGCGATCTAATTACATTTTAGAACACAAAAGTTGCTATTGCGACTTAACTATGATAGTTAGATATATTCGCTCGTGGACTTTTTTTTAGGTAATAATGGGTACTTTAATCATGTAGTACATAATTTATATGTATCATCAATAGTACATTATTGAAATTTTCTTAAGGATCTCTAATTTTTTTGAAAATTAATTATAGTCTATGTAACTTCCTGATAATTAAGCTTTCAATTGGTGAAAAAATGGTTAAAATCGGTCCAGTATTTTCGGAGCCTATTCGGTACAAACAAACAAAGAACTTACCTCTTTATAATATTTATTTATTACTATCTTCTACCCATGGCTTCGCACGTGTGGTGCCCGAATAAAAGTAACCTATGTGTTATTCTGATGTATAAGCTATATTACTGTAAAGTTTCATCAAAAGTTATCGTAAGTAGTTATCGCGTGAGAGAGTAACAAACATCCATCCTCACAAACTTTCGCGCTTGTAATAGTAGTAGGATGACATACAAAACAATATATATGTAAAAGGCATATATAGCGACATCGCTCGTCACATGATTGACCTATGTTACAACACATCAACGCAGAGATAGCGACATGCTAATCCACAGATGGCAATTGAAGGATCTGGATCGCGCAAGTGAAGTTTAAACGCACCCAGAACATAAATGAAATCTGTGATAAACAACTGTCGGTCCTAGTACCTCGGGCAAGTGGATCAGATGGATCAGCCCGGTCTTAAATCTCCCCCTTTGCAAATGGAGGGCACATCACCAATCATGGAGAACAGTCCATAGACATAATAAAATACACGAATGTTATGAGCATACATGGTAATCTAATAGCATGCGTACATATCATGATTAGTGAAAAACATTAGGTACAAGTACGCTGTTTTGTTATAATAATGTTTGATGCAGAAATAACTAACAATATTTAAGTTTTGATTGAAAGGTGTGACAGTGAAATTTCGACTCCGTCTGTCCGTGAAAACGCTAAAACCACGCTACCAAGCTTTTTCCTATCATCATAACTAGCAGCTAGTATCAGCATCAGAAAAGATTTAACGATCGTCTTACATGCATCAGTATCTATCAGTATATGAGAGTGTATTTAAGCTAAGATAATTCTGTCAATTAATTAAATTTTCCTTTTACTATTAACTGCTAAGCAACGTCTAAAAAAATAAATAAATGGAAATTCTAATCAGTATCTTTACCCGGCTTTAGTCCCAGGAAATAAGGTCAGGTAGGTCATGGAAACTCCTTTAACGTCATGCATTTTCAATCTCTTGCATCAGAATGCCGTTTTACTAGGGCTTATAAAAAATCAAATTACATTGTGCAACATAACTCGCAAGTCATCACGCGTTTTCCATATTATGGCATATGGCACATCAAATCGCCGATTCAGTATTACATGGTATTTTGTGAAATGCAGCATATCAGTTACTGTAATTTGAATCCTTGCTTTAAACAATATCAAAGTCAATAAGTTTTTATTCATTCATTCACATAGATAATTTAGAAACGTCCACTTATAATCTACTAGAATTAAGTTAAGTGAATTTACGCCGAATCCACGCACGCGACTAAGCCTCGAAGAATCAGGCAACAAACTCTTCAGTGTGATAGTGTTTAGGTTGTATATCTGACGATTGATTGATTGGAAAGTTAGTATAGGTAAATATAAATAAATAAATAATGCTGGACATTTTCACACAGCATCATCTAGCCCCAAAGTAAGTAGAGCTTGTGTTATGGGAACTACATGACTGATATACTACATAAAGGATTTTTTTGTAAATACTTACATATTATGCATAGAAAACATCCAGAGCCGTGACAAATATTTGCAGTATGCTATCTTTACTGTCATATCTGCACATAAAATATAACGAAACGGTCTAGAGTTGACTCCATCCACTTTTTTCTCCAAAGTGAGTCAGAAAAACTCTTCCATTTCGGTCTATCGTGGCCTTATACTGCATAATCCGATAATCCGATTCGTGGACCAGAATTTCTTCCATAGCAGTTGTTGTTTCTGCATGCTGCATGCCTGCCTTGAAATCACAATACTCATTTTAAATCGTATAAACTGAATTTACGCCGTTCCCTCTCAGTCAAGCCTAAAAGAATGAAGAAAGTCAAATGGTGTGTGGGAACAGGGCGTATTGCGTGAGATACATTGTGTCTTCTTGGTTGCGTTTGTTAAAACGTGTGCCGAATTGCGTACGCGATGTTTAACGAATAGTTGGCGGTATCTTATTTACTGCTTCCACGTATGTCAGCTCTCTACTTATGAATGATGAACAGACAAGACAATGAATTCAACAATTGTACCTATGGTTACGCATATCAGTAGTGTGCGCAGAATTTTTAGAAGCATACACAACCTCAACGATGGAGATTGAGCAAGCTATAGTGTGCCTGAGGATATGAACCTCAACATCGCCATGGGTATGAACACATTGCTTCCGTTATTCGCAAGAATACAGTTTTATTGCAGACGCCTGCATTTGCTTCAGTTTTCGAACACTAACGTTCGAACTAAACTGATACTCTCGGATTGTGTCTGTATCAAAAATAATAAAAGTAGATTTCGATTGTATTGGAAGTGGATTGTAACTAAATGTAACTAATCATATGTGACCCGACAGTTCTTTTCCTACCCGCCCCAAGGGTATATAAAATTTGGTTTCAGACGAATATCCTGAATATATATGATTGTTGTAAACTTGTCTAACTCCCTGCTCACGCTATGCTTGCTATTATATCTAGGCTCTTTAACTACTTATGTTGTTACTCCGTCATGAGTCTAGAAATTGAAATTCACAGATAGAAATCTAAATGCAAAACGAGAACAAGGAAAAACCACTAAAGAACACAAAGCTCTTTACAGCTCGTAACAACAAAAACATTCAAAATGAGGTCTAATGTCAGGTTTAGGATCAGAGATAAAGGAACAATGGTCTCTTGAAATAAAAAACGTCAAGTGTGTGGAACAATTGGCCACTGTTTGTATAGCACTTACTTTTCTCTTCTATGATGCTCTGCGATAAAATAGAATGGATGTACTCGCAAAGGCCATGTTTAGCCCTAACAGCATATCCTGATAAACTATCATTAGCAACCGAACAAGGCATCTAGGTAGACCCAGAAAGTCCAGACTCAAGTAGAAGTTACCTACCCATCTACTAGCTATCACACTAGGGCCTGAATTCATAGTGGGGGGTTGAACAGTCCCCGAAAATCCACCATTTTGCATTCGCCTTATGGCTGGGTGTATAAAGGTTGAATTCGCACTTAAATTTTTACTTAGCGCCTGAACAGTCCCCTAGGGGAGCCCCTAATCGACTATGAATTCGGGCCTAGGATACCGTGTTGGTTGATAGAAGCTGTGTGTTTTAAGATTATATTTTGTTTTTATAATCTTACTAGCTGCGCTGCGATAATGAGTACTTTAATCACGTAGTACATAATTTTTATTTATCGTCAATAGCTTTCTCAGCGCACGCCAAATAATGCATTTTATAGGCAAAATCTTGCTACTTTGGGTAACATTATTGCAATTTTCTTAAGGATCATTATTGCATTTTTTTTGAAAATTAATTATAGCCTATGTTACTTCCTGAAAATTTAGCTTTCATTTGGTGAAAAAATGGTTAAAATCGGTCCAGTAGTTTCGGAGCCTATTCGATACAAACAAACAAAAAAATCTTTCCTCTTTATAATATTATTAGTATATATGATAGGTACATCATTCGCTTTGTGTTGTTGTACACAACTTTGCAGTAAAGTTTTGAAAAAATCTACGTATCCCTAAAGATCATATCACAATTCTTTGAATTTCTTTGTCAAACCATTAGCATAACAATACAACCATGTTACTAACACAACATATATATCTTGTCCCCAGACTGGTGAACTCAATCCTACAGGAAGAACTAAAAGAAATACACGCGTTCACGCAGAAAACTTTAACCGTCGAACAGTGGAAGACCCAGAGTCAATAACTTTAACCGTCGAACAGTGGAAGACCCAGAGCCAATAACCTCAACCGTCGAACAGTGGAAGACCCAGAGCCAATAACTTTAACCGTCGAACAGTGGAAGACCCAGAGCCAATAACTTTAACCGCCGAACAGTGGAAGACCCAGAGCCAATAACTTTAACCGTCGAACAGTGGAACACCCAGAGCCAATGAGATCGTCAGCCAATGAGATGTGTTGAAATATAATGAAGTAGTGCATGATTGGTTGTTTTTTTTTCACTCCAAGCTTTTTCAAACTGCGAGATGATGGATATGATGAATGGGATGGATAATTACTATACGGTTAGCGTGTCGGCTCCGGGAAAGGTGATATTACATGGAGAGCATGCCGTGGTTTATGGGAAGACGGCCATTGCTTGCAGCCTCGGATTACGGAGCTCGATCGTTATCAAGGTATTTTTTGTTGACACTTAACTCTAATCAAGGCTATTCTTTTTCTCCGTGGGCATAAAACTCTTACAGTTCTTTCTAAGTTTCGGTGAAGTTGGGGAATTCTGTGGTAAATTTTTTTTATTCTCAATAAACGAAGAGATTACAGAGAAAGTTCAGTTTTAACATTATTGTAATCAAGGCTATTCTTTTTCTCCGTGGGCGTAGAACTCTTACAGTTCTTTCTAAGTTTTGGTGAAGGTGGGGAATTCTGTGGTTAAAGATTTTTATTCTCAATAAACGAAGAGATGTTCAGAGACAGTTTAGTTTTACATTATTGTAATCAAGGCTTCAGTTTTTTTTAGTTTTACATAATTGTAATTTAGTTTTACATTATTGTAATGTATTTTTTAGTTTTAAATTATTGTAATTCTCTTTTTCCATGGGCATAAAACTCTTACACTTCTTTCTAAGTTTTGGTGAAGGTGGGGAATTCTGTGGTTAAAGATTTTTATTCTCAATGACGAAGGGATGTTCAGAGACAGTTTAGTTTTAGCATTATTGTATGTAGGTACACATTATGTTCAGTGATAACACATTTTCATATAATATAGGCACCCTTCCTTTCCTCATTAGATTCATGCAAAAGTAACTTGTGTACTGTTTCTTGAAAACTGGTTAGCCTTTATAAAGTTAACTCGAAGAGCTTTTAAAGCTTAATGTTTATGGTACATGGTACCTAATTATACGTTAGCAAATCTATAACAAAAGGCAGAAAAGTCAGTTTTAAAATAGAAATTACGAGTGGTTTTTTTTTTCGATTTTCTAAAGCTTCGTTTATTTAGAAGCTCTTCATCATGAGACACAATCACGGCGTGCCGTGATTATAAGCCGTATTTAAAATGTTCACTAAAGTTTCAATTCAAAAAATAATCGTTGGCATCGGATGTAATTATGTTCACTAACATGTAACATATAAATAAAAAAAAAAAATAATGCTGGACACTTTCACACAGCATCATCTAGCCCTAAAGTAAGCAGAGCTTGTGTTATGGGAACTACATGACTGATAAACTACTTATATTCCTTTTGTAAATACATACATATTATACATAGAAAACACCCAGACTCGAGACAATTATTTGTAGATCATAAAAACATATGTCCCGTGGCGGGAATCGAACCCGTTGCGGGTTCGATTCCCGCCACGGGACTTTCATATTTCATAATTTCTGTTCTTATTCGTAACTGGTGATAAGTTTGGTGGCTTAATTGTAAATAAACTATTAATATTAATTAACGAAGTAATGAAACAAAGTGAGGAAACTAACATTTAGCACCACAAAGTTCGCGAGAATTGTAAAATTCTGCAACATGGAACTGCAACTGGGTTCATTGTTTATAATTTCACGAGATAGACGTCTGTGAAAATATAAATAAGTCTGTAATTTCATCGGCACTCATACGTAGTGTATATCATTGTGGCATATTTGCTAATTCTTAACTAAAGTTAAAAAATAATCTCGCTGAAATGAGTCATTGAATTATTTAAATACGCGATGAAACAAACGAAAAATATGGTGTTGAATCGACCAAATGTACAAATAAACAATGGCTTTCAGGAAGTGAACACGCAAGCCGAGCCCGCGGTCCACATACATTTACCATGTGTCGATCTCGAAGACACCATACCCTTAGAACCGATACTGAAAAGTCTCTTTAACCCGAAGCTTGCGAATGGAATCACGGGCAAATTCTCCTGGAGATTACCCGGCAAGTTGGATCATGAACACCATTTGAAACGTGTCGACGAATTCCTGCACATCATAAAAAACAACTTCGACGCTTTACCGAACAACCAGATGAACTCTCTACGTAGCTTCCTATACGTATTCTCTGGCATTTTCGGTAGTACTTGCTTACCAGTCAGGGCTATGGAGATATCGATGGGCTCGGAACTGACGATAGGCGCTGGAACCGGTAGCTCTGCGTCGTTCGCTGTCTGCTTGGCTGGAGCGTTGATACAACTTCTGAAGAGGAAGACAGCGTCGGATAACTTTGACTCGTTCTACGATATCGGCAGTGAAGAGTTTACTATGTCCGAGAAGGAGATTATATCGGAATGGGCGTACAACTGTGAGCGGATCATGCATGGGACGCCGTCAGGTGAGTCGACTAGTTTTGTTGGTACAGTGAAATACACAAGTAGGGCTAAACTGAAATCGAAAATGAAAAACTTAAATTAGGGTTCAGGTTTTCTTCTCTCAGGGGAGAAAAGTGGAATAAGCCAAAATAATGAGGGATTAATGTACATTTTTTTACATAAGGGCTCTGTTTTACCACCTGAGGGAATTCTCTTAGGGGGAAAAGTTGAATAAGAGAAGTGACGATGGGAATTTCTGCACTTTTTTAGACATTAGTATTCAGTTTTATGGAATAAAATAAAAATTGACAAGTGTAAAAGAGTACTTGACTTGTGTTTCAAATGCACTGTATAATATTTTAAATACACATATAAATGTCTATTTCGCATGCAGTTAGTTGAAAGAAATGCCTCTTTTGCACATATAGGTAATATCGTAAAACTGTAATAAAATCAAAGGCGGCAAATCGTTTCAAAGTTGTCGGATCCAGTCGAAATTCTTATCGACCGTAACGGTATGCGAATTCTGAACGTTTCTCAATGCCCTATCAATTTTACAACACTGTGAAGTCACATGACGTCATCGATACCGGCAATGACCTTTCATTATTACATATTTGTAATATGGGACCTTGACATCGTTCGTATAAGTTTACATTTGTGTATACCTATCTAGACTAGCAGTGGATGCGTACGATACGCTGTTGCCGCGTGTTTTAAGTAGAACTTAAAAGAAGAAGCTCTCATGGCGTTGCCTAGTCGTAACAGATCGTCGTTTTGAAGGACATATTAAGATACATTTCTGGCCTTAAGTCATGTCAGAAAACCTTCCAGCCTTAAAACTAGGAATAAGAGTTTTCCATAAGTTAATACAAAGAACGAACGAGCAGACCATGTTTTATTTAAAATGTTTCATTATTAACTTTAAAGTTTGTACATTACAGAGTTACTGCCCTATTTAACCCCCTTAGGGGGTTAAATAGGGGTAATCGATTTTCGTAAATTAGATTAGCCTATGTGTTATTCCAGATCCTAAACTATCTAAATTCCAAATTTCATCAAAATCGGTTTAGTAGTTACGGAGATACTTGGTAACAAACATTCACACACACGCACACATACACACACACGCATGCACACACACACACATACACACACACACACACACACACACACACACACACACACACACACACACACAGACTTTCGCATTTATTATATTAAATATATGTATAGTAGGATACTGTAGCCTCTAGATATAACAAACGTGAATAAAGAATCGGTAAAGTGTTGACACGAGTTAAGAAGGCCAAGACAAATCTGGTAGTTGTACTCAATCGCGTCATCGCAAAACAAACGTTACTTTATAGACGTATCTTTATGTTAGTTTAGATAATGTTGTGTGGCTGTCCATGCCATCATCAATATGCTTAAAACGTGGCCGTTTGTTGGGTGAACAAATAACACCACGGGATGGACCTAGGCAGACGACAACCACGTAGAAAACAAAATTAAAATTATTTATTCTGTTAAATGTAGCATGACAGAGCAGCTTAGAGCATTTAACAAAGAGTGCTATGTTCGACGCTGATGTGTGATACCGATTTTAAATTATATAGAAACTAGCTGCGCCACGCGGTTTCACCCTCGTAATGTTCGATTCCGTGGGAATATCGGGATTAAAAGTAACAGTAAAGTATTTTATTGCTACATAAATACCCTTGATGATAAAACTATTTATTTGAATAAGAATTTATCCTACGATACGAATGTAACCAACTTTTGTTTTTACCGGCGCCGATCTAATTAAATTTTAGAACACAAAAGTTGCTATTGTGACTTAACTATGATAGTTAAATATATTCTCTCAGGACTTATTTGTAGGTAATAATGAGTACTTTAATCATGTAGTACATAACTTTTATGTATCATCCAATGAAACATAAATGATACATAAAATAGTTTTCTCAGCGCGCGCCAAATAATGAATTTAATAGGCGAAATTTTGCTACTTTGGGTTACATTATTGAAAGTTTCTTAAGGATCTCTAATATTTTGAAAATAAATTATAGCCTATGTTACTTCCTGATAATTTAGCTTTCTATTGGTGAAAAAATGGTTAAAATCGGTCCAGTAGTTTCGGAGCCTATTCGGTACAAACAAACAAACAAAAAACCTTTCCTCTTTATAATATAAGTATAGATTAAGAGCCGTGTTGGCTTAGTGGGCGGTACCTTGACTTCAGACCCGAAGTTTGTGGGTTCGATCTGACTGCCCGCTACTTGGCATCCTCACAGATCTAAGTACTAAGATGTTTGTTTTTTTTTGTTATAACTTGTAAAAATTAACTTGTCTTGGATTAGAATTGTCGTGTCGTGGGTTTTTTACGCAGAGTTGAGTAAATGATAAACGTCCAATTAAGGTGACCTCTTTATTCACTATCTTAAGTACCTACTCTTACATGGGTTCTAACTTTAACTTAGTCTATACACACATGCACACCACCACAGAGTTCGGCCGCATTTCTCTATCCCTATTTCACACAACCGTCCACACTACTGAAATGCCTCCGTCCCCGCCAGGCATAGACAACGCGACCTGCACATTCGGCTCGCTGGTCTCGTTCAAGAAGGGCACCAAGCCCCGCCACCTGGACATCCGCACGGAGCTGCGCGTGCTGCTGGTGGACAGCCGCGTGTCGCGCGAGACCAGGGACCTCCTCGTGCGGGTGGCGGCGCTGAGGAGGCGGAACGCGGCCGCCGTCGAACACGTGATGCAAGCCTGCGATGACATCGCGCACACCGCCACGCAGGTCAGTTGCACTGAACCCACTGCCTTGTGAGGTTGGCAAGCCGATGCTTGACCGTTTAGAGGTCCTTCCTCGTGAACATCATCCGCGAATTTCCGTCTCAAGGCCGTCGAGCGTGGTCGCGTGCTAAACGGTCAACGACACGTCAGCAGGTGAGTGAAGTGCGTGGTATAGTCGTAATAATATCCTAAAATGATACCAAACCACTATAATTTCAATGCTAAAACCTGATTGCTTATACACCGATATTTTTTGGTCAGTTTAAAGCCGGCGCCCACTTAATCTATATCTGTAACCTTACTTAAAAATTATAATTAATCAAAAATTCATTTTTTTGTAATTAATAATAACACGAAACATAGTCGATATTTCGAGCACCGATAGTAGTGGCTATTCGCTTGGCGGCTCAGCTGTTTGGTCGCGGGGTCAATGTCCGCCCGCTCCGCCGCGCCGTCGGTCTACAAGGTCGTTGCGCTCGGCGGCCCTACCAAGTGTTCAGCCCACTTTTGATAATTATTTTCGATATTCAGTTCCGTATGAAATACTAATTAAATTCGAAAACTAAACCAATGATACAAACACGTTTGAGTAAAGTCCCAGGGTCGGGAAAGCTCGCTTTGTTCACCGGTCAACTTAGGCTGGAAATCTCAAAATGATATGTGATTGGCTTTGCTCGTCCGCTTTACCTATTATATTTTCAGAAAAAATACAGCTAATATTGTTATTGTTTTTTTAAGGTTTTGGAAAAACTCTCCAGTGGCAAATGTGAACCGGACACAGCATCTGATTATCAGCATTTAGCGGTGAGTTTGCTCAACTTATTAACATCTATCAAATCAAGCATTGTAAAAACCCCCGCTGTTGGCGTTGGTCGAACAGTGCCTTACAGAAACATTCGACATTTCCCGACGCTTCGTACAAAATAAAATGTTTGTTTTTCATCGAGTTGGAGCATCTTCAATCCTAAGATTTTTATCATCTTAATAATCTGATCTGTTTTTTTTGTTATGACCACGAGACAAACATGCATACAGCATAATATGTAATACATACTTTTTTATGCTAGAGTAGCCCAATTTTATATTTAATTACGTTTTTAAATTTGTGTGATTTTTCTACTAGGCACAATCAGACATGATTGGCATTAGTCATGGGTAAAACACTGTTTGAAAACGAGGATCGTGCGAGGGGCTCAGTTTTACAACTGAGCCAGCACACTGTGGTACCACAATTGAGGCGAGGCAGCGAGGCAGTTTCTGAACGTAGTTGAGTGAGGTCTTGGGAACACAGTGTGCACTGTGCGTGTTGTGTGGTGTGGTAATGGAGTGAAGTGCTATGTGCGAGGCGCATTGTGCGACCCAACACGATCTTTCCTCGCGGCTCGCTCGCACCTCGCGCCTAGCACGATTGTGCAACTGTGTTGGTGTGGAGCTGTGCTAGCTCATCCAAACGAAAAGAGTGAGGCCTCGTTTCGAGAAAGTGTGTAGCTTCAGAAGTGGTGCCACACGTGCTGAGGACCCACCCCTAATGGGCATTGCAAATTTTCGTACGATTCACTACCAACCCCTTTCTACAAGTGCCCGTGACCAGTTCTCAGAATGTTCCTCTCATAATAACATTGTCCCTTCAACAGGAACTGTGGGAGATGAATCACTGCCTGCTAGCTGCGTTGGGAGTGTCTCATCCTGCGCTGGAGGCGATCAGAGCAGCCGCCAGAGCGAAGGGGCTCGCCTGCAAGCTGACGGGCGCCGGCGGGGGCGGGTGAGAATCATTGCAGACGTTCATTGAATTTCTATGGCGCGAGAGGGCAGCTGGCACTCCCCTCGCCGAAACTATGATGATTTGCTGAGCTATATGGAAAACTAGAAAATCCTACTACTATTTTAGATGCGAAAGTTTGTGAGGGATAGATGTTTGTTACTCTTTCACGCAAAAACGACTGAACGTATTTAGATGAAACTTTACAGTAATATAGCTTTTAGGTCAGAACAACACGTAGGCTACTTTTTTTCCGGGTGCCACGCGGGCGAAGCCGTGGCCAGAGGCTAGTGAATAAATAATGCTGGTCATTTTTCGCACAGCATCATCTAGTCCCAAACTATACATATATATCTAGTCAAAAACATTACATAACTAAAGCGGCAAAAGATGCATACAGTCCACCTGTTGGTAAGCGGTTACTGTAACCTACGGACTGAGCGGTTACTGTATCACCCGCGCGTTACTGACCCTGGGACATAACGGTTGTTTTCTATGTATAATAATGTTGTATATCAGTCATGTTCCCAAAACACAAGCTCTGCTTACTTTGGGGCTAGGTGAGGCTGTGTGAAAATGTCTAGCATTATTTATTTATACATAAAAAGTACTAGGCTCAATATTCCTCCGTTCAATTTCCAGATACGCAATGGTCCTGATCCCGCCTTCCACTCCTCGCTCCGTCATAGACTCCTTATGCAGTCAACTGCTGGAAAGCGGGTTCTGGGTCAAGGAGACTCGACTCGGAGGCGCCGGGGTCACCGTCGAGATGTGACGGTCTCGCGGACGGAGGAAACGAATCCGAATGTGACGGTCCCGCGGACGGAGGAAACGAATCCGAATGTGACGGTCCCGCGGACGGAGGAAACGAATCCGAATGTGACGGTCCCGCGGACGGAGGAAACGAATCCGAATGTGACGGTCCCGCGGACGGAGGAAACGAATCCGAATGTGACGGTCCCGCGGACGGAGGAAACGGATCCCAGTTCTATAGGCGTGTTCATCGAGGCACTGGTTATTTGATGGTCACCCCAAGACCAGGCTCTAAACGGGCCTAGTGAAGAAAGAATCAGTGCAATCTGTAACTAAGACATGCTAACGACAAAAAAACCTTCCTCAGATCCTTAGATCAGATGTTTGAAGATACCAATTAAGAGGTAGTCAGAGGCATGTTCAAAGATTACGTTTGGCACGTGTCCGCGTTTTTGTAAGCAGTCGGCGTTCCAAGTGACATTGGAAGAGAATATTTGCTTGCAATGCTGATTCTTTGGTCGCTTCAGGTTTAGTTGACAGTGGGACCCAGTGTCGTGGTAGGTCTAAGTGAATGGTGTGAAATCCTATAGAAGTGTCGGCCGGAACCATAAATAGAGACTTAAAAGTGCGTGGACAATAAAGTATTTTATTACTGTAACGATAAATATAGATTAGCGGTAAAGTTGTGAAGTCCGCTAGCATCAAAATCAGCTAGCGTTAAAATTAGCTAGCGTTAAAGTTAGCTAGCGTTAAAGTTAGCTAACGCTAAAGTTAGCTAGCGGTAAAGTTAGCTAACGGTAAAGTTAACTAGCGATAAAGTTGGCTAGCGTTAAAATTAGCTAGCGTTAAAGTTAGCTAACGGTAAAGTTAACTAGCGATAAATTAGCTAGCGTTAAAATTAGCTAGCGTTAAAGTTAGCTAACGGTAAAGTTAGCTAGCGTTAAAGTTAGCTAACGGTAAAGTTAGCTAGCGTTGAAGTTAGCTAACGGCAAAGTTAGCTAGCGGTAAAGTTAGCTAACGCTAAAGTTAGCTAGCGGTAAAGTTAGCTAGCGTTAAAGTTAGCTAACGTTAAAATTAGCTAGCGTTAAAGTTAGCTAACGGTAAAGTTAACTAGCGATAAAGTTAGCTAGCGTTAAAATTAGCTAGCGTTAAAGTTAGCTAGCGTTAAAATTAGCTAACGTTAAAGTTAGCTAACGTTAAAGTTAGCTAGCGGTAAAGTTAGCTAGCGGTAAAGTTCGCTAGCGGCAATTGAATTAAATTATGTATTTTTTAAAGTGTCATTGAATATGATCTATTTTCCAAAGTTCGTATATTTATAGCTTTTAAATGCTTTTTTCATTCATATTGTAAAAACGGGAATTTTCACGTACTGCACTATCGGTGAAGGCACCGACTAAGTTTCGACTCATTCCGAGAGTCTTCATCAGGGTGAGTGAGTCGAAACTTAGTCGGTGCCTTCACCGATAGTGCAGTACGTGAAAATTCCCGTTTTTACAATATGAATAGTCAAGTTCACGATAGTTTTTGCTTTTTTCATGTTTATCAAATTCTCTGAGAGTCCGGTCAAGGTCTGAAGCGGTGGCGACGGCGCTGTCGATCAAATCATTCACGCGAACTTTGACAAACAATACTACTAATATTATAAATGCGAAAGTTTGTGAGGAGTGATGTTTGTTAATCTTTCACGCAAAAACTACTGAACGGATTTTGATGAAACTTTACAGTAATATAGCTTATACATCAGAATAACATAGGCTGCTTTTTATCTGGGTACCACGCGGGCGAAGCCGTGGGCAGAAGCTAGTAATAATGTAATAATACTTTTATTAGACACAATAAAATTACATGGTACAGACAGATTATTAAGCAATACAAAAAGAGGGCTCTGAGAGGGAACTTGAGTGCGTGCCATCGGAATTATGTCGTTACTAGCCACCGCCCACGGCTTTGCTCGTGGTACCCGTTTAAAAAGTAGCCTATGTGTTATTCTGATGTGTATGCTATATTACTGTAAAGTTTCATCAAAATCCGTTCAGTAGTTTTTGCGTGAAAGAGTAACAAACATCCATCCTCACAGACTGTTGCGTTAATTATATTAGTAGGATATATAGGATTGGCGCACTCAAAATCACGTTCAGATTGAAGATCAATCTATTTTCTTGTCTTTGTAAAATGTCTATAAAACTATGGTTATGGGTGTGTGTTAATAGTCCTAGTTTAATTTCAATTTTATAACGACGCTGTTGGAGACTATTCGTATGATGAAAAAAGTTTCCTATCAAAAAGAAACATATCCGCCGTATTATTTTAAATTAATAATCATATCATATTTTCATTTTAATTCCAAGAAAGGTGCTTTGAAATTTTCAAAGCACCTTTCAATGAAACCTCTGTGGCGCAGTGGGCCTGAGACGCAGAAGGTTGCAGGTTCAATTCCCGCTGCGGGACAAATGTTTGTGTATCTGCATTCATTTGTCTCGGGTTTGGATGTTTTCTATGTAAAATATGCATGTATTTACAAGAAAATATATATATATATATATATATAAGTAGTATATCAGTCATGTAGTTCCCATAACACAAGCTCTGCTTACTTTGGGGCTAGATGATGCTGTGTGAAAACGTTGAGAATTATTTAAAAAAATATTTTATTTAATAAACTATTATTTACCTTAATTTTAAATTGTGTTTGAAAAGATTTATGTGACGAAGTGAGTTTGATAATATCATAATGAAATAGATATTTATTTTAATAAAAAAATATATAAACTTCCAACGATCGGATACATAGTACTGATCCCACAATAGAATTTCCTGTGTCGTCGGTATCAGCGAACATGCAAAAATTTGCTCCGCCGCGGGAATCACGATATTATTTGAAAAGCAAACAAAATAACTAATAAAGTACACCCCCAGCCATTATTACAATCTCATTAAATCTTATCCATCCAAAGGTTGTCTGGAAGTAGCGACCGCGGAAGTGGGGGGGGCCAAATGCCCCCCCTAATATCACATAGGTACCCGCCTACCAAGCCAGGGCTGGAGATTGAAGGGGTGACCAAAGAAATTTGCCCCCAGTCACGGAGTACTTCCGCGGTCTCTGTCTGGAAGAGATTCTAAGCGATAAGATTGCCCTATGTATTTTTTTTTTAAGGTGTACATTAAAGTTTTTTCTTTCGTAAGGAAACGGCGATCATCATACAAATAGGATTTACCTAATTATATTGGCATAGTCAGACCATAACTAATTAGGCATACCTAATTATATAAACATTCCTTTCTTTACATTTGGTGACCCGCTTTCTCCGAGACTAGTTATGTATAACTCCACCTTGGTGACCCAAGTTTACTGAGTGGAATAATCCATAATGTTATGTGCACATATTTTTATATGGGAGCTAAAAATTTACTACGAAATATCTAGACGAAAAATCGTAAAAACTCTACATCTTTACTCGCGACACAAGGAGACGGTATGTGTCTGAAAGTCAAAGTCAAAGTCAATAGGTTTATACCAGGTGTTCCTCATGGACCGACCGGTACTGTCCATACAAAGTACTAAGACGACAAATTGTAAAAAGCTACATCTGTAGTCGCGACACAAGGAGACGGTATGTTTCTGAAAGTCAACATCAATAGGTTTATACCAGGTGTTCCTCATTGACCAACCGGTATGCACAACTACATAGTTGTGCCAGAACTTGGAATAACTAGTCGGTAGTTACGTTTGACACAGCTTGGCACAACTAGTTGTGCTATAACTGTTCCTTGAATAGAAGGTTTATATCAGTTGTTCCTCACTGACCAACTGGTATGCACAATTAGTTGTGCCACAACTTGGCACATCTAGTTGTGCTATAACTGGTCCTTGAATAGAAGGTTTATATCAGGTGTTCCTCACTGACCAACTGGTATGCACAATTAGTTGTGACACAACTTGGAACAACTAGTTGTACTATAACTGTTCCTTGCATAGAAATTTTCCATATGACATAATCTTTCTGAGTGATAAATAAAAAACCTAACAACCTATCCGAGTCGGATCTGTCAAGGAAGGATTTTTTTGTTGTCTTAGGTTGTGTCAAACGGAACTAATATTTGTGATGGCACAACCAGTTGTGCATACCGGTTGGTCCGTGAGGAACTCACTGTTTATATTCATTGAAATCACAAGGATCATATAGAAACGACAACTAACTGCGTGAGTTTACAATTTTAAAGTGAATTTACGCTGATTTCGCGGAAAGAGTGTGTGTCAGTCATATTTTTTTACGATGTTTTTGGCAAAGTTTTTGATGATTTCAAGGAATGTTCTTAGATAGGTTTTTTTGGCTACGGCACAAGAGGGCGCTGCGATAGATGATTAAAAATAGGGGGTTTTGAATTTGTAAAAATTTACTTGATCTTCGTTGTGTCGTGGGTACGGATAGAATTTACAAAAATGCTGTGCCTTTTTTGGTTAAAATTGTAATAGATACACCGTTTGAATTTACAAGAATGAATATGAATTCAGACATGTTTTGTAGGCTCGGAGGATTCGTTTGTGTGCAATAAAAGATGATATAATTGAGACGTGATTTTGTTTGAAATTCATCTCGATTTATTATTTATTGAGTTAAAATAAATGATCAGTAATTAAAAGTGGATAATACGTAAAATAGATTTTTAGGTTTAATTAATTATAGTTAGGTATTGTGTATTCTATTAATAAAATACCTTTGCATTGGAATTATAAATGTAGAACGTAAATTAAAAATCGTGTATATTTTTATATATCTTATAGTAATTTGGTTTAAAGGGTTCAAAAATTATGTATAGTAACTAAGTAATTTAAAAGTCGTGGTATATTGAGTAAGTATATGTTGGAATATTTAAAAAAGTTTAATATAACGGAGTTATATAAGTTTTCCTGCCCACCTTTCCTCTATCTTAAGTTACATGTATTGTAACGAATATTTCTTCATGTCCCGAATTGTCTAATTTGTGTGCATCAAACTTCCTTATTACACAAGACGGGATATTACCTTTTTCCTGAAGGTTTTAGTTAATTTTATTTTATTTATTTTACTCCATGCTTTAACTTGATTTAGGCGTGGGCCTAAAACTTGGCCTAAGGCTTAGGAAAAAATACTTAGGTAGATAATTAAGTTTGAGATATTTTTTTGGAGAAATATTATTTATTATTATTTTAGCTAAACAAATACCACTGAAACGCAGCTGATATCGTATTTTTTTTTTAAATTATTGCATTTTAGAGTTTCAAAGCTGGTTTGTTCAGCAAAATTGCCCTACTAAATTAAATTTTCCTTAAACATGATGCGCGTTTAGAAATTAATGTATTTCAAAGGCCTTATCTTCTTTTGAAATACATTAATTTCTATATACATTTCTTTGAAATACATTTCTTCGGCTATATCTTCCTAAAGGCCAAGTGAATGCTCGCACTGTGAAAAAGCATCGCAAAGGTAAAATAATCATTGATTCCGTAGACTCATACGAATCCAGTCTACGTTGTAATCACTGATTTTTTTTTATATTTTCACTACAAATCTGAAATCGAATCTAGACTAGAGCAATTTATTCTCGAGTCTAGATTGAGTATAAAGTTAGCACTCATTGTGCCAATGTTGACTCCAAGTTGATGCCTATTGTCAAGTTTTATATAAAAACGGTCACAAAAACATGCCTTTGCTTAAGCTTTTTTTTGATTATGTTGCAAAAACTCAGGTCACAAAATGGTCAAATCTCAAAATTTTAATTTGGTTTAATGTATTAAAACACTTTCAACTTGAAACCATGTAAAGATTTAAAATAATCACATATCTCTCAACTGATTTTCTTCAGATTTCTTTACATGTCCAAAATAACACGAGAACCTTTTTTTTCGAAAACATTGTGTTTTTTTTATAAATGTAACTAAATCAGGCGACCATTCAAAGATTACTACCTCATTAAAATGAATTTAAATATCGTGTTTCGCTTCTTATACATAATTATAGTGATTTCCTTTTAAAAGTACTAAGCTATTGAATTTATAATTTGGATCACAAGTAGCCGGGCTTAGTGTAAATAAACATACAATAAGACCAAAAATAGGATTCCCTTGGTTCATGGGTTTATGGAAGTACAAGGGCCGTGGTACCACAACCAGACCCGACACAAGTAACTGAAACATTGGTCCCGTTACGAGAATCGGACCTGCACCTCTTGCGTCACAGCCTGCTGGTCGCCCGCCGCGCTGCCGCGATGAGATTCAATAACTAACAGGCCGCCTGATTAGGTAACTGCATAAACTGGTATGAAATGTATTAGGGACATTCCTTATATATAAACGAATTGATGTAACTAGATTAATACATAATGTAAATGTGTTATGTATGTGCTAAATCGCGCTCAATAGGCTAATCGGTGCTAAAATATAGTATGTTATATTGAATGGAATATAATGTTTGAACTATTTTATAACTTTTATTTATGTATCCTTATATATGTGCCACGAAACCTCTGTGGTGGTGCTGGGTGGTGATCCATTCAGTTTACTGTTAAAGCTGTGAATATATTATAGGTATGTATTTATATTTGTGAAATTAACTATGAGCTTATAATTTTAATTAAATAATTCATTGATTCCTGGCGCATGTCGGAAACGGATAGATATTTCGGCACAATTGCACCATGATGATGGGAGAATTTTAACCAAACTGAAAATATAATCAAAAATATGTTAATATCATCCAGTTTTTAGTTCTAAAGACGCAATCACTATGTACAAGTAGGTATATATAAAAAATACAGATGAAACAGCTACCTATCTAAAGATAGCTCAACTGATCCAGATAACTACCTCACGAAGCGTTCCCGAAATACTGGCCGCATTGCCACGCTGAATGCCAATGCGAGCCAGCTCTCTGATCATGCGTAGCTTTGACCAGTCGCCCCAAAAGAATTTTGAAAACGTGAAGGGCCCCAGTTCCCCACGGACCCAGAGTCTACCTCAAAAGTCTCAAATAAGTAAGCCTAAATGAGCATTTATATTTTTTTTTAAACAATATTAGCATTCATATTGTAAAAACGGGAATTTCACGTACCGCGCTATCGGTGAAGGCACTGACTAAGTTTCGACTTATTCCGAGAGTCTTCATCAGAGTGAGTGACGTTCTAACTCCGCGTCGCGCCAGTGCACGATGCGATTCTCGGAATGAGTCGAAACTTAGTCGGTACGTTCACCGATAGTGAGGTACGTAAAATTCCCGTTTTTACAATATTGTGGCGGCCGGTTTCTGAACGAAACTTTCGCGTACACCCAGCGACCAATGAGAGATTCGGTCGCACTTGACATGGCGCGCGAGTTGACGAAAAAAAGAATATTTTTCTTTTTAGACTGTTATATTTCTCACTCCTCCAGACTCGGTTTTGACCATGATAATTAACTTATCTTTTTCAATCCGACCAACAACGTGATATTGAGATCGATGACAATCGGAGGCGCATATAAATAAATAAATAATGCTGGACAATCCACACAGCATCATCTAGCCCCAAGCTAAGCAGAGCTTGTGTTATGGGTACTAGATGACTGATATACTTAATACAATACATTACATAGATAAATATTTTTTTATTATACATAGAAAATACCCAGAACACCCGGAACAAATATTTGCAGATCATACAAACATTCGAACCCGCAATCGGCGGGAATCGAACCCGCAACCTCCTGTGTAGCAGGCGGACCTTTGCCGACCGCGCCACATCGGTCGTCTTTGTAATAGGAATTAGGTTCTTATAGTGTTCTGAGTGTAGTGAATAAAAGTTGATGGATAGAACTCTGTGTTTACTAATAATGAACCTGCCACAAGTTCTTCCAAAATATGAATAATCAAATTCAGGACAGTTTTTGCAATATTAGCATATTAGATTCTTATAAGTACATACCTAATAGAAGATACCTATATCATTACTTACTGCTTGATGTCTACGGGCTGATGTTACGATAGAGTTAGGAAAAATATTAAAAAACAAAAATTTCTAAAAGTGCTTTAATAAGATAATAAATTAACATTTTAAACTACAGATTGCAGGTCAACGATGTGTCAAAATAAGTTTAATACAAGCAAAATAATACTATTCGCCAATTCGAGATAATAAAGAACTATCTAAAAATAACCAAACCTATGTAAATTACAAATGGAGATTATTGATAAAATTTAAAGTATCTGTGGCCAGTGTAATTTTGCAAGGGAGCTACGAGACTTTCCTTTTAAATATCGGTCTGTTGACAAAGTAGTCTGAGTTTGAGGCATAGTGTACGCCAGCCTTAAAATGATCTTGCCTTTTGTGGTCAACATTTTCACAGAAGAGAGCAAAATATTACTCTAAGAACATCTGTATACTTATAGTTTCACAGCCAGAACTGCATGAGTGTGACTGATAGGGAAGTGCACGGCGCGACGCGGAAGGAGAAAGTCGCAACCACTCACCCTGATGAAGACTCTCGGAATGAGCCGAAACTTAGTCGGTGCCTTCACCGATAGTGCAGTACGTGAAAATTCCCGTTTTTACAATATGAAGGTATTAGTTATTATGAAACCATTTCGTTGTATTGATTACCGATTACTTGAATACAAGATGGTCATTGTCTTTTGCATTAACCATCGAACATATTTATTTTCTGGACCATACCTCCAAATTATCTATGGTACCGGACAAAACGTATGATTTATCATACAATCCTACTACTATTATAAACGCGAATGTTTGTGAGGATGGATGTTTGTAACTCTTTCACGCAAAAACTACTGAACGGATTTTGATGAAACTTTACAGTGATATAGCTTAAATACATCAGAATACCACATAGGCTACTTTTTACTCGAGTACCACGCGGGCGAAGCCGTGGGCAGAGGCTACATTATATACGAGAACATTCTTTTGTGACCCAAGCATTTAAAAGTGTTTTACAATTTTACACTTTTTATCAGCAAAAGGCTGAAAACGGAATGGACTAAGGAATCGAGAATGAAAACTGGAAAATAGATTCTACGAAATTCTATACTAGGTACTGGCCCTCAGCTTATTATTAACTTGAACATTTCACTTATAATCAGTAATGTTCTTTTAACCCTGACTATCCTAAATTCGACAATATAAATATATTGTTCAAGCTAAGTGTACATATTTTTCCTAATATAGTCATTGTATAATCAAACTATATCATGTACAATACAGTTTATTGACTGATTAGCAGAAATATTGGCCTCGATTCTGTTAGAACACAAACTAAATTTAAACTGTCGCTCTCTTTTACTGATAGTGCACGCAAGAGATGTCAAATTAGTCAGATTTAAGTTTTCCATACAAATTTAGTCGTAATTTCAAAACATGCTGACTATAAACACGAACCTTTGCGGCAGCGTAAGCTGTTTCGATAAGAGTAAAATTCTTGCATCTCTTTCTTGCTTATACTATCAGTAAAAGAGAGCGACAGTTTAAATTAAGTTTAGTTAGTGTACCTACTACAGAATCGAGGCCGTGGTCTGAAACGATTTCTGATTAATCAACAAAACCAACGCTGCACATCGCATTTGAATAAATAACTATATTAATGAGCCTTGTGAACAAAATTAGGTACACGATTTCTGTCCCTATTTAAAAATCCCGGCGCGTTTTGCATCATCAATTGCAACGGCCCCGTAGTGACTTGTGGCTATCTAAGCTAAGAACCATCCTTGATGTAGACAAATAAAAATCGCATAACAAACTTATATCCAAGCCTGTTTCGGCGATAAATGGTAAAGACAAACAAACACACAAACCTCTTATAGCAAAGGCTTATACGCGCTTCTCATAGTGGGTAAAAAATATCAAATACAATAAAGCTTAGGTCTAATTATTTTACATAAATTTAACACTAAAGCTCCGCTTTGGTACCTACTTTGTTAGAATCAATGCTTACCTTATACTTATTTCGAAATCAAAATGGCGTTTGATGTCATAAACTTTATTAGTATTTTTATTGAAAATTATTCTAAAATCCGGTTTATAACCCTAAATTAACTAATACTGCGTGTTAAAACTAAACCGAATTAAATTGGTTAAAGAAGATGTCGGCTACATTCCGGACGGACGGTTTCGTGTCCGCAGGATCACGAAATGTGTCTTTTAGGATGTAGCCGTAAAGACGCACTGAGAAAAGGAATGGACAGATGATTATCTGGACACTGATTATTTTAGCATTAACCTGCTTCGTAATAAGGCTACCAATTCTAATTCTCTATTATAAAACGATACTTAAAAGTACGAAGGCATCGCTATAAATGCTCTAAGGCTTTATCATTTTTTTTAAATGTTGCGATCGATTATTTTACAGGAGTGCCACCTACTGAGTAGATTTTGTGGTAATTGCCGAATCCCTAGATATTTTTGTTCACCTTATTCTAGAAATATACGAATTCAAAAGTACATTTAGTATAGTAAAATAACTAAATTTAAAGTAACGTTTTATATAGATTTAGATACCTATATTATTTGATTTTATGTACATTATGTACTTTGATCAAGCTTTGGTATTCGAATATTCGCTATATAAAAATAATATACATTTCATAATAAAAGCTGCACTAAAATCTACACCTATCTGTTTTAAATACATTTGCAAATCAAAAATAACTACCTACTTATCCTTACCAAGCACTTCTATCACAGATGTTAAATATTCCTACAGTCCAATTGTTTGACTGCGTCAATTTTCACCAAAACTTGTGACTCCGAAATCACACCACGGTCATAGTAGTAAAAAATATTCATTTCAGTTAATTAAAAGGAATTTATCGTCTATAGTCATTGAAAAGATCATTCATTTTGACATCGTTCACTTTTTTATTTTATTTTTTTCTCCAACTTGCTCGGATTGATTAATTATTAAAAAAAACAAAACGTCAATCGGTTCTTTTCAGTACGAAACGAAATAACACGCCAACAATTTTCAACACTACAATAATAGGTAGTTATTTGCTATTATTATTGTCGTGTGCTTTTTTTTTTGTTTTTTTTTTTCTTATTCTTGGAGTACTAGCGAGGTTTTTTTAAGTGCACACTTTTACTAAGTATTCTATGGTGTGTCATGCATGAGATATTACTGAATGCGCATTTTCTTTTCAAACGTTTAAAAAAAGAACGAAGACCGTTCATTCCACGCAATGGCGGGAATGAAAATCTGAAACTGTGGCTGTTTCTCTATCTTTATCTCAATTTTAAGTTGTTTGATAAAAAATGAATAGTTCATCGGAAGTATTTTATGGTTTCTTCGCAAATTAGAAAAAAGTACTACACAAGTCTTAGCCGATATAGAAATTAACGGAATTTCCCTTGGGAAAGACGCGACTTCGCCTTGTCCTTTCAATATTACTCGGCCGTGAATTGTGTATGAAAATTATTATCCGTACCTATTGTTTATTATTGTTCGCTAGTGTCGATTCGTTTCATGGAATCGACAGTTAGTTACATTGTCTACCAATTATATATTCGTTGACAATACTGCCGTCATAAGAAGAAAAGCCGTAACTTACAATTTTGTCAAAAATGAGTTAGATACAGATTCGGAATCAGCAAACAAAAAGCTATCTTATGGCCTCACTCATAAAGCGGTAACTCGAATGAATCAAAAGATACCATAACGATTTTCGTCGTAACTACGTAAAAAATTGAGGTTTTAAAGTCTGAAAAGGCTTAATTTCAAAATTACGGCCTTTTGTTTAAGTATTCACATCTTGCTTGTCTGTATGGCCGTAACTCCCATTTAAGGCCTTTTAGATTGATACAATATAAATATCACTTTAGATTTGCTAAAATGAAAAGCCGTAATTACCAAATGAGGCCTTTCATGGGAGGCCTTTCATCGTTCAGTTGCTAGTTTGGGTCACGCGAGTTACAGCGTTGAGTGCGACTGGCTCAAACAACGACCATAATCAAAATTACCAACAATCGACGAGCACTGGATTTGTTGGTACTCATAATAATTATGAAAATAATTCACAATACTTTGTGAGAACAGCCAATTCATACAGCAGCGATGAAGACTTCAATTCAGTACTTGGTAAAGACTATGTGTCACCAAACACACAACCCGCTCGAGTCTTGATCTCGAGCGTTGATTCGGATTCAGACTTTATACGGAACTCTCACATTCTTCCGGAATTACTGACAGACAATCTAAATTCAGCTCGACAAAACGAAAATGATCTAGATTCTGATTTAATTCCGAACTTACATCATATCCAAACGGAATCTGGATTTGCTACTGGTTCTAACAACGTCGGAAGTCGGAATAACCAAGAATCGACGAGCTCTAGATTTACTGGTGACAACTATTATAGAAGTAACCCACATAACATTGCGAGAACAGCAAATTCACACAGCAGCGACGAAGACTTTGATTCAGATGATTCAGTACTCAAGTACTCAAGTATTGGTGGCACATAGTCTTTATCAATAAAGACTATGTGCCACCAAACACACACCCCGCTCCAATTTTAGAAAGTGATACAGATTGTAACTCCATTATTTCGAACTCACAACCGCAACAGATATATAAGAGAATCACCGCCAGAATTGCCGCCAGAACAGAATAAATTGACTAAAAAAGGGGCTATACGCAAAATTGTACATTTCAAGCCATCTTGTTACTTAAGCAATGAAACAGGAGAGAGAATACCAGTCTGCAAAGTTTTCTTTCTTACGACGCTTGGCTACATTAAGACCAACGACAAGGCTGTCAGAAATGTTTTGAACAACCATGACGCGAAAATTATTGACAGAAGAGGTAATAACAAACAAGAAAGTAGTTATAAACCGTGATGTAATCAGAATCCATATTGAAACTTTTAAACCGAACATTTCACACTACAGGAACCGAACATTTCACAGTCATGCGCCTAATAGAAGATTATCGATTAAATTGATGTACAACGACTATAATGAGAAATATCCTAGCAATTCACCCATTTCTTATGAAGTGTACAGAAAATATATAAAGAAAATGAATATTTATTTTATCAGGCTTGGCCATGAAGAGTGTGAAATTTGCAAGCAATTCGAAATTCACAATCCAAACTCTAAAGAATTGCGTCACAGAAACTGTGACATCTGAAAAAACTTTGACAAATATCATGAACGTTACATCTTGACAAGACAAACATATGACATTGATCGCGAAACTGCTACAATCTGGTGCAGCAGCTGATGTGTCAGATATTATGACATTTGCTGCTATATGGCATGAAGTTATTTCTGGCAGGAAGAAGGATGACATCATTTGTGCGTTTAAAGCCTTTTTGGAGCACTTCAGAGACTTTAAAAAGATAACTTTGTGGCTCGATAATTGTGCAGCACAAAATAAGAACTGGGCATTATTTTCTTTTATGATTTACTTCATAAACTCTCACGAGACTACCATCAACACCATCGTGTTAAAATATTTCGAAACGGGACATACTTTTATGTCCGCAGACGAGTTCCATCATCAAGTAGAGGATGACTTAAAGAAAAAGAAAAAAAAATACTTTAACGATTTCGCAGACGCAGTTTCTTCAACAAATAAAAGAAAAACTATTGTAAAACAGATGGTTGTTACTGATTTTTTCAATATTGCCGATGATACCTCCAATGTCAGAATTCAAAAATCCAATCCACGAACATATTTACGTGATATGTGTGAGATATGCTTTCAAAAAGGAAGCTTTTCAATGTTTTACAAAAACGATTTCAACAGCCAAGATTGTATACAGTTAGAATATTTGAAAAAAACTGTCGAGAAGAAAGGTTTTTCTGCTCACGTACAAATACAGAACCAAGAGGAATAACGAGTGAACGCAAAAATACTATCTTGCAAAAATTAGGCCCATTGATGCCAGCAAACCGATTTTTTTTTTGGGAAAATTTGCATACATACAATGCAAAAATGCAAATGCAACAAACCTACTGGTAGACTATGAAGACTGATCATCAAATAATAATGAAAACTATAACATATTAGAAAGAGATATTTTTGTTACATTAGAATTGTTTTTGTTTTATAATAAGTCAAATGTGATTTTCGGTAATGTTCCTACCTACCTAATTAGATAAGTTTCAACTAAGTATTGACTGTTTTTGTATTTTTCCATCAAAATAATATTTGAGGAGGTTTTTTTGTTTATTATCATAATAATATTGTTTTTTTTAGATTATAATAATAAGTAAAAAGTGTAGTGAAAATGTTAAAGTCTGATTGATTTAATAAAGAATTATTACGTAGGTATGTATGCTTTCGTTTTAGAAGTCTTTTAGTGACTAGCGTCTTATTTTCTTTACCTGACTACAAATCTATGCTTGAGTTTTTGATTTTATTACTGATATAATTTTATAAATAATGAAAGGCTTGAGTTCCTGATTTTCAGTGCTTTTACTTTAAAATACAAGCCTTAAAAACTTTGTTTAAGTTAGTTTCCTGGCGAGAAAAGTCATAACTGCACCATTAAGGCTTTACATGCAATGGCTTGTGGTCACAAAGGTCGACTTCCTTCCATGAAAAGCCGTAATTACATCCTATGAAATTAGGCCTTTTTAGTGAAGTATTGCTTATTAAATATGATTTTTATGCTTAATTAAAAAGGAAAAAATGAGATAAAGAAGTGAACGAATCTAAAAATCAAAACAATATAGGATTCAAAAGAAAGCTAATTTTTTTTTACGTATTATAAAATAAAGTTCAATAACAAAAAACATTTAGTAAATCGCCGGCCGTCATTTTGGACAAAACTTCAATTATCTCGAAATCAACTTTGACTAAGTTACGGCTTTTCTTTTTATGACGGCAGAATAGACCACGTGATATTTCGATAGCCCATGTCAATTCCATACGTTTTGTAATTTTCTACTAGTGACCTCGCTAATGGAATGTTACTTTGTCAATAAACTTTGGTCTCCTAGACAGGTATGTACTTCTAGCCTATAGTATATATAATGTACTACGATAGCCTATAGTGTAGTCGGCATGTAGTCTATAGGCCAACTGGCCGCGGTGTAAAAAACAGCATTTGATAGACGCATATTAGCATTTGTTCATTTTCTGGCGAAAACGGGCTATATCTAGGAATGTATAAAATTTCAAGCGCAGTATATTTAATTTACAAACTCATGCATTCATAAATAAACAAATAAACATCCAACAGATACATAGTCCCTGTGTCGTGGATATCAGGAACTACGAGTACCGTGGTAGCACAACACGTGGTACCAAATAATCTGCACAGGATACAAACATTTGTCCCACAGCGGAAAGCGAACCCACACTCTCCCTCTTGCGTAGCAGCCGGCCACTCGCCCGCTAAACCGAGGTGCTATAATTAATTAGTTGTTTCAAGTTCGCATACAATGATACAGGTTAAATCAAATATATTGTTAATAAAAACTGAAGCCAACGTTAGGCCAACTTTCACTATAATCTCAGTTTATTGAAATACCACCTTCCACTAAGCCATTGCTAAACCCGTCATCATTAAATTTCTGATAGTTTTTTTATTACACATGCCATGGCAGACAGGCAATAGAACTATTGAGCTCCACTAAGAAAGAGTTTTAGCTTGCGGGTAGTCAGTGGATGGAACCTAAGATAGTTCGTCGTTGCACTCCTTGGAGAAGGATATTCAGCAGTGGACTTTTAAAGCCTGTTGATGATTATACCTACCTGTATTTTCACCATTGTGACTATGGTTTCACTCGTGGAAGCACTTTTAAGGGAACGACCATACGTTTTGGATTTTTCAAATGTCCTTCCCGGTTTCCCCCGTTGTGAGGCGATCGGGAGGATTGTTGATAAGAATTTTCAAAAACTAGCAATAATTTTTTTGAGGCAAAATCGCAATCACACTTAAGTACGATGTCACTATTCTTGATTTAAACTCACTTTACATTTATGGTAAGAATCGGTTCAAGATCGCAAATCGCATAACCAATTCCATAGAAAGTTTCTGCCGCTTAGCCACAGATTAATTGACAGGTACAGAGACATGACACGGAATCGTGAAGAAAGAAGATAAGCAAAGATTATTTAGCATAATCACGTTTTTGCATAGTTTGCACATACCAAGTGACAGGTTGCAAGCCTATCGCTGCTTATTGGAACACCATACGATGCGTGCCTTTGAATGTTTGGTTCTAGGACCATACAACTTCTCACGGTTTTCGTGTTTTAGTACTCGCAGTAACGTACTATATGCGAAGGAACTTTAATCTTTTTTTTATAATTGAACTGATAATAAGTCCATGCCGATTTGTGTGCCGAGAAATAATGAAATCCAGAGTTTTACATAAAGGTTGCGATTAATAAATCAGTGGCTAAAAAGCGACAGAAAGTTTGTATCGAATTGATGTTGGTGGTTTCATTATCAAAACTGCCTTGTTCTGAACGATCCCTTTATGTTTATGTTACGCGATCAATTCGCTGGTAATGGCGTCCCACACAAACACGAGTCTGTGATGGAGCGCCATTTGAAGCAAGCCCTACAACTGGTACGGCGGCCGTCGAGGGGCCTCATCACTGCCAGTAGATTGAATGAGCGGAGGCGCGAGTGGATCTTCGCACGATGTTAGCGTGGTTGAAGGAGGCATGCCTGAAAAAAAACTATATGATTGACAAAGTAAACTATATGATTGACAAAGAAAACTATATGACTGATAACGTAAACTATATGATTGGCTAGTAAAAGGTCATTACTAAAAAAGGGGCATTTAGGTACCATGATTTGGGAGTTTGTATGTTTCACTAACATCTACCAAAAATACTTCAATTTATAGTTCAGTTTCCCCCCCAAGGGGGATTTCTCAGAGGAAATTTGTGGAATAATCCAATTCTTTGCGTGATCACGGTACATGCAACTTTGCCGAAATATCGGGAAACATACTAACTAATCATAATAAATATACCTCTTTTATGTACCATGTATTGTACTCTTTTGTAATTCACTGTTTTTTTTTTAATTGTTTGTATTTCTTTTCATTTGTACATACAGTGCTGTATTGTATGTGTTGAATAAAAAAACTATCTATCTATATATCTTGTAAAAAAATTATGTTCATAACCATGACAGTTTCAAAGGTTATTTTGTTAAAGGTTGTTTTTAGAATTTAAATTAGTTTTTTGGATATGCAACATAAATTATATCATAGTTACATATATTTTTATAACATGACAATATAATATATAGTTTTTAGTATAGTATTATATGAGTCTTGACGATCACCGCTTTTAAGCGATAAGACCGCCAATTGTTCTTTAAATTATATTCAGTTTTGTTTATTTTATTATATTGTGGAGTACAATAAATTGTCTTTTTATTAAAAAAAAAATCTAAATAATTTTTTTATTCGTTGTAACTTGACGGTATCACTTGCCTTCTGTATCATCCTCCTCGGAGAGCCACTTCTGTATATCAGCCTGGTACATCCTCCTCTGCAAGACCTCTTTCGTCCGAGGCCTGGACCCGACGAACGTCACTTCCACCTGAAACAAGCCAAATTTTAAAACCTTCGCCGTGTTTTTTATCGCTATCGGCTTACACCACTCCCTACTGACTCATGGCAATTTGAGGTAAATGGTGGTAAATGTAACTCACGCCAGGTGGCAGATGGGATCTCAGCTCGTCGGACAGGTCCCCGCTGGCCCCCATCCTCTGAGCCTCCTCCCAGCTCGTGTGCACCTCCTCGTGGAGCAGCTTCTCCTCGTCTCGCTTAGTGGTGCTCCTCTTGTACTGTATCCTGAATCGGAAGGCCTCCAGCACGCTGGCCACCACGATCGTCAGTACCACCATCGTGAATAAGTAGAACACCTTGAAACGTATAGATATATTTAATTCATTTTTAATCGACTTCAAAAAAAGGAGGAGATTCTCAATTATTTTGTTGTCCCACTGCAGGGCAAAGGCCCCCTCCCCTCCTTCCAATCTTCTCTGTTGCCTGCTAGTTATCCAGCTCATCCAGCTGGGATCCAGACTGTGGTGGTCTTCGTCCACAGCTCGTCTGGCATACGACACACATATCCGGCCCAATCCCATTTTAGTTTTGCAGCTCATTCTCAATTCGGTTGTACGTACCTATTATTTTAAAAAGTTACATAGGTACCTACTGGTGCCGATTCTGTTAATGTGTTAGTGTACACTAACTAAACTTAAGTTTAGTACACTAACTAAACTTAAGTTTAGTTAGTGTACTACAGAATCGCGGCCACTGTAGTGAAATAAAGTATATTTATTTATTAATTGACTAGCTGCGCCCGGCGGTTTCACCCGCGTAAGTTTTGATTCCGTGGGAATATCGGCGATCTATTATTAAATTTTAGAACACAAAAGCTGCTATTGTGACTTAACTATGATAGTTAGATATATTCCCTCACTGACTTTTTTGTAGGTAATAATCAGTACTTTAATCATGTAGTATATCATTTTTATGTATCATTAATAGTTTTCTCAGCGAACGCCAAATAATAAATTTTATAGGCAAAATTTTGCTACTTTGGGTTAAATTATTGCAATTTTCTTAAGGATCTTTATTTAAATTATAGCCTATGTTACTTCCTGATAATTTAGCTTTCATTTGGTGAAAAAATGGTTAAAATCAGTCCAGTAGTTTCGGAGCCAATTCGATACTAGCAAACAAACAAACAAAAAAATCTTTCCTCTTTATAATATTATAGATTACCAGCCCACCTAAGTGGCTTACCATGAAATAGATCCTGGTGAACTGTCCAGCCACGCTGGCGTACGCATTCATCAGTATGAACCAGTTATTGACGACCGTAAGCTCGAACAGCGTCACTCCGCTGCTCAGAATGTTCTCGAAGTTGTTCAGGTAGTAATATCCTAAAGCAGTGGTGCCGTTCTCTGACCATTTATAAAAGTCTTCTACCGTTGTGTTCCTGTGGACAAATGGATGAAGAGATTTTGAAGGTAAGCATACTGGTTTACTAGTTTGAGAAGCACATTTTTATATACACACTATCTTCTGGTCACGGCTTCGCCCGCGTGATACCCCGATTAAAAGTAGCCTATATGTGATTCTGATGTATAAGCTGTATTACTGTAAAGTTTCATCAAAATCTGTTGAGTAGTTTTTGCGTAAAAACATCCATCCTCGCAAACTTTCGTAGACAACCTTGGGATAGAGCAGAATGTAAGCAATACGATTACCACTTAAGTTGTAAAAAAAAACGTATAAGTGACTTACACACAGCAGTTCTTGAGTTCATAAGTAGCGAACAGTTCCATTCCGATGATAGCGAAGAAGTAGTACATGACCAGCATCACGCAGCCGGCCGAGGACATCAGCGGTGACAGTAATACGAGGGTCCCGAACACATCGCGGTAACGCTTCTTCAGTTTGTACAGACGCATCAACCTGAAATATAGAATACCTGATTATATCACTTCACTTCATAATTATGGCTTTTGTAACTATAATAGAATACCTGTTATGTCACTTCACTACTTGATTTTGGCTTTTGTAACTATAATAGAATACCTGATTATGTCACTTCACTACTTGGTTATGGCTTTTGTAACTATAATAGAATACCTGATTATGTCATTTCACTACTTGATTTTGGCTTTTGTAACTTTAATAGAATACTTGATTATATCACTTGACTACTTGATTTTGGCTTTTGTAACTATAATAGAATACCTGATTATGTCACTTCACTACTTGATTTTGGCTTTTGTAACTATAATAGAATACCTGATTATGTCACTTCACTACTTGGTTATGGCTTTTGTAACTATAATAGAATACCTGATTATGTCACTTCACTACTTGATTTTGTCTTTTGTAACTATAATAGAATACCTGATTATGTCACTTCACTACTTGGTTATGGCTTTTGTAACTTTAATAGAATACTTGATTATATCACTTGACTACTTGATTTTGGCTTTTGTAACTATAATAGAATACCGGACGTCGGGGTCACCAATGAACAGTTGCTGCACTTGCTGTTCAGCTCTCTTGCTTTATTAAAACCAGTATGTATAGCCACCGATTAATTTTATTAGCTCAATAATTAAAATCACTGTGGCACAGTTTTTATGACACAAAAAAAGTATCTAAGTCGAATTTACGCAGTCAGCAGCAAGGATGTATTTGTTTATTAAGATTTAAATTTTAAGTACTTTATTCTTTATTGTACACACAGAGAATACAAACAAAAAAAATTACATAAATGACATGTACAAAGGCGCGCTTAACCCTAAGAAGAGTTTTATTACAGCAAACCGTTGAGGACGTATTATCCACTACTATTTATCAACAGCTGATAAATAGTAGTGGATAATACGTGTCCACAAACAGAGAAAAAATACAATAATAGCATTCCCCATTGTAGAGACGAGAGGTGGAGAGAAAATCATACCTTAATGGTCGAAAGATGACTACGATGAAAAGCTTGGGCGCTAGCGTCAGCATGACGGCGCCCATCAAGGCCAGCAACGTCACACTCAGGTCAAACACGTTCCATCCGCTCTCCAAGTACACGGGCAGACCGGCTGCCATCATACGCATCAGCGCTTCTATTAGGAACACTGGAAGAACATACAAATATAATAAAATATAATAATCAATATATGTATATATTGATGTTCCGTTAATAACTGGCTGATAAACGCACAGCCTAAACCATAAGTCCGAGAAGCATGAAACTTGGAGGGTATACTCCTCTTATGGTGTAGGGGTGCAATAAGAAAGGAATTTGGAAAATTCTACCCCTGAAGATGTGAAAAGGGCTGAAAAACTTTGTATGAAAAATCATATTCCTTGAACTTACAGACTTGGAACTTTACATAAATATTCTTCAATCCAAATGATAAAAGTCTTATATAATAATTTCCCCAAAATACCCCTCAAAGAGGATGTAGGGAGTGTCAAAGTACAATAGATGAATCAACGCACAGCCTAAACCATAAGTCCTAGAGGCATGAAATTTGGAGGGTTTATTCCTCTTATGGTATAAGGGTGCACTAAGAAAGTAATTTGGAAAATTCTACCCTTAGGCTGAACCTTTGCATGAAAAAATGGTATTCCTTGAACTTACAGTCTTGAATCTTCACATAAATATTTTTCAATCCAATGATAAAACACTAATATAATTACCTCCCCAAACTACCTCTCTAAGGGGTTGTAGAGGGTGTCCAAGTTTGTAAGGGACCTTTTTAAGAGTGGTCCAATTTTTTTGAAACTCGGCATAAATATTATTCAGTACAAATGATAAAAGATATATACATTATTTTTCTAAACTAACCCTCAAAGGAGGTAGGATGGTATGTTAAGTTTGTTCGATTTGCCCTGCAAATCGTGGTGCGATTTGCTGTAAACTTAGTTTGGATACTTAAAATACAAAAGAACTGAATACGTATGAGGGTATTCAAAGAAGCCCTTCAGAGTGGGTGCAAGGCATGCAATTATTTTTGATGCACCTATCAATTATCTATCCAACGCGAGTAAAACCGCTGGCATCGGCTAGTAAAATATATATTCATTTTCAAAAAAAAATTATATTTACACAACTATAGGTAATTTAAAAAAATGTTGGTCATTTTTTCGCACAGCATCATCTAGCATCAAACTAAGCAGAGCTTGTATTATGGGAACTACATGACTGATATACTACTTATATACATATTTTTTTTTTGATTTTTTTTTTATTATTCGAAGCTTATGTGGCGAAGACTAAATGATGCTGTGTGAAAAAATTACCAACATTAATTTGTTTGTTTTGATTAATAAATTTGTTGACTTTGATGATAAACTTACACGTTAAGAAAAGCCAGGTATCCCACGACGCGCAGAGAAGCTTGGCGCTGTCTTGCAGATCACCAGCTGCCTCGCTCACTCGCAACACCATCGAAATGCCATTTCCAATGATAATTGCATCTGAAAGTATAATTATTGCATCTAAAATATGATAATTGCATGTGAAAATTAGATAATTGCATTTGAAAACATGAACATTGCATACTGCACTATCGGTGAAGGCACCGACTAAGTTTCGACTCATTCCGAGAGTCTTCATCAGGGTGAATGGTTGCGACTTTCTCCTTCCGCACGGCGCGACGCGGAAGGAGAAAGTCGCAACTTAGTCCGTGCCTTCACCGATAGTGCAGTACGTGAAAATTCCCGTTTTTACAATATGAATAGTCAAGTTCACGATAGTTTTTGGAATAAAAATGAACATTGCATCTAAATGTATCATAATTGTATCTAAACACATGATAAATTGTATTATCATGTGTTTAGTTGCAATTATAAACTCATAACTATAACTGAAACTTGACGGCTGATAAATGGTAATGGAGAAAGGAAACATGTTGTGCCGACCTCACGTAATGTTGGATAACATAAGGTCAAAGTGATGATTAATCGCATCTAAAATAAATCACTGATAGATTAGTAGGGACGCGAAAGAAGATCACCTCTCTCTAGCCTCAGAGGTTAGCTAGAAGAAAACTGTTTCCATCGTTAAGCTCGCTTTTCTATCCTTTCATCTGTATTTATTTGTGTACAATAAATAAAAATAAAAATTAAAGGTTGCGTGCAAAAGACAATAGACATGTGATGATGATTATGATGATAATAATACTCACACACTACATATTCGAAGTAAGGCCACCTGACCGCCGCAGCAGCTGCCCTCGCTATCGGCTCAAGTGGTGATCTTGCATACCACGGCGCCCTAGCCGCTTGTGGGACCCAGCGGAGTGCGAACACTTCATACAAGTTTGCAAACTCAGTCCGAGTGACCCCGCCCGTACTCGGATCTGTATTCAGCTGCTTGAACATTAGGTAGACGTCTAGACTAGCTAGAAGACAGAAAAGGTTAAATTAAAATCAAAGTACTAAATAAGATTGGACAGACGTAAGATCCCTGAGACAGCGCTTACTAAGCTATAAATGAATTAATGAACGAATTTACGAACATTACCAAGGTTGCCGTTTAAGTATTAGAATCAAATCTAAATTAGAACATTAGAACTGATCCATGTTTGTCACAAAATAGTAACTTAATTGAGTAAGATTTGTGATTAACAAAAGTCAAAATCTTTATATCTGATAATAATTTAATAAGACTTCTTTGTGGTAATTACTACTTACTATAATGAGGGGCATAATGTCGCATCAACCCAGCGAAATGTCGCAACTTCACCGCATGTGGCGCGCGACGCGACACGAGTAACCGAAAGGCATGTCGCGCGGCCCGTCTTCTATGTAAGAGCAACGCACGGCATTTCTCCCGCTCTATGCGTGTGAATGCTTCGTATACTACTGCTAACATCTGTATAAACATAAAAATAATTAAGATAAGCGTTGTCTTAAAATGCTGTATTTAAATACAAATACAAATTTAATTCCCTGAGTACATAAAACTTACCAAGTTCATAAGAACGTAGAGTACAGTGATGATGTAGAGGATGAAGAATAGGACATACCATTTTGATTTGGCATAAGAAGGCATCATGACGTCAGGGAAACTGAAATAAATACAGTTTAGGAATGGAATCTTTTAAAAAATCGAATCCTATGAACCATAATTACGTTCAGTCATATAAAGAAACAAAAACTTACTTGGCTGTCGTCAATAGAACGAACATGCTGACAAAGGAATCACTGATCGTCTTGAAATGCCCATTGTCTATGTGCTCAGAAAATAGATAGTAACCCAGGAGAGAATACGTGGCCACGAAGAACATTAGTAAACCTGAAATTTTTAGTGAACGTAATTGATGTGCACAATTGATATATCGTAGATGTATCATCAAATACCATTATGATCACTGAGTAGCATTTGTGATGACTAACGCTAATAGATTATCTGACCGTCTCTGTTGATCAATGGATTAGAATAGTGAACAATAATACTCTATTTTTTTACTATAGTAACAATTCGTATCTTACGTTATTGGTTAATCAATGCAGAGTTCATCATTATGCGTGCCACCTACATAGACGACTTCATTACGAGTTTAAAGAACTTTTGGAACAAAATTCTATAATCTTTTACATACATTTCTGATTAAAGAAAGGTAAAAACTTACCTAACATATCAATAATCGGGGGTAACGACTGCAGTATCTGCCGGATGAACCGCCGCACGCCCCCGCAATGCCGTGTGTCGACTAGGAAGATGGGGCGAAGCGCCCGCGTCACGCGGAAGTGTGACGATTGCCGACACAGCACAACGATTGCTTCTAGCACCATTATTAATAACGTTATACCCTGCAAGGGACACGTGGGCTTTATCATCACTGAAAACTGAAATTGTCTCTAGCCAAGTCTGAGAGTAATATAGCTTTAAGGCAGGCCACCTGCCTGATGGTTAGTCGACAATGTGAGGGCAATAGATGAGCAAAGTATGATATGTTTTTATGTATTTTTGTAATTTACTACTGTAAGTAGGTATACTACTATTTGTATATACTTACTTCAAGACACAATTTTAAAGGAAGTAATGTAAAGTAAAAAAATATTTATTTTCTTAGAAAACGAATACGTCATTATCTCGAACTATTAATATTTGAATATCCTTACATAAGTACTGCTTATAACATTTTGTTATATGATTATCTGAGCCTAAGGGTTACGAGTGGAGTGTCAATTCGAGAATATCCTACCCTCCGAACTAGTTGGAGAATGTATCTCGTCGGGCAGTGTCTCTCGCTCAATTATAAAATTGTTATAGATGAATAATTATAAATGATCCTGCCTTACCTTTAACATGGTCCGCTTGTGTTTGAGTATAGTGCTCCAACCAATCCACTTGAGTTTGAGATGAAGCTCAACTCCTATCACAGCCAACGCCATCAGCTCTATAGTGCCATGTGCCCAAACTGGAAGCTAAACGAAACCATTTATAAAACACTATCATTTTGCTGAATGACATGCATCAATATTTAAGAAGCTTACTTAGATGACTCTCCTGTGGAAAAAAAACAAGACAACCACCAAGACAAAGATTTATTCTAAAAGAGAATACAAAAATACTTCTGTTTCTTCTTTCAGTCTCAAAAATAAGGACACAGACAGAACCGTTGTCTTGGGTGCTCACTCATACTACTAGCGCTGATTTCAGTCAATAAAAGACGCAGGCAACAATACAGTATTAACTTCTCAAATGCGATAGGCTAAAATTGTGAGCATAATCCATTTTTCATCCATTACCTATGTCAGTCATAATATCTTGATTGAAACAGGAAAGAATTTGTAGGATAGATATGATTATTTAAGTATCTACCTCAAAAGTTGGCACTGCGGGGTCCTCAGTGAAAGCTAGTAGGATCAGAACTAGTGAAGAAACCAGATCCAGACCATGGTACCAGGGGTTGTGTACTCTGAGGTACGCTGGTAACTCTTCTGGACTTGACGGGTGAGAGTCAAACTTCTCATTGTTTAAACCTTCCTGAAAACAAGGGCATTATTTAGTTTCATGCTTGAGATCTCATCACGGATATAAAACAACCAGGTTAGTCTTCACTATTAGGGATATGTCTTCTATTTCAACAGTTGGTCAACCTTATTACAATCAGAATCTATGATGAATCATACTACCAAGATATATGCATATGTTAATGTATGGTAACATTATGGTAGCATAGGTTTTTCTTACTACAACCTAAGTCGATTTTGTAAATAAAATGAATTGATGGTTTTTGTTACGGCTTAATGCTTGTGAATAGACGTGCCTCAACTCACATTTGATCCTTAAAATGAACTTTGCGACGCGTTAATAATGTCACTATATTCTCTCTAACTCTGACTTTTTTGCTCCTACAACGGAAGTTGCGACGCTGATACCAAGAGACAGCGTTACCTCTAAATAGATAGCTGCTTCATGGTAGTTCATCTCCCAATGCTCATCCTCTGACATGTGCAATCCTGAGTGCAGCGAGGACCTGCTGCCCATGTCGAGTGTGCCGTCACCGCCCGCCGCGCCATCTGACTCTGTCCGCGTATCTAAGGCAACACAGCTGAGTTTAACGAACGAAGATAAATCATTTAGAATGTTCCGTCCGAAAACTGAAAGCAAATAGAACAGAGCAAAAAGGATCTAACTAGTCTCTGTACCTAGATATACTAGTTAGATCCTTTTTGGATGGTTTACACCGAGAATAAGAAATAGCTACCTATGAATCGCCAATTGTATAGTAGGTACCTATTGGCCTCGATTCTGTAGTATACTAACTAAACTAAATTAAAACTGTCGCTCTCTTTTACTGATAGTGCAAGCAAGAAAGAGATAGCTACAATTTTAGTGCTGTCAAATTAGTCAGATTTAAGTTTTCCATACAAATTTAGTAGTGATATCAAAACATGCTGACTATAAACACGAAGAAAAGCGGCACGTAAACTGATTTGACAGCAGCACACAGCACTAAAATTCTTGCTATCTCTTTCTTGCGTACACTATCAGTAAAGAGAGCGATAGTTTAAATTTAGTTTAGTCAGTGTACTACAGAATCGAGGCCATTAATAAGTTTTTATTTAATTTGGTTATCTTGTGGTGTACAATAAAGTATTTTTTTGTAACATCATGACCTATATTCATGAAAATAAATGTTCTGATTTTCCAACAAACCATCGAAACTGAAATAGGTAACTATGATGGTAATAGCACTTTACCTGTCACACATTGTTCCATAGAAATCTTCTCCATTGTAACACAAACCCACTGGCCGACACAATGCTAGGATTGACACTGAAATGGTCGAGTACTCACCTACTTGCATTAATAATCCCGGTTACACGCGGTTTCACTTACATACCAATGCTTTAAATTAATGAGTAAGTTTCTACCAGCTCGCTGTTTTTATTCCCACGAGCAAACATTTTTAGTCTATAGTCACATAGCTACTAACACGGCTACGGTCGACGTAAAAGTAAGGACTTACCTATATGTAGCAGCATTTGTTCTAGATATTCTACTAATCGACCTCTATGGCGCAGTGGGCTAAGGCCCGCCTGTAACGCAGATTGTTGCGGATTCGATTCCCGCCGCGGGACAAATGTTTTTATGATCTGCAAATATTTGTGTCGAGTCTGGGTGTTTTCAATGTATAATATGTATGTATTTTAAAAAAGTATATAATTAGTGTAATTATTATCAGTCATATAGTTGCCATAATACAAACTCTGCTTAGTTTGAGGCTATATGATGCTGTGTGAAAAATGTCCAGCAGTATGGTCGATCAGTGAAATCAAAATGATCTTATTGTTTGATCATCTCCCGTCGCAAAATGTCTCTATCTATATACCTACCAATTTCTATCATCGCATAATTTACTAAGTAGTCTTATATGTATCTACTAACAAACTGGATTGTGTTGTCTGCAATAAAACCTTTTGATTTGATTTGAATGTTTCAGGGTTTTTGGATTTTTACATTTTAAAGGAGGGAAATGGGGGTTGAAAGTTTGTATGGTAGTATCGTTTTTTTAAAAGGTAGGAACATGAAAATTAGAATTGTAGCTACTTATCATAAATTAAAAAAAATGTGTTTCAGTGTTTTTAGATTTTCACATTTTAAGGGAAGGAAATGGAGGGGTGAAAGTTTCTTTAGAAGTATCGGTTTTTTTGATAGGTAGGAACTTGAACATTGAAATTGCAGCTACTCATCATAAATAAATAATGACGTGTTTCTGGGTTTTTAGATTTTCACATATTAAGGAGGGGAAATGGGGTAAAAGTGTATATGGGAGTATGGGTTTTTTAAACACAACTCCACGCGCGCAAAGCCGTTGGCATCAGTCAGTTATCTACTAGCTTCTGCCTACGGCTTCGCCCGCGTGGTACCCTGATACAAAATTAACCTATATGTTATTCTGATGTATAAGCTATATTACTATAAAATTTCATTAAAATACGTTCAGTAGTTTTTGCGTGAAAGAGTAACAGACATCCATTCTCACAAACTTTTGCCTTTATAATATTAGTAGGATTATGCCTACCAATTCGTCCAATGGTAAACACAACTTTCTCTCGAACTTTTTTCAGTGAATCCAAAACGATTTCCATTCTACTTAATTCACTCGTCACAAAAAAGAGATCTCATGAAAATTAGGTCAGCCACGCTGTTCACCCTCAACGAATTGAGCTCAACTGAGTTAGGTAATGTTGGCTGAGAAAACAATTGTACTTGTCAAGATAAAACATTAAAATGTGCAATATTTATTTTAACGTCAGAGCATTTTTACAGATACATTATAATTTTACTGAAAAAGTGATTAATATTCGCCTACTCTAAATTTATTTTACAATGAATGCTTCTATTGAACATCAGACTTTTCACCCGTTAAGTCTCAGGGCGGCAACGCGCGAGTTAACTTCTGGTATTACAAGAGTCCATAGGTCACGGTAACCGATTACCATACCAACATCTGACACTATGATTTGTCGAAGAAGTTTTTACTACTAACTAAGGCTACTTACTAACTATAGTGATCGATTTCTATGCAAAAAGATGGCAATAGGCCTCCATATTTTTGCCTAAGTAGGTACATGTATGTATGACGGACATTAGAAGTAGTGCCAAGCCTACATGACGACATCTTTGCTAGGAAACCATTTGGTACTTATTGTACGAGACTGAAAATTGTACGAGTTTGAGTGCCTGAGGGATTCAAAAACCTGAAATTACAGGTCACCAGCAGATTCCACAGATTTTACCAACAATGCCGAGGGATAGAGTATTGCTTATAGTGTATTGTGAGTATTGTAAGGGTTCAGTGTAGTTGTGTGTGTGTGTGTGTGTGTATGTGTGTGTGTGTGAGAGAGATTAAGGGAAGTACTTCTTAATTGTTCTGCAAGACTTCTCTGCGTGACAGTACATATACCAGCTATCAACCAGCTGTTTCATTCAATGGCGTGAATACTTTGACTTTGTATTGAATGAGGAATCTACCTCTATACTTACATGCAGCTTAGACAAATCACTATTAGGTTTTTTTTTAGGTGTACTTAGTATAACCATGTAACTGTAAACTTAATTATCCTATCCTACTAATATTATATTATAATATTATAAATGTGAAAGTTTGTCAGGATGTTTGTTACTCTTTCACGCACGGATTTTGATGAAACTTTACAGTGATATAGCTTATCCATCAGAATAACACATAGGCTACTTTTTATCCGGATACCACGCGGGCGAAGCCGTGGGCAGAAGCTAGCGATTAATAAATAAAAAAAAAATATAAGGACTTACGAGGAATTGGCGTGAATACACTATAATATTTAAAATTCACGTAGTTTATAAATTGATGTTTCTCTATGGTCCTTGTGATTTCAATAAATAAAAACCTATTGTATTTGATTTACTAACTTAAGTGGCACATTGAGGTGCACAACTTTTCACCATCGTTCAGTAGATCCTTTTCTTGGTCAACATGACTGAACCTGGGCAAAGACCGAACGCAGTGTTATCAAGAAGGAGCTCAACACCTATGAAATTTACAGGGAATGGGGGCGGGGTGGATTAAGACCCGAGTTCACCAGCACAATAACGGGTGGTTAGTTCCTAATCAAAGCTTTTTGAAGCATGTTTTCATAGGAATCTGTCATCATAATCAATGGTTAGACTTGTGTTGTTATTGATGAACTTATGCCTCAGTTGTGTCTTCTGTTTGCTAACCACGTAGTAGCAACCTGGGACTAGCCAAAAACGTGTCTGCGCTCATTCCCCTGTGCATCACGTTTTACGCCCTATGCCCCTGTAAACGTTATAAGGGGTGGTCTGAGTTAATTGGTTTACCGATACCGAACGAACTTAGTAAAGGCGAAATTATAAGCATGTAAAAAAACACCTCGTATTCTCCCCTATCGATGAGGTAACGTACCCCATTCCACAAGATGTAAGCTTGTTTAGTAACATAAGTAAAGGCCCGTTCTTATTTACGGCGGTGGCGATGAAAGAGAAAAGGTTTTTAAATACACTGATTACCATCGCCACCAACTATTAACGTGTCCAGTGCGGGTCCTAATGTAGAAAACTGTCATGTAACAGATTTACCTATAACGGCTGTTACGGCTGTGACGTCATCCCGACCTTGCGCTCGCTCTTTCAAGGCTCATAAGTTATTTACGCGTAGGGGTAAATTTTGTGGCCCGAAGCTTCGCGTTGGGTCTGATTTTAGACGTTTTAATTTACTCGGTGATGTCATAGTTAGTCTGCAGTGTGACTTTTGTATCATCAAAAGGGTACTTAATTGAAAATATGTCATTCATATTATAATAATAAATAATAATAAATAATGCTGGACATTTTCACACAGCATCATCTAGCCCCAAAGTAAGCAGAGCTTGTGTTATGGGAACTACATGACTGATATACCACTTATATACTTTTTTTTTGTAAATACATACATATTATACATAGAAAACACCCAGACACGATATATTGGTGACCCCAATGTTATAGATATAGAACTTTTTCTTTTTTTATCCTAACTAATATTATAAACACGAAAATTTGCAGTATATAGGCTGCCGTTTGTCATTTTGCCAACGATAAGACCTTGTGAAGTCGTGCTTTCTTCAAGACATGACAATAGCCGGCGCGGATTACCGTTAGTAGGTAAGTAGGTAACTCTACCTACCATGGCAAGGTGACGGCAGAATATAGGGGATTTACGAATGGTAAACTTTTAGGTAGATTGTCTGTACCGACTAGAACTTTTTGATCTAGCCCTTTAGCCCACAAAGCAATCAACGTGAGTCTACTGCATACCTATACCTATGTATGTTTGTCAACCTCTGTCGCGCAGTGGGCGAAGGCCCGCATGAGACGCAGAAGGTTGCAGGTTCGATTCCCGCCGCGGGACAAATGTTTGTATGATCTACAAATACTTGTCTCGGGTCTGGGTGTTTTCTATGTATAATATGTATGTATTTACAAAAAAATATATACATAAGTAGGTAGTATATCAGTCATGTAGTTCCCATAACACAAGCTTTGCTTACTTTGGGGCTAGATGATGATGTGTGAAAAATATCCAGCATTATTTACTATTATTTATTATGTTAATATCTACAGGATCAGTCCTTTTTTAGGGTTCCATAAAGGAAAAAAATGGTACCCTTATAGGATAACTTCGTTGTACGTTAGTCCGTCGTCCGTCTGTATGTCTGTCAAGACCCTTTTTTTCAGGAATGCGTATCAAGTTTCTCAGGAGAGCGTGTACGAGGTCTGGTATCAAGTTGAAATTAATATCAAATGCGTAGGTCTACTGTCCCTTGGAGCTTTAAAAAAATCAAGCTTCTAAGTTAACGCAATAAAAAAATATAGCTATTAATGCGACATACATCGACATATTGTCGACCTCTGTGGCGCAGTGGGCGAAGGTCCGCCTGTGACGCAGAAGGTTGCGGGTTCAATTCCCGCCACGGTACAAATATTTGTCTCAGGTCTGGGTGTTTTCTATGTATATTATGTATGTATTTACAAAAAAAAATGTATATTAGTAGTATATCAGTCATGTAGTTCCCATAATACAAGCTCTGCTTAGTTTGGGGCTAGATGATGCTGTGTGAAAATGTCCAGCATTATTTATTATTTATTTATTTTATACATATATTTTGATATTCGCAAATAAATCAAAACCTATAGGGTACTTCCCGTTGACCTAGAATCATGAAATTTAGCAAGAAGCAAGGTCTCACAGCACAAGTAAAGAAAAAGTCAAACCAAGAAAAAAAATGAGATTACAAACTTACATTTTAGTTGGAGATTTGACTGTGACGTATATCGATGTATGGGAGAACATTTTTCAACTACAAACTTTGACTTATCTTTTCGTTAGAGCAATATTTGGTGCTTTCATATTTTATGGACTCGAGTAATGTTAGTTATTTTGGTGAATATACAAGCTTGTACGAAACCCTCGGTTCGCGAGTCAGACTCGCACTTGTCTAGTTTTTAATCAGCCCTTTGTACGTACCTTTGTAGTTTAGAGAAATTAATAGGATTCGTACGAGATTTTGAGGGTTTCGCATCAGGCATCGGCCCATACCACGCTAACCATGTACCTACTTACTAGGTATTCCTCAACTTTTCCGTCACTGACGCTACTTCTACTTACTAGGTATTCCTCAACTTTTCCGTCACTGACGCTACTTCTACTTACTAGGTATTCCTCAACTTTTCCGTCACTGACGCTACTTCTACTTACTAGGTATTCCTCAACTTTTCCGTCACTGACGCTACTTCTACTTACTAGGTATTCCTCAACTTTTCCGTCACTGACGCTACTTCTACTTACTAGGTATTCCTCAACTTTTCCGTCACTGACGCTACTTCTACTTACTAGGTATTCCTCAACTTTTCCGTCACTAGCGCTACTTCCAATCTTCCGCTGATATAAGAACCTAACTACTCATTTCTTAACTTGTCCGTTTTTGTAACTCCACACCATCCATCCATCTCAACATTCGCATCTCAGCCGCGTGCACCCTTGTTTCATTAATCCCTTTGATTGCCAATACTCAGAGCCATACACCACGAAAGGTCTTTATGATCGTTTTGTAAATTTTCGCTTTCAGCCTAAGGGGCATTCGTGGATCACAAGTACTCTGTGACCTACTATGATTAACAACAAAAGAAAACACGATGAATCACAGTACAGTAAATTGTTACTTTGCTGTGACTTAAAATTAAAAAGTTTATCAAACTCACATGATTTTAGCCTGTACCAATGATATCGTAACGAGTAGTACACTTTGTCGCTTAACTGGACCACTTTCGACATTTTTACCATATTTTGTTACAATAATGTAGATCTACATTATTAGTTGTCACTCACAAAAATGTAGGTAGAACGGCATTGAGCGAAATAGCAGGAACACCAAACATTTTTAAAGAAATGATATAACCTAACTATATAATTCTAAACTCTAGTTAGGATTAAGCTCGCCTTTGTACATATCCTATATGTAAGTTTTTTGTCTGTATTAAGAATAATTCTCTAGAGATTACCCTAGGATCATAATACCATGGAACGTAGAACGTCCCGCGACTTCCATCTTCTGATCTTTCTTTTCTATATGCACCATCTTTTGATATTGTGTTCCGAAGAGTTGATTTTTCGAATATTACTCCGGACAGGCCACGGATGTTAAAGTCAATAGGTTTTTATTTATTGAAATCAAATGGACCAGTCGCTGATTCCTTGGTGTGTCACGGGGTTACTTCGGGTTTAACAAACAAATGGTAACTTTAGATTGCAAATAGTCAAGGGTCAAGGTGGATCTTCAAATGTAGTTCTAAATTTTAAACTTAAGTCAACGATTTTAAGAGATAATTATGTAGATTTGCCGTTGACTTTTGTATTAGTCCTAAGACTTTTGTCCGTATGACAAATGCCGTCCAAACTTGTGACATCGTCACGCGTGTCTGCCACGGTCACGGGGTAATTTATATTGAAACATTAAAAATGTGGACGTAGCATTCAATTCCTTAGTAAATCTCTATACATCAAAAGGAACCCTGGGTGCCTTAGTCCTAGGTACCTAAAAGTATTCATATTGTAAAAACGGGAATTTTCACGTACTGCACTATCGGTGAAGGCACCTTCACCTTTTTCACCTTCACCTTTGGTGCCTTCACCGATAGTGCAGTACGTGAAAATTCCCGTTTTTACAATATGAATAGTCAAGTTCACGATAGTTTTTGGAATAAAATACCTAAAAGTAGTAGGGTATAGCCTAAACCTTACTGTTTAGGCTGTGCGTTGATTAATTGCTACTAGATGATAAAATAATTATACCCTAGACTCAAGAGGAATAAATATTTGCAGATCACACAAACATAATGTCCATTGCGAATCGAACCCGATCCTCTTGCGACACCTTCTCGCTCGTTGACGGGTCACGGACGAAGATCCAACCAAATGTTGAGCACCTCTCCCTGATAACAAATCTGTCAAGATAACATGATAACGCGAGACGTTATTCATACTGCAATAATATCAGTAGGTAAGTATCATAGAACACATAAAATACTTGTGGAGAAATATCAAGTAGGTAGACTTGATATTACCGCTGCTACTGTTTCGCACCCGAAAATGGTCAAAAACATGACTAATTTCATTACTTACAAAAATGACGTTGTGCTTAGGTCGCGAATTTTAATAGCTGCTCTAAAATAGAGCTTGTAATAGTAATCATCAAAATCGGTTTAAATTACGTTTGTATGTAAAGAGTGACATGATGTGCTTTAAACAAACACAAATCAATTTTAAGCAAGCATTTTACCTGTAGATTAACTCAACACAGGGATGATAGTAGAGTGACACATTAAAGACACCTATTTCTAGCAGTGAATTTAATCTAATGTTGTTGGATGTCAGTTTTGCATAGACATACCTAGATTAGAGACATATTCAGGCTAAACTTCCAGTAACCACTCAAGCAAATGGGCAAAATATAGAGTAGGTGCATTTGTTTAGGTACTAAAAGTTAACAGTATTATTTAATATTTTGATTTTTATGACACAGGTAAGACCTAACCCTAGGGTCCTTTTGGGGGACCCTTACCGGTCACAGCTCCTAAAACAAACATATCTGAAACATTGGAGCTACCTACAGCCAACTGCAGAGGTTTTCTAACTGAAGAAGAATCGGGTGCCTACATAATCTTGGAAAATGCAGGCATAGTAAACTCAGTCAACAGTCAGAGTCACTCCACAAAGCCTTCTAAGATCTCAGGAAACTTCTATGCTTCTGAGCAGAGTTAGGCCTCACACATTATAGACAAACTTTGAGTCTGACTGCAGAAAAGGGATTCAACTTACAAACAGATACATGAAATTTGATGATGATTTAACACATCCCAAATAAAACATAATTGGATAAGTTCCAGTAAGATTGAAGTCAGATTGAGAACATTCATTCATAAAATACAAATTGGCCTTAAAGGAATTGCTGATTTAGATGCATGAAGCTGAACTAGATAATCATTTCTAGGCCGATTGAGTTCATACCTACTGATATAGGGTGAGCACGGTCACATTAACCAGATCTAACTAGATTAGGGAGTCTTCAAATTGAGAACCATGGATAAAATCGAATTTATTATAACAATTAAATAAAAACTTATTATTAAAAATTAAACTTGGGAGTGAAAACTGGCAGTTTGTTACCATGCAAGCAATCTACATGCAGATTTAACACATTTCTACAAAAGCTGCCGACTGCATCAATATGGGCAAAGGCATTTGTTTATGCTATACCTACAAGTAGGCTAATATGTGAGTTAGTTTTAGGAGCACTATGACTCATAGGCTGCGTCATTTCCCCAAATTAAAAGACGAAAGACGACTAACCGATTTAGCCGACTGGCAGACTGGTGAGTAGAGCGTTTTAATGTATAAAACAGATGAGAAATGAATAAAACAAAATGTTATAAATGGAGCAGAGAATGTATTGTTATTACAATTAAAGCGTACAGAAAGTCTTGCGGCTACTGTGCATAGAAAAATCATAGCTTTTCGTTTACTTGTGACGTTTGAGCCGTAATTGTTGATGCTGGTGTTTGCGAAATCATCACTGAACCTTTTGTAACCGTCGGATGGCGAAGACGGGCTCTTCAAAGAAGCCATTTTTCAACACTGATTTTTTTTTATTGTGATGGTTTGACGTTTCCTTCCAATACCTATCACCGTTATGCCAAATTTGACAGATTCTCTATGACAGATTTACGAGGGATGTACTCGACAGAAGTAACGCCTGATTCTTTTGAAGTCATAGTGTGTTCTTACATAGGCAGGTACTGGTTTTTCATGAGGTACGATGCGAATTTTACATGCTTTTAAATTGTTCATTCTATCTATCGCAGCCGCTTTCAAAGGTATAAAAGCGCAAATAATAGAAAGATGTGGAAGAAAGGAAGGGAAGCTTTTGCCCTGCAAAGTGCCTACAATTATAATAATTGTTAACTGATGACTACCTATTACAATATTAGTAAATATTTTTCGATACTTACATTATTGACCGCATTTCATTCAACAAACATTTTAACAATAACCTAAAATAGTATGCCATCTGTGCCACCTACACTTTAACTTTGCACTTTTTATAATATTTATTTTGTTACACCTACTCTTGCTAAGCTTTGGCCCCAATAATGGCACAAGTAGATATACTTACTTTGAATTAATTTTTAAATTATGACAAAATAACAATAAATAATAACGCACCTAACGCCAACTTTAATGATCCATTCTAAATCTATTTTTTAATTATGAATTATTTGTCTTGAAGTATAAAGTCACCGATTTTTTTCCATCAAACATGCTGTCAAGTACGTCACTATTTGACAAACCATAGACAAAAACTTCTGAAATAAATTCTTTTTCTTGAACCCGGTTCGAATGTGAGTTGGAGAGTTGTGTTTTTGTTGAAAATAAATCCAAAATAATAGCTGAAAACACGCGAAATTTCTCCAATATTCCGTATGATTATAAAAATCCATCCTTCAAACAAGTGATTCAGTTCAATATTTCAATTTACCTTGTCCTCAAAAACATTGTTTTGTCGGGATGAAGTTTGACGTTCGTCGAAGTGATTGTGTGTGATTAGTGCTTCTTCAAAATATATCTGTGAAATCTTTGTATACCGGTGTAGCACGGTTACAGCCGAGTATTGCTAGCCCTGGATCACTTGTCAGAAGGAGTTTTAATCCCAAACAAATGAGACATAACCTCCTAGTCAGGTGGTGTATTGTTTTTGAGGTTGTTCTGATGGTTGCAGATCGTGATGGCGCCCCCTCAACCCAAGGCGGCGGCTAAGCCCGCCGCGGCGCCCGCTGGCGGCGTCGCCAAGCCCAAGAAAGTTGGCAAACCGAGGAATTATGATTTGGGAAATGGTGTTGTTCGTTTCTCCAAAAGCAAAATGTTCCACAAGAAGGTAAGAAACTCTTTTAAATCGACTTGTAAACAAAGCGGTAACTTTTTCATATATGATTTATTAAATAATAATTCGTATTTTCCTGCAAAGATTTAAACAATGAGTGGTTAATCTGATTGAGTTCTTGTACTTCTTGTTTATCTTATTCTAAAGTATACTGAAACATCTATATTTCTCTTTAAAGCTATTATTCAGTGATCATAAGGATCCTTGACTAGAAACATCAACTTATGATCTACATAAATTGTTTTTTAAAGTAAATTTACTCCGATGCCTCTGTGCGAACAAACATAGGAGAATCAGGCAACAAACTCTGATTAGTTTTTTAATGACCCTTCATACAGCTCTTCTTTTTTAGGCTTTAATATCTAAATGATTAACCACATTCCAGGCCCTGTACAAGTTTGTGGGTAAGAAGAACCCCAAGGCTGAGAAGCCCAAGCAGTCTACAGTCGTAGTGAAGACCATCGGCGGAGAGAAGAACGGAGGTACACGTAAAGTGCTCCTAAACCGCAGAAAGTCTTTCTACCCCACTCAGGACAAGTAAGTTCAGTATCATCACACCACTGCTGGACATAGGCCTCTCCCAATACGCGCCACTGAGCCTGGTATCATCCTCTTTCTGCCTGCCACCTTTCTTAAGTCATCACTCCAGAATGAGGATCTATTGGAGAACACTAACACAGCTCTAGAATTGAAAGTTAAAGTTGATGGGTTTTTATTAATTTAAATCATATTAACATATTAGAAACATTAACTTAAAAACTATGTAAACTTAAAAATTTAAAGTGGACTTACTCTGATTCCTTGTGCACATCCAAGTTTAGAAGAATCAGGCAACAAACTCTGCTTTTTTTTCCTTATGTTCCTTCATTCAGCTATAGTGAGGTGCCAATCAAACAAGGTGAACTAATTTATTGAGAATGAATTGAGGTATAAAATCTTGAATGGTGATCAAGAACTAGACAAAAGTGTAAAAAGATGCACTCTGGTGCAATAAATCAAGTTATATTTTGGTCTGATCTGCCTGTTGCAATTCACATATTAAAATCAAATCCTCATTGATTAATGTGCAGTCAATATACTGACTGGGGACAGTCTAATTAAAAGTTAAATCATCATCTTGTTCTTGTCCCACATTACTTGGGGTCAGCACATGTTTTCTTCTTCCAATCTCATCTATGAGATGTCATGTCGGTAGCGGTACTCACTTATTTCTTACCCATGGCACCTTACACACAATCCATCTATTTTTCTTTGGCCCACCTCTGCTCTTATATTCATCCACATGAATATTGTAACACTCACTCAGAAGAGTGGCCCTCCTCATGACTTGCTATGGCCAATTGGGCACTAAGGAACTGATCAATTACTCCTCAATTTTTCCATCACTGGTGCTACTCTTAGACTTCCCTTCCTTACAGCTCATTCCTTACAGCGGCCATGGAAGTGGGGGTCAGAGGGGGCCAAATGCCCCCCTTAAATCACATAGGTACCATCCCACCACCCACCTACCAAGCCAGGGCTGGAGATTGAAGGGGTGACCAAAGAAATTTGTGAAGATGGATGTTTGTTACTGTTTCACTCAAAAACTACTGAACGGATTTTGATGAAACTTTACAGTAATATAGCTTATACATTAGAATAACACATAGGCTACTTTTTATCCGGGTACCACGCGGGTGAAGCTGTAAGCAGAAGCTAGTAATGTTATAATGTTAATTCTAGAGAAATCTATATCTGTACTGGTGTCCCTGCAATGGGGTGTATAAACATGCATTAGCGTTATTCAGCGGATGTTAATAATGTTTTTCTTTATTCCAGGATCCGTCAAGTACCTCACCACAAGACCTTCAGCAAACACGTCCGTAGGATCAGGCCGACCCTCACTCCCGGTACCGTGCTGATCCTGCTGGCTGGCAGACACGCTGGCAAGCGGGTTGTTCTGGTTGGAATCCTGCCCAGCGGACTACTGCTCGTCACTGGACCTTTCGCTGTGAGTACCCATTGAAAGAATCTTAAAAGGAAATTATGTGGTCCATCTTCTGTTCCAAGATTATTTTACAAGCTCTTCATTATAAGAATCAAAAAACCTGATCCGTTTTAGGACCTCCCTCTGTGGAGTGAATGCTTTAACCGCTATGCCATGGGCATATCCCCACTTTTAAGGGAAATGTTGCAGTTATCCTAACCTGTTCAACAACTTCAGTATTTTGGGTGAGAAATCTCTAGATTTGATATCCCAAAAATATAATTTGTTCCTGCAAATTCCCACAGCAGGAATCAGAACCGCACCTTTTATGTCTTAACTGGCTACTCGCTTGCCAAGCCACTTTAAAAAGTGACTATAGAATCACTAGCAGAGTTTATAGCAAAGTGTTTCACTCGTTTCCAGTTCAACTCGTGCCCGCTCCGCCGCGTGCCCCAGCGCTACGTGATCGGCACCTCCACGAAGGTGGACCTCGGTGACTTCAAGCTACCCGAGACTCTCAACGACGAATACTTCAAGAAGAACAAGAAGAGCACCAAGCGATCTGTCAAGCGCAAGGCTGGGGAAGACATCTTTGCAAGCAAAAAAGAGGTAGGCTTCCTATGGATGGTATGCTTAAAAGAGACATTTTTGCAAGGAAAAAAAAGGTAGGCTTCCTATGGATGGTGTGCTTAAAAGAGCCATCTTTGCTAGGAAAAAAGAGGTAGGCTTCCTATGGATGGTGTGCTTAAAAGAGCCATCTTTGCTAGGAAAAAAGAGGTAGGCTTCCTATGGATGGTGTGCTTAAAAGAGCCATCTTTGCTAGGAAAAGAGGTAGGCTTCCTATGGATGGTGTGCTTAAAAATGCCATCTTTGCTAGGAAAAAAGAGGTAGGCTTCCTATGGATGGTGTGCTTAAAAGAGCCATCTTTGCTAGGAAAAAAGAGGTAGGCTTCCTATGGATGGTGTGCTTAAAAGAGCCATCTTTGCTAGGAAAAAAGAGGTAGGCTTCCTATGGGTGGTGTGCTTAAAAGAGACATTTTAGCAAGGAAAAAAAAAGGTAGGCTTCCTATGGATCATGTACTTAAAAGAGACATTTTTGCAAGGAAAAAAGAGGTAGGCTTCCTATGGATAGCGTGCTTAAAAGAGACATCTTTGCAAGCAAAAAAGAGGTATGGCTTCCTATGGATAGTGTTCTTAAAAAAATCATCTTTACAAGCAAGAGGTAGGCTTCCTATGGTGTGCTTAAAAGATACATTTTTGTAAGCAAATCGAGCTCACAACAATGTACGTACGAAAAGTGTACAAATTGGCTCTACACTCATGGTTCCTTGATATTATAAGTGGATATCCATATGTGCCCAGTTTGCCTGTAGTCAATCCAAACTATTGTTGGTTGAACTTAATGTATTCCAGAACACTGACCGAATTTGAACTGAACATTGTGATGTACTATCATTGAAAACTAAAATATTTGTTAACATTTGTACTGTAGGGGGAATTAAGACTTAACGAAGTACACATTTGCTAAGCAATGGAGTAATCAAGCCAAGTGTGAAGAACACGATTAACAAACGCTGCACAACCCTGTTATCTGTCGTTGGTACTTTTCCACTAGCTACTTATATAATAACAATTATTAACCATCTTTCCAGAAATACGTGCCTTCAGAGCAACGCAAATCGGATCAGAAGCTAGTGGACTCTGCAGTTATAGCGGCGATCGGCAAGCGAGCTGACAAGAAGGTGCTGCGTGGATACCTCAAGTCGGCCTTCGGGCTGCGCTCCAGCCAGTTCCCGCACAGGATGGCATTCTAATCTAGCTCTAAGAGTCAATAAACATCATGACTGAATACTCTATTTTATTTGAAGAGCGTAGAAGCTTGTTTAATCATTTCTTAAGGAACCGGCGGGCAGCGCTTACAACTTCAATTCGAAGCGAGTTCAAAAATATATCTCTTTTTGGCTGATACAGGCCCGCCCGAGTTTGCGCGATAGCAATATTAGCCGTTCAGGATTTGTCAAAGATTGGTGGTGTTCCATAATACCAAAAATAATGACTGATAACTTGTTGTGAACATCGTGTTATTCTGTAACTAGACAATATAAGCTATACGTTAGTGTACTACAGAATCGACTGGCCTCGATTCTGTAGTACACTAACTAAACTTAATTTAAACTGTCGCTTTCTTTTACTGATAGTGCAAGCAAGAAAGAGATAGCTTCAATTTTAGTGCTGTCAAATTAGTCAGACTTAAGTTTTCCATACAAATTTAGTCGTCATTTCAAAACATGTTGACGATAAAGACGAAGAAAGCGGCACGTAAACTGATTCGACAAGAGTAAAATTCTTGCGTACCCTATCAGTAAAAGAGAGCGATAGTTTAAATTAAGTTTGATTAGTGTACTACCGAATCGAGGCCATTGTTGTTTTTAATACGAAACAAATAAGATGAAATATGTCATACATGTCATGTATGACGTAAAAAAATATGCAAAATGCGTTTCGTTTACATTTCATTTTAGGTGAGTATTTTGAAAAATATTTATCAATATCTATCTAGGTAGATAAATACTATTCGAATACAAATAATAGCATAATCTGGTGGAAATAAGCTCTAATTAGAAATGATTTTGGTTTTACGTTTGTATGGGCAATTCATCTTCCGTAGCCTCATAAAGGCGCCCGCTCGCTGCTAGACAAATACCTCAAGCGTTGGTTTCCATTCACGCTAGCGCAAACGCGTTAAGGAAAAACTGCCAATCACATGACATGACATCTAAATAGCTAATGACATTTCCAAACAATACAACCTTTACGAAGGCGTTAACGCCAACAGAAAGTGGTTGTTGTCTAACTAAGAGGATAGATCCGCTACATTCCATCGGGCTTAGCATGAGCACCAAGATAATTTTTTTGTCTTGTCTGTAGAAGTTTCTATTTTTCGTAAGAGAATGGACCAATATTTTTATCACCTGTTGACATAACTGTTGTTTTAGGTACTAATTACTGATTTAAAGATTATACCTAGGTAATACAAGGCTTCAAAGGAGAAAGTTGGACACCTCCATAAATGTCGTGTATTAGAAATAGCTGTTGCTTAACTGCCAACGATAATTGGCTAACAGAAAGAGATGTAAAGCAATCTGGACCTTACACACGTCGTAGGCACTTTATTATGCGAATATGCTCGAAATATGTAGGGTCTGGCTACGGCTTACTCTGCAAAAGTGAAAAAAATTAGGAATTTAAAAATCTATACATGTAAACACGACTACGAAAAAATGAATTTGATATTTGTTTTTTTTTTGTTGATTGATTGTTTGCTCTATCACCTGATGCTTTCAAAGAAGAGTTAGGTACCCTAACTAGAAAGGACTTACCTAGAGGTGGAACTAGAGCCGGCTAGGATATAGGATATTTTGAACTTTTGAAGTTTCGCGTGCGTACGACCATAGATAATTTAGTAGAGAGAGGAAAATAGGGTGGGGACATTTCTAATCAAACGAATTGCAATCATTCTGTCGAAAGTGTTTGTTGGGAATGTGAATTAAATATACGTAAAAGCGCATACGACGACCGGCGTGAGTGGTACTTGGTTAGATACTAAAACAAAACGATGTAATGTGGTATCGTTTATTGTTGAGCCTTGTACTTGTGGTAGTTGTGTGGCTGCGAGGGGCGCGGACGCGGCGCCGCCGAGCGAGCCCTCGCCCCCCCCGCTCCCGCCCCCGCCCCCGCCCCCGCCCCGTGCCGCTCCCGCCACTCCGCCTCCAGCCGCGCGTACACACCACCTGCCAACCAGAGTTGCCAGGTTAATCTGTAACCTTTTAGGTGATTTTTAATTACATCAGGTTACTCTTAGATAACACAACTAAAAAGGTTACTTTTAGGCGATTTTTTGGAATTCGTAGAATTCATAGGTAGGTATTTAATTTCTTACTAGAATATAAATTTAAACAGAACGTAGTAGCGCTCTTTGTTACATACTTTTTGCAATGTTGGCAAAATATAGAAAAGAAATAATGGGTTAGAAAAAGATAAATCGTTAAATGCAACATAAGATGGAAAACACTACTAAGTTGTAATTTTTTTTCTGTAAATTAATACAACCAACATCTGTCTATCAACTTTTAGTACCTAAAAAAAATATATAATATAAAAGGATAAAAAAAAATAAGAAAGGTTACTTTTCACACCAAAAGGTTACTTTTTTATCTATGACCCGGCTGGCAACACTGCCGCCAACACGCATCCTATACAACACACACAGCTGCGGCTCCTCGCAGGAGCTAGTTCAGTGCGCTAGTTACCCGGCGGAGTCTTCGCCTTGGCCTGATGCAGGTTGGCGCGTCGGGCGAGCGCGGCGCGCATCTGCCTCGCGGCGCGCTCCTCGAAGCGGCGCTGCTGGTCCTGGTTGGATCGTGCGGACGCGCAGGCCGCCCACTGACGCCCCGTCGCGCGACGCGCTCTGCACAACAACCACATACTGTAAATACTAGACGAGACCACTTTACGATCACTTACCAGCTACTCTCTACCTCATGGCGCCGGACGAGGATAGACGCCATATATAATTGTAGCTAGAGTTATAGGGAAAACGCCCTTGCCGTTAGCAAAGGCGTTTTCTGGGATCACGTTTATGAAACTCCTAACCTAACGTAAAATAAATAATTTACGATAGATCGTGTGCCGAAATTCGACCTAGTAACATAAATCAGGTGTTTGACAGCTTCTTTTTGTTTTTTGGAGGTGCGGGTAAGGGCTTTTAGCTGACGCCTGTTACCATTTCATCTTCTCTGGTGGTTAAAACTTCCAGGTGTGTCGGCACGGTGACTGCTCCCCGGGGAATCAATCATCCGTCATCCACGACAACAGCTTAATAGGAAGTATGTGACTCACTTGTTGCCCTGACCGGAGCTTGGTCTTGCGAGGCGCTGCGGGCGACGCCTGTGCGCCGCGTCCTCGTCGCTGCGCGCGCTGGCGGAGCTCTGTTCGCTGTCGGAGGAGGATTGCTCGCCGCAGTCGTCGCCCGAGTCGCCGCCAGCGCCGCCCGCGCCGCTCGCGCTGACGCCTTTCTTTGTACACAATACCGTGTGATTAACACTGAATTTACAATGGTTTAAGCCGAACAATCTAGTGTCTTTCTGAATCCAGAGCGCTAGAAATTAATGCAAGTTACTACTCTGTACAAATTCAAGTTTATTTGAAATTATGAGATCGATTTCACAAAAAGCTTGATCTAATTTTAAAGACGCGCGTTCTGAGATTAGAAGTTTGTGAATTCAAAACGCTCGCCTTTCCATTTTGTAAGAGCAAGCGCACTCATTCCAAAATTCTGAAAAAGCATGTCTAACGTGCTAGTGTGCTGTACGAAGATAGATAGATACTGCAAATAGCAGAGTTGTCTAATTAAGGTGGGGTATGACTTGTGAATTCATACGAGTCTGTTGTTATATCAGAGTAGTTTTTCTATGGATGTCCTATTGGTTAAAATGCTTAGTATAATAGGACTATTTATGCTACTTTTACATTTGAATAACACTTACGTTCTAAGCTTTTACAGAAATTGAGTGGTCTACCTTAAGTATGGTGTGGCAAACATCAAATAGGTAGGTGCTTAATGCAATATCTACCTTCTGTGGTTAGCTAGTAGGTACTCTATATATCTAGGCGTTTGTTCGTCGTATCTACGGTTCTTAGTCATCCTAGTTGGGTCAGTGAAATAAGTGAACTAAGCAGATTGAGTTAACGTGGCCCTGAAAAGGGCCTTACAATCGAGTATTTTGTTTTGTATTTTTTATTAAATTATTAAACTATATAAAAAACATTGTGGAACAACTCTTCTTCTAAAAAGCATCATTCTACGATGCTTATTAGAATCATATTGACACTGCTTTCTGGCCATTGTTTACTGGCCGATGCTGTATTTAGACCGCAGGCAGTCGAAGCAAAAAATTATACAGTTGACTTTTTAACGATTATTGTAAACGATAAAGTTTACTTGAATATTCAAAATTGATTCAGAACCTTTGATGCTGCTTTCACACTGTAGCCAGTTTAGGCAGTTCAGTCATCCATCAAATGAAAAAAGGTGAAAATTTTCGTTTAAAATTATTAAAAAAAAAATATCACTAATGGACCTTTCACTGATTATAAACAAAAAAGGTCACTGAATATTGATCATGATCTTTTTGTTCACATTTACTCAAATCATACTAAAAAAAGCAGCACACTTGCTGGAAACTGATTCTCCAGCCATCACAATCAACATGTCTTACCTTGAGCTTAGTTTCCTTCTCCTTAAGCGGTATCTTTTCCCTCTCGGGCGAGGCGGCGCCGGCGAGGGCGGAGCACCCGGAGGGCGCGGCGGGGGACGCGGCGCGCACGAGCGCTGTGAGGTGCGCAATGCGGGGGCTTACGCACGTGGCGCATGGAACCGATCTCAAAATATGAACTTCGGACATACTTAGGTGTTTTCAGGAGTTCATTAGGAGTCTTGAGGGGGACAAAGGGTCATTCCCACCAATGCCAAATCTATTGTTCTCCAAATTATAAATTCCATACATGGGTGCCCAAGCAATGCCATGCCATTTTTTAATATAAAAATAAAGTAGTTTTCTTTCCCAGTCAATTCCACGTGTTTTATGTAGGTTGGTAGGTACCAGCGGCCGCGGAAGTGGGCGGCAGAGGGGGCCAAATGCCCCCCCTTAAAATCACATAGGTACCCGCCTACCAAGCCAAGGCTGGATATTGAAGGGGTGACCAAAGAAATTTGCCCCCCCCCCCCCCCAAGAAATTTGCCCCGCCGTCACAGAGTACTTCAGCGGTCCCTGGTAGGTACAGTTAACAGAAAAAGCCTGTGGCTAGATTTTTCTATCTTGGTACTTTTACCTGCATATCGAAAACGCAGATGTGCTCGCGTTAAGGGTAGGTACATGCTCTAGTTTCCGAGCAGGTTCACACCGAAAGCGAGTCTTGGGCCCTACTATATTAGAAATCAAACAGTCATACGGTCTATCTGATTATAAAGTGTTTACCGTCTATCTGCAGCATCAGTAATAAGCGCCCAAAAGTATTTCTCTCTCTTTCGTCTGAAAGAAGTAATTTAGTCTGCTGTTCTGTAGAAAAAACATCTACAGAACAGACGGGGATGATGATGACAGACAGATGCTGAGACGGGGACTTATTTGACCCACAACATAAAATGACCTACTTAATTTGTCTGTTTTGCGTTTCGGTATGTTATTATATGTTAAGTATCTGTTGTGTGTTTAGTATTAATTTGGTTTATTTTTGTGTTGTTTGGGGAAAAATTAATAGATTTTCTTTCTTTCTTTCTTTCTCTCACTTCTTATGTTAAACCCTGAACGTTTGAACGGACCCTGTTAACGTTTTTTTTGAAGCGGGACATATTATATTTTAGCAGCACAGAATGAAACTCGTTCGACATTTTTTTTACTTTATTGTAAGAACGGTAACTTTTACGTAGGTATCGTATAAACGAATACTCGTATAGGTCAACGCTGGAGGTTGTTTTTTGTAGTTCAGTATTTTGAAATCGGTTTTAATATGTAAGAATGTGTATTTACATTATAATCTAAGTTGCCAATTGCATCTAAAGCTGATGACATGGATGCTACACGTATTGCCAATTATGTAGCTATGTACAGCGTTCATCTAGTTTTGTTCGTTTCATAGTTTTTCCAATAACTTCTTCTCGATGCTATGTTATAGATATAGAATGTCATGGTTCGTCTGTACTAAGGTTAGGCAAAGACTAGGGCTCTATCAAACTGACGCGGTGGCGGTGGCAAAGTGGTTCTCAAAGTTCGCGTACCATTCGCCACCGCTGCCACCGCGTGTGTTTGACCGTGCCTTAGGCGTGTCATACTGTTTTTTTTTTCATAGGAACCTGTCACTGGGACGTGTCAAATCTTTATCTAAGTCCAGTGAAGACGGGATCATCTTACCTCATTAATTATCTGGTCAAACTTTTTCTTTAAATATCAAAATTTTAAAAATATTAAGATGCGGTGACTTCAATAAATGTTGTTTTAATGTTTGAATGATCTCCGATCTGTTGCCATGGTAACGTTATTATATCCCATACAAAATGTTAAAACAACGCTGATATGGTTTCGTGTTGGTAAAAAAATTGCAGATGGCCTATACGTTCAAAACTTGTCGAAACGTTTCGTATTTTTTGTATGGAAATCCTGTCGATACCATCAACGTTTTTACTTACTATAAACTCAGCATAGAACCTCAGGATCGGCCGCCCAAGCCAAGAATAACCAAGTCCAGTTTGTTGTCGATTATTCCGGTGCGAGGAATCGGTGTAAAAGACCAGTCTATATGATTTTTGCAATACCATGGATAGAAACTATTTACATTTACAAAAAACACAAATATAACGTTTAAAAAAAAATATGAAGATAGATGAAGCATGAAATGGGTAAGAAAGGAGAGTAATGAAATGATAGTTGATAGAGGAGAGTGGAAGAAGAAATCGTGCAGTGCCGACCTCACGTAATGTGGTTTATGGGCAAGAAGATATGATGACGTTTTTGAGAGATAAGGACCTTAAATGTTTATCACAATCAGAAATATTGAATTGGCGTTTGAGTAGTCACCGCACCATAGACAACGACAAAGGTCTTAAAAGATATGATGACGTTTTTGAAAGATAACGAGTTTAAATGTTTGTCACAGTCAGAAACATTGAATTGTCGTTTGAGTAGTCACCGCACCATAGACAACGACAAAGGTCTCACGGTTGAATTTGTTGTTGCTGGTGTAGAGTTTGCCGAGGAGCCCCAGCGGCGGCCGCGGAGGTGCCAGCTGGATGCCTTCCCACCAGAACACTTCCTTGCACTGCAGCCGGCCCGTGCTATCATCTCCTGGCTCTGGGGAGTTAAAGTCACTACCAATTAATGCTGAAAGCCGCCAAAACTGCGGCCAGTCAGGCAGTTGAATGAATGATTGAACTTTTTCGTTCAAATTGTAGCAACTTCTGAACGAATGAACGAAACAGTTCAGTCTTTTAACTATCTGAGGATGTCCAACATGGAAAATACACATTACTTTTGTAAATAAGTAGCGGGACATGTTGGTACGAACCCCTTCCGACCAATTTGGTCAGTCTCTCGGGGAACATGAGCTGAGGCGGTCGCATCGCGATGATGTCCCGAAACTTGTTGTAAACCTCTAGAACAGCGCCATCTGTCGCCAGCCGCTCGTCCGGCGCGTGCTCGCGGAACTGGCAACCCTGCACAAGTTTTGTTGTTACTTTCAAACGCGGGTATGTTCTAAATGCAGTGGCGGTTCCAGGATTTTGGTTTGGCAGGGCCTTGACCCAGCTAAGGTAGGCTTTATCAAGGTAAACACTATCAGGGGCGGACCCAAATACTTAAATACTTTTGGGGGGGCTGGAGCCCCTCAGACCCCCCCCTGGATTTGCAACTGGCCCCTCTGACTGCTCTCTACGAGGTATCCTCAAAGATCTACGCACTAAGTAGGTATTTATCCAAGGATGTCAGTTATAAGTTATAATTTACACAAAAGAGGCATTGCCCGAATCAGTGCTATATCAAAATTTCAATTTCAATTTCAATTTTTTTAATTTATTTTTTTTTTTCACACAGAAATATCTAGCCCCACAGTAAGCAGAACTTGTGTTATAGGCACGATATGACTGATATACTTATATACTATTTTTTGTAAATACATACATATTATACATAGCTAACACCCAGACCTGAGACAAATGTTTGATTGCAAACATTTGTCTCGCGGCGGGAATCGAACCCGCAACCTCCAGTGTCTCAGGCGGGCCTTCGCCCACTGCCCCACAGAGGACGTCGAGAAAATAGAGTGCTGTTTTGCTTTTTTTTATACAAAAGTGGCAAAGAAGCGTGGGGCACACCTGTGTTGGTAAGCGATTACCGTGAACTGAACTGAACAAAACCAGAGGCTAGTATAGTATATGCCAGAGGTCTCACCTCTTCCGCTGCCGACCCTGAGACATAACGTGTGAAAGTATCATGTGCCGTAATTAGACCGGCTGATACGAAAGTGATAGCTCACTATAGAGTAGACAGCCTCAAGAGACGCAATCTATACTAATATTATAAAGAGGAAAGATTTTTTTGTTTGTATGTTTGTTTGTAAATAGGCTCCGAAATTACTGGACCGATTTCAACCATTTTTTCACTAATAGAAAGCTAAATTATCACGAAGTAACATAGGCTATATTTTTTTTTTAAATAGAGATCTTTAATAAAATTACAATAATGTAACCCAAAGTAGCAAAATTTTGTCTATAAAATTCATTATTTGGCGTGCGCTGAGAAAACTATTGACGATACATAAAAATGATGTACTACATGATTAAAGTACTCATTATTCCCTACAAAAAAGTCCTCGAAGGTATATATCTAACTATGATAGTTAAGTCACTTTAGTAACTTTTGTGTTCTAAAATGTAATTAAATCGCCGGTAGAAACAAAAGTTGGTTACATACGTATCGTAGTATTAATTGTTATTGAATAAATACTTTTATCATCAAGGGTATTTGTGTAGCAGTAAAATACTTTTAAATTCATTCGAATCAGACATTTAATTTCGAAATTATCACGAGTCTATAATCGAAACCTATGCGAGTGAAACCGCGGGGCGCAGCTAGTGTTTGATAATTTGCTAGGAAACAATTCTGTCAATTGTCGTGCGAGTCCCACCACGCCTGCTGTGCTCTAATCGGTCGAAACTGTAGATTCAACCAATCAGAGCACAGCAGGCAACATGACGCAATAACAATGAAGATGTCCGCGTTTGCCAATATCAGTCCTAAAAGACTGATGTGTTGTCAGAACAGTGTGGTTCAATATGACGCTTCTCGGGGTTAACTGTTCGATGTAGGTCACTGACCGTGTTCCTGGTGAGGGTTTCGAAGCGGTACGCTCTCTCCCCGCAGCACGGGTACCGCCCCGCCGCCAGCGGAGCCCGGCCCTCCACGCACAGCATGTGCGGGGGCTGCTCGTGGTGCGAGCACCACTCCATCTGCCAATACCGATGCAGACATCACACCACATCAAACATATTGCAAAAAGGGAATTGTTCACGCACCGTATCGTACATACTACCTCTATATAATATTCTGATTATTCTGATTATTCGTCGTATTGACGTCCAGACGGAATGTCATTGTGATACATTTAATAAAATGGTTGCCATTGTTCAGCCATATTGTAAACAGAAGAGAGGTTAGGTTCTTTTTTTAATTACAAAACGAGGCTACATAATTTGTAAAATTTGTGTACACATTGTCAGCTGCATTGGAAAACGCGAAACATAATTGATCCGAATTACAATCCAGCTAGACGTAATACGCCGGATTAGAAAACAGTGCGGCTTTGTAAAACGCTTAAGTAAAATAACGGGTTATAAGTTTTGACTACGACATCTACAAAGCATGTACAAGATATCTACGGAATAACTACAAAGCATCTACAGGATGACTACGAAACATCTACGGAATGACTACGCAGCTGCTATTGAACATTTACAAGACAACGAAGCATCTGCGGGATAGAAAATGCTTTATTGCACAAGATAAAACAAGTACATAGGCAAACTTAATGCTAATTACCATTTTCTTCCAACTAACCTTTGTGTAATGAAGAGTGGGGCGGTGCGGAATGTCTAAGGTTTTGCTACGAAACATCTACTATCCTACGAGATGTCTACGGAGTGACTACGAAGTATCTACAATTCTAAAGGATATCTATGGAATGTCTACGAGTTTACAACGAAACATCTACGGGATGTCTACGGTGCAGCTACAGGATACACATAACACGTCACCTGGTAAGCGGGGAAGTAAGTATCGCACAGTTGGCATCTAAGGAAATGACAGTCAGCCCAGAGCCGCCAGTAGACGCGGCGCCACGAGCGCAGCTCCCCGTACAACCAGGTTATGTACTCGTTCAGACTCCACGCGAGATCTCTGTACATTCATAAATTACCGCTAACCCACACCTCTGACCTCTGAGACGACCTCTGTGGCGCAGTGGGCGAAGGTCCGCCTGGGACGCAGAAGGTTGCGGGTTCAATTCCCGCCACGGGACAAATGTTTGTATCTGCAAATATTTGTCTCGGGTCTGGGTGTTTTCTATGTATATGTATTTACAAAAAAAATGTATATAAGTAGTACATCAGTCATGTAGTTCCCATAATACAAGTTCTGCTTAGTTTGGGGCTAGATGATGCTGTGTGAAAATGTCCAGCATTATTTTTTTTATTTTTTTTAAACAAGTGCGGGCCGTATGCTTGATTTACACTTTAGCTACGTATATTAAAAAAAATGCTAAGTTTTAAAACTAACGAAGTATTTTCCATAGTTTATTGCAGCGCTATCTAGTAACTAGTGAAAATAAAAAATCATATAAATCGATTGCCAATACCCGCATTTCAATCAGCTCTTTCGAGATCAATGACATTAGACAAACACACACAAAAACAAACAATCTCTTACGTAAACGTTTATAGGTAACCGTATAATTTAAGTTACGGTAACCCTAGGTGGGTGGTGTGGCGTATGCTTGTTTGCCACTTTATTTGTAGGTATTAAAAAAAACTAACTCGGTACTATAAAATAGCAAATAGCCCGCATACATAATATAGCCCGCAGGCTAGTTTTATAATACTAGCTTCTGCCCACGGCTTCGCCCTCGAGGTACCCGGATAAAAAGTAGCCTATGTGTTATTCTGAAGCTGTAAAGTTTCATCAAAATCCGTGCAGTAGTTTTTGTGTGAAAGAGTACAAACATCCATCCTCACAAACTTGCGCGTTTATAATAGAAATAGGATCTGCGCTGCAGGTAAAGTAGGTAATATAATAGGTATCTGTGCTTCAGGTTTGCTCTTACTTGGCATGAGCAGAGACGACGTTCCCTCTCCGGTCGATGCGCATGCAGGCCGGCTGGCACGGCACTTGCTCCGCAACGTGTCTTCCCAACAACTTGTTGCATCTGGCGTAAACAGAGATAATAAAGACCTTGGGCCTCAGTTAATATGAGTATTCGCGTTAACGCCACGCATAAATACAAGTGCTGCCATCTATTGGTGTGAACAAAGATACTAAATACCAAGGCTTATATTGAAACTCATGTTGCGCGATGCATACATACAAGTGCTGCCATCTATTGGTGTGAACAAAGATACTAAATACCAAGGCTTATATTGAAACTCATGTTGCGCGATGCATACATACAAGTGCTGCCATCTATTGGTGTGAACAAAGATACTAAATACCAAGGCTTATATGGAAACTCATGTTGCGCGATGCATACATACAAGTGCTGCCATCTATTGGTGTGAACAAAGATACTAAATACCAAGATTATATGGAAACTCATGTTGCGCGATGCATACATACAAGTGCTGCCATCTATTGGTGTGAACAAAGATACTAAATACCAAGGCTTATATGGAAACTCATGTTGCGCGATGCATACATACAAGTGCTGCCATCTATTGGTGTGAACAAAGATACTAAATACCAAGGCTTATACGGAAACTCATGTTGCGCGATGCATACATACAAGTGCTGCCATCTATTGGTGTGAACAAAGATACTAAATACCAAGGCTTATATTGAAACTCATGCTGCGCGATGCATACATACAAGTGCTGCCATCTATTGGTGTGAACAAAGATACTAAATACCAAGGCTTATATGGAAACTCATGTTGCGCGATGCATACATACAAGTGCTGCCATCTATTGGTGTGAACAAAGATATTAAATACCAAGGCTTATACGGAAACTAATGTTGCGCGTTGCATACATACAAGTTCTGGCATCTATTGACGTATGGAGAACATGTTTGGTAATGTGTCCTTCATTTTGAAAGGGTAATATCTTCCACCGAGCTGCGGGACGATCACACTAACTCATGGCTATCGAGATGGCAATCAATTTTGACACTAGTTCCTTATTTTAATGGCCCATCCATCCAAAAAAAGGATCGTCCAATATGAAACCAATTTTGTTCATTCGCATTGTCCATCTATGGCTCATCCAGCTTACAAATTAGCGTGATACGATTCATCCCATCCGATGAGACCAGCCATGGGAAATTAGTGTGATCGCCCCGCAGATCCATCTGATCCACTTGCTATAATAATGTTCTTGTTTGAGGTATTATATATATATATATGTTCACGTTGCGTTAAAACTCTGCTTGCGCGATCTAGACACTTCGATGGCCATCTGTGTATTGTATATGGTAGCTTTTCGTATATCAGTAGTTCGTTGCAATCGCGCTGCATTGATACGATGTAACGTAACTCAATTATGTGGCGAGAGATGTCGCCACAGACGTTCTTAGCTAAGCTTATAAGTAATAGATAGAGCTGACTACTGCTTTATTCCATTTTAGTATTTTCCATCTCTCTATCCTTGGATAGGATCATCTTGCAGTAAAGACGCGATCGGATCTTACTTGCTGCATTTGAAGAGTGTGGCGAGTGTCGAGTAGTGCCCCCTCAAGGTCTTGGGCACTGGCTCCGCGAGGGATATGATCATCTTGCAGTAAAGACGCGATCGGATCTTACTTGCTGCATTTGAAGAGTGTGGCGAGTGTCGAGTAGTGCCCCCTCAAGGTCTCGGGCACTGGCTCCGCGAGGGATAGGATCATCTTGCAGTAAAGACGCGATTGGATCTTGTCTTTGCGATCCCTGATGGATTCTAGTTCTGCATTTGTGTACATTGCTGCTAGCCTGCCGGAGAATTGTGAGTAAACAATTTAATTGATATTATTCTCATTAGAAACGGGAGTACCACGGGAGAACGGGAGAACGGGAGAACGGGAGTACGGGATCCACCTTAGTAAACACGGACTTTTAGGTCCGTGTTTACTACGGTGGACCCCTTGGGGGCGACATTAGGTAGGTAGGTATAAAGTCCTTGTACTCTTAGTTTTATTAAGTTTTTGTTAATTTCTTGTGGTGTCCCTACAACAAAGTTTTTCCATTCATTAATTCATTCAAGGTACAGGAGACACCGGAACTTACTTCTATAGTTCTTTACCATTACCCGGTCCCCATCCATATGCTGACGGAGACTTCAAACTAACAACACCCTCGTTTTACGTCGGAGTTAGAAATAAATCTTAAAGTACGTAGGCATTAGTTGAAGTTAAAATCAAAAGTATTTTATATATTGAAATCACAAGGATCATAGAGAAACGTCGGTTTTAAAATTACGTGAATTTATGCCTCGTGCGCGACCAAGCAACCGGCGCTTGGGTTTTTTTTAATAGTCCTCCATTCAGCTACAGTGTGGTGCCAATTGAAGTAGGTGAATTCATTTATCTAAAAAAGATTACTGTTCAAAGAATTAAACATAGTCAAAAAGTATCTTGAGACAACACACGATATGCTTTATAACTTTAATACTACAGAATCTACAGATATGCAATTTGATGATCGTGGATTACCAATTGGATCAATTTATCGTGGATTACCTGGTTAGCAAAGCATCGCTGAGGCAGGCGAGGTTGGTGGACGTCTTAACAATATCACTCATGTGAGCGTGACAGTACATGAGACAGTCGTGGAGTAAAGGCTCCATCTGCAGATAAACAAACAAAGCCTAGAAGTAAAATTGCGACTAAATTTATTTTACAATATTTGTAAAATAAAAAGTATAAAAGTAGGTATTCTAAGTTTGTAAAAAATGAGTAAATTAAGTACCTGGATAAGAAACTATTAGTTTTATATCGAAGCTATCTGCTACTTATATTTGGACAGGACGGAAGATCAGCGCGCTACTTACCTCCACCAGCGATCACACTAATTTCCCATGGCTGGTATCATCGGATGGGATGAATCGTATCACACTAATTTGTAAGTTGGATAAGCCATAGATGGACAATGCGAATGAACAAAATTGGTTTCATATTGGACGATCCTTTTTTTGGATGGATGGGCCATTAAAATAAGGAACTAGTGTCAAAATTGATTGCAATCTCGATAGCCATGAGTTAGTGCGATCGCCCCGCAGGTCTGCGGCGCTTTATACTGAGTCTCATCCCAATTTGTGGCTGCTTATCTCATCAGCAGTCCAATCATCTTAGTTATATACTTAATTAATAAGTAGTTGCAAATAAATGATTTATCGATCTATCTATCAAAAGTCATACGAATCGATTGCGACCCGCGTTTCGATCGGATAAGCCGACATGGTAAATATACAACTCACCTCCTGCGGCGAACGCATTAAATAAACAAACTCCACACGCAGAAAAAAAAATGTGACGAAACGGTGTTTATTATTATTAGGTACTTTATGAGTTGCTTTACATTATACTAGCTTCTGTCCATGGCTTAGCCCGCGTGGTACCCGGATAAAGGTAGCATATGTGTTATACTGATGTATAAAGTAAATATTACTGTGAAGTTTCATCACAATCCGTTCAGTAGTTATTGCGTGAAAGAGTAACAAACATTCATCCTCACAAACTTTCACGTTTAGATTATAAGTAGGAAGTAGGATATTGCAATATACTTTGTATACCTCAACCTCAATTTATGGAGCCTACTCGAATAACCGATACTTCGGCCACATGCATAGACAATATCTTTGCCAACATTAAAATTTTAAATAAGAGTTTAATTAGTAATATTAAGTCGGATCATCTTGGACAAATAATTAAAATAGAGGTTCAAACAAAAAAACTTGAAAAAAGAAATATTACTTGTATACCTATGACCAAAGATCGATTGGACAAACTAAAATTGAATTTAACTTCTGTATTTCCATGTTTATATGGTAATTTTAATCCAAATAATTTATACAACACATTTTTTAAGAAATTTAGTGATGTGTTCAATTCAATTTTTACATCGAAATCGATCATGGTCTCTGACGGTAAAAAGTTCAGTGACTGGGCAACAGCGGGAATACATAAAAGCAGGAAGAAATTGTATGATCTTTATGCTGAAAAACAATATAATTTTAATGAGGAGTTTAAAGAACAAGTCAAAAATTATTCTAAAATTTTTAAAAATGTTTGTCGTGAAGCAAAAGCTCGTCATTTGAGTTCAAAAATTAAAAATAGCCAAGATAAAGTTAAAGCCACTTGGAAAGTAATCAACAGTGAGACTGGAAGAGTCACAACTAAGAACAATAAGTTTAATTTGAAAATTGACAATGCCACCGTCAATCAGGATAGTGATGTAGCTAATGCGTTCGAAAACTTTTTTACCGACATTCCAGTCTCTACCACAAAATCCTTAAACTCCTCTCCCATAGAAGCAGAGTCATTGTTAAAAGAAAACTTAACAGAATGTAAAATACAATTCAAATTTGATCATGTAAATAGTGATGACATCATAAAAGCTTTCAAACTCATAAATGTTAAAAAAACCACGGACCTCTGGGGCATCTCTGTTTGCGTTGTGAAATCATTGATTGGCATTATTGCGCCCGAACTAGCTTTAATATTCAACGAGTGTATTGACTGTGGTGTGTTCCCTGATTTAATGAAACACAGTAAAATAACTCCACTTTTCAAATCGGGTACATGTTCTGACCCTAGTAATTTTAGACCTATATCAGTACTTCCTACATTTAGTAAAATTTTTGAAAAACTAATTTTAAATCAATTGCAAAGACATTTTAAATTAAATAATTTACTGCATAATAAGCAATTCGGATTTAGTAAGGGTCGCTCAACCACTGATGCTGGTATTGAGTTAATATCGCACATATTTGATGCCTGGGAGGAATCTCATGACGCTTTAGGCGTTTTTTGTGATTTGTCAAAGGCATTTGATTGCGTAGACCATGGCACATTGATCAGGAAACTACACCATTATGGTATTAGGGGCGTTGCTCTAGACTTTCTTGAAGGGTTTCTAGGGTCAATTTAGATAATAAAAGTAATTTATTATGTACTTGTTTTCTTTATTGCAAAGCCACCCACGGAAGCCATCGACAGAGAGAGCGAACCGAAAAACACCTCTCACTGACAGTGACATATTGTATGAGGTTAGAGTAGGGCACCTACGTTCCAACACTAGGCCTTAAACTAATACAATAGTATTTAACCTATGCTACCTACTAGGCCTTAAACTAAGATACATTGATAAATACCTATTCATCTATTTGTATCTAGGTACTTGTTGAATTAGACAAATGCACAATATTGGATACCTATTTGTTTCAATAACCAGCTAATTAGCTATTTTCATTATCTTAGATACAAACTTATAGTGTTTTTCACACGATAATGGCTTTGTAAGCACATCAGCCAACATTTCTTCAGTACAGAGATAACATAAATTAATGAGCTTCTTATTTATTAGTTCTCTAACATAATGATGTCTGATATCAATATGTTTTGTTCTTGAATGTGATATACAATTTGAACACAGTTTTTGTGCAGACTGATTATCATTAAACAGTTTAATTTTACATATTACACCAATACATTCTTCTAGAAATGTTTGAAGAAACATAGCTTCTTTGCAAGAGTCAGATATGGCCATGTACTCAGCCTCAGTGCTGGAGAGCGCTACAGTACGTTGCTTGCGACTTTCCCAGGATACTACTGAATTACCAAGACAAAAGACATACCCCGTGTAGGATCTACGATCTATCTGGTCTCCACCCCAGTCAGCATCAGTAAAACCTGTAATTTCCAAATTACCTTTTTGAAAAATTAGACAGTACTCTGAAGTTCCTTTAAGGTACCTCAATACCCTTTTTGCAGCTTTCCAATGGCTTTCACCGTAGCAGTTATTGAATTGGCTTAAATAGCTGACGCTATGAGCAATATCAGGTCTGGAACACACTGCTAAATACATTATACACCCTATGAGACTCCTGTAATCAAAGTTACAATTCACATTTTCTTCCCTTTGTAACTTTAATCCAACTTCCATAGGAGTTTTTGCTTCTTTACAATCTGTCATTTTAAATTTATTCAATATTTTCTTTATGTAGCTAGTTTGGTCCAAAATGTAGCTTCCATCAGGCAATTTATTAATTTTCATTCCCAAAATTTGATATGCTGGTCCCAAATCCTTCATTTCAAATTGATTCATCAACTTTTCTTTGATAATTTTCCTTTGCTGAGATGATTTTGAAGAAAATAGTATTATGTCATCTACATACAATGCTATGAACATAATTTCATCATCTTTGTTATAAATATATACACATGGTTCTGAAGATAGCCTCTTAAAATGCAATTTATTGGTTAATACATCATTTATTCTCTGATACCATGCTTTAGCTGATTGTTTCAAGCCATAAATTGCTTTTTGTAGCTTATAAACTTTATTTTTGTTTTTGTCCATTATAAAACCTTCCGGTTGTTCCATGTAAACATTTTCTGTCAGAATGCCATTCAGAAATGCTGTTTTAACATCAAGATGCTCAATCATCATATCATTCTGAGCAGCTAAGGCTAACAATATTCTTATTGTTGAGTATCGGACTACTGGTGAAAATGTTTCATGATAGTCTATGCCATATCTTTGGGTAAAGCCTTTAGCTACTAATCGAGCCTTGTATTTTAATAATTCACCATTTAGGCCTCTCTTTTTACTAAAAACCCATTTACATTTAACTGGCCTATGTCCGTTAGGCAAATCTACTAGAGTCCAACATTTGTTGGTTATGAATGAATCATACTCATCATGTATTGCTTCTTTCCATTGTCCTGATTCACTGCTTCTCAGTGCCTCCTCCACTGTTCTTGGCAAATCCTCATCACCAATATCTGCTAGCCCAGCAAATTCAGGTGCTTGAGCATCTTCAAAAAATAAGCAGGAGTTCTCGGAGTCCAAGCTTGATCTATCTGGAATGTAAGTAGAATCAGCAGGATCATCTGTGATATCTAAATCCTCAGTTTCATTCAGACTAAAAATGGTTTGTCTGCGAGCATTTATTGTGTCATCAGATAGTGAATCATCATCTATTGAGATAACAGACTGTGGGGATGAAGCAATGTCTGTAGGTGATTGTACTAAATCATGCTGTACAATAGTATCCACAACATCTGTTGTACAAGATGAATCAAAGATTACTTTTGTGTCTTCATTTTTATGATCATTTGACACAATTTTATTCATAAATTGTTTTTCCATGAAAAAAACATGCCGTGCTTTAATGCATTTCTTTGGATCACACGGATCTATGAGCCTATAGCCTTTGCTATCTTCACAATATCCTACAAAAATATACATTTTGCTCCTTGTATCCAATTTCTTAGAATTCTCATTAATGGCATATACTACACAACCAAAAACACGTAAGTTATCTACATTCACCTTTTGTGAAGTCCATAGTTCTTCTGGTGTTGCTCCCATTACAGCCTTTGTAGGGGATCGGTTCTTTAGGTAAATAGCTGTGTTAGCAGCTTCAGCCCAATACCGATTCTCCAATCCAGCCTCTTGGAGCATACAGCGGGCCTTCTCCATGATGGTTCTATTTGCCCTTTCTGCTACACCATTTTGGGCACTACAATGTGGAATCGTAGTCTGATTTTTGATTCCATACTTTTTCAAGTAGTCCTGAAACATGACAGAAATATATTCTCCTCCATTATCACTTCTCAAAACTTTTATTTTCCTGTTGGTCTCATTTTCTGCAAAAGTTTTGAATAATTTAAATTTATCAAATACTTCACTCTTTCTTTGCATAAAATAAATAAAAGTTTTTCTAGTGAAGTCATCTATAAATGTGACAAAATATCGTGCCCCACTAAATGAATATGACTGCATAGGACCACACACATCTGTGTGTACCAGCCCTAAAATTTCAGTAGACCTACTAAAACTTTTCTTTGGAAATGGTAATCTTGTTTGTTTACCTTTCACACAAGCTGTACAAGGATTAAAATTAGTATTTTTATAATCCATACCTGTTACTAGGCCGTTTTTCATGAGATTCATGCTTCGTGCGTTCAGATGGCCAAGTCGCTTATGCCACAGCTCCTGTGAATTAGGGTTCTGCGCAGACACTAATGCAGTATCCTGGGTTACGCCTGGTACCTCACTAACACTACTCTCCTCACAGACTGAGTTCATGACCAATACTGACTTCTGCTTACTACTACACTTACTGTTTACAGTCTGAAGCATATCTAGCTCATATACACCATTATTACATGTTCCAGTTGCTATAATTTCATTATTATCTATGATTTTACAACCTGAGGTACTAAAAATGACACTATAACCTTTCCTATTCAATTCACTGACTGATAATAAGTTTACAGAAAGCTTAGGAATATAGTACACATCACTTATAGTCTTTAAACCATTTTTCAAAAGTACCTGAACCTTGCCATGTCCCTCGGTTGTCACCTTGTCACCATTTGCAATGTTTACCTCAAGAGATTTTGAACACTGAAAGTCAGTCATTAGTTCCTTGTTGTTGCACATGTGGTGGGTCGCACCAGAGTCTATGTACCACACATTGTTCCGCAAGTTCACACACAACGCAGTCAATAATGACTTTTCTTGAGTTCCCTTTTCAGAGTGTACTTGTGTTGAGTTTTTCTTGAGTGTAGTCTTCACATTACTAGTACAATCCTTTTTCAAATGACCAGTTTTTTTGCATTTGAAGCAAACCACTTTTGAATAATTTCTGGCCAATAACGCATTGACCCCACTCTGATCCTTGTCATCTCGCCTTTGCTGCTCCTGAAGTAACTTAGATTTGACCATATCACTTGTCAGTTTCTGATTAGAATTTTCCAATGCCATGATCAAGGGGTCAAAATCCAAGGTTAATCCACTGAGCATAATAACTGCCAAGAATTCATCATCAAGAGCGGATCCAATATCTGATAACTGTTGCCCAAGCTCTGTAATTTTAGATAAATAGCTCTGCATATTCTCTGTCTCACACAGCTTCACACCAAACAGCGATCTCAGTAATCCTAGTCTCCTGCACAATCCCTTGTCTTCGTATGCGCGCTGAAGATTGGTCCAGGCCTCGTACGGCGTCTTTGCATTGCGAACATGTGGCAGTGCAGATGGACCAACTGACAAACAAATTTTCGCCAAAGCCTTTTGTCTTTTCTTTTCATCTTTGCAGCAGCCTTTGTCTGTATCCTCCAAAACGCAATCGTAGAGATCTTCGTGCATCAGGATCATTTTCAGCATGAATTTCCATTGGTTGTAATCCTCTAAGCCCTTTAGTTTCTCGACAGGAATTCCGATCGGCATGGTTGTAGCCATTGTAGTTTGCCACGCTTCACTTCGCCGCCGGCGCCTGCCAATTTTTAGGTTATACTTGCTTTTTGTACTTTGGAAAGGTTCTTCAAATCAACTGAAATGCTATGATTATTCGTGGAGCACAGCGTATCCCTGGGCCCATAACCTGAAGGGTTTCTAGGGTCAATTTAGATAATAAAAGTAATTTATTATGTACTTGTTTTCTTTATTGCAAAGCCACCCACGGAAGCCATCGACAGAGAGAGCGAACCGAAAAACACCTCTCACTGACAGTGACATATTGTATGAGGTTAGAGTAGGGCACCTACGTTCCAACATTTCTCACTTCCTATTTAAGTGACAGAGTACAAAGAGTTGACGTGAATGGAAAACGGTCTCCGGGGTCTCTGGTTACTATCGGTGTACCGCAGGGATCAATTCTTGGTCCATTTTTGTTCTTAGTATACATTAATGATCTACCCCACCTTGTAAGGGACGATCATGAGGTTGTATTGTTTGCAGATGACACGTCACTTTTATTTAAATTAAAGCGACGACAAACCAATTTTGACAATGTAAACAATGCAATCTCTAAGGTTGTAAAATGGTTCAACGTTAACAATCTCCTACTTAATGAAAATAAAACAAAGTGTATCAGATTTATACTACCCAATGTTACACAAGTTAAAGCAAATATCAAAATCAAAGATGAACAGTTGGCTCTTGTGGACACCACCGTATTCTTAGGTATCACCCTAGATAATAAGCTTCAATGGGGTCCTCATATTGATGGGTTATCGAAGAGACTTAGTTCTGCGGCATATGCAGTCAAAAAGATCCGTCTTTATACAGACGTTGACACAGCTAGACTAGTTTACTTCAGCTACTTCCACAGCATTATGTCGTACGGTATACTGCTGTGGGGGAGTGCTGCTGATATCAATACCATTTTTGTGCTGCAGAAGAGGGCTGTTCGAGCAATTTATAATATGGGCCCCAGAGAATCACTTCGCGAAAAGTTTAAAGAAATAAATATAATGACATTCCCTTGTCAATATATTTATGAAAATCTGATGTATGTTCACAAAAATATTAATTTGTTTAAGAAAAAAAGCGATAATCACAATGTTAATACTAGAAATAAAGATAAACTCGCTGTTGCCACTTGTACACTCCATAAAGTTGGTAAATCGTTTAAAGGGCACGGTGTACGCTTTTATAACAAACTCCCAAGAGATATACAAAAATTATCAATTAACAAATTTAAAAACGTAATTAAACAAAAGCTTTATAAAAAGGCATACTATAAAATATCTGATTATTTAGATGACAAAAACTCTTGGGATTGAAAATGCTCCAACTCGAACCTATTGTTTTGTAAAAGGATCATTAAAAAGAATAACCAGCCTTGTTTTCTTGCCTTTCTTTCCTGGCTTGGTCGCGGAGGAACAGGCACCTAGATAAAAACCGACGTTTCAAAGTGGTCCTTGTGATTTTATTGAATAAATGAATTTTGACTTTGACTTTGACTTTATACCTCTTTTATTTTTTTATTGAATGTGCAACGGTTGCCTGGAAGAGGTCACTTTTAGCGACAAGGCCTCTAAGGTATGTGTACTTTTTCATGGTTTAAACGATTTTTCGTTATAAATTATTTACGTAAATATATATCTATTTATATCCTATCTAGGCGGCAATTTATTCATAACACCATAAGTTAACAGTCAATTATGTAGGTATGACAATACACTAAACTAACTCCCCAGATTCCCGCTGCAGAGAAAATGTTTGCAACTCTGCAATGAGGCGGACGAATCGCCCCTTCATCTGTTAGGAGAGTGTGGACCACTGATACATAAGCGTAGCCTTCATCTGGGTAAACACATTCTCAGCTCAGATGAACTAAAACTCATCACGGTCAAAAAGATCCTGCAGTTTCCAACAGCCGCAGGGCTGAGCGGTGAACTTTGAACGAACAGCCGCAGGGCTGAGCGGTGAACTTTGAACGAACAGCCGCAGGGCTGAGCGGTGAACTTTGAACGAACAGCCGCAGGGCTGAGCGGTGAACTTTGAACGAACAGCCGCAGGGCTGAGCGGTGAACTTTGAACGAACTGCCGCAGGGCTGAGCGGTGAACTTTGAACGAACAGCCGCAGGGCTGAGCGGTGAACTTTGAACGAACAGCCGCAGGGCTGAGCGGTGAACTTTGCACTGGGTGTTGTGGTGCCATGACCACCGGACCTCGTAGTTCTTAATATCCTCGTCACAGGAATCCAAAAAATACCAACTATAGTATGCAGAAACATACAGTTCTGCTGACCCTACACATATGACCATTGAGCAGTTAACCCCGAGAGGCGTTATAATGAACCACATCAGTCTTTTAGGACTGATGTTGGCAAACGCGGACATCGTCATTGCGTCATGTTGCCTGCTGTGCTCTGATTGGTTGAAACTACAGTTTCGACCAATCAGAGCACAGCAGGCGTGGCGGGACTTGCACGACAGTTGACAATTGTTTCCTAGCCAATTATCATACATTGCGTCTCTTGAGGCTGTCTACTCTATGCTAAGTACTTAATTAACTAGTTGTTTTATTTCGTTATTTTATTTATTAATATCGTGCGGGTTTGATTTCCGACGCGGGACGTATGTTTGTATGATCTACAAATATTTGTCTCGGGTCTGGGTGTTTTCTATGTACAAAAAAAGGTATATAAAGTAGTATAATCAGTCATGTAGGTCCCATAACACAAGCTCTTCTTGAGACTAGATGATGCTGTGTGAAAAAGTGTCCAGTATTTTTTTTATATTTTTACTTACTTGAAGGAAAGACGCTGAGACCAGTATAGGTATGACGTTGTGAGGGTCGAGGAGAGGCCACTCCGCGACGAGGATACTGTCCCTCTTCACCCAGCGCATCAGCCAGTCAAATATCTGAAAACAGTATGGGCCATTCAACCGGCTATTAATTAATTAATGTTTATGTTAAGTGACAAGTAAGTGACTATGTGTTTATGGGAGGCCTGAGCGGTGAACTTTGAACGCCCCCTGAGGGGAAAAGTAAGAAAGTGGCGATCACAATAGGCCTGTGACGGCTGCAGTGATATCAAAGCCACTAAAAGCAAAAAAAAAAATGTGTGTATGGGAAAAAAGTCTTACCTACTTACCTATACCTTCGTAGGTATGGATTGTAACGGAACTTCGCCTCCGCCTCCGTTACTGCGGAAAATCCGCAAGAAATCTTAACCCCGCCTCCGCCTTCGCCTCCGTAAATATTTTGCGGAGTGTAACGGAGGTTTATAGCGTAAACAATTATGTCATTTGTGATTTTTTGCAAAAAGTATCTGTGTCGTATGGCATCGCGTGTAAAAAAAAAAGTTTTTCATATTGTAAAAACGAGAATTTTCACGTACCGTACTATGAAGGCACCGATAAAGTTCCCGTTTTCACAATATGTATAAACAAGTTCACGATAGTTTTTGGAAAAACAAGTTTATGTGAGAAAAAATGGAAAAAGGCAGAATTATATGAAATGAATACACACACGTCAGCAAAATTATTCCATTAGACTAGCGAAAATAACAAATAAACGAAAAAAACAAATGAAACCCTGAAACAAAAGACCATTCTTTTTTCAAATTAAATATTAAGGTAAATGTGGCCAGTTTGTACTAAGAACTTTTTGTACAAAGGCACAGATATAATAATACACATAGGTATTTCAGTCCTTTTTTCGATTGATGAAGCTTTCCTCTAAATAAGTAAGTAGGTACAACACTTATTAGACAAGTCTAAATTTAGACAATTTTAAATGATGTCGATTCCGTAACTATTATGTAACTTACTAACCAACCTGTGTGACCTGTGGTCCCTCTTACCTGAATATCACAGTGTACAGATATATCCATATCCTCCAGCCTCTGTCCTGCCGTCACGTCCGCAAAGTACCCCATTTTAGACACCAGAAGCTTTTGAGGACACCTAAAATCCTTCTTCATACCTTTCACTTCGTCACATACGTGGATTTCAACGTCGCCGCTATAAAATAAAATGCAAAATGTTATTCCGATACCGGGAATCGAACCCGAGCCTCCTGGGTGAGAGCCAGGTATCCTAGCCACTAGACCATATCGGATCTTACATTACAAGTTGAAAAATATAAAATGTTGATACAATTAAATTAGTTCAAGAAAACTTACTCCTGTTTTTGGTTATTTCGTTCATTAGCGGCTATCACAGAAGATTTACGTCTTCCTAATCGATCTCTGGATTCTTTCTCATTAACAAAACCTGTAGAATATACCATTTTAATCAAGTATTCACAAAATAAAATAATTAGGTACCTACCTAAGTATGGAGAGATAATTTACCTCCAAAACTGGCAGGTTTTTTGATATCCGCTGAAGTAGCTGAAGGATTTTTTTTGATTATTGGCGTGTAAACGCTACTGGTTTTCGATGGTTTCTTGTATCCAACTAAATACGGCAAAATAGAATCCAAAATTCCTTCATTTATCACCTGCAAATAAAATGTTGATATGTACCTACAGTGCCATCTATACGCGATTTTAAGAAAACGACAACGCTGTAGCATGCAGGTTGGTTATTCATTAAATTTCACAAAGATTTTACATAGTTGTGGGATGAGAACGTTCCGTAGATTAAAAACTCACATCATTCAATTTACAATTTAAATTCGCCTCTGTCCAAACCCCCAACATTTCCACCCTTGCTTCTGGAGGCAGCGATTTTCTTCGGCCTTTCCCTGAAACCAAATAGATAGATGGCGCTGAAACACTAAACAAACTGAAGATAGATGGCGTTGTATAAAACTATTCAACACTTACAGGAGGAAGTTCCTCCTCTTCTCTTACCTTCAAGTTCACTGCAACTGTACCTCTTCTCTGCTCGCTCTTCCGTATTCTTCTTCTCTAAGGCCGTGTCGCTTTTACTACTATTTGGTTTCGGTTCAGCAAACGCGGTTTGATACAAAAGATCTCTCTCTTGTTGTTCTATCACGTGGTTAATTACTGTCAATTTTGTAAGTTCTTCCCAATTTATTTTGGATCCTTCTTCCTCGTCACCTTCTAAGTGCTCATAAACTTGATACGCAGTCTTCATGAAGTCAAAAAAGTCTTTTACAGTGATTACTTCAGGGGGCACGACGGCTTTCACGGTAGAATTCCTTCTTGATGGTGGAGATGAAGATTTAGAAGGACTCTTGGTTCGGTTCCCATCGCCTTTTTGCATAAACATTGACGAAGATTCTTGTTCTGGATTAGGACTTGCCATTTTGTACGTAGGTACTTACTTATATATGAGATGTTGAGTTTAACCTACATGAAATTCAATATCATCATTGATCAAACAAACAAGCCGAGTAACATAGAAACGAATCGTTCGCAGCGAAGGTTTTTGAGATAACTTTCAATACGAAATCGTTGAAAAGTACACCTACCCACAGATTTAACTGAAAGTTGATGTTGATTGCAATTTGCAATAAAATAAAGTTGTAGAAAATAAAAAATCTATTCAAGCCATCTAATTCATTGATTTTTATTTTGACTTTTGACTAAACATGAATTTTAAAAACTTCAGTTCACGAAAGTTATTATGAAAATTATTTATGTGCTATTTTGTAACTGGAAACAATTTTTGAACAGATGAAAACTAACTTTCATCAATCTCATGATATTTGTCTATTCTTTTACGTTCCGTTAGGGAATAAGGAAATCAGAAGTCAGAAGAAACATTAATTAGCGCTATAATCAAAAAATTGTAGCAAAAAAATCTATAAAAAAATATTTTATAAGTTTTGTGGCAATCATTGCTTTGTCTAACTAAACCTATTCTATTTGATAGGTGCCTACTATATTCTAGACTATTTTTGGAAAATATGAGGAACGTGTTCCCTGTTAAAATATTACTCTAGATATTGTCAAAATGTGTCTAACTAACAGTGTTGTGTTGTTTTTTATACAAGTGCCGGATATACGTCAATTCAGGCAATCTTTTAAAAAATACGGATGCGAATGCCTTGCGGGCTTATGCCTTCGTGAAATAAGCCCGCAAGTAGATACTCACCTAAAAAACATAAACGCCTAAATTTATTAAAACATTAACATCGATTTTGAGTCATACTAACACAAATGAACCTGTACTGTCTGAAATAAAAATTACATTTTAATTATATTAAGATTTACTTAATTACTTAGATAAAAAAACAGCTTGCTGACGTCATCCTATATGTTGGCTTGGCTGTTGTAATAAAAACACTGTATTTTAAAACGTTTATATCATGAAGAAATTCATGTCTTGGTAGTATGAATATTTTTTCGTGAAATACGGCAATTCGATGTACTAGATACGGCAAGTTCATTTTTTCTGATAACAACACTGGACTAATGACTGGTGATATGTCATATCAATTTTCTCGTATTTTGTTGTTCAACAAAGTTATTTAGAATGTTCTCAACAATATATTATTATGGAAAGTATTCAGCCCGAACATGACAAGGGCGCTGTATTACCTGAAACTTTCTGGAAGGCACAGCACCGCGCTATCCCGGGAAGACCTTGTCAGAGGGTTGGGACAAACGAGGTTATGTCAGGGTCTTCGTATCAGCAGTTCCAGGCGTCAGTGAACGACGCCTGGGACTTGGGGGACGATGATATCGTGTCCGGGATCGCGGAGACTAGGATATCGAAGGCGATATCGCAGACGGCGGCATTGAATGTCATCAATTCACATAGAAAGAAGACTGTAAACAAAGGTGACGTAAACACAGATATCGTCAAAAAAGAGGATGTTCCTAAGAAGGTGGAAACCAGAAAGGTGGGGTCAGGTGGTTCTTTGCCCATGCGGCACTATCCGGGGCGGCCCAGGCCGGTGAAACTGTCTGCCCTGGCCTCTAGAGAGGAAAGCAGTGAATCTAAACTGGAACGATTTCAGCAGCTTCACGAGAGCGCTGTAGTGGACTTGACCGAGCTGAAGCAGCACAGTTGGTCAGGAATACCTGTAAAGGTGAGTGCATGACATTGTAAACACTTATCTGCATACTCGCTCAAGGGGCAGGTACAGACCATTTGTACATTTCCATTCCGAGTGTATTAGTCATCAAAATAAATATGATTCAGACAATTATGAACAAAGAAATTTTGGTGAAGATTAAAGAAAATAATTGAGTCTAATCCAGTGTATATATGTTCGTATGTTTGTTTGTCTGATGAGAGATAAAGAACCAATCATCTTGATTAGACTTGGTAGGATATAACTACTAGAATTTTGAAGTTCATCATTATATGAACTCAATCGGTGGAAAAGTTTTTAACAGCGGGAAGGGGGTTTCTGTAATTGGGTAAAAACAGTATTTTATAAGATCTCAGTTCATGGTTCCAGTAGTTCGACCTACCAGTAGTAGTTGTTTTGACCTGACTGCTCAAAGCAAAAAGGTTATATGATTTAACAGATGCTTAACCTGTGAAGTTGGCGATAACTTCACATCTTCTGCTCAAAGCAAAAAGGTTATGTGATTTAACAGATGCTTAACATGTGAAGTTGGCGATAACTTCACATCTTCTGCTCAAAGCAAAAAGGTTATGTGATTTAACAGATGCTTAACATGTGAAGTTGGCGATAACTTCACATCTTCTATCTCTATCTCAATCTCATCACCACCTCTTTTCCTGGGATTCTCTTTACCATAGATATTAGGAACTAAGTGCTCCACAATACCACAACACCTGCAACAAATGGAGAACATGCAAAAATTTGTACAGCAACATGAATCGAACCTGCGCCTTTGCGTCACAGCATCTGCTGCAACATCTAGGTTGTCAAATCATACTGACAGTACAGCCTTTTTGTTGATCTATCCTATCACATTCCGATAGTCATTTCGCTAGTGTTATTAGGTTTCTGATCTGAAGATGGAGACAGAAGGTCCTGGCTTAGTTTTTAGTAAAGTACTGTTGTCTGGTAGATATGAGTAGATAGATAGATATAAGATAGAAAATACTTTATTGTACACCAAATAACATATCAGCTTAGTTAAGTACTATCAACTTTAACAATGTTGTACAATGGGCGGTCTCGCTACTACTCGGTAATGAGACTGCCAATGGTTGAATATGTTAACGTACACATTCAATTCAATTGTAGAATATATGGTGATTAAGCATTTCTATCTAGTGTGGTGACATTGAAGAGAGATAAAAGTGTCATCGCTAGATAGATACATAAATAAGATGCATAAAGATACAGCAAAGACAAGTAACAATGATAAGAAAAACACTAAAGTACAAGTATTATTATATCTTTGACTAAAGTATAAAAAGGTAAAGTGCTAAGTACTCTTAAAGTTAAATCAAATCGAATCAAATCATTAATTGAATGGGTGCAAAAGTACACTTTTGAATGTTTTAGGTACAGTCAAGTAAACTTAATAATACAATAATTAATAATATAAAAAAATAATGCAAGTTAAGAAAATAAATTATCAAAATATGGTAACACTAAATAACAAACAAGACACTGAACATGGCAAAAAATATCATTCCTATACACAGCTAGAGGTTGACAACCTCTGTGGCGCAGTGGGCGAAGGTCCGCCTGGGATGCAGAAGGTTGTGGGTTCAATTCCCGCCACGGGACAAATGTTTGTATCTGCAAATATTTGTCCCAGGTCTGGGTGTTTTCTATGTATATTATGTATGTATTTACAAAAAAAAATGAATATAAGTAGTATATCAGTCATGTAGTTCCCATAATACAAGCTCTGCTTATTTTGGGGCTAGATGATGCTGTGTGAAAAATGTCCAGCATTATTTATTTATTTATTTATTTATTTGTCCCAGGTCTGGGTGTTTTCTATGTATATTATGTATGTATTTACAAAAAAAAATGTATATAAGTAGTATATCAGTCATGTAGTTCCCATAATACAAGCTCTGCTTAGTTTGGGGCTAGATGATGCTGTGTGAAAAATGTCCAGCATTTATTTATTTATAGTAGGAAGGTATACATGTAAGTGACTGATATCCATGATGGGAATCCTAGTGTGAGTCAGGCCAGGAAGATTTTGAATGAGATTATGTCCTATTTTGACCCCAAGCAACACATATTTTCTATCGGCTAATTCTTTCCCAGTATTTTCCCATGTTTGTGTTTTTGGGTTCAAATAAAAATATTCTTACTTTCTTTAAAAAAAAAACTTTTTACTTAACAAACAACGATATAGACGAACTCCCGCGCCTCCGAAAAAGAAAGTTATAGAAGGAGAGTCAGCGTCCAAAACGCCCGCGTCGAATGCGGAAACGCGCGGCTATGAATTTGGTGGATAAACATGGGGCTGTGAAATCGTTGTTTTTATAGTTTTTAAAATATAATTTTTTTTTGTTAGTAAGAAGAGAAACAACATAATAAGGTACTAAGTTAGTAGACAAAAAATAAAAATCAAAAGGGTGCGGAGTATAAATTTACTGATTGTTGGCCTTGTTTTTGCTTTTCTCTGAGACCTGTGGTTCTAGATAAATACGTCACGCTTAATTTTCCTTTCACGCTAATGCAAATTTGTATCAAGGTAAAACTTGGCAGCAGTCACGTGACATTTCCACAGCTAATATCATTTACGTACGATTCAATCTTTCCGCAGGCGTCAACGCCAACAGAAAGTGTTATTTGTCTAGACACCCATAGCTTTTAATTATAGTGTTTCCTGTTAGAATCGTGCTTTTTTTACCTAAACAAGCCCCTGAGAGAAGAACTTTTCTATCTTATGTCGTTTCACATCTATCGCCTAGTACATACTTGTGGCGATAAAAACCTTACAAGAACTAATCTTGAAGTCATACAAAACGATTGAAAAAAAATCCGCTTCATAATCGATCAAACTATATCAACAAACAAAAAAAGAAACGTTTAACTTATAGGTGCATCCTAAATAACATCTGATTGAAACAAAACAAAAATAAAATTGGTCATGACTTTAATACGTGATATAATGGGCGATAAGACCGCCCATTGTACTTCCACGATTAGCTTTTAATTTGATATGTTTGAAATTGTAAGAAACTCACCATATCTCACTCTAACATTGCAATTTGCAACAAAAAACATCTCGCCGATCGTTACTACGATATGTTGTTGCTGACTGTACTTTTGCTTGACGTAGCCCTGTAGTACTGATATTGTATTACGTGCCCTGGGATTGGTTGAAACAAAATAAGTACCTAAATTATTATTAAACTATTTTGTGGAATTGGGAGGGAAAAATATTTACATAGAGTGGGAATAACCCAGTTCCTTTACATGGCTCATGTACCTACCTGCTTGTTTAATGCATTATTAAGACCTATATACACTATATACGTGCATAAGAGCAATCAATACATAATATTAAATGAAATATACCCAATATAGATTTTTTTTTTATTGTGGACCTTAAATTCTCTATTCATTTGGTAGGTACAGTATAATTATTTCACTTAATATACTACAAACGTACTATATATGTACACAGAATTAGGCCATAGTTAGGCTCTACAGCATCTTAAAAGAATCCTTGAAAGTGTGCGTGATTAACATAAAAAAAAAAAAAAAAAAAACATATTTCAGTCTAAAAAGTTTTATACACTAGACTATACTATTTTACTTAAAAAACCTTATTATACCAAAAAGATTATTAAGTAATGTTCCTAAAATAATGTTGATATGTTTCTTAATAATTAATGGGATTTACATAATGAATAAGAGAAGCGAGTTTAAATATCTTTATGAAAAATAAGTACAAGCAACTAGGCTGGAATTATTTATTAGTAAATGTTACTTATATCAATATTCTGCCCAAATGAATAACAGAATAAACAAAAACTTCTACAACTTTTGGAAAAATTATTGAAAGTCTGATTAAAAACAGCTTTTATAAGTAACGGGGTAAATTATGTTTCTTAAACTCTTTCGACCAGCACACGAACAAGGTTGTTCTGCCATCTCAGGGTTTCCTTCGGAGCCTTCCTCTTGACCACCTTGGCTTTCTTCAGGACCTTCTCTGAGCGGATCCTCTCCATCCTGGACGCAGCCCGTTGGGATTTCATTTCGACAGCAAATAATCTTTTTCAACAAATTCTGTAGTCAAACTAGCGGTTTATTGGGTGGGGTGCTGTATTTATTGATGCTAAGTGCGCAATTTCAACATGTTATTTATTAGTTTTCCTTTAATGGGAATAACAAACATGTTTCCTTAATATTTAAATGGAAACATCTATTTGTTTGTCCTGGATGAGTCAGGCATTTTATTTACCCGTTTATGTTAACAATAACATATTGTTTATATAGGTTTTATGATAAATTTGTACTAATTACCCGAAATAATCTAATATATTTAGAAATAGCTTCGGACACCCGAAAATGAATAGATGGATGGGTAGAATATACGTTGGTGCACACCAAAGTACTATAAAACTTTGACAATGTTGTATAATGTCATATCGCGATTTCTACCGGACAACCTTTTGATGGAACGGGCCGTACGAAAGTTACAAGCGGTTTAAATGGTGTTCCACATATTTAATACCTACAAATTATGAATATTAGATAGGCAAATGCTACAATACCCTAATGAACCCTAAGTATGTACTTAAAGCTTAAAGCTGTTAGTATGTACTTAAGCTTCGGTGATAGGCTTATTGGGCTTGGGCTTGCAACCGGTGACGCCCTGCAGTACAGGCTCATAATAATTCATGGTGCATCTACCTAAAAACACGAAAAGGGACATACCATCCTCAAGTCTCTGAACGTATGGCATAAGCTGTGTGTTGTATTTTAGTCAGCTAATCAGTAAGCCACTCCCGGTTGCCTTACTCGATTTCTATGAGTCTAGCCTGCACCCCCCGTGCCCGTGTTCCAGGGCTATAACCTGACGCCTGCTCGCGGGCGGGGCGCATCAGGGGCTAATCCCCCGTACCCGTGTTCCAGGCCCGGCCTATAACCTGACGCCTGCTCGCGGGCGGGGCGCATCAGGGGCTAATCCCCCGTACCCGTGTTCCAGGCCCGGGCTATAACCTGGCGCCTGCTCGCGGGCAGGGGCGCATCAAGCCCTCATCCCACGTACCCGTATTCCAGGCCCGAACTATAACCTGGCGCCTGCTCGCGGGCATGAGCGCGTCAGGCCCTTATTCCCCGTATCCGTGTCCCAGGCCCGGTCTATAACCTGTCGCTTGCTCGCGGGCAGGGACGCGTCAGGCCCTAATCTCCTGTACCCGTGTTCCAGGCCCGGGCTATAACCTGGCGCATGCTCGCGGGCAGGGACGCGTCAGGCCCTAATCTCCTGTACCCTTGTTCCAGGCCCGGGCTATAACCTGGCGCCTGCTCGCCGGCTACCTGCCCGCGAACGCGGAGCGGCGCTCGGAGACGCTGCAGCGGAAGCGGGCGGATTACCGGCATCTCGTGCGGCAGTACTACGACGCGGAGAGAGACGACGACACATACAGACAGATACATATCGATATACCACGGATGAGCCCGCTCGTGGCTCTCTTCCAACAGCTGACTGTACAGGTGGGTCACTCAAAATCAAAGTCAAAGTAGGTATTTATTGATTACAGGATAATTTATCAGGTATGTATCATCCAACATAGGTGGGCATCGGCCTCTTTTTGACGCCATCACAAACAGTTTTAGAAGTAGCAGAGCCACTTGTGAAGAGTTCTTTTATAAAAAAACTCCCAAGAGATATACAAAAATTATCAATTAACAAATTTAAAAACGTAATTAAACAAAAGCTTTATAAAGAGGCATACTATAAAATATCTGATTATTTAGATGACAAAAACTCTTGGGATTAAAAATGCTCCAACTCGAACCTATTGTTTTGTAAAAGGATCATTAAAAGGAATAACCAGCCTTGTTTTCTTGCCTTTCTTTCCTGGCTTGGTCGCGGAGGAACAGGCACCTAGATAAAAACCGACGTTTCAAAGTGGTCCTTGTGATTTTATTGAATAAATGAACTTTGACTTTGACTTCGACTTTCAGGATATGGGTGCCTGTGAAATTACAGGAACATGAGTATTTTTACCCGTTATGTCTCAGGTGCGACTGTTGCAAGCGTCCATAGGTTACGGCAACTGCTAAACGTGACCATGTTTCTGTAGATTTTGGATTTAAACATAACCATTGACCGAGACGCAGAAGGTTGCGGGTTCGATACCCGCTGCGGGACAAATCTTTGTATGATCTGCATTCATTTGTCTCGGGTCTGGGTGTTTTCTATGTATAATATGTATGTATTTACAAAAAAAATGTGCATAAGTAGTATATCAGTCATGTAGTTCCCATATCACAAGCTCTGCTTACTTAGGGGCTAGATGATGCTGTGTGAAAATGTCCAGCATTATTTTTAAAAAATCAATAAAATCTTGTTTGCAGGTGATGTTTGAAAGGATACTCTACATCTGGGCAATACGGCACCCAGCGTCAGGCTACGTGCAGGGCATCAACGACCTGGTCACTCCATTCTTCATGGTCTTCCTCCAAGAAGCGGCTCAGGGTCAGGAGCTGGATAACTTCCCGCTGGACAAGCTGACCGAGGAACAGAGGGATGTCATTGAGGCTGACTCCTTTTGGTGTCTCTCCAAGTTCCTTGATAGTATACAGGATAACTATATATTTGCTCAACTCGGCATACAATATAAGGTGAGTCTTAAGATAATTTAAGGCGGGGTGCGACGAAATATAATAAAAATAACCAACATATGTCTAGGTCACAAACTATGCCTGTTTTAAATCTCAATATTATCGTTCCAAATCGGGGTAGCCGTTACATATTTTTTTTTCGTAAAAAAACATCTCTACCTCGCCTATATATCACCTATGAACAGTACTTTTTAATTGTGCAATAAAGACATTTCTATCTATCTATATCTTCGCATTATAATGATGTAAAAACATCTCTACCTCGCCTATATATCACCTATGAACAGTACTTTTTAATTGTGCACAAAGACATTTCTATCTATCTATATCTTCGCATTATAATGATGTAAAAACATCTCTACCTCGCCTATATATCACCTATGAACAGTACTTTTTAATTGTGCACAAAGACATTTCTATCTATCTATACCTTCACATTATAATGATGTAAGGAATGGATATAAATAGTCCGTTTACGATATCAAAGTCAAAATTCATTTATTCATTAAAATCACAAGGATCACTTTGAAACGTCGGTTTTATCTACTGCCTGTTCCTCCGCGACCAAGCCAGGAATGAAAGACAAGAAAACAAGGTTGGTTATTCTTTTTTATGATCCTTTTACGAAACAATAAGTACCTAAATTTTTTATCGGATCGGATGGTGTGAACACGCTCTTAGGTATACGTGATCCGTAGTATGTCACAGTTTTAAATAGATATCACCACAATTTTCCACATTGTTTCCAAACAGGAAATATTCCCGTCATTAGCCCTATTTAATCATCGCTTTGAGGAAAATTAATAATGATCAGTGACCATTAAAAAATATTTACTCGTAAAATTGTTGATTAAAATAGAAGTGGTGCTTACCACCAGGTTTCCTCAATCCCTCAGAAATAAAACTTTTATAGGACCACTTCGGGATCGATCTCTATGCAACAACAAAAGAATCATCGAAATCAGTTATCAATTGGCGAAGATATCAAGTACCAAACATAAAAAAAAACAACTGAATTGAGAACCTCCTCTTTTGAAGTCGTTTATAAAATACCACCCTTCTGTTAGTTTCGGGGGCTAGAAATAAATAAATAATGTCCCCCCCCCCCCCCCCCCCCTCTACATAAATGATCCTCTTTCAGGTGAACCAGCTGAAGGAGCTGATCCGCCGGATCGACCTGCCCTTGCACGAGCACCTGCAGTCGCACGGCGTAGACTACCTGCAGTTCTCGTTCCGCTGGATGAACAACCTGCTGACGAGGGAGATACCCCTCGCCTGTACCATCAGACTGTGGGACACCTACCTCGCAGAGTCGGACGGATTCGCTACCTTCCAGCTGTACGTGTGTGCGGCGTTCCTGCTGCACTGGAGGGAGAGGCTGATGCTGGAGAGGGATTTCCAAGGTATTGTGAAAAAAACCTCGGTTTTATATATATAAATCCGCTGGGTTAACAAGCTGCTGACCAGAGAGGCACCGCTTGCGTGCACTATCAGACTGTGGAACACGTGCCTCGCTAAGTCAGCTTACAGCTGTACAGCAGCGGCGTTCCTGCTGCACTGGAGGGAGAGGCTGATGCTGTAGAGAGATTTCCAAGGTATTATTAAAAAAAACCTCGGTTTTATATACAATTATATAAAACCGCTGGATGGACAAGCTGCTAACCAGAGAGGTACCGATTGCGTGCACTATTAGACTGTGGAACACGTGCCTCGCTGAGTCAGCTTACAGATTTACGTGTTTGCTGCGTTCCTGCGGCACTGGAGGGAAAGGTTGATGCTGGAGAGGGAACCGGTCGTTCAACGATCTTCGCAGCATCACGAAGGCTCCGTCTGGAAACCAGCGCCTGGGTTTTGGTGTAGCATAACGCTGAGACGGGGACCTATTTGACCCCACATAACACCAGAATTGAGTATTTCGTTTTGACTGTTTTCGTTTCGTTTAAAAAGTAACCGCTTACCAAAAGGCGGGCCGTAGCTAATTTGCCACTTTATTTATACAAAAAATTAATTAATCTGTTTTATGTCTTTATTATAATTTTAAACGTTTGTTTTCTAATATATAAATAATGTTGGATATTTTCTCACAGTTTCATTTAGACCCAAAGTAAGCAGAGCTTGTGTTATGAGAACTACAAGACTGATAATAATATTTTATACTACTAATTTACATTTTTTTTTAAGTAAATACATACATATTATACATATGACGACCTCTGTGGCGCAGTGGGCGAAGGTCCGCCTGGTACGCAGAAGGTTGCGGGTCCAATTCCCGCCACGGGACAAATGTTTGTATCTGCAAATATTTGTCTCAGGTCTGGGTGTTTTCTATGTATATTATGTATGTATTTACAAAAAAAAAAGTATATAAGTAGTATATCAGTCATGTAGTTCCCATAACACAAGCTCTGCTTAGTTTGGGGCTAGATGATGCTGTGTGAAAATGTCCAGCATTATTTATTATTATAGAATACACCCAGGCCCGAGACAAATATTTGCAGATCATAAACAGTCGTCCCGCGGCGGGAATCGAACTGCGTCCACAGAGCCTCACAGAAGTCGTTATGGAGGAAAATAAATGTTTTTTTTTTTGTTTTTTCTTTCAAGGTCTGATGATACTGCTGCAGAATGTGCCGACGCATAACTGGACGGATTCGAATATAAGTGTTTTGGTAGCGGAGGCGTATCGTTTAAAGTTTGCGTTCGCGGATGCGCCGAATCACTTGAACGCGGGGAATTCTGATAGGTGATGACGACTTTATGATGCTGTTTAGTCGGATTGTAACGGTACGGGATATACGATTTAGGATGGCCGCGTACTGCGATTTCGAATATACTGTTTATGAGCTTAAAGTCTGATTGCTTGTGGGCAACTTTCATTAGAACTAAAACTTTTGAGACTATCATGGTTTTTAACATAATTTTTACTAAAAAACTGGATTTTTATCATGATTTGTGAGTTTGAATGTTTCCCGATATTTCGGCACAGTTGCATGTACCGTGATCACGGGAGGAACTGAAGTCTGCGGGTTATGAATATTAGTGACACATATTGGTTTCAAACTCACAAATCATGGTAAATATCCCTACAGATAGATAGATAGATAAACTCTTTATTGCACACCAAAGCAGAATACAAAAAACACAGGAATTCACAATAATATAAGGTACAATGGGCGGTCCTATCGCTAAAAGCGATCTCTTCCAGGCAACCTTTAAACAGATATTTGTTTCAAACTCACAAATCATGGTAAATATCCCTACAGATAGATAGATAGATAAACTCTTTATTGCGCACCAAAGCAGAATACAAAAAACACAGGAATTCACAATAATATAAGGTACAATGGGCGGTCCTATCGCTAAAAGCGATCTCTTCCAGACAACCTTTAAACAGATATTTGTTTCAAACTCACAAATCATGGTAAATATCCAGTTTTTTTGTAAAAATTATGTTTCACTAGAACTGTTCAATAGAGCTGGGTAGGTATTTTTAATTATCTATCGCTAAAAGCGATCTCTTCCAGACAACCTTTAAACAGATATTTAATTATAAAACATGTGATTTTAAATCGCAGTGCTCGGTAGCCAATGACTTTGAATCTAGCCAGAGTTAACGATAATGCACGCTATAGATGTTACTATAATGTACAGTTTGCAAAAAAGACTTTGATTAATTAATTTGATCCCGGAAACTGATTTTTAGTACTGGAACTATGAAGCTGGAAGCTTAAATAAAAATATGATATGCGTTGGAAAATAAACAAAACAAACACGTCCTGTATTCTCACTGGATATATATTTGAGGATACCATGTAAGGGTAGTCAGAGGCACGCCCAAACATTACATATGTCGCATGCCCGCGTCTTGCAAGTAATGTTGGACCCTTCGTTATTCCTTATCGCAGTGCGGCGATCAGTTTTCGAGTCATTTTACACTTTGTAATAAAAAAATATGGAAGCTGAAGAGCGTTCATGGTAAAATATCTATTAAGCACTTAATATTAAGGTTTTGTATTAGATTGGCTGTTTTACATTGTTATAAATATAGCAAAATATATCATTTAAACGCCATCATATTACATAATATACCTAACAGGTATTTAAAGGCAGGAGGACATTTCTGCTCTCTTGAACTGCATTTTTGCTTGCACTGCAGGAAATCGCTGAATTAACTCGTCCCAACCCTTTTTGATTTCTCTCCATCACATTCGCCAGATAGTTTTTCAACGACTGATCAAACTGTTCCACAATACCGTTTGACTGCGGGTGATAGGTGGTTCCAGTCTTATGAGTGCCCATCGAAATCAACGTAACTCCTGAAGTCTCTGGGGGTTACGTTGATTTACAGTCAGTCCCGGTAGGATTTTACTAGCCTCTAACCGCGGCTTCGCCCGCGTGGTACCCGGATAAGGAGCCTGTGTTATTCTGATGTATAAGCTATATTACTTTTATTCCAAAAACTATCGTGAACTTGACTATTCATATTGTACAAAAAAAACGGGAATTTTCACGTACTGCACTATCGGTGAAGGCACCGACTAAGTTTCAACTCATTCCGAGAGTCTTCATCAGGGTGAGTGGTTGCGACTTTATCCTTCCGCGTCGCGTAGTGCACGGCGCGGGAAAATTCACGGTTTTACAATATAAATAGCTATATTACTGTAAAGTTTCATCGAAATACGTTCAGTAATTTTTGCGTGAAGGAGTAACAAACATCCATCCTCACACCCAAACATCCATTTTTGATTTGTGTATGCATAAAGACGTATCCTCTCAGATCTTAGTATCTACCGAATATGGAGGATCTCTATCATGAAGATAACAGTTGTAAGCGTGGTTGTTTGTTCGTTTTGTATAATGCTATTATAAACGCGAAAGTTTGTGAGGATGGATGTTTGTTACTCCTTCACGCAAAAACTACTGAACGTATTTGGATGAAACTTTACAGTAATATAGCATCAGAATAACGCATAGGCTACTTTTATCCGGATACCACGCGGGCGAAGCCGTGGGCAGAAGCTAGTACTATATACATGTCGTTCCTAAATGAAATTGAATAATTTTGTATCCCTGTATACGTTCTATTCAGTATCTTTTGGTCAAATGACTAAAAAGCAAATGGCTAAACCTACTCAGTTATTTTAAAATTTAATTCCGCATCGTAAAAATAAATATGTACTGACATACATACATATACACAAAAGAATCTTCCCGTTTAAAACCTAGGTACTATCTAACTAGGCTAGGCTGGGCAGCGTTTGGAAAACTACGTGGAGTCTTCTCGTCATCCATACGGAAATGCTTGAAAACGAAAGTTTTCAATCAGTGCGTCCTACGCGTCATGACCTACGGAGCTGAGACGTGGACACTCACGATAGGGCTGGTCCACCAGTTCAAAGTCGCTCAGCGAGCTATGGAAAGAGCTATGCTCGGAGTCTCTCTGAAGGATAGGATTCGTAACGAATACATACGTCAGAGAACCAAACTTATCGACATAGCTCAACGAATCAGCAAGCTGAAGTGGCAGTGGGCCGGTCATATCTCGCGAAGAACCGATAACCGCTGGGGTAAACGTGTTCTTGAGTGGAGACCGCGACTCCGCAAACGTAGTGTAGGACGCCCTCCGGCCAGGTGGGATGACGATCTGCGAAACACTGCAGGCAGATGCTGGATGCGACAAGCTGAAGACGGGGCGCTATGGCGCTCATTAGGGGAGGCCTATGTCCAGCAGTGGACTAGTATAGGATGATGATGATGATGACTATCTAACACCTACCTACTAAGGGACAGACAAAGGCTTACCTAATCATCTTTATTTTATCGTACCTACTAGATTGTTTACGCAAAATTCTCGGCCTGCCTACCTATCTGTTGCTATACCTTAGGGGTTCCCAGGGTTCCTTATGATAATAGCAGGGTTCCATGTAATTTCAATGAATAAAAACCTTTTGGCTTTCACTTTTGGGGTTCCTTATGATAATAGCAGGGTTCCATGTAATTTCAATGAATAAAAACCTTTTGACTTTCACTTTTGACATACGAAGATAGGTACCTATAAACACCATCCATGTACCTACTATGTGAAAGCAATAAATTTTTTGAGTATTGATTTTTGTTTATGGGGATTTGATAACAGGTTGAATATGTAAAAGAAATGCAATTCCCAGTTAGATGTTTTGTGTATTATTTTTAGTTCGGAATGTGAATGAAATGCTATGTAAATGGCCTATATTTAATTAAGGGATAGTTATTTTTAATTTGTGTTTAGATGAGGCAGCTTTGGGTTGAATGCATCTTAAACTGTGGATACTTTATTACATGTAACTAATTTTAGAAAAAAAAACTCAATGAAATATTTTATTCCAAAAACTATCGTGAACTTGACTATTCATATTGTAAAAACGGGAATTTTCACGTACTGCACTATCGGTGAAGGCACCGACTAAGTTTCGACTCATTCCGAGAGTCTTCATCAGGGTGAGTGGTTGCGACTTTCTCCTTCCGCGTCGCGAAACGTCGCGTAGTGCACGGCGCGACGCGGAAGGAGAAAGTCCGTGAAAATTCCCGTTTTTACAATATCAATGAAATATTTTAATAAATGTCTTCTTTTATTTATTCTGCATAATTGCAGTCACGATCTTTCATTTGCGGACTGCTATAATGACGTTTGTATGTAATTTAAAAATCTAGTTCGAAAAATAAGGAAATATACCTAATATGTTTATTATTTATGTGAAATCCACCTTATCAGTTCAGTTAAGTTTTTGACTCGAGTCCACAAATTAATGATCCACGTGAAATATATTTTTATTGTTTATTTTGTGACCTCGTTTTATGTACTATTATATTTGATTTTATTTAGTAGCATTATATATTGTATATTAAAAGAATATGTTTTATTGAATAACGACGTTATACATCTCCTCTCTAAGTAGGTACCAATGATTCTAATACAGATTTACCCGGCTATCCTGGATAGGGTCCTAGGATGCTCCCAATACCAAGCCACTCAGAAAGTTTTGCGAAAAAAAGTTTTTATGTATACTCAGCGCGCAAAAAGGGACTTCCTGGACACCACACCGGTCAGAGTCTTGGGTCACCCTCCTAACAGTCCTGATCTGGCACCGTGTTACTTCTTTTTATTCCCTAAAATAAAAAATCAGCTGAAAGGGATACAGTTTTCATCGCCGGAAGACGCGCTAGCAGCGTTCGAGAAGACTGTGTAAGAGGTGTCTGCGGCGGACTGCAATTTTTTTTCGAAAAGTGGTTCAGACGCATGTAACTTTGTATAGAGACTGGTGGAGAGTTCTTTGAAAAAATTTAATTAAAATATTTTATCCATAGAAGTTAGTTTTTTAGTTTCTCAAAACTTTCTGAGTATCCCATGTACAACATTTATCGGTCCATCCATCGATACCAATTTAAGTTTGAATCGGGGAACAACGGGATATTCCCGTCATCGATCAATCGATCCATCCATCAATCAATCAATCGATCCATCGATACCATTTTAAATGTGAATCGGGGGACATCGGGAAATTCGTCGATCGTTCAATCGATCCATAAAGGTATACCTATTTCACTTAGTTACTTTGCTTGCTCAGATCCAGATTGATTCACTGGTTGTGATTGAAAAGATGAATAAGGAAAATTGGGGGTAAAATTGGATATATTCTTATCTAGATACCCCAATTTTCATCTACTATCCATCTATCAATCAATCAATCGATCCATTGATACCATTTTAAATGTGAATCTGGAATTTCATCGATCGTTCAATCGATCCATCACTACCATTATAAATGTGAATCGGGGGAAAACGGGCGAAATATAGGTATTCTCGTTGTCCCCCGATGGGGTCGAAGACTGGGGGACAGCGGGAATAACCTACAATAACGAACAAGCTCACAATTGTACTCCCCATGGATGACGGAGATCCTCGGATCAATTCGCAGATCTGTGAGTATACCATGTAGGGAAACGTTCTTCTTTTCTTCTTATTGGCACGTGCCCGCGTTTTGCATTGTAGTTAGCATTCCACGTGCTATGTTGCAAGCCCATCGCTCGCAATAGGTTCTACGAATACCGCAATCGCAGAATATCTCACGGTTACCAGTAAAATATAGGTAGGAGGTATGACGTTTTCCAAATCAGATGAATAAAAAAAAAGCTAATAATATTAAAAATGAATGTGTAAAAATGCAATTAATAATGGGAAGAATGTCATATTAGGAGAAGAGTGTTAAATATGAATGTGGATGGAAATAAGAGCAGAGGTAGGCCAAAGAAAAGATGGATGGATTGTGTGAAGGATGACATGGTTAAGAAAGGAGTGATTAGATGACGGTTGATAGAGAGTTGGTAAATTAATTCTCTAGGACCTTACAAAGATACGCTAGAAACGGTAAACTTTCTTGCATTGGCAACATCGCCCTTCACCCTGTGCCGTACCGCGCAGGGTCAGACTCTAACCTTGACCTAGAGCCCGACATTGGTAGCTCGTGACTTCAAAACCTGGATATCTTACAACGCAATCACGGACGAATCATGTTCAACACATCACCTTTTAGGCCTAGTATGTACCTTTTATTTGAAGCCTACTTTTATTGTTTCAAGTGGACTGTTATGTGTAAAACTGTGGGTAATATGGATTTCAAGGACGGGATCTGACCTTGAATTAGGTAAGGTGACAAAATCTGAATATCTTAACGTAGTCATGGACGAATATTATGTTAAGTACCAAATACATCACCTATTATACCTATATAACTAACTATAGCTCATTATATATTAGGACCTGAAGCTTAGTCTATAATATTATATCGAGGCATATTTGTTGTGGGAAGTGATAGATTTTATGTGACTAATAGGTGCGAATAATGTACATTTCAAGGACGGCGGGTCTTGGATTTGGTAAGAATAATAGAATAGAGAAATAGAAAATGGTTTATTTGACACAACAACAGAGCTCAGAAACGACAGTACAAAATAAATTACGAAACACTTTATAGATAGGTAACAGTAAGATTTTTTACAAAACTACAGAGACAAAGAGGAAGTTTTTTTTGTGCTTGTTAGTCCCATCTGTGCCGTGTGGGCTAAACAAGTCCTGTCTCAGCTTACCTAGTGCTGTTCCGCATAGTAGTAAAAAAAGCGCGGATTATCAGACAGGGCCTAATGAATCAATTGACGAAAACTGTGGGTGTTTTCTATGTATACCTATCTAATATGTACCTATGTATTAACAAAAAAAATCTAAGTACTCTAAGTAAGTAAAACTCATGTAGTTCCCATAACACAAGCTCTGCTTACTTTTGAGCTAGATGATGCTGTGTGAAAATGTACAGCATTATTATATAAATTTACTACCTACCCTTATTAATCACACTATATTACCTACCCTTTACATAGGTACCTACCTATTATATTTAAGAAGGTATCTATCAGCTTCCTGTGAGTGATAAGGATTATATAAGCGAAGCAAACCAAGGTAGTTGGTAACGAATATCATATTTCGGTGCTATCTATTCCCACCATTCTCTAACACAGCCGAAAGTCGTAGCAGACTGTTTACCTGCTACAGTTACGAGCCTTTAACCACTAGTATAGTATTTATCTGTGCTACTGTCTACCTAGGTATAAAATATACCTAACGACCTACGTAGCTTCTGTAGGTGTACCTACTTTATAAAATGAAACCCGTTTATTTGTGAACTAAATTTGCCTAAAACACGGTTATCTTACTTGTATTTTTATTAGTTCTATTACTCATTCTCATTAAACATTACTTTTAATAATCCATTTAGGTATTTATTAATAACGGTATGAATATGACCAAGTCAAATTAACCCCGGTATCACCAGCCCTTATATTACCTATGGCAAAGGCACCATAATAATAGACTTTTAAGTCGGGGGAAAGTATAGGAGTAACCCCCTATACCTACGGGTGGTACCCGGATAAAATGCCTATGTGTTATTCTGATGTATAAGCTATATTACTGTAAAGTTTAATAAAAATCCTTTCAGTAGTTTTTGCTTGAAAGAGTAAAAAACATCCATCCTCACAAACTTTCCCGTTTATAATATTACTAGCTGCGCCACGCAGTTTTACCCGCGATTTTATACTCGTGATAACATCGAAATTAAATGTCCGATTCGAATAAATTAAAAAGTTTTTAACTGCTACCTAAATACCCTTGATGATAAAACCACTTATTTGAATAAATATTAATACTACGATATGAATGTAACCAACTTTTGTTTCTACCAGCGATCTAATATTATTTTTTTTAAAGCTGCTATTATGTGTGACTTAACTATGATAGTTAGACATATTCCCTCTGGGACTTTTTTGTAGGTAATAATGAGTACTTACTTAAATCATATAGTACATAATTTTATGTATCATCAATAGTTTTCTCAGCGCACACCAAATAATGAATTTTACTGGCAAAATTTTACTACTTTGGGTTACATTATTGCAAATTTTAATATCTCTATTTTTTTTAAAATAAATTGTAGCCTATCTTCCTAATAATTTAGCTTTCTATTAGTGAAAAAACGGTTAAAATCGGTCCAGTAGTTTCAGAGCCTATTCGATACAAACAAACGAACAAAAAAATCTTTCCTCTTTATAATATTAGTATAGATTAATAGTAAAAAAACCTTTTTAAAAACAACTTTTTAACTCGATGAGCAGCCATGTCATGGTTGAACTTAAAACCAGCTATCCCAATAATACACAAAATTTAATGTCTGTGCACTAACGAAGAGTTCAAACCTTCAAACTATTATTTATATGTATAAGTATAAGTGCCTATAAATATATAATTATACTTATATAAAGTAAATGTGATTGGGTATATAAAATAATATTGTACTTATTTAAAATTTGTAAAAATTTGTAGCACGCTTCCCGCCAATCACTACTAATTGGGTTGACTGGTAGAAAATTCTTTAGCATTAAGTCCGCCTATTGTTCAATTTGAATAAAATGTGGAATAAAGAGTTAATAAATAAAAAGAAGAGTTTCTTTATCTTTAGGATAAAAGGAAGTTGTTCTAATTCAGCTTGCAAGATTTGACCTAAACAAACAAACTAACATACAAACACTTAAATAAAAGCTTGCTTATTTGTTATCGGTGCTTTGTTTTCAGTGACTTAGCTAAACACTACTAAATTAATTGACTTATTTAACATTAAAGAGTGGCTCGTATCGGCAGCTGGCTCCTAGTCTTCCTGTCCCATTTCCTGTTACAATACGATAACCGATTTTATTTTGTATGATTAGGGATGGGACAAGGTCAAAATCCCACGAAATCGCGGGATATAAATCATCCTACTACTATTATAAACGCGAAAGTTTGTGAGGATGGATGTTTTAACAAACATCCATCTTTCTCTTTCATCTTTCATCTTTCATTTCTCTTTCACGCAAAAACTACGAACCGGAACTTGATGAAATTTCACAGTAATATAGCTTATACATCAGAATAACACATAGGCTACTTTTTATCCGGATACCACGCGGGCGAAGCCGTGGTCAGAAGCTCGTACATATATATACTTATTGTACCTACCTTCTGTATTTACAGTGTTTCTTTAATTGTTTGTCTTTCTTTTCATTTATACTTGTCTGTGCTGTATTGTATGTGTCGAATAAAAAACTATCTATCTATCTATCTATTATATTATATATATATATTACATTAACTCTATTATATATATATATATATAATTTATTTAATTTATATTATAATTAATTTATATATATAATTTATTTATTCATCGATCATCATTGGATTATTTTGTTAGTAGGTAAAAAATACATAAGTTATTACAAATAAGTTATCATCAGTCAGTAAAACTAAACTAAAATAATTCATACTACCTAGTCCGCTTTAGTCCGCGCCAGAAAACATGTCCCTTGGTTATTTGAAACCACTATTCATCACAATAAACTGTAGTTGGATTTCGTGATCGCCATCTTTGATTTCACACTATAGATGGCAAACGTAACGTGTGAATCGAGATGAGGGACATGGGAAAAATCGATTCCCGTTGTTCCCCGATAGGACCGAAGATAAGGAGACAACAGGTATACTTTTTATTTTATTACTTTTTTATTTATATAGTTTATGACCTACTTTTGATCGCTACATCGCCTTCAGTCGTCACACATTTTAATTCGTGCAGTCCCGCACTAAATCCCGCAATGTCCCAGCACTCCATATCGCACAGTTAAAAAAATCCCGTGACTACTGGATCCTAATTAGCGTCAGTGTGGCTTTCCTCATGATAAACCGTATTTATTGACCAGCCAGCGCACTGGAATGGCAGTGAGTCCTAAAAATTCCTGAACAGTGGTTAGTGGGTTTCAGAGAGCAGCAGGTGAGTCAAAGTCTAAATTATTTTTACATAAAATCACAAGGATCACTTTGAAACGTCAACTTTACCTGCCTGTTCCTCCACGACCAAGCTAGGAAAGAAAGTTACGAAACAAGGCTGGCAAAAACTTAGAGTATACTACTTAGAGTATTTTTATTGCCAAATTGGTAAAAAAATTACAAATGAAACAGATAGGCTATCTAAAGACCATTGCAAACGATCTATAGATAGCTCACTTAAAGTTTATACTGTTCATTAAAATGTAGAATGTGTGAATCTTTGGGATGGTTCAAAATCATGACGATAAGAGGCAATAATCACATGGAAAACTTTTATACTAAACTTACAGATAAAAATCTTGCCTGCGACGTGATATTACGCATCGTTTACATGAAGAAAGTATTTTATATTTCGATACTTGCATGTGTCTTAGAGACAATGAAAATAATTTATTTATTAATTAAGAGTTATTGCAAATTTTATAAAAAGTGACAATAGGCGGACTTAATGCTAAAGCATTTTCTGCCAGCCAAACTAATTTGTTGAGATTGGTATTAGCTATTTGTATTTCAATCACGCTGTATATAACGGTTGCACCGATTTTAATAAAACTTGGAATATAACTCTAACTGAAGATAGATACTTAATATTATATTTATACTATCTGTGCAACTGCCACGGCCGCCCTCGGCCCCCAGCCCACCGCGTCGCATCGCCTGCTTGCGCTATTACTTCTTTTGCTCGGATCCTATGGGGTCATGAATTTATGTTAAACTATAACTTTCCTCAAGTATTAGGCTTAAATAATAATGCAAAAATAATAGTTGATTTAGACTGATAGTCCCAGAGACTAGCGCGTTCAAACAAACTCTTCAGCTTTATTATTAGTGTTGCTATATAACTACCTGTTATATAATTTTACTACAATATTATATATAATTATCACACCAAGAGCCGATGAATAGGAACGTCTACCTACTAGGAGAAAAACACTGTTTTCTTTCTTGTAGATAGCTTTTGAGAATGAGTCCCAAATAGTTACTATCGCAAGGATTGTTGTAGGCTTTTTACTAACACAAGGGTTGAATGAATGAATGAAAATACTTTCATTCAACTTAACAAAACTAAAAAAAAACCTATAAGTACAATGGGCAGTCTTATCGTTTAGAAGCGATCTCTTCCAGACATTCGTTGGATGGAGAGGATTTAATGAGATTGTAATAATAGCGGGGGGTGTACTAATGTAAAGCATTAATTAATTAAGTAATTTGGAAAGTGTGCAAGTAGTTTTAAATAGATACTAACAAATAGGTAATAAATAAAATACATAAAGTACCTAGTATCAATAAATAAAAATATATAATTACATATATACATGCAACATAAATAAATACTTTATAAAATTGTTTTTTAACCTTTCTTATTCCTCGTATTTAATACCTACCTACATTATAAGTAGAGGTAGAGTAAGTAGATAAGTATAGCAAACTTTGTTCGTTAGGATGTGATATGATGCGTGGACTCGCCGATAAAAATGCGATAAACCGTATTACAAAATGCTGTGTATTATTTTATGTGGAATGCTAAAATTACGAATGTGGCTCAAAACTTTAAAACTGAACTAAGTAGTATCAGACTGAGCTCCCTAAAATCATATTCATATTCATATTTTATTGCTGTCATGTACACAGTTTAGTATAGGTGTTTAAACAATACATAAAAAGTAGGTAGGTACATGAACCCCGTTAGGGCTCTGCAACTTTGAGTTCGATTGTGTATGTTGATAAGTAACTGTTTTTTTTAATCTGTTATTAAGAATGAAATATAATTTAATAGGTTGAAGAAATCATAAAAGTCACTTATAGAAACATAGGTAATCAAATTCAATCACAATCTAGTCAACAATGAAATACATAATTAGCAAATAAAATTTCAAATAATCTGTATTGGTTTGGTATTATAAATTAAATTAAATAGAAATGTCAAATCAATCAAAACTAGTTAGGTGAGACCAAGTCAAATATACTTATACTAAGGTATAAGTATAGTTTTATTTAAATAAAAGTACAATTTTACGCTACGATTGAAACTAACATTGCAAGATTTGAAGTACAAACCTAATTTTTTATGAAAAATAAGTATCTACCGACTTATCTGCTTAAAGCCTGGCAGCGCAAGTTTTAGTCTGCTTAAGTATGTGAAAGAGAGTTAAAGGAAGCGGCCAGTGTCGTCGTGTTCTTAGTTTTGTCAGAGTTTTGTCTACCAAGCATTGGCTTAGCATTGGACAAGCTTATTGCGCAGGCATTGCCAGAATTAAGATAAGCATTCAGCGTGGCAATGCGGTCAGCACTTTGGGGATGCTCCCATCTGGTAGTAATTTGAATCAGTAAAGATACTCGTATATGCAAAGGTATTTAGATGACTAGACTGGTTCACAAACGAATAGACCTATATAGGGATGTCTGTATCAAGTATATACTCTCATAGGTTGTTGTGTTATTTTTTTATGTTAGTAAATGTAGGTATTATATAAATATATACAGATCAATTGTATTTGTATAGGTAATGAATAAGCAAGAAAAGAACAACAAGCAAAGAGAAGATAGAAAAGCAAGAAGGAACAAGAAGCAAAGAAAAGATAGAGAATCAAACAGGAAAAACAAGCAAAAAGAAGATAGAGAAGCAAGAAGGAACGGAAGCAAAGAGAAGATGGTGAAGCCACTCTTGTTGGTTGCGGCTCATCGTATGGCAGTTTGCTGTGTAATTATGCCAGCTGCCTAGCGAAGGGCAACAAATGACTGAGTTTTTCTACTGTTTCACAAGAAAGAATTTGCAGCTACATAAGTTACAAGAAGCAAAGAAGATCTTGCGGTTTTAAATAACAAGTCAAACTTTGAAACTTTTTATTTTTAACTTTGGTATGACGATAGGTTTGCATGATCTGTTAAATATTTTTTCCGTGTTAGTAACGTTGCTACTGTATGGAGATCACAGTTGGACATTAAAATCATTAAATTATGTGAAAAACGTAAACTATTTCTTCGAATGACTTAACTAATGAATGAATTTAGCCAAAAAGGTTTACGCTTTTCGTTCAATTGATGATTTTACTGTCCAATGTGACATATACATACATGACATATGTGACATGGGCTATATAATGGGTATATAGGTATACCTACCCATACTAGGATACTAGATAGGCTTAGTTTCACAACAAGGGGAATCCTAGACTGCGGTCAGAAGTAGGTGCGTCAATATTAATTTAAATAGGTATTTATAAGGACTATTAAAATGAATAGATAGAAAATACTTTTTTGCAAACCAAATATTTTAGGTTATATGAGAACTAATAACTTTAACAATGGTGTATAATGGGCAGTCTTAACTCTTATAAGCGATCTTTACCGGGCAACTAGTGGTTATATAGTGTTCCAATAAGCAGCGATGGGCTTGCAACCTTGTCACGCGAAATATTATTGCCACTACATAGGGCCCACTATATAAATGTTTCCGGAACTGGCCAATTACATAAACCATATTTAAAAAGTAATTACAATATTTGAAAAAAAACTCTGTAGCTATAGAAAACAGTTTGTTTCATCTAGCTGTCGCTTATTATATTATGGCGTCATGCAAAATTGCATGTATAAATCACCAAACCTCGATTAGTGAAAATTTTAGTAGCAGATCTATTAGATTTATCACGATTTTACTGTAATTTGACCACTAAGCAGTGCCTCTCTCGGCTTTAAACTGTTATTGACAATGAAGTACCATGAAAGACGACAATTTATACCCGGTTTGCAGAATCCAAACGCGATCGTGTCTATCTCAGTGACGAATTTCGTGATGGTCTCTCATCCACCGCAGTAAACATCAAAAATGTCGATGCTGTGAGCCGTATGATCAAAACAGACAGGCATGGAACCTACCATGAAATTCGGGAATCCTTAGGCATATAGGTCAGATACAATCAATCCCAATCCTACACACTCATTTGGTTGTGAAGAAGCTGTGCTCGCAATGGATCCCTGAGGCTCAAAAAACGGACCACGTCACTTGGTGCAATGCCATGCTTACAGATTCAACGAAGCGGCATCAAATTTGGTTTTGGACATGGTAATAGGTGCTGTAGCTATAAGCTACAACAAAACTGCAATCGACCGTTTGGGTCTTTCAAGATAAGCCGAAGCCAACCAAAGTAGCGCGCGTGAAAACTGCCGCTAAGCGGATGATTGCTTATTTTTAAATAAAACTGGACACGTGGCTAATGTTGCTTTGGAGAATCGTCGTACAGTGAATATTGATTGCTACACACGACCATTTGTTTGCCGGAAGTTATTGATGAACTCCGTAAAAATAACCGCAAACGCCGTATCATGACAATGCTGTCTGAGGGCAAATCTGAGAGCCTCAGCTGCTCTCAGCGGCCAGTCAGACAAACTAATTTTTTAAGGTGAAAAACATAGAACTTATGAGCCATACAGTAACGAAGTGGCACCTTGTGACTTCTATTTGTTTCCAAAGATTAAGAACAAAATACGTGGTTAACGATGTTCATCATCAAAAGATGCTGTCGAAGAGTATGAAAAACATGGTCACCACGGAGAAGTGACGTAAATGTTTTTGAAATTGGTTTATTTATTCTAATGAAAAAGTGCATTAAGCACTAACGGAGAATATTTTGGAAAACAATAAATTCATTTTTGACCATTCAATAGTATTTTTTTCTTATTAATTCCGGAAATTTTAGTGCACCCTACGTATAAAACGTGAGCGAACCCCAAATATAATGTTTGGACGTATCTATGACTATCCTTTACTTGTTAACCTCATGGATATTAAATAATGAGTGTACGGCGCGACGCGGACGGAAAAAGACGCGACCACTCACCCTGATGAAGACTCTCGGAATGAGTCGAAACTTAGTCGGTGCCTTCACCGATAGTACAGTACGTGAAAATTACCGTTTTTACAATATGAATGAGTACCTATAGATCTAAGAATCATCATTGGGATGAAAGATGTAAGAGTGTTTGTTTTTTAAAACTATATGTAAATACCTACATTCCAGAAATATCGTCTCGTTTCAAGTACTACTTACAAATAATTACGAGGTATAAAGCAATTGCTAGTGCAGGTTCATATAAGTACAAGGTTGATCAATAATAAAATATTATGCTGTAAAACTTCTTGTACTTTTTAAATTATCTGATTCAACAGTCTATGTTTACAAAGCGTGAGACTAGATTACTTTACAGGGATACAAGAGAAGTAGTCAGAGGCATGTTCAAATTTGGCACGTACCCATGTTTTTGAAAACCGCAAAAACGGTGTTTAAATCCTACTACTATGATAAACGCGAACACAACAAACATCAAAACATCACAAGTTTGTGAGGATGGATGTTTGTTACTCTTCCACGCAAAAACTACTGAACGTATTTTGATGAAACTTTACAGTACATATATCAGAATAATGCATAGGCTACTTTTTATCCGGGTACCACGCGAGCGAAGTCGTGGGCAGAAGATAGTAAATAAAAAATATTCTATCACGGATAATCAAATTTTATCTATACTATTCTTCTTAGTCGTATTACCGGTTCTTTTTAGACCACCCTGAGTTATGTCAATGACCTGACCAGGTTGATATAGGTAGAAAACATATATTTCTGTCTTCTTTTTCTAGTTTAATATTATGTTAATAGTTTTTTGGTTTTTAAAGTACCTAGTTGTATGATTATCCCTCTAATATAATAAATGCGAAAGTCTGTGTATGTGTGTGTATCAATGTTTGTTACCACGTATCTCCGTAACTACTAAACCGATTTTGATGAAATTTGGAATGTAGATAGTTTAGGACCTGGAATAACACATAGGCTAATTTTCAAAAATCGACCCCTAGAGGGTTAAATAGGGCGGTAAAGTTTCCATGAAAAAAAATTGTTTGATTCGCTCAAAACTTTGTACAAATAAACTTGAAAATAAATAATGAAACACGTATTTTTTATTTTTTCAAAACTACCCTTTGGGTGTGTGCAATTGAGTTCTAAACTTTATATAAATTGTAATCCTTGGTTCCATTCATTCAAAAGTTGGTGGACATAGTTTGAAGCCTGGAGACGGTCATATGCTACTTTTATTAACATACCACGCGGGCGAAGCCGCGGTCAACAACTAGCCTTGTATAAAAAAAACAGAGTCGCAGGGTACCCAAAAGGTGGTGGACAGAGGACCAGTGGTGAAACAATCAGTGTACTAAAATTATTCAGTGCGCCTTATAGACTCCTTTTATGCAACAAAAAGAGTGTATAGGTGCGAAACTTAGGTCCATATGAGTATGGATTGATAACAAACCGGTAGGTATCACAAATTATTTTATTTCATTTAAGGTATTGACTTGACTAGTTTTATCTTACTTACCTTATTTATTAGGTGTAGATGATTAGTTTAAACAAAATACTGGACATTTTTCACACAGCATCATCTAGCTCCAAACTAAGCAGAGCCTGCATTATGGAAACCACATGAAGGGTAAACTACCTACATAAACACTTATTTGTGTTGCTTGTGTCTACAATGAACACAAAGCTATAAGTAGATTAAATAGTTGGTTGGATATGTCAATGGTTGGTTTGATAGCACTATAGTTGGGAACGAGACTATAGCACTCATTTAAGGCCGGGGCCTAACCATGAAGTCTTTTATCGATTCAGTACAGGCAAAGATATCACTTTCTGCTTTGCGATTGAGGACGCTATGGCGTAGTTAAAGCTTTGTCATTCGCAAAGCGGAAAGTGTCATCTTTGCCTGAACTGAATCGCAAAAAGACTTGATGGTTAGGCCGTGGTCAAACTAACGCGGTTGCGGCCTCTGCCTCGTGAAATCCTGAGCTCACCAAGAGATTCTTCGTTGGAAATTTTCACCATCATGAGTCCAATACAATAGCTATACACACATATGGAAGCCATAAGTACCTACCTGTATAGTTCGCTTCCAGTCTCGTTTTGCCTACTGTGTCAGGTAATTTTCCACAAGGAGCTAGCATGACGCGTTGTGTTTCTTTCTTTGATTTTGTCTCAATGGATAGGTCATCCAACCTCTATCCTCTTCGCAAAATTCCCCTCTCTTATCACCGTAACATATCACTTCAACTTATTATGTTGTCTTCACACTTTCTATATGTAGTTTATATCACACTTCTATTATAAACGCGAAAGTTTGTGAGGATGGATGTTTGTTACTCTTTCATGAAAAAACAACTGAACGGATGTTGATGAAACTTTACCTACAGTTATATAGCTTATACATCAGAATAACACAGGTAGACTACTTTTTACTTTTTCACACGGGCGAAGCCGTGGGCAGTAGCTAGTTTAAGTATATACCTATTTCGTTCATGTAGATTTTGTGTTCCTTCGTCAATGTTCGTGTCCACACAAAAGGTCTGTCAGCAACAAACTAACATGATGCTACATCAAGCTGAGACAGGGACCTATTTTGACCCCAAGCAACACATATTTTTTCTATAGTCTAATACTTTACTAGTATTTTAACACTAGCTTCTGCCCACGGCTTCGTCCGCGTCGTACCCGGATAAAAAATAACCTATATGTTATTCTGATGTTTAAGCTTTATTTCTGTAAAGTTTCATCAAAATCCGTTTAGTAGTTATTGCGTGAAAGAGTTGGAAACATCCGTCCTCACGAACTTATGCGTTTATAATAGTGGTAGGATGTTTGTGTTTTGGGTTCAAATAAAAAATCTTTCTTTTATTTATTTCAATTGGACAATTCCCCGTGACTTGGAAGTTTTAGCCTCCAGAGAAGAAGTGATAGTGCCAGCTAGAGGCTCTTAACCGCAGCTCTAAGAAAAAAAAGAAGTTACTAACGATACGATTGATTGATGGCGAGAGGCAAATGGTTGACAAGTGGTTGTCATGAATGTATTTGATGAGTCCCTGTATTGTACGTCCATGGAATGCACAACCATGGAAAGTACACCCCTGGAAAGTACAGCCAGTATTACAAACCATTGGTTTCAAATACTTGGTTTGTAATACTGGGCGTACATTCCTGGGCGTGCATTCCCTACACGTGTTGACCTTGTACGGCCAGTTTTGTACAACCCTGGAATGTACAGCCATGGAATACGAACCAATTTCATGCTCTGTTTTCATGTGCGAGTGCTATCAAGGGGCAAGTGCCATAGTATTTTACGCTATTAGTAAATTAATGTAGATATAGTAAGTAGATTAGTTATTTATGTCGGGTTTTTGCAGATGAACTAACCGGTTGGTTTTATTTATTTGAACCCAAGTTTGTTGGATAAAGTTCGGATAGCAATCCTCCTTTTCTGAGTGGTAATAAAAAAAAACCTAATAACCTAACCAATCCAAGACGGATTTGCTTAGGAAGGATTTCTCAGGCCAACATTAACTTATTGTTTACATTATTTATCAATGGCAACTCTTAGTTGAACATATTAAAACTTGCTCAGTGCAAACGAGGCTCGTTCTCGTCATACGACTTATTCGCATCGACCAATGAGAGCTCACGGATATGACGAACTCGCGACCAATGAGCGTCGAGAATATTGGTTTGTAATCCGGGGTGTACATTCCAGGGGTGTGCAATACCGTCATGTGTTTAGTTTGTACGGAGCGTATTGTACGACCATGGAAAGCACACCCAGATAATTCAAACCAAATGGTTTGTAATACTGGCTGTACTTTCCAGGGGTGTGCATTCCATGGTTGTGCTTTGCATGGACGTACAATACGGTCTCCCTATTTGATCGGTGCCGCCGCGTCAGTTTGACCAGGCCCAAAAATGTTTAATCTGTGCCAGGCCCATAGTAATATTACAAACCGACCGGCAAATCTATAATTAAAATACGTATTATCTCGACTCGGGGTAGCTATTTCCTATGGTCACTGACCACGCTTAAGTTATGGTCGCCTTGGCCTTGCGGAGTTCAACAAAAAAACGAGAGTTTATTACGAGCACAGTCGCGCTAAAAATAATATAATAACGCAAAATTGGCTACATTCCCTTCTTCTTCTTGTTCGTGCCAATAGTTTGCCCAGTATAATAATGTTCGACGAAAATTTGGCCACGTTTACTGCATCTTCTGTAGCCTCGCACAGGTCTTTCATAGTGCAGGTGCAGTACACTGTGGACAAGACAGTAGAACGAAGCATCGTCTGTTGATATTGTTCAGACATTCTCTTTAATCTTACGTCAAAGTCAAAATTCCTTTATTCATTCAAATTACAAGGATCACTTTGAAAGTTTACTGGCCGCATGCCACGCCGAATGGCAATGTAAAATACAAACGCTATGTAAAATAATGGAAAGATACAGACGTAAGTATGGATTATGAAAATATAATACAAATTAAACGTTACGATATATATATACTAGCATCTGCCCACGGCTTCGCCCGCGTGGTACCCAGATAAAAAGTAGCCTATGTGTTATTCTGATGTATAATCTATATTACTGTAAAGTTTCATTAAAATCCGTTCAGTATTTTTTGTGTGAAAGAGTAACAAACATCCTCACAAACTTTCACCTCTATAATATTAATAGGATAGGATGTTACCTGTACCTACGCAAATATATTATTATAATAAGAATCATAAATATATATATACACATACATAATAAATAAATAATGCTGGACAATCCACACAGCGTCATCTAGCCCCAAGCTAAGCAGAGCTTGTGTTATGGGTACTAGATGACTGATATACTTAATACAATACATTACATAGATAGATTTTACTATACATAGAAAATACCCAAAACACCCGGAACAAATATTTGCAGATCGTACAAACATTTGTCCCAGGGCGGGAATCGAACCCGCAACCGTAGCAGGCGGACCTTCGCCCACCGCGCCACTTCAGTCGTCTAATCAGTAAATAGAAACGTTTGTAAGGAAAAATTACGCAACTTATTGACCTACATTTACTTTCTTCAAAACAAACCTACGAACCACTGTTATGAAGTAACTTCGCAGTTGATGTATCGACATACATACACGTTGATAGACTAGTATATAATAAGCTGGTTATTAATTTAGGCACTCAGGTAACCTAGGTACTTTTATTTATTTATTTACACGCACAAAACACATTACAACCACATAAAAGAATATAACTAACAAAATTCGGTTCAAATCTTGATTGCAACATAAACATATGTGCGCACAACTAAACTAAAATAACTATATCGAGCAGAAAGTGAAACTTATGTCAGAGGACTAAAAGAAAACTAAAAAAAAATATTTTTTTTGTCATGTATATATGATAACAAACACCCTAAGATACCTAAAATCACAGATACATAACAAAAATTATGTCGCAATTAATTGTGGTTATTATGCAGATGACCGACATAACAACCGCAATCAACCCCGACAAGAATGTGTTTACAAACAGAAGATACTTAATTAAACACAATAACAATTACAATGGCGCTTGAAGAGCACCTGAACTATTGAACTTGTTAAAATGGAGGATGTCTTTAATGGTTTTCATAGATAGGCTCAACTTAGGAACAAATATATCAAGTTCAATACTTTTAATACATAGGTAAAAAAAAGGCAAAAGGATACTTAGCGGTCACATAGGTACATAGTCCTCCCTCATCTAGGATTGTGTCGTGCGGGTTTCACTTCCAACCACTTGTTTAAGAATCATTGACAAATATAGGCATATAATATTTAATTATGCAACCTAAATGGACTAGGTATGTATCTCAAGCTCATACTTCCGTTAGATACCTAGTATGTGCAATACTAGGATGTGCACTCATACACATATTACGAATACAAAAATTGTAACTAGAAAAATATTTGAATGACTTGTTATTGTGGATATATTCTTTGCTTGCAGGAAATTGATCGAATTAATCGAATAGTTTGTTACATAATAAGCAATAAGTTATTATCTTATAAGCTATGATGATATCTACGAAATACAATATAGGTGAGTTTCTTCGGATAAAGGGAATAGGGATGTCGAGATTCCCATACAAAAAACATCAACGCGCACGCACTTTTTGTAACTAAAATGCATTTATGATCGTTTTCATTCTCAAAATTTTATTGTTTAACTTACAACATTTCCGGTACCTATGAGATAAATAGTATAATAAATAATTCCCACCTATGGGAAACATAATTAAATAATTCAAGTTCATCAGCAAAACAATAAAAGTAACCCGCCCCTCCATATCAGGCTGTAGTTGCTCGTATCAGTTGACTTATGGCTTCAGTTTGGCGCGAAAATACCAAGTGATCGATCGGCGTGAAAACCGCCTGTAAAATTCTTGAAAACGTTCCGTTACGATAACAAGGGTTTAATTATAGAGAATCTAAAACATTATACAGTTTAATTAACAGAAAACGTAAATTAATTAAACTAAGAGCTAAAACATTATTATCAAAAACCGGGAGAACTTTTTATAAAGCAATTTTTTTATTGATTTTTATCCTTCCACCAGTCACATAAATATTTCTAACAACACTAGGATTCCCTATTTACCTGTGTCGTGGGTATTGGAACTACGAGTACTGTGGTACCATTATGGTAAGAAAAATAAAAACCTTACCTCTAGAAAATTAAGTATTTACTTATTTCATCACTTTCCAGTGAACTTACTCGTAGATGCAAGTCTCACCCTTGTACGTAATCGATGTTCTTCAGAAAAAAGTGTCTTTTTCTACAAATAGGCTCTATAAGTACCGCTTATTAAGTAGTGGATGCGACGTCCCGAGACTGTTTCCTGAGAAACGCCGAGCGAACACCATGTACCGGTTAGTGCGCATTTAAATTAAAAAAATATCGTGTGAACAAGTCCTGGCTGTATGGCATCTCCTTTAGTGACTAGTTTTTGTGGTTTTAAATTAAAAAGTTTTATTTGGTTATGAAGGCAGCGGATGTATGGAAAAACGATGTGTGCATAATATGTGAAATTTAAAAAGTTTTAAGTATTTTTTATTGGTACTGGTAAGCATTTTCTTACTCTCATTTTATGACCAAAACAAAATATGAAGATCAAACCAATTTTACAAAATAAGTGATTCACACTTTTCTTATGCCCTATAGCACCTAAGTCAAAAAGCCTAAGCTATGTTTTAACGATTGTTTATTTTTTAAAACACACAGAAGAGTAGGTATAATTGTTACATTCTCTTAATTCCGTGTAAAAACTTGCCAATAGGCATGAACTAAGGATCTGGTAAAATTTAGCATAGACGGTAAATAGTCATATAAACCGCTTACCTGCATTTGAGACAGGTACATCAGAATCGTATGTTTATGGAAATAAACGAATAGCAAAATTACTCATTCTCTCCATATTCACTTTCGCTGACTTTCATCTCCTACAAACCGTAGCAAAGTAAAAGTAAAGATATATTTATTTGACATTATAAAATGTTTACATATTGTATATGAATCCATAGGCTCCTGAACTAGTACAAACTGTATTTCAGGAGCCAATGGCTTCTCCCATAGAAGGTTCAAAATATTATGTCGTACGTACTTATAATAAATTAACTACATTAAAAAAAACCAAGCATTGGTAGTAGAACATACGCAAATAATAGCACGTTTATTTTTATTTTATAGTTTCATAATAATATTCAAGTTAATAAAAAAAACTTTTATGCAATAAAGTATTTTTTATATTCTATCCATCTAGTATATTTAATAAGTACTAGCCGATGCCCGCGGCTTTACTCGCGTAGGATAGATAATTGATAGGTGCCCTTAAATTGATCTTTTCTTCCCCTTAGGGGTAGAATTTCCCAAATTTCTTTCTTTGTACCCCTACACTATAAGAGGAATATACCCTCCAAATTTCATGCTTATAGGAATTATGGTTTAGGCTGTGCGTTGATTCACCTCTTGGAGTTTGACACCACCTGCATCCCCTTGGAGAGTTATTTTGGTGAATTAATTATAAAAGACTTTTATCATTTGGATTAAAGAATATTTATGTGAAGTTTCAAGAATGTAAGTTCAAGGAATACGATTATTAATACAAAGGTTTTCAGCCCTTTTCCCACCCTTAGTGGTTTTTTTTCCAAATTCCTTTCTTAATGCATTCCTACACCATAAGAAGAATACCTCTATACCCTCCAAGTTTCATGCTTCTACGACTTGTGGTTTAGACTGTGCGTTGATCCGCTAATCAGTAATGGAACAGTTTTATATATATTGATGATGCAGTTGCGCCATCCCCCGCCCCTCCCTCCTCACTGACGCAAACCAATTTTTTTAACCAATTTTTCAATTTTGACACCGTCATTAGGACATCACTAGAGTCGTTATCATCACTAACTACTACATATATAAAACAAGGTTACACTATTTCTATAACTTTTAGAACAAATTTTCTGAAAAGATAAGTTATCACGCAAAATAGTGCCCCCTACCTGAACACAATCCTGGATCCGCGCCGGATATTAGCTGAGAAATATAAATGACAAAATTCGTTCTAAAATTAGCTGAATTTTACATATTATTCCAAGCCGCTAAATTCCAGCAAACAATGTTAGCACAAAAACTGTGTATTGTGCTAGACAATACCACGGGAACATAATTAATTACAATTATGCGGACGCGGGTAATTGCTGATTAGTAGATAATACTTTGTTTACTATTTCTGGGGTTTTTGTAGGCGTTTGACCGGCACTTCGCTTCAAACAAGTCTAGCTTTTATACCAAGTAGCCACCTTCATCCTATCACTATTAAAAGCGAAAGTTATGAGGATGTATGTTTGTTACTCTTTCACGCAAAAACTACTGAACGGATTTTGATGAAACTTTATAGTAATATAGCTTATATATCAGAATAACAGATAGGCTAGTTTTTATCCGGGTACCACACGGGCGAAGCCGCGGGCAGAAGCTAGTAGTTTATAACACTCGACGAAAACTGACCCCCGTCTCACGAGCGTCGAGGGTGTCGCGGACTGTGCTCATGAGGAAGGATCTCTAAACTGTCAACGAAACCTCAGCAAGAGAATAGTAAAGTACATACGTGGTATAGTCGTTATATTGTCCTAAAATCATTTTAATTCTAAGACTTAGTAATTTTCAAAACAGAAAAAAAAGGCAAATTATGAAGGAATCCTCGCGTAGCACACAAAAAAAAACATTATTTCCATACAAAAGACATCAACGCGCATTTGTGCCTTTTCTAGTAGAGTCCAATACCACTATCCAAATTCCCACGCAACGTAGGTATTTATAACTAGCTGTGCGACGGCTGCCCGCAGCCCCACCCCACCATGTCCCATTGCACGACCGCGCTATTATTTCTTTTGCTCGGCTTCTAAGGGTCGTAGCGTGATGTTAAAAAACATAACCTTCTTCAAGAATTAGGCTACCAAAAGAAAAAAGTTTTTTTTAAAATCCGATTGGTATGTAGTTCCAGTGATAAGCGCGTTAAAACAAAAAAAATTGTCTCTTCATCTTTACCTATTATTCGATTTGGAGGTTTAATTGTTTGCATGTTTGGAACTGAGTGTAGGGCCACCAAATAAACAGATGGATGTATGGGTGGAGTGGAGTTACAAGAATGGACAAGATAAGAAATTAATCAAAGGGGAAGAGAAAAGAAGCGCCAGTGGCTGAAAAGTTGAGGAGTAATGGGTTATCGTGGTGTGGGCATGTCACTAGGAGGGAGGAAAGTCATGGAACGAAAAGAGTGTTAGACATAAAGGTATCGATAGTCCAAAAAAATATGAACAAATTATGTGATGATATAAGTAAGAAAAGAGTGAGTAGGAGTGTGAAAGATGAAAACATGAAGCTTAGCAGCATTAAGCTGAGACAGGACCTGTTTGGCCCACCGCCCGGTGGAAAATACTCTTAAATGGGAACAACTCTCAGTTTAAGGACATTGTATGTACTAAGTTGTGTATCCACTAGCTCGCAATTCGTCGTTAGCTGGTCGAAGTTGCATTTTTAACGTGCGAGTTATAGGAGTGTGTCCATCCCAGTCAAAATATTGAATTTACGATTTAGGGATAGGCGTTTTAGATTGGGTTACGATTCGATTGTTTTGAATGGGATTCCGAGTTTCTCAATACTTCTCAATACGATGATCGCGAGGAATCGGCTTAAATTCAAAACTCGGCGGCAAATCCCTTGTATTTTTGAAGCATCAATTCAAATGTTTGCGTTTTCAATGACAACTACCTATCTATCACCTTTGACTTTGTCCGCTAGGGGCGCATAACAGATTTTCAAATAAAACAATTATGTCCCTCGTTTTTGTATCAGACAATTTTGCTAAAAAACCTGTGATACACCCTGTATAGTATTATATTTGTGGCCCTATGTTGGTGGGTCGCTGTAAGATTACTTACTCTACATTACAAAACGTTCCAACGATTACATTCAAAGAATCCGTGCGTCAAATAGCTAAAACTTTTGTAATTTAATCTTGTAATCAACAAACGTCCACAAAGCAAGGACCGCAACACCATAACGCGAGGTTTTGTGTCACTTTGACCAATTAAACTACGAAATATGTGAGCGTATATCTAGTTTGCTATTGTGCATTGTTTAGATATTATGTACCTACATAAGTAAAATCGTAGTAAGCGCGGAGTCTTGTTACTTATTGTTACAAGCTATTATGTAATGACCCATATTTTAAACGATTTTAAAAAGGTTAGCTTCTCAATGAATGACCTATTTTTGTGAATGTATTTGATTACCTGGTGGTCCCATGAAAATCGGATAACGTCTGCATAGTTTTTAGGTCGACAGGCATCGAGTCTTTGTTTTTTGTGCTATAAAGATTTGGGTTACTTTGGGAGTTTTTAACTTAAGATAGGAACTTTGGAAAGCGCCTAGGGGGGTTTTTCAAAAGTTTGATCGTTCGTTATAGAATTCCACCCCGTCTTTGTTACTTAACTAAAATTAGTTCCATTGCGTCACAAAGTTAAGGTAAAAAAAGTATTTTATATTATTTTTTGAAGTCTTATACGTTGTAACTATTCCTTAGTTAACGAATAATGAATTTGGATCATATAATCCTTACAAACAACATTTTAATATCTGATAGCCTGTAGAATACAAGTCGAAGGCCATAGAACAGGTCTTTATCGAGTGAACAAACTTTTTGAAAAAATCCCATAAAACAAGAAACCCAGAAAAACTTCAAAAAAACTATTCATTGTAGAGATTTTGTTATACTTAGGTGTGAATACACACTTAAATCTATCGCAAAGATAATTTTCTTGTAAACTTAGGTGCGTAACAGATTTAGGTGTTTAAAACTTGGGAGAAACGCTTAGAAAATTCAAACAATTTTGTCTCTAACTGATAGAAAATGACAGGGCCAGAGTTATCGATGTGATGTAAAGAGTGATTATGAGAGGGTTGAACGGGACTTTCAGACCATGATTCTCGAAATAATGAAACCTCAAAATTACCATTATCTGTTGAAACAACAAGCAAACCACCAGTTTGGGTCAGGGCTAGTTGTAAGGTGATGATTGTCGACTTTACGTAATTTCGCGTGTTTGTTTCCGTGGACCGAAGTATAGTATGTTTCAGGCAAATATTTACATATTGCCTGCCCATAGAGACTAGGGCGTAGACAAAGTGTCAAGCGAAAGTAAGCGTCACGCAATACGTCACGCTGAACAAAGTAGGTACGGAAAGACAAACGTTACAAGTTAGGAACGGTCCTTCCTTTTATTTTTTTATTTACAGAAAGAATATGGTCCTAGCTAGAGCCCAGCAGTGGACTTCTACAAACTGTTGATGATACAGATACTATAAAAACTGGCATATAGGATATGGCGTGGTGAGCTTAACCCATACAACAGTTTTTCCAGCAAAACAAACTTCTGAAGAGAAAACTGATAAAAAGTGGTGTGTACGTGTACACAAAGTACAGTTGCTTTAATTATTACTAAAAAAACGGGATATTTACCATGATTTGTGAGTTTGAATATTTTTCGCAATAAAAGAGTGAGAAAGAGGGTAGATCGATTTGTCTGCCACTAACATTCATAACCCGCAAAGGCTTCAGTTCCTCCCGTGATCATGGTACATGCAACTGTGCCGAAATATCGGGAAACATTCAAACTCACAAATCATGGTAAATATCCCGTTTTTTTTAGTAATAATTATGTTCAAAACCATGATAGTTTCAAAAGTGATATAGTTGCTTTGTCACACACGCCATAAGTTCAGCTAGTTAGCGCCTCACGCTTTCGCTTGAGTGTACGTTTGTCTACATACGCAGTAGTTGTATGAATTTGTATGACCGCATGTGTTAACGAGTTCAAAGATTAGGCGTTAAAATTAATGAGGTAAACACACTTATATAATGTTAGGTAAGGTATGCCGGATGTTATTATTAGTATAAAAATCTCAAAGTATACCAACTACATATAAGTTCTTAAAATTCAGTTAGGTACCTATAGCTTTCATGTCGTTCAAAAATACGAGTCTCCAATAACACCGATTTCTGGTAAGTACTTATATAAATCGTACATAATAAATCAATAAGTAAGGTTATTGGTTACAATTATCGGCAAATCCAACTGGCCAAAGGTGGCAATGGACCGAGTGACATGGAAATATAAAATAGAGGTACCTTTGCCCATCAGTGGGACATTATAAGCGAATAAAAAATACTTTATCGCTAGAATATTTGATTTATAACTAAAATGATAGTGAGAAAACCAGCACGCATAGAACTAAAAACTTGGAAGTACGTGCCACGGCGATTAGCGTACACGCAACCTTTCATGTGGAATGAAAGCAAAACGTATGTGCCAAATGCAATGTTTGGAGGTGCCTACTTGGTACTCTCACGAACTGAGTGTATAGAGATCTGAATATGTCTATCATGGAAATGACTTTCTACATATTTTATTTCATCGAATGTTTTCATGAAGAAAAGGTTTGCTCTATTTAAAAAAAACTTCATTACCCATGGCGATAGGCTATTGTGTTTTTAAGAGATAGGCGTTACTAATTAATAAATAATGCTGGACATTTTTCACACAGCATTATTTAGCACCAAACTAAGCAGAGCTTGGATTATAGGAAGTACATAACTGATATATTACTTATATACTTTTTTTTGTAAATAAAGACATTAACATAGAAAACACCCAGACCCAAGACAAACATTTGCTAATCATAAAAAAATTAGTTCCGCGGCGGGAATCGAACCCACAACCTTCTGCGTCTCAGGCGGGCCTTCGCCTACTGCGCCACATAGGTCGTCGGTAATTGCCGAACCTCAATTAAAGTTAAGGTAGAGTTAATTTGTTCTATATTGTTTTTTTCCCTCGAGTTCCTTGAGAGATTAATTTCATCACGAGCGCTTTATCACAAAACCAAATTGCCTATTTGTTGAACACGGGAGGCTTCAATATTAATAAATTTAAGTTCATTCCTCTTAAATTAACATCGCATTAGCGAAGATAAACGGATATTGAGATATTTACATAATATTGGACACATCAATAAAATAAAACCTGTTGAAGAATGAATTATCTGGACCAGCTTGTACGATACGAATTTTAGTGTAAACTAGTCTTTATAAAGACTTAGGTGTTGTTTTATCCTACTATATCCTACTAATATTATAAACGCGAAAGTTTGTGGGGATGGATGTTTGTTACTCTTTCACGCAAAAACTACTGAACAGATTTTAATGAAACTTTACAGTAATATAGCTTATACATCAGAATAACACATATGCTACTTTTTATCCGGGTACTATGCAAGCGAAGCCGTGGGCAGAAGCTAGTTTTAAATAATTCGAGTCAATTTCATATATGTAAAACTAGTTATGGTGCCGTCTGGCTTATGTATGTATTTTCACCTAAAAATGTTTTAATATGCCAAATCAGCAAGTAGCAATTTCATATCACCCTAAAAAAATAAGATAAAAAAAAAATTAGAAATCAGATCAACAATAAAGTTATTAAACAAAAAGTAGAATATCATAATTACCTAACTTAAAAAAAAAGATCAAAAGGGAAGACAATCTCAGCTTGTAACCAGAAAAAACAAACGAAATGCACAATATGGCGATCTTATGGCTTAAAGTTGTCTTCCACTACCCTAGGCCGGAGATAACAAATAGTATGTAAAAGAATAGGACAATGGTGTTCTCAAAAGGCTGCAGGTTTGCTAATAAAACACAAAAACTAGTTTCTACAAGGTTGGACGAAATTACTTGTACTTAGCCGCTATAAAGTAAATTCTTTGTGTAAAGCGTTGTCAGACTTTTCTTTCACTTTAGTCGGAGACTTGGAATTCAATTTGGTGGTACCTTTTGTCCGCTCAAGCGAAAACAACGGTCGGATAACCCGCACTAAAGGACTTATTCTAATAAAATTGTTTTACAACTTTCAGATATATTCTCCCCCTACTGTTGTGCCAAACAGTAGTCGCAGCGCCCCAATCCATTAGCGACAGCGATATCACGTACGTCAAGCTACAGCCACCGATTGAAGCCCCCACAGCACCCAGCCACTACAGGGAATCCAGGATAGAGAACCTACCTCTTACGATACCAGGGAATCCCACGCTTGAAGATAGAAATCTGGCGGTGAAAAACCATTCGGGGACTCAAAAAACAGAGACGCAGTCATCAGAAGCTGATAAAAGTGTGTCTCTAGAAGATAGTTCGGACGACGTGCCATTGCCAGAAAGTAGTAATCTATCTCAGATAACTACATTGCCAGAAGACGCTGCATTACCAGATACAGCGGGCTCGTCCCCCGAGCGGCACACTTTTGTGCCAGCGAGAATTGAGCCAGAGACAGATTTGGCACCGACTGACTTACCAGAGCTGACTTTGCCAGAAGAAACTGCATTACCAGAAATAATAGTCCCAAAAAGTACGTTGCTAGAAAAAATCGCACAGCAAGAGCAAACTTTGCCAGAGAAAACTAAACAGCCAGAGGGAACTATGCCAGAAATAACTGAAAAAGAACGAGATGAGTTGCTAGAAGCTTATGGATCTGACGTATCAGATACCATACCATCAGAAACGTTCCAGTCAGAACGACGAGGCAGGACGTACGAATCCAGCGAAACGACAGATATCTTCGAAGAACCAACAGAGAGATATGAAGATATCACACAAAAAGAACTCGATGCGCCAAGAACAAGAGCGACTCCGAAATTCGTGCCGAAACTGAGTTACTTTCAAAAACCGCAAGTTTTCGTCAGTTTTCCAACAAATTCTATAGAAAAGTCGGCGAAGAGAAGATTCCGTTCGAATTGCAGATGCGAAAAGATTTGGAACTGTCCGAAACTGCAAATAAGTGTCCCGAGATGCCCGAATGAATATTTTCTGTGCTGCTTTTGAAGACATTTAGTGATAAAGAGTGTTGGATGTGTATGTGAAAATTATACGCTGATACATAATCCGTTTCTACCCTAAATTACAAACTTAGATGATTTTTATTAATAAGTCGAATCGGCAGGTTTCTGTGAAAAAAGTGGATTGAATTCAGTTTGAAAAGTTTCTGTGTGAAATTCGTGTTATTCGGTACAAAACAATGTCTTGGGATTCAAGTTGAAGAACCAAGGTTGATATGAACTAAAATTAGAAAAAATCATTACCCTCCTTTTGGGCAGTCGCGTAAAAATAAAAACTTGGAAGACACCAGACGCCGCAAAGTGAGCACTAATTTTAAATGTCACGTAATTTTGACAGAGAAATACATTATTATCTACCTCAAGCGAATTGGCCTGAGTTTATGCATTTTATTAAGTAAAACCTAGTTTATTGCAATATTTATATTTATAATATAGACTATAGGTAATACATACATATCTTATTGACAGCTATGTGCGATGCTCATAATTAAATTCCGATATCTAGATTAAGTATCTACCAAATAAATTATTTAAATCGATGTATTTTTATTTGCACTGTTTCTATAGTAGCGTCCTTTACATTATACTAGTCATATTATTAATTCTATATATTAAAGAAATAAAGATAAACTCGCTGTAGCCACTTGTAGACTCCATAAAGTTAGTAAATCGTTTAAAGGGCACGGCGTACGCTTTTATAACAAACTCCAAGAGATATACAAAAATTATCAATTAACAAATTTGAAAACGTAATTAAACAAAAACTTTATAAAAAGGCATACTATAAAATATTTCGATGACAAAAACTCTTGGGATTAAAAATGTTCCAACTCGAACCTATTGTTTTGTAAAAGGATCATTAACAAGATTAACCAGCCTTGTTTTCTTGCCTTTCTTTCCTGGCTTGGTCGCGGATGACCAGGCAGTACATAAAAACCGACGTTTCAAAGTGGTCCTTGTGATTTTATTGAATAAATGAATTTTGACTTTGACTTTGACTTTCTAAAATATGTGAACATGTCTGTAACCGATAATCTTGGTAACGGCTGAACCGATTTGGGTGAAATTTGTTATAGATCTAAACCTATAATAATAACACATATATCTATGTAAGTACCTACTTTTTACACTGTTTCCACGTGAAATGCCGTGGGCAGAAGCTAGTATTCGAATAAAAAACTTAAAACACGTTGTAACTAATATATTTGTCGTAAGAAAAAAATATAATCATAAAGTAATCTTTACATTCTATAGTAAAGTCTCTTACACACTAAGCGTTTTAGCGCTTGATTGGATAAACAGCGACTTAGCGCTGAGTGCACTTATTTAACGTAGGTAATAAGGAATAAGTTTCATCGATAAATAAATTATATGATAAAAAATCAACAGTAAGTATCTGCAAGTAGTTTTTTTTTTAATATTTAAAAGAACTACCTGCACCTGACTCGGTTATTATATTTATTGTGTAATTAACCAAACAATATTAATTATATACAGGTGTGGCAATATATTGACTCCTTTCTCAAGGAAAGTATCTTTCTTTTGCAGTAAGTAGACAGAGTTGATCGCTTAATTTATTTGAGAAATTACATATAACTTGTCAATCCTACTATATCCTACTGCTATTATAAATGCGAAAGTTTGTGAGGATGGATGTCTGTTACTCTTTCACGCAAAAACTACTGAACGGATTCCGATGAAACTTTAAAGTAATAAAGTTTATGTTTATCCGGGTACAACGCGGGCGAAGCCGTGAGCAGAAATCTAGTTTTCCAGAAATCTAAAAAAAACTTTTTAATTTTGATCTAAATTTACCTTATGTTTCATAAGATACTTTCGTTAATTATCTTGCCACAACCTGTATAATATGGATTAGGATATTTCTCGATATCCAGAAATCCTCTTTGCTTCCCCTTAGAGTACCGGAAGGGGATTTCTAGACAAAAAGTCCAGAAATCCCCTTCGCAGGGGATTATCTCATGGGATTTGTTGAATAAGCCATATAATTCCTAGCGACAGAAACATAGCAAGCATTTTACACGAGAAAAACATTGCGTGTACGTAAAACATGCGTGGTGTTTTCCGTGTGAATTGCTCTTATTAGTTCTTAGGAATAATATAACATATTATATTATTCCTAAGATAAAATTATATAACAATAATATAATATAATAATGTAACATATTATATTATTCCTAAGAACTGCGCGTTAAACTAATATAAAATATTTTAAGTAATAATAAATTTAAACTCAAAAAAAAAACAGGACAATCTTTACTAGAACTAAATAGGAAGTTAATTTTATACCATTAATATCAACAGAATGAGCATTCGCTGTTTCAGCCACTACACATTAAGGCCGGTATCTACCAAAGTAGAAGTAGAAAGGAGAAAATGAACTATTCAAACTGTAGATTTCATACGACTCACGACTGTCGGATCAACTTCGCCGGTAATCGGGAATACTTTGACCAATTTCGCCATGGATCGAGAGATCTGGCTGCGAGATTGACAACAATAATGATTCATAAGACATTAAATGTCAAAAAACCGACTTAAAATAACGGGAAATTGATAAAAAGTCAAAAAAATTACGTCATCACTAGGAGTGGGATTTTTTCACGAAGCTTATACGAGATAACCATTGAAGACCTACCCTACCCATTAAAAAAATAACCACTAATCTGTGTTCACAAGGCAATAATATCGCGCAACATATACACAAAAAAACACAGACGAATTGAGAAACTCCTTTCAGAAATTAGTAAATAATAATTATTCGCGATAAGTTTGCAGTCTCAAGTTTACGGTTTCTATCCTGCATGTAATTAGGAGTGAGATTTTTTCATGAAACATATGGGATCACCCTTGAAGTATACCCTACCCATTAAAAAAAACCATTGGCAAGGATATCGCGTAACATATACACAAAAAAAAATACAGACGAATTGAGAAACTCCTTTCAGAAGTTAAATAATAATTAAATTGTGATATTCGCGATACGTTTGCAGTCTCAAGTTTACGGTTTCTATCCTTTGGGTACTTTATCATCAGATCCTCACGTGCTTACGTTATTTTGCTCACTTGGGATGACACTCTTTCAAATAAAAACCAAAGAAAAACTGCCTACAAAAAATGTTTCTGTTAGTCTTGATTCTATAGGATGATAGATAGATAGATACACTCTTTATTGTGCATAACACCAATTTACAAAACACAGAAACAAATACACAATGGGCGGTCATGCACAAAATGATGAGGTTTATTAAGTTTAACAGGAAAAATAGCAATCCTTCATAAACAAAACTTTTATGGGACAACTTCGGTATCATTCTATATACAACAACAAAAGAATCATCAAAATCGGTTTAACAATTGGCAAAAAAAATATCAAGTACCAAACATACACGATAACTTTTGTATTCCAAAAACTATCGTGAACTTGACTATTTATATTGTAACAACGGGAGTTTTCACGTACCATACTATCGGTGAGCTTTCCTTTCATTTTAGGGTTTTTTTTTTCATTTTAAAGTATACATTTTTGTCGAAAACATAAATAAATAATAATAATATAAATAATGCTGGACATTTTCACACAGCATCATCTAGCCCCAAACTAAGCAGAGCTTGTATTATGGGAACTACATGACTGATATACTACTTATATACATATTTTTTTTGTAAATACATACATAATATACATAGAAAACACCCAGACCTGAGAAAAGTATTTGCAGATACAAACATTTGCCCCGTGGCGGGAATTGAACCCGCAACCTTCTGCGTCCCAGGCGGACCTTCGCCCACTGCGCCACAGGTCGTCAAAAATATTGAATAATACCTCGTGTGTTCATAAGTCTTGAGACACAGTAAAACTAAAATATTTTTGGAGCTAAGTTGAGTATTCATTTATTGGATATTAAAATTAAAACTACTGACATCTAGATCTGTATTTAAAAATAAATCATTCAAAATGGCCGCCTTTGCATTCAATGCAGGCCTTCAAACGCGTGCGCCATTCATCTATGGCGGCACGAATCTTTTCAATGGGAATCCGTTTCGATTCTTTAATAAGGGCTCGCTTGAGAGAATCCAGGTTTGGGTGAGACTTTCTGCATGCCCTCAGCTCCAATTCCGTCCATAAAGAATAATCCAAAGGATTCAAGTCAGGGCTTGACGAGGGCCAATCTTCGCTCCGAATGAAGCCTGGCAAATTGGCCTCCAGCCAACGTTGGGTAGTCTTAGCTTTATGGGAGGGAGCAGAGTCCTGTTGGAAAACCCAGTATTTTCCAGCGAATAGCGTATCATTTAATGGTTTAACCACCGCTTCCAATATGTCGGTTTGGTAATTTTGTGCCTTCACCTTGACGCCTTGCTGGCAAAAATGAAGCGAAGTGACCCCCTCGTAGGAAACACCCCACCAAACCATCACACTTGCTGGATGATGAGTGCGCTGGACATTGCGTACAGATGGCTGGACGTCCTTTGAACTTCTGGCGTAAACCTTATTGTTCTGCCGGTTAAACTTTTCTTCCACCGTGAAGATCTTTTCATCGGTAAACAGGATATTTTTTGGATCGTGTCTCTTCAATAGGTTCCGACATCGTTCCAGTCGCAATTTACGAAGACGCTCGTTTAAATAATGCACTTTCCTTCGACTGTAGGCCTTTAGTTTAAGATCATATTTAAGTATCCTGTTCACCGATATTCGCGAAATGTTGGCCTGCAGAGCTAATTTCTTTTGAGTCCGGCAAGGGTTGCGACGAATTCGCTCTCTGATTACTTTGATGTTGGCGGGCGTCCTTACAGACCGCGGGCGGCCACATCTTCCACGGTCTTCTAAAGAGCCGGTCTCCTTGTACCTCTTTATGGTATAATACACAAAGTTCCGACTACATCCCAAACTTTGGATTTCACTAAAAACTTGCATTGGTTTTTTTCCTGCTTGAAACAGTGAAATTACAGTCGCACGCAAATCTTTTGTTGGCGCCATTTTCACGGAGAATGAAACAAATATTCAAATGTATATTTTTTCTGATTCAAAACATTCGAAATGCAAAATTTTAAAAGTTTAAAAAAGGTTGCATGAATTACTTTCTTTTTAAATTAATTAAATAAGTTCGTCTCAAAACTTATGAACACACGAGGTATAATAGTTACGTGATTTTTTTTCGAATAAACACCATGAAAAACGAGTTTATACATTCCAAATTTATGAATATGGAATTTGCAAGATTAATATTTCCTTAAATATTTTATTACTCATTCATGGCATACGTCCCACCTGCTGGTAAGCGGTTACCATAATCTATGGAAGCTTTCAACACCTTGCTCATGTGTCTGTAATTCCACCGGCACCCTTCAAACCAGAGCACAACGATACGAGCATTACTGATTATCTGAAAATCAGCGCTGCTTCGCCTTGGCGGAGCAGCAATAAGCTGAGATAGGTTTAATTAGATTTTACATTAATTTACATGTAATTTTTGACAAAGCCCCTATACAGCTGCATCATAATTATTTATGTTTGTACCTGTTTTTATTTTTTTAATTGCGACCTAACTGTAAACTGACTTAACCAAGTGTTCTCTATGTCCCTATGGTTTGAAATAAATGAATACTGAATACTGAATAGGACCTTTTCGACTCATACCTACCATTGCAGCATAGACTGCCCACGTTAGCACCCATCTTACTTATCTCTGCTGTATTGTATGTTGAATAAACAACTATCTATCTACTGCTTGGCGGAAGTAATATATATTGCAGATGTACCTCCCCCGGACAAGCCCTTTCACTGATCTCAACAGAGTCAAATTTTCCCGTAATTTTCAAAACATTAAATTTATAAAAATGCTGGACATTTTACACACAGCATCATCTAGCTTCAAAGTAAGCAGAGCTTGTGTTATGGGAACTACATGACTGATATACTACTTATACTTTGACGACTGATGTGGCGCGGTGGGCGAAGGTCCGCCTGCGACACAGGAGGTTGCGGGTTCGATTCCTGCCCTGGGACAAATGTTTGTACGATCTGCAAATATTTGTTCCGGGTGTTCTGGGTATTTTCTATGTATAATAAAAAAATATCTATCTATGTAATGTATTGTATTAAGTATATCAGTCATCTAGTACCCATAACACAAGCTCTGCTTAGCTTGGGGCTAGATGATGCTGTGTGGATTGTCCAGCATTATTTATTTATTTATTTATATACATATTTTTTGTAATATCTTACATGTTACAAAAAAAAATAACATACGAGTACATAGAAAACAGCCAGACCCCGAGACAAATATTCGTAGATCATACAAACATTTGTCCCGCGGCGGGAATCGAACCCGCATACTTATGCATCTCAGGCGGGTCTTCATTCGCGCCACAAAGGTCGTTAATAACACAAGAATAACACAAACTGTTCCGTTACTGATCGGCGGATCAACGCACAGCCAAAACCATAAGTCCTAGATGCATGAAACTTGGGAGGGTATATTCCTCTTATGGTGTAGGGGTGCACTAAGAAAGGAATTTGGAAAATTCTACCCCTAAGACGATGAAAAGGGCTGAAAACCTTTGCATGAAAAAAACTTTTTATTCCTTGAACTTACAAACCACAAATGTTCTTCAATCCAAATCCAAATAATATAATTATCTTCCCTCTAAGGGGTTGTAGAGGGTGTCCAAGTTTGTATGGGAACTTTTTAACGGGTGGTCCGATTTGCTTGAAACTCGGCATAAATATTATTTAGTTAATGATAAAAGACATATACTTTTTTTTTTCTAAACTACCCCTCAAAGGGCGTAGGATGATGTTAAGTTTGTTTAAGAAATGTTTAACGTTTGGTGCAATTTGCTGTAAACTTAGTTCGGATACTTAAAATACAAAAGAACTATCAATTACCTATCCTACGCAAGTGAAACCGCGGGCATCGGCTAGTATCTTAAAAGGTTTTAGTAAATTCGATACACATAGATACGTTTATATTATCATATCACTTAGCCTAAAAGAACAACATTTTATAACTTTCATCTTAAAATACAAAATATTCATCTCTGCTACGTTTTATGCAAATCTACCCTCTTATTCACAATAATTAGCAGGTCGACACCTCTAGCCCTGTTCTTTTCTAACACTGAAAGGATAAAGGGTGAGAGCTTGTATCAAACTGATAAAGTTATGGAGTGTTTATGAATAAGGGTGAAACTGACGAAATTTTATGAATAAGGGTGCTAGTCTTTAAAGTATTACACTGCTCTAACTACGAAACTGCAGCAAAATGCGATCAGTATTTTAATGAATGAATGAAAGAATGAATGAATGAATGAATGAATGAATGAATGAATGAATGAATGAATGAATGAATGAATGAATGAATGAATGAATGAATGAATGAATGAATGAATGAATGAATGAATGAATGAATGAATGAATGAAAGAATGAAAGAATGAAAGAATGAAAGAATGAAAGAATGAAAGAATGAAAGAATGAAAGAATGAAAGAATGAAAGAATGAAAGAATGAAAGAATGAAAGAATGAGAGAATGAAAGAATGAATGTATGAATGAATTAAATGTGAAATCTTTAATAACAAACACGATACAAATCTATGAATAACATATAAAATTGTGATATTTCATACATTTAGGGCCCGTCTCACCGAGTACCGATAATATCATGAACCTATTAGCAGGATAGCAATTAAGACTTGGTGAAACAGGCCATAAGAGCATTTGCTTTTGAGCATTTCTGAAAGATATTTGACTAGGTATAAAATAAGTGATTTTTGGTTACAATTTGTGATGAAAGCTCGAACTTAAATTAAAAGAGCCCTGTTTTTAGGCCGACATGTTTTCTCTGATACATCGTTCCTGCAAATAAATAAGAATAAATAAATAAACACCCACATACATAGTCCACACATACATAGTGTGGTAACACTAGGATTCCCTTTGTCGTTGCTATGAACACCCATCCTCGAGATAAATATTTGCAGATCATAAAAACGCTCGTCCGGGGATCATAAAAATTCGGGAATCGAATCCGCACTCTTCTGCGTCTCAATCGGGTCTTCGTCCACTGCGCCGCAAAGATCGAGGATTTATATATCAACAATACATCCTACTAATATTGATAAACGTGGAAGTTTGTGATGATGTTTGTCTCTCTTCCACGCAAAAACTACTGAACGGATTTTGATGAAACTTTACAGTAATATAGCTTATACATCAGAATTACACATAGGCTAATTTTTATCCGGGTACCACGCGGGCGAAGCCGTGGGCAGAAGCTAGTCTATCATAGAATGAAATACTAGAATGTTTGTCTCACCTGATGCTCCGTAATGAGATAGACTGGTAGCGACTCCATGCAGAACTCGCAGGGTATGACGGGGTCGCCCGGGGCGGGGCCCGGGGCGGGGCGCGGGGCGGCGAGCGGGGCGGGGCGGGGCGAGGCGCGGGGGGAAGGTGCCCCGGGCAGCGCGGCCGCTCCCTGCACGAACTGGGCGAGGTCCGGCCGACAGCCCGTCTGACGACAATAGTTACATGTCATTTCCTGTACGTCGTCTACACTTCTACTCGTTTTGAAGTGAGGGTAAGAATCGAACTGAACGTTCATTTTTCTACCTTCAACTTCGGGAATAACAGCTCCCGAGTTGTCGGGTGATGCCGCTTGGAATGCCATGCTGACTGGCGGGGTGTTCCAGTAGCGGCGATAATGACGACCTCTGTGGCGCAGTGGGCGAAGACTCGCCTGAGACGCAGAAGGTTTCGGGTTCGCTTCCTGCTGCGAGACAAATGTTTGTATGATTTGCAAATATTTGTCTCGGGTCTGGGTGTTTTTTATGTATAATATGTATGTATTTACAAGAAAAAAAGTTTCTTAGTTGTATATCAATCATGTAGTTTCCATAATACAAGCTCTGCTTAGTTTGGGGATAGATGATGCTCTGTGAAAAATGTCCAGCATTATTTTTTTATTATCTACCTTCTGTTTTATCATGGGAAAGCTGATCGGAGTGGAACAGGCGCAGGGTATTCGTGTATATTTACCTGATGCTGTACCAGATCGTCTGCCGGCACCAGCATGCTGCAGAACTCGCAAGGCAGCTGCACTTCCTCATTTGCAGGTGGACTCGGGGCGCGAACTGACTCACTAAAAACAAGAAAGGGCCAATTGACTCACTAAATACGAGAAAGGGCGAACTGACTCACTAAATACGAAAAAGGGCGAACTGACTCAGTAAATACGAGAAAAGACGAATTGACTCACTAAATACGAGAAAGGGCCAATTGACTCACTAAAAACAAGTAATCTGACGTTAGGTTAATTTGACGACCTCTGTGGCGCAGTGGGCGAGGGCACCCCTAAGACGCATTCGATTGCAGGTTCGATTCCCGCCGAGGGATAAAAAAACATTTTAATTCCTTCTAAGTGTATTGTTTATTGTGTGTCGATGCTGAAATTTTCCGGGACGTTTTTTACGTTTACAGGACAGTGGTTTCGGGAATGAAAAAACCATCTAGCCAGTCCGCAATCCAAGTTTTTTACGAAGCCCCCACCAAAGACTACCTTAGAAGAATATCTATGGACTGTTTAATTTTATCTATGGTATGGGTCGGAAGTGGTCCCTGTCACCGACAACACATCGTTACTCTATGTAGCTACCTTTTAATCGTGCAAGCTTGGTAATAAAACAGTGATACGTTCAACTCCTGGCTTTTCAATCAGCATTTATAACAAAATCCCGCTCGCGATGTTTCAGAGAAAGCTAAAGACAATACTATCTGATAAATATACAGTTAAAGAATTTATTAACGACTAGCTGTACCCGCGACTTCGTTCGATTGCCATCAATCTTTAAAGTACCATCTTTCTAACAAAAAAGAATCAACGAAATCGGACTACGCGTTAATGAATTACAACTAAGTACAAATTTTGAATTTGATCTCCTGTCCCAAGGGAACTATGCTGAATTTCGGGATAAAAAGTATCCTATGTCCTACCCCGTAGTATGAACTAAAATTATGCCAAGTTTCATTTGAATTCGTTCAGTAGTTTCGGCGTTATGCGCGGCCCAGATTCTGACAGACAATCACTGACAAAAATGAAAAAAAAATACTTTTTTGGCTTCAGTATCGAGTGCCCTCCCAAAAAAAAATCAAAATATCTTCAATTTACAGAATTTGACCTGTTACATTCTTATTATAGTACAGATATATAGAAGAATTTTGACAAATAACGATATTAATGTGTTTTTCCTTCTCATTATAATAATGCATGTAACTAGACAAATGATTGCATGCCCATAAATGGCAAATTAGATTGTCACGCACTTTGTATGTACCATCTTTTTCACATGCAATAAATATACTTTTATTTTACTTTACTTTTACTTGTTTTAGACGTACAAGGTACAATGTGTTATTCAGGCTAGAAAGAAAGAAAGAGAATATTTTTATTTGGCAAAACGGAATGAAGACATCAACTTTGCACTAAAACAGACACCCAGGTAAAATAAAAAGGATATAATGAAAAGATAGGTACCTACTAAAACATCATGTAGGTAGGTAAGGTATCTATAAGTCTTCGGTATTTAGTTAAGTTTCCTCACAGGTAGGTACTTTTGTGTCAAGTGAGTCTCGCGAGCACCGCATGCCAAAAAGGCTTTGTCTCAGCATGTTGCTACTTCACACCAACAACCTCCTACTTGACAACCTCTGTGGCGCAGTGGGTGAAGACCCGCCTGAGACGCAGAAGGTTGCGGGTTCGATTCCCGCTGCGGGACAAATGTTTGTATGTTCTACAAATATTTGTCTCGGCTCTGGTTGTTTTCTATTTATAATATGTATGCATTTACAAAAAAAAAAGTATATAATTAATATATCAGTCATGTAGTTTCCATAACACAAGCTCTGCTTAGTTTGGGGCTAGATGATGCTGTGTGAAAAATGTCCAGCATTATTTATTTATTTATTTACACCGTTTGGGTGTAAAGCAGCGCTGATTTTCAGAGAAAGCCGGTGCGGGGTGACTTCACGAACGCCGATAAGTGCAAAATTCATCGAGAAAATAGAAAGAAAAATAATAGAAGAAAGTAAGTAATCACGTAGGTGATATTGTGCTGTACAGTGTTCAGTGTGCGTTCATTTAGGTTAGATTTGTCAGGGCTAAGCATGTGATGTCAAAGTTACCAAAAGCTAAATTAAACAAAAGCTTTATAAAAAGGCATACTATAAAATATCTGATTATTTAGATGACAAAAACTCTGGGGATTGAAAATGCTCCAACTCGAACCTATTGTTTTGTAAAAGGATCATTAAAAAGAATAACCAGCCTTGTTTTCTTGCCTTTCTTTCCTGGCTTGGTCGCGGAGGAACAGGCACCTAGATAAAAACCGACGTTTCAAAGTGGTCCTTGTGATTTTATTGAATAAATGAATTTTGACTTTGACTTTGACCCAACTTCCTAGCTCATTATAGCTGAATAATATCTACGTGAGACTATTTACGAACGTGATTTCTATCTTCCGCAAAGTCTTCATGTATAATTAAATCTAATCAATAAATCAGTTTCGTTGGAAGTATCATTTAACCGGCACCTCTTACATTAGGTATATGATTCAATACGAACATTACTTGGCCGCAGTAACAGGATACGGTGGTAGGACTTCCAAGGACGAGCTGTGTATGATATGTATGTATACTTACATATTATTGTTAGATGCGAAGTTGTTGATGTTGTACGGTGCCGTGACCTGTAACAATATAGATATATAGATAGATTAAATAAATAAATAAATAAATAATGCTGGACATTTTCACACAGCATCATGTAGCCCCAAACTAAGCAGAGCTTGTATTATGGGAACTACATGACTGATATACTACTTATATACATATTTTTTTTGTAAATACATACATAATATACATAGAAAACACCCAGACCTGAGACAAATATTTGCAGATACAAACATTTGTCCCGTGGCGGGAATTGAACCCGCAACCTTCTGCGTCCCAGGCGGACCTTCGCCCACTGCGCCACAGAGGTCGTCAAATAATACAAGATAGAAAATAATGTTGTTTTTTTTAAGGCTACGACATATACGGTCTCATTACGAAACGTGGTCTAAACTCGAGTTGAACTCAAGTCCTGTCAGATGCACTAAACCAAGGTTTAAATATACCTTATCGAAAAAAGAGTACTATAGCAAAGTTACTAAGGTCTACAGTTTAAAGATAAAATAAAACCGCGGGATGAGCATTTGATTTAATAAATACTTCTAAACCAAAATAAAAAAGAAACACATAATTTTGATTGCCTACCAAAAGAAAGTAGGTTGTCAAAAAGAGGTTGAGTTATGATAGAAACAAACTAGGTAACCGCCTGGTTTATTTTTTAGCAGTTATTTATCATCAAACCTTTTTTTTTGAAACGTCAAATAGACTGTCAGCAATTTTATTTTAACATTCAATTTTAAACCTTGTACGCTTTTTTATAACAAATTGTCTTGAAAAAACAGGATTCAAAAGCTTGGTCTAACTTTGAGAGATAAACCACCGAATTAAACCACGTTTCGTAATGAGACCGATAATGTTTATTTATTTATTTAGTAACATATTTACATTGCCATTACAGTGCAGCACCAAAGCGACAAAGAAATACAAAAGGATCATTAAAAAGAATAACCAGCCTTGTTTTCTTGCCTTTCTTTCCTGGCTTGGTCGCGGAGGAACAGGCACCTAGATAAAAACCGACGTTTCAAAGTGGTCCTTGTGATTTTATTGAATAAATGAATTTTGACTTTGGCTTTGACTTTGAAAAAGGGATACAAAATACTTACTAAACATTAACACTAAAATATAATTACACCAGAAAGTTACTAACTATAACTTAATAACTATAACTTTGACGACCGATGTGGCGCGGTGGGCGAAGGTCCGCCTGCGCCACAGGAGGTTGCGGGTTCAATTCCCGCCCTGGGACAAATATTTGTACGATCTGCAAATATTTGTTCCGGGTGTTCTGGGTATATCAGTCATCTAGTACCCATAACACAAGCTCTGCTTAGCTTGGGGCTAGATGATGCTGTGTGGATTGTCCAGCATTATTTATTTATTTATTTATTTATATCAACATCCTCATCTGCACATAAACTATGAATAGCGCGAAGGGACTTGCTCAGGAGGTTAGTTCTCGCCCTCGGAATCGCAAGCAGCCTAGGTCTTCGGCGCGCGTATACATACTTGTTAGGTACTTACAGTCCTATGTTCATTATAAATAATAAATAAAATAATAAATAATGCTGGACATTTTCACACAGCATCATCTAGTCCCAAAGTAAGCAGAGCTTGTGTTATGGGCACTACATGACTGCTATACTACATATTATATACTTTTTTTGTAAACACCCAGACCTGAGACAAATGTTTGTATGCAAACATTTTGTCTCGTGGCGGGAATCGAACCCGCAACCTCCAGTGCCTTAGGCGGGCCTTCGCCCACTGCAACACAGAGGTGGTCATTAAAACCAGAGGGCTGTGTATCATACCTCTAATCAGACTAAAAATGTGTTGCCTAATAATATCTTACTATTAAATATATTCGTTGCTTTCGAGGCCAACTACAACGAACAAAAAAACAAAAATCGTTTATTCATATTGTAAAAACGGGAATTTTCACGTACCGCACTATCGGTGAAGGCACCGACTAAGTTTCGACTCATTCCGAGAGTCTTCATCAGGGTGAGTGGTTGCGACTTTCTCCTACCGCGAAAGTGCACGGCGCGACGCGAAAATTCCCGTTTTTACAATATGAACAGTCAAGTTCACGATAGTTTTTGGAATAAAAAATCGTTTATTTATGACAAGTATGAAACAAAAATTACAAAAGAGACGTTCCTACTTACTAGCAGGATCTTAAAAACTAGAAATAGCTACGTTAACTACGAATAGCACTATTTATGCCTACGTATCTATTATATTATTAATAATAGGTACCTACGCAAAATATATTGAAATAAAATAATATAAAAAACACGGATCACATAGATCTCACCCCACACTAGGATTCCCCATGTCCTGGGTATCAACGATAATAAATAATAATAATGAACTTTTTTTTCACAGAGCATCATCTACCCCCAAAGTAGGCAGAGCTTGTGTTATGGGAACTACATGACTGATATACTACTTATATACATTTTTTTTGGAAATACATACATATGAACACACCCAGATCCCGAGACAAATATTTGCAGATCATACAAACATCTTTCCCGCGGCGGAATTGGAACTTGCAACCAACTGCGTCTCAGGCGGGCCTTCGCCCACTGCGCCACAGAGGTCGTCCTTAATAATTGTAGCTAATAATTGTTTTCCAACTATGTATAAAATAAAATTAGCGATCTCTACCCGACAACCTTTGTGTATTAATATGAATTTTTGATTTGATTATTTTTATTAATAAACTGGCGATATGTATCTACGTCACGAACGCTATTCCTCCGTATAGTACATACCTCGTTAAGTCCGCGCCTCAGCTCTCTCAGCGACGACTTTATCTCAGGAAAGCGGTCGCCGGACTTTGGCGGCGGCGACACTTGGAGCGAGCTGAACCGCTTCATGAACTGATTCGGAGACATCGGCTTTAGGTTCTGAGAGGAAATGAATTTTGTGTGAAAATAAATAAAGAAATGAACAATTAAGAAACGTCTTCTGATTCCATGCTAGACTATCCTGGGGCCTTACCATCAAGAATATTTCAAATCCTGCTTTGCAGTTGAGGACGCTATGGCGTTGCCATATAATCGTCAATCGCTAAGTGGAATTCGTAATTATTCCCTTAATTTAAACTCAATGGGTCTCATTACGAAAGGTGGTTTAAATCGGTGGTTTATCTTTTAGACCTTTGATTCCTGATTTTCAAGACAAATTGTTGTGCAAAGGAAACAAGGCTTAAAATTGAGTCAAAGTCAAAGTCAAAGTCAAAATTCATTTATTCAATAAAATCACAAGGACCACTTTGAAACGTCGGTTTTTATCTAGGTGCCTGTTCCTCCACGACCAAGCCAGGAAAGAAAGGCAAGAAAACAAGGCTGGTTATTCTTTTTAATGATCCTTTTACAAAACAATAGGTTCGAGTTGGAGCATTTTCAATCCCAAGAGTTTTTGTCATCTAAATAATCAGATATTTTATAGTATGCCTTTTTATAAAGCTTTTGTTTAATTACGTTTTTAAATTTGTTAATTGATAATTTTTGTATATCTCTTGGTAGTTTGTTATAAAAGCGTACACCGTGCCCTTTAAACGATTTACCAACTTTATGGAGTCTACAAGTGGCAACAGCGAGTTTATCTTTATTTCTAGTATTAACATTGTGATTATCGCTTTTTTTCTTAAACAAATTAATATTTTTGTGAACATACATCAGCTTTTCATAAATGTATTGACAAGGGAATGTCATTATATTTATTTCTTTAAACTTTTCGCGAAGTGATTCTCTGGGGCCCATATTATAAATGAATGCTATAGTATAATAGCCGACAGTCTATGTGACATTTTAAAAAGAGGTTTGACTACAAATAACTGCTAAAAGATAAACCAGACGGTCACCTAGTTTATTTCTATCATAACTCAACCTCTTTTTGAGGACCTACTTTTTTTGGTAGCCAATCAAAATTATGTTTTTCTTTTTTATTTTAGTTTAGAAGTGTTTTTTAAATTAAACGGTCATCCTGCGGTTTTATTTTATTTTTAAATTGTCGACCGTAGTGGCTTTGCAATAATACTTTTTTTTCGATAAGGTATATTTAAACCATGGTTTAGTGGATCTGACAGAACTTGAGTTCAACTCGAGTTTAGACCACGTTTCGTAATGAGACCGAATAAGATTTAAAGATTAGGCTCCTACATGCAAATATTGTCTGAAAGAGATCGCTTTTAGCGATACGACCGCCCATTGTACTACTACTTTTTACCCGAGTACCAAGGGGGCGAAGCCGTGGGCAGAAGCTAGTTGATAATAAACTTAAAACTATTAGTGAAAACTGTCAGTCTATCCACCACATACAAATCGTAGCTCATTCGTCTTATTAAAGCTGTTTGTTTTCAAAATATGTATTTTAAATTGTAGCTCATTTGTGTTATTAAAGCTGTTTGTTTTCAAAATATGTATTTTAAAGCTGTTTGTTTTCTAAATATGTATTTTAAATTGTAGCTCATTCGTGTTATTAAAGCTGTTTGTTTTCCAAATATGTATTTTAAATTGTAGCTCATTCGTGTTATTAAAGCTGTTTGTTTTCCAAATATGTATTTTAAATTGTAGCTCATTCATGTTATTAAAGCTGTTTGTTTTCCAAATATGTATTTTAAATTGTAGCTCATTCGTGTTATTAAAGCTGTTCGTTTTGCAAATATGTATTTAAAAAAAAGTGGTCTCCACCAGACAATCTTCGTATTTTATACTGTCTTAATTACACCGTCCTTTGTTTTTAATGGTATTAATAAATTGGCAGTATGTTTCAACGTCACGAACCATTGTACCTGAATTCCTGTGGTTTCGTATTTTTATTTGGTTTACAATTATCTATCTAACAGTCACATACATACATTCTTTTCTATTATTATTCCTCTTTATTTATTTTTAATCTCAGACTTATGCCTGGAGCCTTTACATGCATTAGTGGAGCCGAAGTTAACACTAAGAGGCCTTTTTGTACAATACAATATAAAAAAAACGTTATTTCATTAATGGCGAATGATGAAACTATTGGATATATTGGATGATAATCTGGGCTATTGCAGGAGTATATGCTTAAGGAATGGTTGCTGGGCTATGTAGGATGAAACGGCACCTGCCAATTCTTACTGAAATTCAGATCAAATCATAGGCAGGTGATGAGTTGCCGTCCACTAAACGGGCCCCATAAGTGCCGTCAACGATAGGCAGCGTAGAGTCAACGTTAGTGTGAATGGCTAAAGGGTGTGGAGAGGTGTGCTGCAGTTCCACTGAACGCTACTCCCTACTTACACTTCCACCCTTATTATTATTATTATAGTCCCCTGTGATCCCAGATTCCCTGTGTCGTAGGTATCTGGAACTACATAACTCAGTACCGTGAACTCAGTACCGTGTTAACAGAACACCCCGATTAACAAATATCTGCAGGTCCCAAAGCGGGAATCTCTTGCATAGCAGCCGGCCAACTAGCCCACCGCGCTGTCGAGGATGGGAAGGTGTGGTACCTTGAACTGTTGCCTGGTGTCTTCGTCCATGTCCTGGTGAGTGCCGAGCCTGCGCCCCGCGTCCCGCCCCCCGCCGCGCTCCGGGGAGGGTCTGCGCTGACGGCTCCGGTACTCCTCCTCGAAGTCACGGTTCTGCAGGGCGTCCATCTTGCGCAGCTTCTCCACCTTTTGGGCTGCGTTCAGCACAGGGGGGAGACCTAGAAAATATGATGAGGGCATCGGAAACAATATCAAAAATGACAAAATTGTTTTATTCAGTAAAATAACAGGGATCACTTTAAAACAATTTGGCTTGTTCCCCAAATCCCCTGCGAAGGGTATTTATGGACTTTTTGTCCAGAAATACCCTTCCGGTCAAAGTCCGGTCCTACTCAAAGGGGACTACTGGAACTCGTGTCCAGAAATCCCCTGATTCCATTATCCCATTTATTTACACTGTAATTTTTTTAAATTAAATACTGATAACTACGAAGGTAATCACAGTCTTTTTTCATAAATTTAGTTTTTTTTATAAATTTTCAACAGTGTTGGAATAAAATCTCTCATATTATATTCTCATATTATAATAAACCAAATCTTGTATTCATTAAAATATCTTAGAAACTCATTCAGTCATCCCCCCACAAATAAGTTCTATAATCACAGATGATTTGTATATCAAAAAATCCAACTAATAATATAAACGTGAAAGTTTGTGAGGATGGATGTTTGTTATTCTTTCACGCAAAAACTACTGAACGGATTTTGATGAAACTTTACAGTAATATAGCTTATACATCAGAATAACAGATAGGCTACTTTTTATCCAGGTACCACGCGGGCGAAGCCGTGGGCAGAAGCTAGTGAATACATAAATTTATGAATACTTATTGTTTAAGCCGTAACTTATTATACCAATCTTTTTTACAATTTGTTAAATTTTATGTACAGATAAATCTTTACGCTTAGCAATAAGATTGATAATCCTGTATTGCACAATTGTATCGACAAAGCTGAAGAGTTTGTTTGATTTTTTGTTTGAAATAGTAAATCCGACTGGAAGTTCCAGAGATTAACACTAAAGCTGAATGAACGATCATCAAAAAAATAGCCAAGCAGAGTTTGTTGCCTGATTCTTCTAGGCTTGGTCGCGCGCGAGGAATCAGCGTAAATTCACTTGAACATTTTAAATTCACGTAGTTTTTAAGTTGACGTTTCTATATGATCATTGTGATTTCAATGAATAAATTCAAAGTCAAAGTCAATAGGTTTTTATTCATTGAAATCACAAGGATCATTTAGAAACGTCAACTTAAAAACTACGTAAATTTAAAATTTGAATGTGAATTTACGCCGGTTCCTCGCGCGTTTTTATTATTGACTTGGTCCAAAAGTCAAAGTCAATAATAAAAACCTATTGACTTTGACTTTTGGACTATACAGTTTCTTTAACTAGCCCATTATATGTGCCGGTTGTTAATGTTATCTGCGTCAGAAGTAGACATGTGTGCCGATCCTAAAAGTAGTGCAACGGTTTTGCGGCGTGTTTTCGGCTGGAAATCAGCGCGTGGTTTTATCAAAGTCAAAATTCATTTATTCAATAAAATCACAAGGACCACTTTGAAACGTCGGTTTTTATGTACTGCCTGTTCCTCCGCGACCAAGCCAGGAAAGAAAGGCAAGAAAACAAGGCTGGTTATTCTTTTTAATGATCCTTTTACAAAACAATAGGTTCGAGTTGGAGCATTTTCAATCCCAAGAGTTTTTGTCATCTAAATAATCAGATATTTTATAGTATGCCTTTTTATAAAGTTTTCGTTTGATTACGTTTTTAAATTTGTTCATTGATAGTTTTTGTATATCTCTTGGGAGTTTGTTATAAAAGCGTACACCGTGCCCTTTAAATGATTTACTAAGGAATGTAAGGAAAAAACCTCTTAAGGTTTAAATGCGTTATATTATGCTCAAACTTATTAACTAAATAAACACACATAAACAAATATTCTTGAAACCTAACCGGACATGATGTTCTTTAGAGGACGCAATATAATTTTTAAATCGTGTGTAATTGTCGTGGTACTGTCAGGTAGGACTATCCAAAAAGGCTGCCAGGTGTTTCCAGGAAGTGTATGCAAAACACTTTGTTTTCAAAAACATAATTATTTCCTCTTCTATTCCAAAAAACTATCGTGAACTTGACTATTCATATTGTAAAAACGGGAATTTACACGTCCCTATCGGTGAAGGCACCGACTAAGTTTCGACTCATTTCGAGAGTCTTCATCAGGGTGAGTGATCGCGACTTGCTCCCTTCGCGTCGCGCCGTGCACTATGCGAAGGGAGCAAGTCGCAATCACATGATTTTGTCGTTTACAATATGAATATTTCCTCTTTCTATTATTTAACGATCAACTGGCCGAAGTGTTTCCAAGACTTGTTCTTGGATTCAGAAAACAGTGGATTTACTTTAAAATGCTTTAATTTTATTTTTATAATAGAATAAGTAAGTTAAGTTGTCCGGGCAAGCTTGTTAACCGACTTACCGTGAGCTAGGTTATATTCGTTAAGTTCCCGCCGCTGCCTCTCCTCCGCCTGCTGGCGCTGCATCGCGGAGTAATAAGGCAGGTCGCGACGAGATGACATCCGCGGAGGCTGCGGAGGCTGCGGCGCCGGACGCTTCTTGACCGCCCCTCTCGATACCGCAACACTGGGAATAACAAACAAACACGCTAACTACTGTATACACCATTATGTACATCCTCAGTTACATACCTCGATCGGGCTGGAAACGATCTCGTAGCTGATATAGCCACCGCGTACCAAGCAGGTTCGATTCCCACCGGCCCGAGGTTAAGCATTTTGCACTTATAAATAAAATTAATAATGCTGGACAATCCACACAGCATCATCTAGCCCCAAGCTAAGCAGAGCTTGTGTTATGGGTACTAGATGACTGATATACTTAATACAATACATTACATAGATAGATATTTTTTTATTATACATAGAAAATACCCAGAACACCCGGAACAAATATTTGCAGATCGTACAAATATTTGTCCCAGGGCGGGAATCGAACCCGCAACCTCCTGTGTAGCAGGCGGACCTTCGCCCACCGCGCCACATCGGTCGTCACTTATGAAAGAAAAATACTCACAATTCTTTGTCAACAGTCTTAGTAGCCGACGTGTCCATATTAATCTGTGGCTGATCATTCGTCCTCTTCTTCACGCCATTGCTAGTCCTCGCTACACTGGTCCTCGCTTCTTGCGAGCTAATGTTCAAAGCAGCCGATCCACCGCCACTATTATTTGACCCCTGGTTCTTAAATTCAGTTTTCGTGTTTCGTACATTGTTCGTATTAGCTAGTATTCTGCTATGGCCTGTAATATCGAGGTTAGATGCCCTTGTGTTAGACGAACTCGGTCCGTCATTAGACGAACCCGGCCTGGCATCAGATGAACTCGGCCAAGAGTTCGACGAATCCGGTCTGACATTCGACGAACCAGGTCTGGCATCAGATGAACTCGAGGAATCCGGTCTGGCATTCGACGAACCAGCTCTGGCATCAGGTGAACTCGGCCAGGAGTTCGACGAATCCGGTCTGGCATTCGACGAACCAGGTCTGAAGTTAGGCGAACCCGATCCGGAATCAGATGGAGACGGCCATTGCAGTGGGGTAGCGAATATCAAACCTAGTCTAGAATCAGATTCTGGCCTGGTTTTCAACGAAGCTACCCCAGAATTCTTTGGAGACGATCCGGAATTAGACGATATCTCTCCATCATCCGACGAATTCGGTTTGACATTAGAAGAACTTGGCCTAGAATCAGACAAACCGAATCCGGAACTAAACGATGTTGGCCCTGAATTGGACGAAGATGGTCTAACATAAGGGCGTGGATTCCCAAACGTAGACGGCGTCAGTCCAGAATTTGACAAATACGGCATATTCGTAACACGGCTAGGACTTGTATTGTCTAGACCAGAATTAGACGAAGTAGGTCGTCTATTATCAGACTGTCTAGGAAAATCGTCGAATATAGAGGTTGGTCTTTGTGCAATATTGTTGGACTTGGGGCCGTTGATTGGAGACATATTAGGTCGGTTCAAATTCGATTTTGACAGAGGTTTAACGAGATTGAGTTTTGGCAGTTCCTTTTTAGATGGCGCTGGATCTGAAAGGTATTGAATATTGAGTTATTTCGTAAACGGGAAATAAAAAAATATGCATACAGCCATGTAGGCTGTATCTATAGCTACCTACAGCCACTCAAGCAAAGCGCGGAAATGAAAGGTCATAGAGCATAAGACTGAAGCAGAAGGTAATTGAGGAAAGACGGTATAGAGCCTTAGAAGGTTGGTATCTCGCATGTGCGTTATTGTATGGATTTGAGTGTTGGGCCACCAAAGGGACAGATGAAAGAAAGATACACGCGGCTGAGACACGAATGTTGAAATTAATGTGAGGAGTTACAAGAACGAAAAAGATAACAAATGAGTATATCATGGGAAGTCTGAAAGTGACGCCAGTGACAGAAAAGTTGAGGAGTAATAGATTAGCGTGGTATGGACATATCATGAGTGGGGAAGAAAGTCATGTACCAAAAGAATGTTAGATATGAATGTGGTTGGATATAAGAGTAGGGATATACGAAAGTAAAGCAGAAGAAAGAAAGAATGAAAAGAAAGAAAGAAAGAATGAAATAAAGAAAGAAAATACATTTAGTGACAACAACGTATCAGTAAAGGTTACATTAAACATTACAAAAAATAAAAAAATGTGTTGCTTCGGGTCAAAATCTCAGATGGATAAAGATTAATAGATTGTAAAGGATGACATGGGTAAGAAAGGAGTGAGTACTGAGATGACGACTGATAGAGGACTGTGGAAGAAGATAATTATAAGACATGAAATGTCAAAACCAACTTCAAATAACAAGAAATTGATAAAAAGTCAACATGAAATATCGTCACCCATTTTTTCACCCAAATTTGAGGAGTTCCCTCAATTCCTCATACATCCCATCATCAGAACAGGATTTTAATAAAAACGGGAAATTTTCCAAATCGGTTTATAAAAGACGGAGTTCGGAGGTAAAAAAAAATAAAAATATGTTGTGCCGATCCCACGAATTGTGGGAAAGAGCCAAGAAGATGTGGCATTTAAGAATCGCACTTGCCAATGAAAAGTGGCATGATAAAAGAATGCCGTGAATGCCGTGTGTCAGATTATAAGCGATACCAGTTAAGAGTACGTAAACATTGCATTGCGATGCGACCGCGTGTTTTCAAAACATACAGAAATTAAGCGAAGTAAGCGCAAGACAAGAAGGGTTATGTACTGACATGATTTCCACTAGACACCGGATATTAATAAAAGTAATCAAATGTTGCAATTTGAAATAAATCAATGAAAAATTTACAATGATTACCGTCAGCGTCAGCGGAAGGGAGGGGTGGAGGGGGCGAAATTCCCCCCCCCCCCCCCCCCCCCCCCGCCCCTTAAAATCACAAAGGTACCCGCCTACCAAGCCAGGGCTGGAGATTGAAGGGGTGACCAAAGAAATTTACCGGAAGTTGTTTAATTTTGACAGTTATCAAGGGAGCGTGCTTGTCGTAGTTTTGTAATGTTATCATTGAACAAGTAGCTATATCTTTTTCAGGAAAAAATAAGAACTGACTTCAAATAACGATAAAAGTTGTCAAATTTCATCCCCCATTTTTTTCTACTATTAGGGGTCGGACTATTTTCATAAATATTATAAGAGACCAGCCCTTGAAGTATACCCTACCCATTAAATAAAAGAATCATTAAAATCGGTTCATTCTTTTTCATAAAATTTATATGGGACCACACCTGAAGTATACCCCTACGCTACCCATTAAAAAAATTATCATTAAAATCGAATTTAGCGAAGATATCGCGTAACAGACACACAAAAACAAAAATACTAATTTTGAAGCTCCTTCTTTTTTAAAATCAGTTGAAAAGGTCACTAGGACAGTTAGCTGTTTAAAAATTATTACAAGCAAAGGGCTGAATCAAGTTTTTGTAAATGAATAACTTACCATCATCCAGCCTGATGAAGCCATGGTTGGAGTCTAAATGCAGCTGTTGGTACTTGATCATGACATACTCCTTGCAGTCGGGGCATTGCTCGGTGCGCACTCCGCAGTAGCCCTCGTGCGTCGGCAGCTCGCGTCGAGGCAGCTCCAGCTCACAGAACCTATACATAAAGAGCTTATAAAAAAAAATGCAGCAAAAAATTATAACCGACTTCAAGTAACGAGAAGCTGATAAGTCCAATATGATATAATTATTTTAATTTTTCCACCTTTAGATGTGGTATTTCTTCATCAATGTAACCAGTGGCAGCGACCGCAGTGGAAGTGGGGGCAGAGGGAGCCAAACGCCCCCCTACAATCACATAAGTTACCAAATAGCCTACCAAGCTAGGGCTGGAGATTGAAGGGGTAACCAAAGAAGTTTTGCCCCCCACCGTCACGGAGTACTTCCGCGGTCCCTGAATGTAACTGGGGCAAACCTTGACCACCCCTTCAACTCGATAAAATATGTAGGTAGTAAACGGATTATTAAAAAGAATAACCAAACCAGTCTTATTTTCTTGCCTTTCTTTCCTGGCTTGGTCGCGGAGGAACAGGCAGTAGATAAAACGTTTCAAAGTGATCCTTGTGATTAATATGAATAAATGTTGTCGCGGAGGAACATTCCCGCCGCGGGACGTATGTTTGTATGATCTGCAAATATTTGTCTCATGTGTCGGTTTTTAATATGTAATGTATTTACAAAAAAAAATGTATTTAAGTATTATATCAGTCATGTTGTTCCCATAACACAAGCTCTGCTTATTTTAGGGCTAGATGATGCTGTGTGAAAATGTCCAGCATTTTTTTATATACTATACATATATAGAAAGTTATACCTGCAAGATTTGACGGTGTTCGCACAAGAATCACGAATGTGGTCTTCTAGGTCTGTCCCGCAAACATTCTCCCCGCATTGCTTGCAAGGCACTGCAGACATACAAGAATTTTCCTAGGAGTTCCATTGTCCTTAGTAGTAAGAAGGCGTTTTGTTATTCTTAAAGGGTCATCAACGCGCGTGTGATGCCTTACTTACAAAATTGCGTTAGCGTGAAAGGAAAACTTTGCGTGAGGTATTTTTTTTTTTACCTCACGCTACAAAAGAACATTTCATTACTCAAAAAAGTGAAGCAAACTAAAAAAACAAGACTTGATCCGACACTGTATGACATATCAGCGAAAACTGCTAGTCTATAAATAAATAAATAAATACTTTTCCTGGGGGGCTAGATCAATACCTCACGCTTACTTTTCCTGGGGGCTAGACAAATACCTCACGCTTACTTTTCCTGGGGGCTATACAAATACCTCACGCTTGCTTTTCCTGGGGGGCTAGACAAATACCTCACGCTTAATTTTCCTGGGGGCTAGACAAATACCTCACGCTTGCTTTTCCTGGGGGGCTAGACAAATACCTCACGCTTAGTTTTCCTGGGGGCTAGACAAATACCTCACGCTTACTTTTCCTGGGGGGGCTATACAAATACCTCACGCTTACTTTTCCTGGGGGGGCTATACAAATACCTCACGCTTAATTTTCCTGGGGGCTAGACAAATACCTCACGCTTACTTTTCCTGGGGGCTATAGAAATACCTCACGCTTAGTTGTCCTGGGGGGTTAGACAAATACCTCACGATTACTTTTCTTTTCACGCTAACGCAAATTTTTCAAGGTAAAGGTTGGCAGCTGTCACGTGACATTTCCACAGCTAATGTAATTTCCATACAATTCAATCTTTCCGCAGGCGTTAACGACAACAGAAAGTGGTATTTGTCTAGACCCCCTGGTCACTGAAGTAACCCAATATTAATTCTAGGTGTAGTCTCCATGGCACTCTTATTTTCTAATCCCACCACTATTATAAACGCAAAAGATTGTGAGGATGGATAGATGTTTGTTACTCTTTCAAGCAAAAAAAAACGGTGATTTTGATGATACTTTACAGTAATATAGCTTATACATCAGAATAACACATAGGCTACTTTATATCCGGGTACTCCGCCGGCGAAGCCGTGGGCAGAGGTGAAGTTTTTTTTATTTGAACCCGCTATCTCTGTAACTACCAGTCGTTTTTTTTTTTCATTTGATAGCCCAATTCTTGAGGAAGGTTATAGGCTATTTTACATGACGCTACGACCCTTAGGAGTCGAGCAATAGAAGTAATAGCGCGGGCAAACGATGCGACGCGGTGGGTTAGGTTTTGGCACAGCTAGTTAATAATAAATAAACACTCAATAAGAGACATACCTGCTCATATTATAAGGTGCCAACCCTAGTGGGGCAGGATCCACCAAAATTTTAGGCTAGTGTGGGGCAGCCCACTAAAGCAAATTAGTGGGGCAGATTACAAATTTTAGACCATTCCACTTTGCCCCACCAGTGTGGCACCTTGGTGGGGCAAAGTGGAATTATTCATACTTAGTTGAGACCCCACACTAGGATTCCCTGTGTCGTGGGTATCAAGAACTACGAGTACCGTTGTACCACTGTCCACAACCCCCACACCCGGAACTAGTATCTGCAGGGCATGCAAACAATCATCCTGCAGCGGAAATCGAAACCGCACTTCTTACTTCTCAGCGGGCTACTGGCCCGCCGCGCTACCGAAGGGAAATCCTGAAGTGAGGTATTGACAACATAATGTACTATTTATTTACATAGTTTGTGCATTTTCTTGTGATGATCGTCGAGTTCCGGCCCGGGCACGGGCTCCTTGCAGACCGGACATACTTTGATGTTCCTAGCGCAGTGCACCGAGTGGATTGTGAAGTTTACAGCTGGGATCTCACGTTTGCTGAAATTACCAGGATAAATTTATCTAAGTAATGCTACAACATAACAATGTAACTCTCTGTGTACAGAGATTTATTTTTGACAGCACAATACACAGCACTCTATATTATATTAGATAAATAACACACTCTATTGTATTAAAATATGTTTTTTACAAATTTAAACAAAGCAAATTATAAACTAATCACAAGAGCATAATGGGCGGTCTAATTAGTATAATATTCTAAGAGTACCATGTAAACTTTTACTAAAATAAAGTATTACAGTATTTTTCTAAAAGAACAAGTTGATGCAGTGAGTGAAGTGTGCATTTATTAAATTGAATTAAACACCACCCATAAGCGAGTGGGTGGGTGTTTCATTAGCACCCATATTTTGAAACACCCATTCTGTTTCATAATCACTCGCTAACTTTTCTAACACTAATCAAATGAGGGAGAGACAACTTTTAGCACTCTGCTAAAGTTACGGATTGATAATGAAACAGAGGGCCACATATCTAGTGGTAGTTAAAACCTAATTGAAACTTTAAAGGAACAAAATTGTTGCAGAAGCTGGTGGATGAAGGTGGCACAAAATCATTAATTGTAGCATACTGGAGGAGGCCTATCTCCAGCAGTGGACTTCTTCAGAAGAGTAGGATGATGATGATGTTGATAATCATGTGGGTAGTTTAAGAACCTTTCTTGAAGTACCATTACAAAATGATTGTAAAAAAATACATTTTTTCGAATTAACTAATTATTGAAATTTACCGCTTTATTTAACGAACGGATAAATACGTATTCTATTGTATCGCCCCCTAGTGACGTATCACAACAACTTACCTAGAAACATATTTGAATCATTTTACAAAAATCCGTATTACCGTGGAGAAAAATGGTAAAAGCATACACATACAACAATATTTTACAAGAAACAATCTTTACGCAAAAAGTACGGGCTCTATTGTACCGAAACTACCTACATTACTCAAAACATTTTGATGGTTGATTTTTAAGACAGCAATAGGTCAATGAAAAACGTAGAAGTCTTTAAATAATGTAGGTGTGAAGGAAATGTAAAACGTAATTCTGAGGGCGATACACCGACAACAGAGGTAAACAACCGAACTGAATCGAACAGCTGAGATTATTCGCAATGTTCTAAAAATAGCCGGCAAACGTGTGTAGCGGAAATAGAACAAATATTGACACAAATCACGCTCAACGCGAAGTAAACTTACCAATTGGGGCAGGATTTTGTTTCTTCTTCATCCATTTTAGATATTCAACACAATATTCTAATTTGATCTTGCGGAATTTCGCCCACCTAATTTACAGGCTCCGCGAGTAGACAGTTTTTATAGTCATTAATATTTATCTGGCAGTAGTGGCTTTTCGTGTTTGCTGATATTGGTGAACTTTATTTTAAAGCCAACACGGGATTTTACAGAAATTAAACAAAATTTGCAAACAAATTCGGTGATTCCCAGACCATAGACTAAATAAAATAAAATTACTGAATGAATTTATGATGAGCAAAGCATAGATTATAAACCAATTTGAAAACAGAGATCTTCTGCGTACTGTTGCGTCTGTTGAGCATAAAACAGACTATCATGAAACGTACTACGTATTTTAAATTGTACAATATATGACGAGCGCCAACAGGGGCGCTTAGAAAAAGTCTGAATCTGAGAGTACTTTTAAATATAGGAAAGTCTGGATTCAAACTTAACTCCGACCTGGATAGCGCCATCTTTTGTCAAGTACTGCTCCTAAGTAATTTTTATTATCGTCATGTACAGCATGTCTCATCCCACTGCTGGGCATAGGTCCTCTTTATTTGTGCCATGCTCCTCGATCTTGCGCCAATCGAATTTTTATCTGCGCTTCTTTTTCTCTGGGCCTCCACTCAGCTTCCTCCTCCTTCCGCTTCAAGTTGATTTTATTCCAGAGTTCCATTTTATTTTATGCAACCGTTTTTACGTCCTCTAGGACGGCCGTAAAAAGCTTGGCTCTTAAAATTTCAAAGGGCAATTTTTTTAAATAGCAAAATTTTAATAATCATGTTTAGTTATGTAGGATCGATGGTTTATAAGTACATACCTACATACAATTATTAGTTTTTTGCAAGGTTTGTTTACTTCATCATGACCGAAAAACGTATTTCCAAGGTGCCTCCTTGGTGTTCCAAGGTGTTCTCCGTCCACGCTGAGGTCGAACGCTTGACGTCTTCATTGAATATGTCCGAAATCTTGTAGAATGTAGAAATATTGTAATACCAAAGTCTAGCTAATGAAACTCTGAGCGTAGCTCCAGAAAATTAAAAACCAATTCATTTATTGCGTACTTATTTATTTACGTTTCACGAATTATATTATAATTACTAGCAATTAGTAACTTCAACACAATAAAGTTAGACGAACTTAGCTTATAAATACAGATTTTTGGAAACAGTCATCAAGCTGGGTACCCACTGAAGTAGTCTCTTTCATTGGCATTGCAAATGAGACAAATAATGTGTATACCCCCTTTTACCATTTGGCAACATTCAACTTTACTTGGTTATTTTGTCATTGACTGTCCATGGGTCAACCTCTAGTTACCTGAGTGACCAAATATATCATATTAATGCTAAAAACAAATACATATTTATTTACATTAAAAATATCCTTTCTTACAAACTAGGGGCCTTCTTAGAAAATAATAAAACAGTTGTATGGTTAAACAGCGTTGTGTTCCATTCCGTTGACAAAATGACAAATGTTAGAGAGACAAAACAGTGTTAGTTTTATAAACTGTTTCAAAATCTTTATATGAAGGTAAGAGATAAATGTCATACAAATCAAAACATGTACAGGACAATGTCTCATTTAAAAAGTTTTAGTGCAGCTAACTGCAACATTTCTAAATAAAAAAAAATCTTATAATTTCATCAGTGCTTTAGCAAAGCCAACGAAAATACTATTTACAGCCCGCTCTAGCGTACATTCAGTCTAATCAACAGCGGTGATCGGTGACAGCGAAAACTAACGCGGTTCATCAAAACTGTCACCTTTGGAAGCCTAGTCAACTAAAGCTGGCTTCCCACAAACCGTGGTTTCACACATCACAGACCACGACAGCAGACAGCCATGTACCGCCCCATGGCTCTTTCCACGGCGCGTGACTACGGTTCCAGAGATTCCAAGCTTTAATTTAGTAATTTCTAAATGCTAAGTGAAAGAGAACGGATCAAACGCACCGCGGCGGACGAGGTTCTTCCCAAGGTGCGTCAGTGAGGGTTCTTGCAGGGTAATCCGTGAAATAACAGACCGTGGGAAGCCACCCTAATACAAAATTCAATTCCACGCAACGTTTTGCTTTGCCTAAAGCTGCGAGATATATTTTTTTAACAAATTCATAGCGACATGTCGGCGCGGTGGATCGTTAACTCTTAGTTTATTTATGTACAGAAGATTATCCGTCTGTTTCATAATCATTCGCTAACTTAGCAAGCCGCTAAATCTAGCCCGTCCTTTTCTAATACTAAACAAAAGATAGAGTCTGGCAACTTTTAGCTCATTGCTAAAGTTAGCGAGTGATTATGAAACAGAGTGTATGTATATATAACATTCATAGGTCCGTTGGGAGTCCAGTGCCAATAGACCTATGAATGTTATTCTGGCAATCAGGTCGCGCTGTCAGCAAAATGAATACAGCTATAGGGAGTCGGCTCGGTCCGACCAGCCTCGAAGCCTATGATTCATTCGCACCCAGTCTATTCAGCCCCTTAGACAGAAACCACATTCTGGTGACGTTAACGCCTGCGGAAAGGTGAATTGTACGGAAACGACATAAGGTTTTACTATGTCACGTGACTGTTGCCAGGTAACACCTGGCACTACTTAACATATTTGCGTAAGCGCGAGGTACTTGTCTAGTCACCCACAAATGGCACTCTCCGTTGGCGTTAGCGCCTGCAGAAAGATTGAATTGTATGGAAATGTCACGTGACTGCTGCCGAATTTTACATTGACAAATTTGCGTTGGCGTAAAAGGAAAACTAAGCGTGAGGTATATGTCATTATTTTTGGCCCGTCCAAAAATAACGTCACACGAATTTCATGATTCTTGAAGCCCCCGACTTCCGTCCTTGTCACATCTGTGCGGGAGCCCTACTAAAGTTTATGGCTAGAGTTGAAGATGATGTCACACTGTTGACCCCTTCCACCCCTCTTAACATGTGACGTAACCCTGTCCGAGTGAAATAGCGTCTTGAGATAAAGACCGGGCAAGACGCGGGTTGTGTTCAGAACTGCCCCCGCTGGAAGCCGAGGCCGACGCCGCGCATGGTGTGCGTGGTGGCGCGCGCCACCTCGTACTGCGCCTGCATCGCCTGGAACAGCTCCTCCTGCTTCTTTATAGGGTCGGCGGCCTCCGCCTCGGGCTCGGGTTTCACTGCCGCTGTGAAAAAAAAAAATTAATGAATGAATGAAAATACTTTATTGTACACCATAAACAAATAATATCATAACAAAGTCAAAATCAAATTTCATTTATTCATTAAAATCACAAGGATCACTTTGAAAAATAAAATCTTATTATAAAGTAAGTATAATAGGTGGTCTTATCGCTGAGAAGCGATCTTTTCCAGCCAACCTTTGGATGGAGAGGATAGTAAGAGATTGTGATAGTGGCTAATAATAATACTGATTTGATTTTAATTTCAGTCAGAATTGGCAGGTGCCGTTTCATCCTACATAGCCCAGCAACCATTCCTTAAGCATATACTCCTGCAATAGTCCAGATTATCACCCAATATATCCAATAGTTTCATCATTCACCATCTACGAAAAACTGTATTGTACAAAAAGGCCTCTTAGTGTTAGCTTCGGCTCCACTAATACCATTAAAAATAAATAATGAGGAATAATACTGATAATTTTTCCACACAGCATCATCTAGCCCAAAGTAAGCAGAGCTTGTATTATGGGCACTACATGTCATGTCATACTTTTTTGTAAATACATACATATTATATACAGAAAACACCCAGACCTGAGACAAAGATTTGCAGAACATACAAACATTTGCGTCTCAGGCGGGCCGTCGCCCACTGAGCTACAGATGTCGTCTCGAACAACCGACGTCGACTTAAATAACTTATTGATCTATCAATTTATTATAATAAAAATCATTTGGGGTATCTGAGGTTTTGTTATTTCTGTATATCTAAAGCCTGAATTCATAGTCGGGGGTTGAACAGTCCCTCAAAATCCATCATTCAGCATTCGCATTATGGCTGGGTGCATAAAGGTTGAATTCACACTTGAATTTTGCTGCCTGAACAGTCCTAGGGGAGCCCCTATTTGACTATGATGTTGGGTCTAAGGCCCGATGGATAATGATGGATTTTGGGGGACTGTTCAACCCCCGACTATGAATTCAGGCTTAAGTGAGTAGTACAGGGTGTTGTCTTGGTACTGACCAGGTTCCTTGATGCCCATGAGCCGCATGAACTTGGACACCTGCTTGCCGTCGTTGTCCTGCGCGAACCGCGTGCCGCTCCACTTGGCAGCCTCCTCCGTCTCGCTCTTCGCCTTGCTCGACCACAGCAGCTTACGCTTCTGGACCTGTCGAAAACGTTCCTATGAGATATCCTATTACTATTATAAACGCGAAAGTTTGTGAGGATGGATGTTTGTTACTCTTTCACGCAAAAACTACAGAACGGATTTTAATGAAACTTTGCAGTAATATAGCTTATACATCAGAATAGCATATAGTCTACTTTTTATCTGGGTACCATGCAGGCAAAGCCCATAATACTCTTATTTGAGTACTACGGACCGGAGTCTATGCACTCACCTGGTCCAGTATCCTGTGCGAGCTCATAGCTCCCTGGTTGAAGTAGGTGGGTCTGGTGCCGGGCGGCGGCGCGACGGGGTCCGCGGCGGCGGCTCGCAGCTGCTGCGCGGTCGCCATGCTGCCGTCCGGAGTCTTGATCTGCAGACCCATCTTCTCCATCACCTCCAGCTTCTTGTTCACCTTGTACGACGGCCGGTAGTCCGACGTGGGCGAGCGGCGATCGCTCGAACTGCTGTAAACATAACCCAAGTTTAACATTATATATGTTACATGAGTGAGCCTTATTTTATTTATGACACGAAATCCACAGCCCTCAATGTACAAACACACAAGTAGTAATGCCTGTTACATACATAAGTATATGTAGAAAATATGTAAATTACAAGCTGCGGTTTTAAACTTGTGATAACTTCGAAATTAAATGTCCGATTTGAATGAATTAAAAAGTATTACTGCTACATAAATATCCTTGATGATAAAACTATTTATTTGAAAAAGAATTAATACTACGATACGAATGTAACTAACTTTTGTTTCCGCCGTACTAGTCAATAGTTTACCTGGACGAGTGAGAGGAGGCTGGCGGTGCGCCGCGGGACCGCGACCTCTCGCGCCGGTCCGAACTGTACTTGTGACTAGATCTGAAAATGAAAGAATCTTTATATTTCTCCCATGTTGATAAACAACTGAGGCCTAAACGTTGCAGCACCAACAGCCTCCTGAGCATGGTGGCTGAGTGGCTGGATGGTCCTATACTCAGACACTTGACCAAAACTGACTAGATCTGAAAATGAAAGAAACTTTATATTTATCCCATGTGGATAAACAACTGAGGCCTAAACATTGCAGCACCAACAGCCTCCTGAGCATGGTGGCTGAGTGGCTGGATGGTCCTATACTCAGACACTTGACCAAAACTCATGTGCTGCCCTGTCACTCAATGTGTTGTGCCAAATAATAATTTATAAGTATTTTTATTAGATGTGAATTTATTGTGACATGAACTATCTATCTATCTATTATGAATGAATTTAATAACAGTTAAGTCTTAGTCACTACCAACAATAATGTTTAGCGGCGTGCTAAAATTTGTCTGGCTTTATTCGGAAATTTGCTTATTCAATAAAATAGTTAATATAGTTAACTTGATAAAAAAATAAGAATTGGGCGTGGATGGTTCCTTCTAGAAATTAAAATAATATTCAAAGTGCCTCTAGAGCCCCGCAGTCCATTTTACTCGCAGCCCCTAACGGTCATGACTCGAGTTAGCAACCTGCTAAAGTAAGTGAGTGAATATGAATAAGAGGATCACTATTTACCTTTTCTCCTCCGAGTGCCTGCTGGTTCTGTGCTCCCGGTCTCTGTCCCGTTCGCGATCTCTGTCGCGGCGGTCGCGTTCCGTGAATCTGAAATCAAACAATTTGATATTGAAAAAAATCCTCTTTAATAAATAAATTAATAAATGATGCTATGGACATTTTTCACACAACATCTTACAGCCCCAAAGTAAACAGAGCTTGTGGTATGGAAACTTCATGACTAATATTATACTTACTAGCTTCTGCCCACGGCTTCGCCCGCGTGGTACCCGGATAAAAAGTAGCCTGTGTTATTCTTATGTATATAAGCTACTGTAAAGTTTCATCAAAATCCGTTCAGTAGTTTTTGCGTGAAAGAGTAACAGACATCCATCCTCACAAACTTTCACGTTTATAATATTAGCAGGATTACATTTTCTTTTGTAAATACATTCACATACTGCATAGAAAACATTCAGAACTCGAGACAGATATTTGCAGATCATACAAACATTGTCCCACGGCGGGAATAAAACCCGCAACCTTCTGCGTCTTAGGCGGGCCTTCGCCCACTGCGCCACAGAGGTCGTTAAAAGTACGCCCTACCACAAGGTGATCCTAATTTGAGTAGATCCTAATTTGAGTACTGATATTGTCCTTAAAGGTTTATGTCCGGGGTGTCTAGAAAAATACCTCACGCTTACTTTCCTTTCACGCTAACGCAAATTTCTCAAGGTAAAACTTGGCAGTAGTCACGTGACATTTCCACAGCTAACGTCATTCCCATACAATTCAATCCTTCCGCAGGCGTTAACGCCAACAGAAAGTGGTATTTGTCTAGCCACCCAGTTCTACAGGGTGATGAAATGTACCTGGGTGAGACCGCGTCTCGGGCGTCGTGCGACTTCCTCTGTTCCAGGGCGGGAGGGACATCGCCTCCGAACGGCTTCAGATCCATCAGGGCAGGCACCTGAACAACAGAAATATCATAGTAAAATACCTCACAATTTCACCTATGTTATAGTTTTCAACAGACTTCTAACACAGCATCATCTAGCCACAAACTAAGCAAGCTTGTGTTATGGGAACTACATGACTGATATACTACTTATATACTTTCGCGTTTATATTACTAGCTTCTGCCCACGGCTTCGCCCGCGTAATACCTGGATAAAAAGTAGCCCATGTGTTATTCTGATATATAAGCTATACAACTGTAGAGTTTCATCAAAATCCGTTCAGTAGTTTTATGTGAAAGAGGAACAAACATCCTCACAAACTTTCGTTTATAACATTAGTAGGATAGGACAGGATTCGTAGGATGTTATGACTGATTATTGTTCGTAAAACAAAATAATAAGACATTATTAACGACAAAAAACCGACTTAAATAATGGGAATGAAATGTGATCGCCCATTTGGCATTCTCCCTTAAGATGGGATTTTTTCATAAAATTTATATGGGCCCACCCTTGAAGTATACTCTGCTCATTAAAAAAAGAATCGTTAAAATCGCTTCGCAATCGGCGAAGACATCGCGTAACATACACACACAAAAAAAACAAAGATGAATCGAGAACTTCTTCACAAATGTGAAGGGGTCTAGGTGTTTTCTATATCCTTCCTACTTAATATTATAAACGTGAAAGTATGTGAGGATGGATGTTTGTTACTCTTTCACGCAAAAACTACTGAACAGATTTTGATGAAACTTTTACAGTAGTATAGCTTATACATCAGATTAATACATAGGCTACTTTATAACCGGGTACTACGCGGGCGAAGCCGTGGACAGAGGCTAGTTTAGTTATAAGTTACAAACTAAAGGAGCCATGTCGTGATATATAGACATTATATATGAATATCGTTTGCAAAGGTCTTTAGATAGCTATAGATTTTTCATCTGTATTTTTTGTATATACCTACTTGTAAATAGTTATATGAATAAATGTAACTCATTTAAAAAAATAATTAATACCTTAGAGTCTTTTGTGTCAGCGTTAGTATCATCGGGGCGGTCGCCAAGCAGACCGCGCCGGGAACTATTGTCATGACTGCTTGCCTTGCCGCGATCAGCTCGATCTGATCTGGAACCAAAGAAAATATTCAATCAATTATATATGGTCACAATAAAAAAATATTATTAATAAATAAATAATGCTGGACATTTTTCTGCAACTTCAACGTTTGTTTATGGCTTCTGTGGTTAGGGTTGCCACAATTTTGCCAATGTCGTGTCTACAAGATTTTAAAAAATAAGGCGATGGAGAGGAGTTTACAGAAATTTGGTTGGTCTAAATAGAGAGACTCTAACATAAGCAACATCAATTGTGTATAATTTTTACTAAAAACCGGGATATTTACCATGATTTTCAAACTCACAAATCATGGTAAATATCCCGGTTTTTAGTAAAAATTATGTTCAAAACCATGATAGTTTTAAAAGTTACCAATTATGTAATTTTAAAAAATGTAAAAAGTTTGTTTGCACCATAGTTTAATGATAACATTTGGAATTGATTTCACTAAGGAACACAAAAAAAAAAAAAACTACCTTCTCCTTCAATATCTCCAGAACCAGGGGATTCCCAGGTATACTAAAGTTTATTAAATAGAAAAAAATATCCCAATGATGTATAGAATATGTGGCTTTCGGCATAGTGATAGGATTACACCCGTAATTGTTACCTGTATCGGTCGTCGCGTTTTGGAGAGCGCCTGTCTCTTTCACGGGCCTGATTGTGTTTGAGCGGTGGCGGGGGCGGTGGCGTCTCGCGCCGACGCCGGTCACCACCGCGCTCTCTGCCGTCTCTCTGCGCTATCGAATCACGGCTATCTATGGACATAACAATTTATTTCAATTTATTCAACCTATGTAGTGGGCGAAGGTCCGTCTGAGACATAGAAGGTTGCAGGTACCGTTCTCGCCACGGGGAATTTTTATATGATCTGCAAATATTCGTCTCGGACTGGGTGTTTTCTATGAATATTATGTATGTATTTACAACGTAATAAAGTATAAATAGTATATCAGTCATGTAGTTCCCATAATACAAGCTCTGCTTAGTTTGGGGCTAGATGAAAAATGTCCAGCATTATTATTATTGATTATTCTGTGGTAAGGAGTCTGTTTATGCATTTACCAACTCAGCGAGCTTTCTTCGGCTATTGCGCCAAAAAGGTCTCCAGTATTATAATACAGTCAGTATAAAAACTCTTGAGATAGAAAATGCTCCAACTCAAAAAAAAGGAGGTACCTATTGTTTGTAAAATAATAATTTAAAAAAATAACCAGCCTTGTTTTCTTGCCTTTCTTTCCTGGCTTGGTCGCGGAGGAACTGGCAGTAGATGAAACAGACGTTTCAAAGTGATCCTTGCGATATAATGAATAAATTAATTTTGACTCTGACTTTGAATATCTGTGATATTACTAACATACAGAAGACTCACTACACTATCAACATTACGCAATTTTGTGCTTAGTTGCCGAGCTGATTAAGTTTTTATTATTTTCGTTCGGTCGCTGCCAGCGTGTTGGATTAACCTAGCGATTTCATTCCCCCTTCCAGCACAGTAGTCAAGGGTAGCACACTGTGGTACCACAATTGAGGCGAGGCAGCGAGGCAGTTTCTGAACGTAGTTGAGTGAGGCAGTCTTGGGAACACAGTGTGCACTGTGCGTGTTGTGTGGTGTGGTAATGGAGTGGAGTGCTATGTGCGAGGCGCATTTTGCGAGCCAACACGATCTTTCCTCGCGGCTCGCGCCTATCACGATTGTGCAACTGTGTTGGTGTGGTGTGGTAGCTCGTCCAAACGAAAAGAGTGAGGCCTCGTTTCGAGAAAGTGTGTAGCTACAAAAGTGTTGCCACACGTGCTGAGGACCCACCATTACGCAGCGCATCCGGTCAACCGGTCGACTGCGTATGGCAACAGTACATTATATTCTCGTACCTAAACTGCGTAGTGAAAAACCTGTACATCCCGTCCTCACAGCGCGGATACATGGAGAAAATATAGGGACAAGGGCAGTCCTTACCAGAGTTCTTCTTGTCTTCTCGATAGTTGTGCCGAGAAGGTGCCGGTTCAGCTTGCGGCAGCTCGGGCTCCGACTCACCTCCCTGGGAGTCCTGCGAAGAGACATCATCACTACTACGTTAAAATTATCTCATCTGTATGCATCACTGGTTACCCTGTCCTGGATCCTGCAATCTGATTACACTAGTAAAGTGGCAATGAGGTCCAAAACTTCTAAATGAAGAAAAGGGACACTTGGGTTACAAAATTAGGATATTGTTAAGCCTGATAAATTTAGGCATGTTTGCATTAATCTTTGACAGCTCTAAAGTCGATGCCTACTGACAAGTTTTTATAGAAAAACTGACATCATGATATGCCTACAGTCTAACATATGATAAGTGTCATTGTCTCAATCCCATTGCCATTTTGGTAGTGTAATTAGAGGACCGGTCTCCCTGTGTTACATCAATGATAGATTTAGTTCACTGACACTGAAATGGGCCTTGTGGTGTTTGAATCAGTGTAATGAGAGGACCCAATGCAACCAATCTTTTCATGCATATACATTTTTCACCTTGAATTCCAGCAGCCAATGGAATTTTCAGTTTCTTATAGTTTTGGAGCTTACACCAACAAGCCTGTTATGAAAAAGCTGATGACAGCCTATTTCAGCACTTGTTAATCTTTATAAAAGTGTATAGCACCACCTACATAAAATTAAAATCATTGAGCGGTTGGAATCTTTTGGAAACATGACTTATAACTGCTGTTTTTTGTTGTTTCGCTGAAATTACATCTTAAGGAGGTGGTCACATGCCCATCATTGTTGCATGATTGTTTCAGCATTCTCAGTATTGTTTCAGACAATGCTGGGACGTGCAAGGCAATAAATTAGCTATAAGTCATTGCTAAGCAGTAGTAACTGGTGTTTTTTTTTAATTTAAAAACTGTTATTTTACAAATTATCTCTAATCAGACAACAAATTGATCTATTTTAAACCTTTAATCACAATTTAAGGATGGTTTACATGTCAATAAATAGTCACTTAATTTTAAGAAGCATTTTCACATGACCCAATAAGTAATTTACTATATTGTACTTATCTTGCAATTTGTTTTACTCTCATTCGTAAACCTTATTTTTCTAATTATTTTACTTGAATCATGAGGAATTTTCATATACTAACATAATTTTATTGTAGTTTTTCCCAATAGAATAACAATTAATTATTGAGCTTGCAACAAGTTTCAGAGAGTACAGGCAGCCCAACGGCTCCTAACATAGCTTTAGAGAACAGCTTAATCTATAGAATACTTAATTTGAGTTTTAAGTTAGTATCAATGACAATCTGTTACCAATATTCCATATTACAGCTAGTATCTACTTACATGTGAATGGAGCCTATGAACGGGCAGTGTGGAACCTGGACGGTCTTCTTGAGGAGGCCTCGGCTCGCTCTCGTGGGGTATTTGACTTTTGTTTTGTGTCAATTTATAAATGGGTAACCATATAAAATAAAAGTGTTAATATCATCGTTGAAAACAGTACAACGGATATGGGGCTGGTTTTTAAAACATTTTGTGTATTTTTTTTGATATTACAGAAAACATCTATTCTTAACAGAGATGCTAAATGATTTTTGGAGAGATTTGAAAATAGTTTAGAGCGAAATAAGGTGTTTTGCGAGTGTCTATGACGTAATTACCTCACTCATATCCATGTTCACTTCGTCGTAGTTCGTATCATCATCACGGCGACGCGAGCCCCCACCTTGGCCGCCGCTGCCCCCACCGCCCTACAATATCATTCTATTGTCAAGCAATAATGCCGATTAATATCCGTACTTGTAAACCATAACTAAATTCTATGAATATTACGACTGGATTGAGAAGAAAATTTCAAGGACGCTAGGATGAGAATCTTACCGATGCGTGATGGCCCCCATAGCGTTCTTCTACTTCATCCTCGCTTCCATACCCGACCAAAGAATCCATTATTAATCGTTGTAATAGTATTCTATCAGATTTCGGTGTTTCTTCTCCAGCAAAATGGACTATTTCACAAATAAACAACACGAAAAGTGAAACTAGTCTAGTCGTATCGCTAAATTGACAATATGGCGGTCGATGAATAATCGTTGAGATGAGGATAAGAGCCAATGAGAGCAATACATTTTTAATCTGTGGAGTGGAATGACTGATGAATGCGGGATGAATGAAGCCTAGGGACTATTGTACGTTCGTGGAAAAAACGGTGTGACAAAGCACGACCATAGAATGTACGGCCAGTATACCAAACCATGACTTTTAAAATACTGACATGAGCGCCGCCAAGATTACTTTCAGAGAGGTATATTTACACATTATACTATTGACTAAGATAAAATATTATATAGTATAATGTAATAAGCATACATTTGTACTTGCTTCGGCAGTACATATTCTAAAATAAGCATACATTTAGCACGTCAAGACGTGGAATAGCTCAAGGATGGGAAACACGAGGCTAAGTGGCCTGTGCATGCTCAATGTTCACAGGAAAAGAGTAGAGGAGAATACTGAATTTATTGACAAGATGGTGAACAAATTTGGACATAAACTCAGACGCCTTCAGGCTCTATTCAAACAGTAACTTAATAAAAAAACTATGGATTTTCTTTCCTGACAAGTACACCCTCTTGCACCGGTAGCAGCCGGCGCCCATGAATACTAACTGAAAATATTAGAACTGGCACCGTGTAAACGGGCTTGACTTGTCATGACATGAGACTCCTTTGCCGATGCAATGGGCTTAGGGATTTGACGGACTATCGACCGTTACGGAGTGGTCATAGCATACTGGGCCCGGGCGTACGTTCCGTTTTGTAGTGAGCTTCTACACTACGTATTGTACAATCATAAAAAGTACATCGAGATAATTTAAACATGGAATACTGTCTGTGCTTTCCATGATCGTTCTGTCATGGTATTCTCTGTCCATACAATGCAGTTTCCCTCCCGTAGTGTTTAAACAGTTCCTTTTTAGTCTATGTGGTGGTGATACGATATTGGATACGACCTACCATAGACAAATATAATACGAATGAATGATCAGTGCGATTGAAAATAAAGGAATTTAAAAATAGTTGTCATATTGTACTAAACTTTATGTTTGGATACAGAAATCAAGAAATTAATGATGCTTTTTTTTAAGCATTCATCTAGTTATAGCTTCTATGTATTTAGATAATACTTTCTTTGATAAAAAAAATAGTTGTCATATTGTACGAAACTTATGTTGGTATACAGAATAAAGTTTTTCTTTCTGAAGTATTCTTTAACATGAAGTCCCTAGATTACTTCGAAAATACATGTTCTTACAAAAATATTGTTATTGGTGTACAACACAATATCTATAGTTTTGAAGTTAAGGTTTTAATAAATATTTTGTCCAATCTTGCATATGCATGTAAGTGTATCCGAATTAAATCTTCTTTTCTCTCTGTTTTTTTTTTCAATATGGCGGAATCATTGACCGCCGTTCGGACGTCTGAGTTTTTGCTAATCGTAAAATTGTTTCTTTTGCAATAAATAAGCCAGTAAATGTGTGAAAAAAGTAAATACTAAAGTGTGTGCATCTTACTGTGCTAGAAATTGATTGATTTGTAAGGTTAGAAGCCCCCGAAACAGCGAAAAAAAAATGGTAATGATAGTTTTTTGTTTTGATACTTTTTACAAACTTTACTTCTTTTGAATTTGTGTTTTTCCTTTTATTTCTTTAGTTATTCCCTTTATTTCATTATATACACTATAGATTTTCGGTATAGGCGTGCCCTACGAGCAGAAAAACGTGATTTTTTTCGTTTTTTTTCTTTGTTTTTAAGTTTTCTAACCAATAAAAAGTGTCGTAATGTGGTGTCGTTCTCACATGTTAAATTATACCAATGTTTCTTCCCAATATACATTATGTCTTTGTGCTGTCGATGAGTTAATTATGCAAGCTGGGTGTGGCTGTATTGATTTTCTCGGAAGGTTCTAGGATAGGTCTAGAATACGTCTTGAACTTAGTGCAGTGTGCTAGCTGTAGACGTATCGACACAATGCGGTTTTCATCTGTAACACTTCGTCTTTCGCTTTGATCCGTGACCTTAAGCTTTCAGGATCTCATTAACAAACGTACCTGTCTAGAAAAGTTACTACAAATTCTAAATTCTAGACTTTTGTGCTAAAGTGTATTTCTTGAAGGCACATTATGTGAGTTATCATCAGAGGGGGAGTAAAAATGCTATAAAAAGCCTTATAAAACCATGTTATCGGTTATATAAAGTTTATGTGCTTTGTGGTAGGTTGGGCAAATGTAGAAAATGAATTCAGAATTCATGAACTGTATTTTATTTTGCTATTAATGTCATGGATCTGAGAACCTAGTGAATCATATCATGTTTTGTTGTTACATGCACAATGCTAAGGAATATAAAATGAGAATAAATATATTCTAACTAATAGATATGATGAGTAAACTCACTTCTAAATAAAATTATATTTACATCTCAATTTCTTAGAAAAAACATATTTAACAGTGGGTTTTTGAGAATGATGAAAACTGATGTGCATTGTTTGCGATTAGATAACTGTTTCTTTATTCTTTATCATACACAAATAAATGAAGTATAGTTTATATTATTATGTGTTCAAGCATAACTCCAAAAAGAGTTTTACTAGTGGCCCTTTGAGATCTCTCTAGCTCTAGGTGTATGAAAGCAGCTTTTAAAACAGTAACAATAAAATTAAATACTATAAACATGCCCCCAACTGATTCATGATGATCCATGCTCAGTACACAGATCTATGATGATACCAAGTAGGGGGATGGAGGGACATCCAGACATTATATCTGGCCGATGGTTTGGAAATAGTTAGCATTCAACTTGACAAGCTGCAAACCCATTGCCGCTTATTGGAACACAGAATGATGTTACATATCTTTGAATTTTTAGTTCTAGGGTTTCCTCACAATGTTTTTGTTCACCAATTCGACCATAATGTGTTATTATTGGGCATGTAAATTCTTCAAGTAGAAAAATGATGACAGTGGGCACTTGATCCCAAATATTTTACATTCAATAAATAAGATTTTATGATGCTTTACTCTGAAGTAAAGCAGAGTTTCAGAGTAAAACAATATGGAACATGCTAAAAATACCTTCACACATATGCAATAATTATATGTACCTGGACATCAAGATCAACACTGTGAAACAGGAAATAGAATTCTATAGCAAAAACTATCAATTTAGATTAGACAAACATAGAAATGAACTCGCCTCTCAGCTTCAAGGAGCTAGCTCCCTTCAATTCTCCAGACTAAAGAGACATAGCATTCCAAAACTAGCAGAAAGATTCACAGACAACACAGAAGAACACTCACTGGACTGATCTCTCAAAACGACTCAAAAACCGGATTAATATCAACCATCAAATTGGACTATTGTTGTATAAACAGATTGCCAAGAAGCAGTTTTTTTTTTTTTTCTAATCTGCCAAGAAGCAGATTAGAAATAAAAAAATGATGAGTTAATTACAACATAGCTTACCACAGTAAAAAAAAGGTAGCATTCTACGGTTTTACGGTTTACTCTGTGCCAGTCTGCACTGTTGTATCATGGGAAGAGGTGTATATAGTCCAGGTTAATGTAGCAGTGTGTTGGATACTCTGCAGGGATAGGTCCTCATGCACTAGGAAATGAAGATTGGAATCTCTGGATCCATGAACACTAATGTGACTGTCCATGTTTGTTGGTTGTGTTCCATGTAACCATGGTCTTTGTAAGGTGGCTACCTTAACAGGATAAAAAATTTCATTTAATTCAATTAGAATGACGACCTCTGTGGCGCAGTGGGCGAAAGTCCGCCTGAGACGCAGAAGGTTGCGGGTTCGATTCCTGTCACGAGACAAATGTTTGTAAGATCTGCAAATATTTGTCTCAGGTCTGGGTGTTTTTCTATGTATAATATGTATGTATTTACAAAAAAAAAAAGTATATATGTAGTATATCAGTCATGTAGTTCCCATAATACAAGCTCTGCTTAGTTTGGGGCTAGATGATGCTGTGTAAAAAATGTCCAGCATTATTAAAAAAAAAAAAAAAAAAACGCTTCCGTCTGGTAGTGAACTGGATCAGTTGAGCCATCTATGGTTTCATCTGTATTTTTTGTTTACACCTACTTGTAAATAGTTGTATGAATAAATGTATTTTAATTCAATATATTGTAAAAAAAAATAAAAAATAAAAAAAAATAAAAAAAAATGCTTACCTATCATATTTTTTTTTGTGCAGTCTAAAAGAAGGGCTTATAGAGATGATGAAGATAACCCTCCATCAGAATCTGGCTCAGACTTCGACGACGATGAAGATCCTGACAATTTGGAAGTACCAGGTAAATCTCTCATCATACATACCTACTTAAACCTTTACTTGATGATAGCACATGCAGTCATCAAAAAGCCAAACCAAAGTTTAATGAGTAGCTTTTGAAAGAAACTAAAATGGGTTCAACAGATTTCCAATGTAACTTCAGGAGAGCAAGTGCCTCACGGACTAACCGGTATGCACAACTCGTTGTGCCATCCCAAATATTGGTTCCGTTAGATGCAACTTGGCACAACTAGAAAGTCTTTCCTGGGCAGATCCGACTCGGATATGTTAAGTTGTTAGATTTTTTTATGACCACCCAGAAAGGGTGATGTCATATGGAACATTTCTATGTAAGGAACACTTATAGAACAACTGGTTGTGCCAAGTTGTGTCTAACGGAACTACCAACTAGTTGTGCATACCGTTTGGTTCATGAGGAACACTTGTTCCTACCGCATAGTCTGTCTTGGACACATTATTTTATTCCTACCTTATCTAGCTAAGGTGTGGATTTCTACCAACAGGTTGTTGATGATGGTGTATAGTATGTATGTATGTAGGTGGACTCCCTTTTCCTCATTCGGACTCTAAGTTGGTCCATTATGGAAGCCTGACTAGATGACTAGCCAGCCTAACTCCGCTCAGAAGCGCGGAAGCTTTCTGGGATCTTCGCAGGCTCTGCGGAGTGACCACGAGTTGTTGTTGATGATGGTGTATAGTATGTATGTATGTAGGTGGACTCCCTTTTCCTCATTCGGACTCTAAGTTGGTCCATTATGGAAGCCTGACTAGATGACTAGCCAGCCTAACTCCGCTCAGAAGCGCGGAAGCTTTCTGGGATCTTCGCAGGCTCTGCGGAGTGACCACGAGTTGTTGAAGATGATGGTGTTATTGTGTGCAGGTGGAGGCAAGACCCTAGCTGCTGCGGCACAGTTGGGAACCAGCAGTAAGGTCACAGTCACTTCCAAACCGCCGGCACATGTCATAGTCAGACCCACCACGAACCCACTCGCCGGTAAGTACTCTACAAATGAGATACATAGTAGTAGAGGAGATTCTTTGACTATAGCATTGAAATTAGGCTTGGTTTGGTATCATTTTAGAAGATTATGTAGCTGTTTTACTTCGTTTTCGCTTAACGTTCTTTCCGTAGCGTGATGTTAAATAACTTTCTCAAGAATTGGGCTATCATATACAAAAATATTTTTTCAAATCCAACTGGTAGATAGTTCCAGAGATTAGCGCGTTCAAACAAAACACCAAAAAGCAAACACTTTTTAGCTTAATTATAAGAAAGGCGTGATTAACGTCACGCTACGACCTTAAGGAGCCAAGCAAATGAAGTCATAGCGCGAACGGGTAATGTGACTCGATGGCCGAGGGCGGCCGAGGCACAGCTAGTAGGAAATAACGGTTTAGAAAAAGGAGAGAAGTAGTTGAGATTTGTTAGTGAGGTTTTCCAGGGAAATAATACCAGCATCTATATCTGCTAAGCATTGTAATGCTCGAATTGTTGAGTGATTTGAAGGTCGTCCGTGAAATTACAGGCAAATGAGACTCTTCAACTTTGCAGGCAACATCAACAATGCCTCTGGTTTCTATAATATCCTGAAATATCAACCTCATAATCATCAGCCCACATCAGTCCACTGCTGGACATAGGCCTCTCCCAATAATCCCAATCTCCAGGTCTGCGGCGCTTTATGCTGAGTCCCATCCCAATTTGTGGCTACTTATCACATCAGCATTCTACTTATCATATCACATTTCAATCATCGAAGTTATGTATTTAATTAATAAGTAGTCACAAATAAATGATTTATCTATCTATCTATCTATCTATCAATACGCGCCACTGAGCCCGGTGTTCGGCTCTTATCATCCACTTACTGCCCACTGCCTTTCTTAAGTCATCGCTCCACCTAGCCGAGGGGAACTTTCGGAAAACTACGTCGAATCTTCTCGTCACCCATACCACAATGCCTGAAGACTAAAGTCTTCAACCAGTGCGTCCTACCCGTGATGACTTAAGTGCCGAGACGTGGACACTCACAGTAGCGCTAATCCACCAACCAGTTCAAGGTCGCACAGCGAGATATACAACTAGCTATGCTCGGGGTTTCTCTGAAGGATAAAATCCGTAACGAGATTATCCGACAGAGACCGAGCGTCATCGACATAGCTCAGAGGATCAGTAAGCTGAAGTGGCAATGGGCTGGTCATATATGCCGAAGAACTGACAACCGTTGGGGTGAACGAGTTCTTGAGTGGAGACCGCGTCTGGGCAAACGTAGTGTGGGTCGCCCCCCGGCTAGGTGGAAATGTCAACCTCGTCTTATTCTAACCCGCAACCTCCGCCGAGGTTCCGGCTTGGGAGTTTCGTTGTAGCGTTTTACTTGTACTCTCAGATCAGCTAGGTTTGTGGGTGTTATTAAGAACTGAGCGAGAAACAAAAGGCGAGTATTGTAGAGGAGAGCAATTTAAGATGTCGGTTCCGGCCTTCGTTAAGTCTGAAATCGTCACTGTCTTATTTATTTGCCTTCAGTTATTTTTATCCCAGAAGCCAGTGCGATGTTTTCATTGTTGACGACATCTATTACTCTATTACTTTAACGGACTGCACCATAAATGTAATAGGTATCTGTTATGCTATGAGTGGGTCGTTACATGCGCAGTGACACAGTCGCAACTTCTTGATTTATCTGTAGGAACAATGATTTAACTTTGCTCAGGTACTTGTTTTATAGTCCCGCAAAGACTATCCATCAGTGAGATGGGCTAATGATATGTATCGAAAGTCATGTCGAAGTCAAAATTCATTTATTCACTAAAATCACAAGGATTACTTTGAAACGAAAATTTGACTGCCTGGGGAGCTAGACAAATACCTCACGCTTACTCCAACTTCAACTTTTATTTATGGCTTCTGTGGTAAGAGTTGCCACAATTTTGCCAACGTCGTGTCGACAAGATTTAAAAAAATAAGGCGATGGAGAGGAGTTTACAGAAATTTGACCGGTCTAAATAGAGGGAGACTCGAACAGTTTTTTTAAACTATAAGTTGATTTATATAAACCTGTAAAGGACAACACAAATACAGAGACAAAACACACGAAATGTACATTTAACACTCACGCTTACTTTTCCTTTCACGCTAACGCAAATTTGTCAAGGTAAAACTTGGCAGCTGTCACGTGACATTTCCGCAGCTAATGTCATTCCCATACAATTCAATCTTTCCGCAGGCGTTAACGTCAACAGAAAGTGGTATTTGTCTTGACCCCTGTTCTTCAAGACAAGACCAAGCCAGGAAGGAAAGGCAACCAAGGCTGGTTATTCATTATGATAAGGCATTGCGGGTCGAATCTTGCCTCAATGAGACTATCACGCAATGTAAAGCCGTTCCCAGGCATTTTTTTTCGTTTACTTTGGGGAACGTTGCCCCTATTTTCTACTTTATGTCCATGCTCTCTGACTTAGCTCAAGATACATCTGTACTAATATTATAATAATAATATAGCCTCTTTAATTCCTTAAAATACAATTCATTCATTATTTTTTTACTTAATTCGAATAATAAATAATCTTAGCTAAAGATTAATGACCTCTCGACGAGTAAAGGCCTCCTCCATTTTGCTCCAAGCGTCACTACTCTTTGCCTTGGTAACCCAGTCCTTGCCAGCTATCTTATTGATTTCATCCATCCATCTCCCTTTTGGTCTTCCCTGTTCCTCTTATTTGATGGTCCTGTCCATGTTGTTAATTTTTTAGTCCATTTATCACTGTTCATACGCGCGACGTGGCCAGCCCATTTCCATTTAAGTTTCTTACAGTGTTGTTAAGTTTCTGTACTAATATTATAAAGAGGTAAAGTTTGAATGTAGGGCAATCTCCGAAACGAAACATGTGCACAATAGCATGCTCCAGGTCATACCTGATAGATATGACCTGCCTGTCATAAAATAAAAATAAAATATTTCTTATTTCGGACTACATATGATCCATATTGGTTAGTATGAAGATAAACAAAATAATTATGAACTATGTTAGTAGACAAAAGTAAAAGTAAACACAATCAAAAAGAAAGAAAGGTAATGGTGCTGGATGTGACGTGCATGTTCCTGTGCCAAGAATCCTCGAATGAGAAGCAAATTGCAACATAGACCTACAGGTCGGTTTCTCGTTTGATGACTCTCCGCACAAGACACTCCCACAACGGCGAATTGTCCGCTATGGTGTTCAGATGCTGTTGTGACTCTCCCGTATTCTGTTGATCAGGGATGCCGTTTTTTTTTTGAGGCAGCCTCAATATCATCCTGAATATATTATTATAACTGATACGTAGAGCGTCCAGCGACCTTTTGGTATATTTGGCCCACAGAGTAATCAAAAAGTAGATAAAAGGCTTTCATTCAGATTCTAGTCAATATAGTCTCGTAGAGACTGCTTCACTGGTATGTCATTCGTTAAGTATCCATTTGTGTGCTCCTGCCCTCTTTGAAGGACTGTAAACGCTACCATTTATTGTATATACTTATGTAAATGTATCTTATATAGGTTAGTATAATACTTATGTTTTCCAAGCATCTTGTTTTCTAGGATTAAATTTAGTGCTTTGTGCGGATGAAGCACATATAACTTCGTCGATTTAAAATAAGTTCATAATTAGGTTTAATCTTTTATTTAAATACCAATTGCTTCTTACTTACTAACTGTGCATGTGGTGTTTGCGTGTAATTGGTTTTTCATGTAGCATAAGCCTTACTAGTTTATACCTTATATATTTTGTATTCATGTGTAAACTGTTGGCGAACTTAATAAATAAAATAAAGTCATACTTACACAAATGAACCGACACTATTGTCTGATTATCTGATTATAATCCTTTTAGTTGATTACGACTTCACCAAGTCAGTATACTATCTGCTGGCGTTTCGTTGACCGTTTAGAGGTCCTTCCTCATGAATAGTAAAGGACGTGGTATAATCGTAATTATGTCCTAAAATGGTACCAAACACTGATAGTGCCTCGATTCTCTAGTACACCAACTAAACTCAATTCGCTCTCTTTTACTGATAGTGCAAGCAAGAAAGAGATAGCTACAATTTTAGTGCTGTCAAATTAGTCAGATTTAAGTTTCATATGCAAATTTAGTCGTAATTTCAAAACATGCTGACTGTAAACACGAAGAAAAGCAGCACGTACACTGATTTGACAGGAGTAAAAATTTTGCCATCTCTTTCTCGCGTGCACTATCAGTAAAAGAGAGCGACAGTTTAAATTAAGTTTAGTTGGTGTACTATAGAATCGGCGCCAATTTGAATGCTATAATCCTTTTAGTTCCTAGTTTACGATCCTGTAGTATAGGTGGTCTGAAGTGCTTTTATTTTTGTATAGCGGCATCGGGTATGGCGTTCGGGCAGGCTAGTAATGTGAAGCCGATTCGGATACCGGCCAACTCACTCACGAAGCCGATCAACATCGGCAACTTCGGGAACCTCGCGGGACTCGGCCGCGGGGCCGGCTTAACCCGGGCCACGGGAGGAAAGGGTAAACACTTTCAGATTTATTTCATTCGTAACCTTATCTAATGACTTTACATATACCTTATACCCTTTTAGATTTTTTTTTTTAAATACACACAATTTCACAGAATTTATATAGGTACGTATACAGCGTTACTCGACTAAGAAAATGCATACTTTGACTTGTTCAAATACGATGTAATAACATCGTATTTGAAATTCCCAAACAAAACATTTTACGTTTTCTCCATTTTTTTTTTTTTTTTTTTTTTTTTTTTTTTTTTTTAATTTTTGTAATCGAGTACGTTTTTATATGGCAAGAAAAATGAAGAAAAAAAATGCCTGGAATATGAAAAAAAGTTGTTTTATTTTTCCTATACAAACTGTTCTTGGTTGTCGAATTGACGTCGGATCTGGACGGAACAACGTCTGTCGGAACAGCAAGTTTCAAAATAAATATAGCCGAATTAATTTCTAAAACCACTTTAATATAAATTCTCTAGCCTTATTTACATTAGTCTCTATTTACCTTGTTGTTTTTAAATATTCTGACACATAGTTTTTGCGTTTATCATTTACAGGGTGTCTCAGAAATATGTTATGTTAGCTTAGGCGCATTTCAGATAAATATTTAGATTATAGTACCCAGTCCAGATTCACTGCGGTATCTATTTATAACTTGATCCGCAGACATCGATCGGCGGAACCTAGATTTCCGGGAGAGTTGACCCAATAAGCATTTCAAAACTTTAAGTTCAACTTTCCGCTATGTTAAGGTAAAGAATAAAACCGGCCTTGGTGACATATTTGTTTTAAAAATCTTAGTAAATTTTATCAAACATACTAAACTTAAGTAAAGAAAAAAAGTCTTTACTTAAGGAGATTTTCAAGCAAGCCGATCACACAAAGACACTCCACACACACACACACACACACACACACACACACACACACACACACACACACACACACACACACACACGCGCACACGCACACGCACACACGCACGTTGATAAAATTGATGATATTTTTGTGCTTTTTTTTTTGTGTCATATGTGTACTGTTCAACTTTTTATTTTTAAAGTCTTGTTAGGATAAATAAGTTACTTATTTATAACATCTAGGTGATTTGAAGTCTATGTGTGTTTTATCTAATAAACAAGTAAAATTTAGCGCAGATAGACGAGCATAAGACAAGGGTTCGATTCTCGTCACATGACAAATGTTTGTATGACCTGCAAATATTTGTCTCGGATCTGGGTGTTTTCTATGTATAATCCTATCCTACTAATATTATAAACGCGAAAGTTTGTGAGAATGGATGTTTGTTACTCTTTCATGCAAAAACTACTGAACGGATTTTGATGGAACTTTACAGTAATATAGCTTTTACATCAGAATAACACATAGGCTACTTTTTATCCGGGTACCATGCGGGCGAAGCTGTGGGCATAAGCTTGTATGTACGTATTTACAAAAAAAAAATGCCAAGTTCAAATGGGAGCGAGCTGGTCATGTCGGGCGACCAGTGGGCCACCAGTGGGCCAAGTTGACCACCGAGGGGTGCCCTGACATTACGAAGATGTCACGGCAGACAGAGAAGGAGATGAAGGGATGTGTTCAAAAAGTTCCAAGCCGATTGGCCCATTTTGGTACAGGAAAGGAATGAATAGGAGTTGGGAGAGACACAGCTTTGGGACATTCAGTGCTGAATATAAAATATTAGCAATTTATAATGTCGTATGTAGTATAGTCAAAAGAAAAACTATATGGAATTGACGTAAGCTATCAAATTGTTATTTGATCACATTTAGATTGCTTGTGTCAATTCTAAACATTTTGGGTCTCATTACGAAAGGTGGTTTAAATCGGTGGTTTATCTTTTAGATCTTTGATTCCTGATTTTCAAGACAAATTGTTGTGCAAAGGAAACAAGGCTTAAAATTGAATGCTATAGTATAATAGCCGACAGTCTATGTGACATTTCAAAAAGAGGTTTGACTACAAATAACTGCTAAAAAATAAACCAGACGGTCACCTAGTTTATTTCTATCATAACTCAACCTCTTTTTGAGAACCTACTTTTTTTGGTAGCCAATCAAAATTATGTTTTATTTTTTATTTTGGTTTAGAAGTGTTTTTTAAATTAAACGGTCATCCCGCGGTTTTATTTTATTTTTAAATTGTCGACCGTAGTGGCTTTGCAATAATACTTTTTTTTCGATAAGTTATATTTAAACCATGGTTTAGTGGATCTGACAGAACTTGAGTTCAACTCGAGTTTAGACCACGTTTCGTAATGAGACCGTTTAAGTTTTCTACTACAATACAATGTTACATTTATTTACCGAAAATATAGAGGTACAATAGAGTTGCTGTTGGTGCCCGCACTAGGTCGAGCCTGCATCGCGGGAGGCCGGTTAAAGATAAATTATTTCCATAAAAAACAAAAACAACAGACAGGGCAAAACACAAAATATAATAAAATAAAAAAAACATTAAAGATAAAACCTGGGGGGTGGGGGGAGTTCTGGAAATAACGGATATTATGGGCCTTTTGCACACCTTCGTACGAATTTTGTGTGTGTGTGATTTTAGAAAGACATATTTATATTTATTTCTGTACAAAGACACGTTTAATGTATAGGTACACTGAATATCGTTTTCTTGTCAGTAACGAATACTCACCGTACTATGTTTAATGATTTTCAAGGTACCGTTCAATCTCAAAATGCCCAAACAAATAAGAGAAACTAGTCATAAATCTATCAAGGACAAAATTGATATATAGTCCTCAAACAAAACGTCGAGGCATACCTGTTTTCGGAATACTTGCGAAATTTTTTGATAGTGTAGGCAGACTATATCGATTAAGATATATCTCTGTTATGGCGGCCTTGCGGATCGGAATTCACACATATAAATATAAGGGCAGGACGGAGAAGGTTATTGAAGTGGATGGACTGAGTATTTTGACTGGGGGGCAAACCGGGGGCTAAGTTATGGTAACTACGGGAAGAAAACGGATTTGACTGCAACATTTAACCTGACGACCTCTGTGGCGCAGTGGGCGAAGGTCCGCCTGTGATGCAGGTTGCGGGTTCGATTCCCTCCGTAGGAAAAAAATAAATGTATATTTAGTATGTAGTATATTAATCATGTAGCTCCCATAACACAAGCTCTGCTTACATTGGGGCTCGATGATGCTGTGTGAAAAATGCCCAGCATTATTTATTTTCTTGACAAAAATATCGTGGCACTTCTTAATTCAGTTTATTGATTCTAATTGACTATTGTCGATTTGAGCCATTTTGTTTTACACTCATGTGAAAGGTGCATTATCAAAACCGTTTAGCCAAAAAAAGCTACTCCTACTGTCGTCTGCACTAAGATTATTTGGTAACCCATCGCATGATTTTAAGAAATTAAATGATTGGGTATTATAATTGACAACCTCTGTGGCGCAGTGGGCGAAGGTCCGCCTGAGACGCAGAAGGTTGCGAGTTCGATTCTCGCTGCGGGACAAATGTTTGTATGTTCTGCATACATTTGTTTCGGGTCTGGGTGTTTTCTATGTATAATATTTATGTATTTACAAAAAAAAATATATAAGTAGTATATCAGCCATGTAGTTCCCATAACACAAGCTCTGCTTACTTTGGGGCTAGGTGATGCTGTGTGAAAATGTCCAGCACTATTTATTTATTTATTTATTAATGTGTACACGGGAATTATCACGTAGCGTACTATCGGTGAAATCACCTTGTTTTGACTCCAAAGTCGCTAGGATTTCGACCAGATACCAGACGCAGTAGCTCAGTGGTTAGGTTAGGACTATTGATATATTTTGAACATCATTAAACCTTGTTTCGATGCCTCCCTCTGCGAGCACTCGATGGCGTCTTGCACGAGGCGGTCAGATACGATTTCCGTGTTTACAATATTGATTTATTCACGATAGTTTTTGTAGTATAAAATGATTGGGTGTTATTCTAGCGATGGCCGCGGGCCCGGCCGTGCCGTCGCCGTACGCGGCGAGCTCATCCGCCGCATTCAGCGCCGCCTCTCTGTTCGCCCAGAGTGAGTCGAGACCCTACCCCCCGTCCTGACTACATCCCTGGCCGGTTATTCTTTACGACCAAAAATGGCGGTCTTTACCCAACCACATTTTTTTTAAACCATGCAGTAAAAAAAATATTTTTGGGTAGAATAGAACGCATTCGTTCCGCATGGAGTCATATTTTTGACTGTTTTATTTTCAACCATTTATTTTGCTTTGGAAGAACCATAAAAAGACACTTGCCAAAGTTTTTTTTTTTCAATCTTATAACTCTTAATTCTATTACGTCCGTTTCACAGTGGTCATAAAGAATAATATCCCTGTAAAATAATGTAGACAAAACATTTACATATAGTAGCATAACTCTCTTCTTTATTTATGCTTTCTTGTCTATGAGTGTTTTTTGTGTGCTCGCCCACAGTGAGTGAATATCTCTGTAGATGCTATACGTTATTATTTGCACAGATCTTTCAGTATTACCTTTCCTTCTATAGAAGTAAATAGGATTCTTGCCCAGAATTCTTCTTCCCCACCTTCTATCCTGATTACATCCCTGTAGTAGACGCTGTGTCTTTGTTATTTAAACGCTTCTAGACGTAGTTTATCGAAAGCGAGACGCACCTTTCCTTGGCCAGTCCTGAATACATCCCTGTATGCTCTCTACGACACAATTTGTTTGTTATCTCTTTCATCCCTCACTTGGTATTTATTATCCTGTAGTTTTTCTCACTGTATATTCTTTACTTTGATGTCACTATTTTATATTAATATTATTAATTTTCTACCTACATTATGTTTTTCGTTGACTAACATAGTGTACATTTTTGTGGATTATGATCGTTCTGTTGATCGATCGTTATTTATAAGTACTCGTGAACGCTACGGCTGCGTTCGAAAAGTTTTTTAATACACATAAGTGTCAGATAAGCATACAGTCCAACTGTTGGTAAGCGGTTACCGTAACCTATAGATGATTGCAACGGTTGCTGAACCTGAAACAACGGGTGAAAAGTCTCATGTGCCTGTTTTTTAACTGGCGCCTATATCGTCCAAACAGGAAACCAGCAATGTGAGAATAAATGCGTAACTGCAGAAAAAGGGGTGTTATATGTCGAATATTAACTTTAACTGTCGAATACTAATTTTATTCCTAAAACTATCGTGAACTTGACTATTCATATTGTAAAAAAAAACACGGGAATTTTCACGTACCGTACTATCGGTGAAGGCACCGACTAAGATTCGACTCATTCCGAGAGTCGTCGTGCACTACGCACTGCGTGTTAGTGCACGACGCGACGCGGAGGGAGAACGTCGCGATCACTCTGATGAAGACTCTCGGAATGAGTCGAAACTTAGTCGGTGCCTTCACCGATAGTACGGTACGTGAAAATTCCCGTCTTTTTACAATATGAAACTAATTTCATTGATGCTCGGTGATATTTAAAACGATCATATATGTGTCTATATAATATTCATTAAAAATCATCTATATGAAGTTTGATTTATCTATGATCTCGCGTGAAATTTCTAATCGAATGCAAATTCAAATTAATCGATTGGCAATACGAATGTAACGAATGATGGTCGGTTGAATAACTTAACGCGTACATTCATTCAATGTTTGTTTTATATTTGGCCACATCGGCCAAATATTGAAATGCTACTCAAAATTTAAGTAGAATTGGAAGGTGATGGCGCACTGTATAGCTGGCAAGACTCATAATCATTCGTGACATAATTAAATGTTTTTATTCTTACGAATGCTGGCAAGAGTTACTCTTTATTCGGGTACCACACGGGCGAAGCCGAGGGCAGAAGCTAGTCTTCAATACTTGTGATTGGAATTGCAGACTGAGTTAGGCATGCAATGTCTTTCTCGCGTTTAGTTTTTTTTTTGTATAATTTTCCCGACTTTTCGTCTGTTTTGTAACGGACGTATAAAACTTATGATTGCGTTAACTGGGGGTCTATAGATACATCATGCTTAGTTTTCCTTTCACGCTAACGCAAATTTGTCAAGGAAAAACTTGGCAGTAGTCACGTGATATTTGCACAGCTAATGTCATTTCCGCACAATTCAATCTTTCCGCAGGCGTTAACGCCAACAGAAGGTGGTATTTGTCTAGAAACTCTTTCTGTCACGTATCTTCTTTCATGTTTTTTACTTGACAAATTTGCTTTTGCGTGAAAGGAAAACGAAGCGTGAGATATTTAGAATAAACTTATATATGTCGAGACCTCCTGGGGGACTAGACAAATACCACTTTCTGTTGACGTTAACGCCTGCGGAAAGATTGAATTGTGTGAAAATTACATTAGCTGTGGAAATGTCACGTGACAGCTGTCAAGTTTTACCTTGAAAAAATTGCGTTAACGTGAAGGGAAAAGTAAGCGTGTGAGGTATTTGTCTAGCCCCCCCAGATCGTGAAAGTTTGAAGAATAACATTTTCTAATCGTCCTTAACTAAGTATTAGGTAGCGTTTCGTATTCAGCGGCAAATGATTAAGTAAGTAACTCTACATTGCGTGGAAGGCCATGTAGAGATACTTTTAAAATATTATTCAGTTATAATTTGAAATCGTATCATAAACGAGACATTTATTTATTTTGTTAATGAACTCAATCCTTCTCAGCATAACAATGTGCATCGATACAATAAGCAAGATGTGTTATATCGAATGTTAAATCAGATAAATACTTTGTTTTAGCTGAAATGGTTTTTTTTATGGACTCGTAATATTTATATATTGTTTTACAGGAAAAATAAAAATCGTCGCCAAATAACGGGAAGTTGTAAATAGTTCAATTTGAAACTTCATCCCCCACTTTTTTTCACCCTTAGCGGTTGTATTTTTTCATAAAATGTATGTGGGGCCACTCTGGAAGTATATACCATTTTATAGGGACGAATTGCGTTCGTGTTGTCGCGCGCGCGGCCGTCCGCTCTCATAGAGGGCTCACAAGCCTCTATGAGAGCGGAAGAGAGTGGGGAGGGGGGGGGGGCGCGAGGCGAGCCGAGCCGAGCGGAGCGGGCGACACGGTGGCAAACGGAGTGGGATAGCACGATCAGATGATGCGGCCTCTCGCTCGCAACTTCTGCTCGCTACAATTTAAATTAAAATTTTTGACGACCTCTGTGGCGCAATGGGCGAAGGCCCAACAGAGACGCAGAAGGTTGCGGGTTCGATTCCCGCCGCGTGGCAAATGTATGACCTGCAAATATTTGTTTCGGGTCTGGGTGTGTTCTAAATATAATATGTATGTATTTACAAAAAGAAAGTAAATAAGTTATTTAACAGTCATTTAGCTCCTATAATACAAGCTCTGCTTAGTTTGGGGCTAGATGATGCTGTGTGAAAAATGTCCAGCATTATTTATTTATTTTTTTGAAGTCTTTTGTAAAAGCAAAAAAGCGCTTCATTGTGAGTTTGTTTGACAGTGGAAATGGCGGGCATGCCGGGCATGAACTCGTACATAATGCAGAACCTGAACCAGCTGATAGCGAGCGGCATGGGCGGCCCGCTGGCCGGCATGCTCGGACAGTTCAGCCTGCCGCCGTGGGGGCAGGCCAAGCCCACCATGTGGCAGCAAGATAACAAGGTACAAACCATATAATCTAATACCGTGTTCAGTTAAAAGTTAAGTTCATTACTTAGAACAAACAATAGATACATAGTCGGTGAAGTCGTCGCCATTAGCTGGTCATTTGTCGTCGTCATTAACTGGCCATTGGTTGTCGTTATTGACTGGCCATTGGTCGTCGCCTTTGAACGTCGCTATTGACTGACCATTGGCGTCGTCATTGACTGGCCATTGGTCGTCGTCATTGACTTGCCAATGGTCGTCGCCATTGACTGGCTATTGGTCGTCATCATTGACTGGCCATCGGTCGTCGTTATTGTTTGGTCATTGATCGTCGTTATTGCCTTTCAATTGGCCTTCGCCATTGGCTGGCCATTGGTCGTTGTCATTGACTGGCCATTAGTCGTCGCCTTTGACTCGCAATTGGCTTTCGTCATTGGCTGCCATTTGTCGTCGCCATTGGCCGTCGTCATCGGCTGCCATTGGTCGTCGCCATTGACCGTCATTGGCTGCCATTGGACACTACTACGTGGCGTTAATGATGAAACACGATGGATGGTTTATTTCAAAAATTAAGTACCTTTACACAAGCGGTTATTGTTTCAGATGCCCGGCGATGAGGAAGAAGTCGACGATGAGGAAATGGGAGTGGCGGAAACATACGCAGACTACATGCCGGCCAAGCGTGAGTAACCAATAGCAACTAACAAAAAACAAAGTAAATTACAGTAGAAAATAAGAGGAAATGATAGAAAACAAAAGATAAAATACAAAACGATGATAACATAATTCTATGTACTTGTTAACAGTGAAACTGGGCCGCAAACATCCGGACCCGGTGGTCGAGACGGCCTCCCTCTCGTCGGTGGAGCCGATCGACGTGACATACAAGCCGAGTCTCCCGCACGAGACCATACAGGGCGGGATGATATCCGCGCTGCAGCTGGAGGCGGTGGTGTACGCGTGCCAGGCGCACGAGAACATGCTGCCTGATAAGACGAGGGCCGGCTTCCTCATTGGTGAATATACTTTACACAGCAGGTTCTCAAACTTAATTTTCCCCACCGCTCACTTTGAGAATAAAAAAAATCCCAACGCCCCCCAAAGTTTTTAAAAATAACCTATGATTACGCCTAAATACCGCCTTAGCGCACCCAATATCTTCTAGAGCCTTCTACCGCTCCCCTGAAGACCTTCAGCACCCACAAGGGGGTGTTTTGTCAGTAGTTTAGTATGTATGTATGTATGTATGTAATGGTTGTTAATGTTATTGTTTGTCAGGCGACGGCGCCGGCGTCGGCAAAGGTCGCACAATCGCCGGTATCATCTTCGAGAACTGGATGAAGGGCCGCAAGCGCGCCATCTGGGTGTCCGTCTCCAACGACCTGAAGTACGACGCGGAGCGGGACTTGCGGGATATAGGTGCGGGCAAGATTGAAGTCTACCCACTGAATAAGGTAGGCGACAGTTGCCAACTCGCGTCTCTAGACAGATACCAATTTCTGTTCGCGTTAACGCCCGCGGAAAGATTGAAGGATTGAATTGTATGGAAATGACATTAGCTGTGGGACCTGCGGGATATAGGTGCGGGCAAGATTGAAGTCTACCCACTGAATAAGGTAGGCGACAGTTGCCAACTCGCGTCTCTAGACAGATACCAATTTCTGTTCGCGTTAACGCCCGCGGAAAGATTGAAGGATTGAATTGTATGGAAATGACATTAGCTGTGGGACCTGCGGGATATAGGTGCGGGCAAGATTGAAGTCTATCCACTGAATAAGGTAGGCGACAGTTGCCAACTCGCGTCTCTAGACAGATACCAATTTCTGTTCGCGTTAACGCCCGCGGAAAGATTGAAGGATTGAATTGTATGGAAATGACATTAGCTGTGGGACCTGCGGGATATAGGTGCGGGCAAGATTGAAGTCTATCCACTGAATAAGGTAGGCGACAGTTGCCAACTCGCGTCTCTAGACAGATACCAATTTCTGTTCGCGTTAACGCCCGCGGAAAGATTGAAGGATTGAATTGTATGGAAATGACATTAGCTGTGGGACCTGCGGGATATAGGTGCGGGCAAGATTGAAGTCTACCCACTGAATAAGGTAGGCGACAGTTGCCAACCCGCGTCTCTAGACAGATACCACTTTCTGTTCGCGTTAACGCCCGCGGAAAGATTAAAGGATTGTATGGAATCAATCCGCGTCTCTAGACAGGAACCACTTTCTGTAATTTAATTCGTTATTCGCATAATAATTTCGTTATTCGCATTTATCGTATATAAACTTAATCTTGACAATAGTATGAGCTTGATTGTTGGAAAGGCACTGTTCTGCTGTGGAAATGTCTACCTTGACTTTGCGTTAGCGTGAATGGAAAACTAAGCGTGAGGTATTTGTCTAGACCCCAGAGCTGTAGCAAACCGTATATATTCGTTACCGAGTAACGGGTATATCGTCTGACTCGGAGTACCGAAACGTTACTCAAGAAATCATTTCATTATTCGCATTTTTCGTCGGTTTGATACAAAGTACAAACGTATTTTTCAGTTGTCCCTATCAAAGGTTTGCTGGAAGAAAACTCTTATTAGGGTTAAGATCGCCTTTGTACATGTCCTATATGCAGGTTTTTTGACAATATACAGAGTATTTTTTTTAACTGGGACAGTACGGGGGCACACGTAACCAGAGGAGATATAGGTGCAAAAATGTTTTCATGCCAAAATGTTTTTCGCCAAAAAGGAGCTGACCTGTATCGCCCTCGAACTGTCCCAGTTAAAAAAAAACACTGTATAGCTAGGCACGCCGACAATGTATTTCCATACAACATTGCCGGCACGTTTTTTGTTACAAATTCAAAACTAATTCTGTGTACGTAAATACGATACTTCGCGTGTTCTTTTCTCGAAAGTAATGACAATATTCCCACGCATGTTTGAGAAAAACTAATTTTCTATTGTTTTATAGGATTGTTTTTATAGTTGCGTACATTAATGTATGGAAGTGAAAGTTGGGTATGGCAGAAGAAACATCAAAGTCGAGTGAATGCAGTAGAGATGAGAGCTTTGAGGAGTATGTGCGGTGTAACTTTGAGTGATAGAGTGAGGAACAGCGTGCTAAGAGAGCAGTGTGGAATGAATGAAGATGTAGTAACGAGAGTTGAGAAAGTTATGTTGAGATGGTTTGGGCATATAGAAAGGATGGACGAAAGTAGATTAAAAAAACAAGTATACAAGGCGAGCGTGAATGGGATAGTTGGTAGAGGAAGGCCTCGGCGAACGTACTCTGACCAAATTGGAGACATTTTAGAGAAAGGCCAGCTCAGAAGTACACTAAACCGCCGAGCTTGTATGAAGAATGTGATAAGGATGAATGAAGCGAAAGAGGTATGCCAGGATCGTAGCATGTGGCACAGGCGTGAATATATGTATGTATGTATGTTTTTATAGTTTTGTTCGTACTAGACTGAAATCGATGGAATAGACTTATTCCATCATTGGTAAAATTTTGTTTATTTTTCTATACATTGAAGCTCTAGTATCGTGACCATTCGGAATGAAGGATCATCAAAAAAAAACCAAGCCATGTTTGTTGCCTGATTCTTCTAGGCTTGATCGCGCGCGAGTTATCAGCGTAAATACTTCACGAAGTTTTTGAGTTGACGTTCCCATATTACCTTGTGATTTCAATGAAAAACCTTTTGATTTCGACGTTGACTTTCGATACCTCAGTTCAAATACGCGAAGATCTCGTCCGCTGTGAACGGCAACGTGAAGAAGGGCGTCGTGTTCAGTACATACTCCGCACTGATCGGGGAGACGTCCTCGAACGCTACCAAGTACCGCACGCGACTGAAGCAGCTGCTGCAGTGGTGCGGGGACGACTTCGATGGATGCGTATCCTTTTTTAATGAGACCTAGCGTCTGCAGGCGACTCCGTGCGTTTTGTACACGGATAGAAACTAGATTTATCCTTGTACAAAGTGACTATGATTGAACATTATCGTGCTATTATGTACAATAAATAAATAATGCTGGACAATCCACACAGCGTCATCTAGCCCCAAGCTAAGCAGAGCTTGTGTTATGGGTACTAGATGACTGATATACCCAGAACACCCGGAACAAATATTTGCAGACCGTGCAAACATTTGTCCCAGGGGGGGAATCGAACAACCTCCTGTGTGGCAGGCGGACCTTCGCCCACCGCGCCACATCGGTCGTCAATAATTGGTCAGTGGCGACCAATGACGGGCAGTCCCCCTATTTTCCGGCTAATCTTTTAGTGTTGCGCATAGCATATAGTCAGGGACCGCGGAAGTACTCCGTGACCGGGGTGGGGGGGGTTTGGTAGGTGGGTTCTTATGTGATTTTAGGGGGGGGGGCATTTGGCCCCCTCTGCCCCCCACTTCCGCGGCCGCTGGACATTTTCACACAGCATCATCTAGCCCCAAACTGAGCAGAGCTTATGGGAACTACATAACGGATTAAATACATACATAGAAATAAAAATGAAAATACTTGTAAATACATACATAGAAAACCCCCATATAGAATGATAACCTGAACAAAACCCAGATTGTGTTCGACGAGTGTCACAAAGCGAAGAATCTCTGCCCGGTCGGGTCCGGCAAGGCGACGAAGACCGGTCTCACGGCGCTGGAGCTACAGACCAAACTACCCAACGCGAGGGTGGTGTATGCTTCTGCCACGGGCGCCAGCGAGCCCAGGAACATGGCCTACATGGTCCGACTGGGGATATGGGGCGAGGGCACACCCTTCCCCACATTCATGGACTTCATTAATGCAGTCGAAAAGAGGTATGCTGTTGCTAGGTGATATAGGGCGAGGGTACACCATTCTCCACAAGCGTGGACTGCATCAATGCAGTCGAAAAGAGGTTTGGTGTTGCTAAGTGATATGGGGCGTGGGTACACCATTCTCCACATTCATGGACTTCTTTAATGCAGTCGAAAAGAGGTATATTGTTGCTAGGTGATATGTGGCGAGGGTACACCATTCTCCAAAAGCATGGACTGCATCAATGCAGTCGAAAAGAGGTATGTTGTTGCTAGGTTATATGGGGAAAGGGGGCACCCTTCCCCACATTCATGGACTTCATCAATGCAGTCGAAAAGAGGTATGTTGTTGATATGTGATATGGGGCGAGTGTACACCAGTCGCCACATGCATGGACTTCATTAATGCAGTTCAAAAGAGGTATGTTATTGCTAAGTGATATGGGGCGAGGGTACACCCTTCTCCACCTTCATGGACATTATAAATTTAGTCGAAAAGAGGTATGTTGTTGCTAGGTTATATGGGGAAAGGAGGCACCCTTCCCCACATTCATGGACTTCATCAATGCAGTCGAAAAGAGGTATGTTGTTGCTAAGTGATATGGGGCGAGGGTACACCCTTCTCCACCTTCATGGACATCATAAATTTAGTCGAAAAGAGGTATGTTGTTGCTAGGTGATATGGGGCGAGGGTATACCATTCTCCACAAGCATGGACTTCATCAATGCAGTTCAAAAGTTGTTTCCATGTTGTCATCAGCCAGGGACTTCGTTATTGGGATATACATTTTTCTTATCTTATGGACTTCATCAATGAGGTATGGTATTTTTCCTATTGCCATCAGATTGGGCTAGGGGACAGATAGGAATAGATGAAGGGACACTAGTAGGAGTTTATTTAAAAAATTTCTAGCCTATCTATCTACATTTTATTAATTGTGTGCTTTATTTGAACAGAGGCGTAGGTGCCATGGAAATAGTGGCAATGGATATGAAACTCCGAGGCATGTACATCGCGCGGCAGCTGTCCTTCCACGGCGTCACGTTCAAGATAGAAGAGGTGCCTCTGTGCGACTCCTTCAAGGAGACATATGACAAGTCTGTAGCGCTGGTGAGTTTCGCTTCTCTCTTACACCGGAGGCTCGCTTCGCTCTCCAATAACATAAACTAATCAGCAGCTTTTCGACAGACCTCGCAGAACTTTTTGTATTGATGCAGTTATGTCATTCGATTGCGTTGAAAATGTGCGTAGATTGAGCAAAATGCTACGGAGCGTACTTTACAAATTTTCTAAACATTTTCATCGTAGTGAAATAAATAAATAATACTGGACATTTTTCACAGCATCATCTAGCCCCAAACTAAGCAGAGCTTGTATTATGGGAACTACATGACTGATATACTACTTATATATTTTTTTGTAAATACATACGTATTATTATACATAACAATATTAAGGTAACACAACACACACGCTCAAACTACACACTCGTTGGTAATTGTTCACTTCCCCCCTCGTTGTGCAATTTACCATTGTTTGCGGCAGTGGGTAGACTACACACGCATTGGTAATCGTTCAGTTGCCCCCCTTCTTGAGCAATGTATCATTGTTTGCGGCAGTGGGTAGCCTAACACACTCGTTGGTAATTGTTCACTTTCCCCCCTCGTTGAGCAATGTACCATTGTTTGCGGCAGTGTGTAGACTACACACTCGTTGGTAATCGTTCACTTTCTCCCCTTGTTGAGCAATGTACCATTGTTTGCGGCAGTGTGTAGACTACACACTCGTTGGTAATGGTTCACTTTCTCCCCTCGTTGAGCAATGTACCATTGTTTGCGGCAGTGTGTAGACTACACACTCGTTGGTAATCGTTCACTTTCTCCCCTCGTTGAGCAATGTACCATTGTTTGCGGCAGTGTGTAGACTACACACTCGTTGGTAATCGTTCACTTTCTCCCTTCGTTGAGCAATGTACCATTGTTTGCAGCAGTGTGTAGACTACACACTCGTTGGTAATCGTTAACTTTCCACCCTCGTTGAGCAATGTACCATTGTTTGCGGCAGTGTGTAGACTACACACTCGTTGGTAATGGTTCACTTTCTCCCCTCGTTGAGCAATGTACCATTGTTTGCGGCAGTGTGTAGACTACACACTCGTTGGTAATCGTTAACTTTCCACCCTCGTTGAGCAATGTACCATTGTTTGCGGCAGTGTGTAGACTACACACTCGTTGGTAATCGTTCACTTTCTCCCCTCATTGAGCAATGTACCATTGTTTGCCGCAGTGGGTGGAAGCGATGCAGCGGTTCACGGAAGCGGCCGAGCTGATAGACGCGGAGTCTCGCATGCGGAAGACGATGTGGGGGCAGTTCTGGTCGTCGCACCAGCGCTTCTTCAAGTACCTCTGTATCGCGGCTAAGGTGAGACCTCCGACATAGGTAAGCGAACTATGTATTTATATACTTGATGCATTGTGAGTAGCGAGGAGCTTGCGACCTGTCACGTAAAATATTAACTACTTGACTTTAAACTTAAAATAATTCATTTTAAATGTCAAAATATTACTTCAATTAACGGGAAGTAAATAAAAAGTCTAACATGCAATTTTTTTTTACCATTAGGAGGGGAATTTTTCATAAAATGTATATGGAACAACCCTTGAAGTATACCATACCTAATAAAAAAGAATTATTAAAATCGCTTCACAATTGGCGAAGATATCGCGTAAAACACACACAAAAATAAAATACAGATGAATTGAGAAACTTTTTTGAAGTGGTAATAATTTAATCGTCATATTCACGATACGCTTGCAGTCCCAAGTTTACGGTTTCTATCCTGCCGAAGTGGTCCTATACAAGTTATATTCCTGAGGGATTGCTATTTTTCCCGTAAAACTTAAAAAAACATCATTTGTGAGTTACTCTACTTTTTTTTTGTTCGAAAGAATGTCATCCCGAGTAAGCAAACTAACGGAAGCGCGAGAGAAAGTCAGTTTTGACATTCAATGTCTTATTTTTTAACAAACTTTTCTTTAACTTGCCTTGTTAGTTAGTATGTGTGGGTCAAATCTTATATTGAATTTTAAACCAGTTATCCCGGGTACCACGCAGCGAAGCCGTGGGCAGAGGCTAGTAAGCTATATTACTGTTAAGTTTCATCAAAATCTGTTTAGTAGTTTTTGCGTGAAAGAGTAACAAACATCCATCCTCACAAACTTTCGCGTTTATAATAGAAGTAGGATTATACATTCAGAACGCTCAGATCCTGAGAGAATATGTTGCAAGTATTAACTAGTTTGATTTAACATGTGGTTTTTTACATTGGTACAAGGTGAACCACGCGGTGGTGACAGCCCGTGAAGCTGTGAAATGCGGCAAGTGCGTGGTGATCGGCCTGCAGAGTACCGGCGAGGCGAGAACGCTCGACCAGCTCGAGAGAGACGACGGCGAACTGACGGACTTCGTGTCCACCGCCAAGTAAGTTATCCTACACCTATATACTCATACTCATACTTATACTCATTTATTTTTAACCATGGGAACATAGAATACACTTGGTTACGTATAAGGTATAAGGTATATAAGGTTATACCGTTTGTTGGTAGCTCTGATTTGACTCGGGTAGCGAGTGTCGGTGGGGTTTGTGCGTTTATTTGGTTAAGTTTTTCACTGTGACATCCTATTAATATTACAAAAGTGAAAGTTTGTGAGGATGGATGTTTGTTACTCTTTCACGCAAACACTACTGAATAGATTTTGATTGAACTTCACAGTAATATGGCTTACTATCTTCTGCTCACGGTTTCGCCCGCGTGGTACCCGGATAAAAAGTAGCCTATGTGGCTATTCTGATGTATAAGCTATATTATTGAAAAGTTTCATCAAAATCCGTTCATTAGTTTTTGCGTGAAAGATTAACAAACACCATCCTCACAAACTTTTGTGTTTATAATAGTAATAGGATAAATCAGAATAACACATAGGCTACTTTTTATACCGGGTAACACGCGGGCGAAGCCGTGGGCAAAAACTAGTGAAAATATAAATTCAATCTGTGGCGTTCAAAATTGTTTAATTATATTAAATAGAATTAAAGTTTTTTTTTATTCCTTAATTTCCTATCATAATACACACTCGTTGGTAATCGTTCACTTTCCTCCCTTGTCATATGTACCATTGTTTGTGGCAGTGGGTGGACTACACACTCGTTGGTAATCATTCACTAGTTCTACCTCGTGTGTTCATAAGTCTTGAGACACAGTAAAACTAAAATATTTTTGGAGCTAAGTTGAGTATTCATTTATTGGATATTAAAATTAAAACTACTGACATCTAGATCTGTATTTAAAAATAAATCATTCAAAATGGCCGCCTTTGCATTCAATGCAGGCCTTCAAACGCGTGCGCCATTCATCTATGGCGGCACGAATCTTTTCAATGGGAATTCGTTTCGATTCTTTAATAAGGGCTCGCTTGAGAGAATCCAGGTTTGGGTGAGACTTTCTGCATGCCCTCAGCTCCAATTCCGTCCATAAAGAATAATCCAAAGGATTCAAGTCAGGGCTTGACGAGGGCCAATCTTCGCTCCGAATGAAGCCTGGCAAATTGGCCTCCAGCCAACGTTGGGTAGTCTTAGCTTTATGGGAGGGAGCAGAGTCCTGTTGGAAAACCCAGTATTTTCCAGCGAATAGCGTATCATTTAATGGTTTAACCACCGCTTCCAATATGTCGGTTTGGTAATTTTGTGCCTTCACCTTGACGCCTTGCTGGCAAAAATGAAGCGAAGTGACCCCCTCGTAGGAAACACCCCACCAAACCATCACACTTGCTGGATGATGAGTGCGCTGGACATTGCGTACAGATGGCTGGACGTCCTTTGAACTTCTGGCGTAAACCTTATTGTTCTGCCGGTTAAACTTTTCTTCCACCGTGAAGATCTTTTCATCGGTAAACAGGATATTTTTTGGATCGTGTCTCTTCAATAGGTTCCGACATCGTTCCAGTCGCAATTTACGAAGACGCTCGTTTAAATAATGCACTTTCCTTCGACTGTAGGCCTTTAGTTTAAGATCATATTTAAGTATCCGGTTCACCGATATTCGCGAAATGTTGGTCTGCAGAGCTAATTTCTTTTGAGTCCGGCAAGGGTTGCGACGAATTCGCTCTCTGATTACTTTGATGTTGGCGGGCGTCCTTACAGACCGCGGGCGGCCACATCTTCCACGGTCTTCTAAAGAGCCGGTCTCCTTGTACCTCTTTATGGTATAATACACAAAGTTCCGACTACATCCCAAACTTTGGATTTCACTAAAAACTTGCATTGGTTTTTTTCCTGCTTGAAACAGTGAAATTACAGTCGCACGCAAATCTTTTGTTGGCGCCATTTTCACGGAGAATGAAACAAATATTCAAATGTATATTTCTTCTGATTCAAAACATTCGAAATTTAAAATTTTAAAAGTTTAAAAAAGGTTGCATGAATTACTTTCTTTTTAAATTAATTAAATAAGTTCGTCTCAAAACTTATGAACACACGAGGTAGTTACAAGTTATTTAATTATAATAAATAAAATTAGAAAAGCCTTTTTTATTCCTTAATTTCCTATCATAACACATAAACAATTTGTTTTAATTGAGTACCGTATAACTAGGTATGTACTAGCACATAGGTAGGTGTCCTGAGAGAAGGGAGGGGTGGCCAAGAAAACACCGCCTTGTTCTAAGTGAGATTTTTGATCAAAATATTATTTGGCTAGTGTAGGAACGTCCGAAACACATCGATATCGCGTTCTAGGATTCGGCCTTATTTAGTCGCGACATCTAGTTGTGAATGGTGACAACTAATTAAATTACCTTTAAACAAGTACAATATTAAAAGTTTCAAATCTTCTCTATACTTTATTTCATTCTTAATTTCAATACTGTACTGCATTTCCTGGTAGGGTAGGTATCTGATCAGCTGAGGTTTCGGTTACATTTAGAATGACCTTCTGCATGTATCTGATGAATGTCCACAGAGGCGTGTTCCAGACCCTGGTGGAGAAGCACTTCCCCGCGCCGGACAGAGGCCGCATCAACCGGCTGCTCGGACTCGAGGGGAAGACCAAGCCTGCGCCTGCCTCCGCCCCCGCGTCCGCCCCCCTGCCCCTCCGCCCCGTGCCACCCGCGCACGCCGCCCTCAACAACGGACACCAGCTGCAAGACGACGCTAACACTTCCAAGAGGAAACGTAAGTGCGAGAAATAGTATAGCTGCTTGTGAAGGAGCAGGAAAAAATAAGTATATGAGTATATCAGTCATGCAGTTCCCATAACACAAGCTCTGCTTAGTTCGGGGCTAGACGATGCTGTGTGAAAATGTCCTGCATTATTTATTCATTTAATTAGCTACGAAACGTTAGCAAATAAACGATTATCTGTGATAATCAGCCATATTTTGAATTTAAGAAAGGGTATCGTATTGTACGGAGGATGGTCAATCAGTGAAATCAATATGATCTTATTGTTTGTTTATATCCCGTCGCAGAATGTCTCTATGTACATAACTATTTCTATCATCGCAGGATTTTCTAATGGATTGTGTTCTCTGATATAAAAACATTTGATTATTTTGTTTGTGTGCAGTGACGTCACGGCAGCAAGCCAACGTGGCGGCGAAGCGGGCGCGGGGCGGCTCCTCCTCGGACGAGTTCGTGCGAGGCTCCGAAGACGAGCTGGAGCTGGACTCGGAGCAGGAGCAGCGCGCGGCCGCCGGCTCTGACTCCGACCTCAGCGACTTCAACCCCTTCAAGGGAGGCAGCGACAGCGACGACGGTGACTCTCTCTATTCTCTAATCTCTAAGCCAACGTGGCAGCAAAGCGGGCGCGGGGTGGCTCCTCTTCTGACGAGTTCGTGCGAGGCTCCGAAGACGAGCTGATCCAGATCACTACCAGACGGAAGCGTTCCCAAAATACAAACCGCATTGCCACGCTGAATGGCAATGCGAATGCGTTGGCAATAATTATTGTGTTTTAAGTATTTGCACAAGGAAGGGCGCACTGATATACTTTTCAAGGCCACCTTTGGATGCACAGGCACCGATGTAAACGACAATTTGAGAAGTTGTGGCGGTAAATTTGCAATGTCAAATCACAGATCCCTGGATCGGTCGGCAGAAGAAGAAGCCGCTGAAAAAGAAGAAGGCGACTGCGTTGCCCAAGAAGAAGCCGAACACGACACAGGATAAGATCGAGACGATGTTCGAGCGGAAGAACAGCGTGACGCCCGCCGCTGCCGTCACCGTCACCACGAATACGGGACAGAGTCTCACGGGGACACCCATCGGCACCAACGGACTATACCTAGGTATGGACATGTCCTACTAATATTATTAACGCGAAAGTTCGTGAGGATGGATGTTTGTTACTCTTTCACGCAAAAACTAATGAACGGATTTTGATGAAACATTTTTATCCGAGTAATATGCGGGCGAAGCCATGGGCACAAGCTATTAGTATCCTACTACTATTAAAAACGCCAAAGTTTGTGAGGATGGATGTTTGCTCTTTCACACAAAATCTAATATCACTCGCGCGTTATTTAGCAATACGTCCAGCTGTAGACTTCAGGCTGTTGATGGTGACGTGTTTTGTACAGGACCCACAAGGAACCAGCCCCCGCCGAGATCGGCCATCGAGCGCGCTTGCAGCATGAAAGAGGAGCTGCTGGTCGCCATCGAGCGGCTCGGCAAGCGACTCCCGCCCAACACGCTCGACCAACTGGTCGACGAGTTGGGTGGCACGGAGAACGTAGCAGAGGTTAGTCATTAGACAGAGTCACTTCAATACAGTGTCTGCACTATACTGAGTCATATTTTAGTAACTGGACGATGAGTTAGTTGGCAAGGAAAACGTAGCACAGATGAGCCTGTGTACAGAGTGACTTCAATACAGTGTCTGCTCTATACTGAGTCATGTTTTAGTAACTGGTCGATGAGTTAGTTGGCATGGAAAACGTAGCAGAGATGAGCCATGTACAGAGTGACATACAGTGTGTGCACTATACTAAGTCATATTTTAGTTACTGGTCAATGAGTTAGTTGGCACGGAAAACGTAGCACAGATGAGCCTGTGTACAGAGTGACTTCAATACAGTGTCTGCTCTATACTGAGTCATGTTTTAGTAACTGGTCGATGAGTTAGTTGGCACGGAAAACGTAGCAGAGACGGGCAATTGTACAGAGTGTTTTCAATACAGTGTCTGCACTATACTGAGTCATGTTTTAGTTACTGGTCGATGAGTTAGTTGGCACGGAAAACGTAGCAGAGATGAGCCATTGCACAGAGTGACTTTAATACAGTGTCTGCTCTATACTGAGTCATGTTTTAGTAACTGTTTGATGAGTTAGTTGGCACAGGTGAGCCTTGTACAATAGATGAATCAGTGTTTACTATTTGTGTCAGATGACGGGCCGCAAGGGGCGCGTGGTACAAACGGAGGACGGTCAGATACAGTACGAGAGCCGAGCCGAAGGGGACGTACCGCTGGAGACACTCAACCTCACCGAGAAGCAGAGATTCATGGACGGAGAGAAGGACGTCGCGATCATATCCGAGGCCGCCTCGAGCGGTATCTCACTGCAGAGCGATAGGAGGTAACACTCATGTTTGAAACTCACATCACCGAAAAGTACCCATTCGATTCATAAACGATTTGATGTGATTCTTTCAATCGTCGGAATTAAACCGAGCTTGTTGTTTTAGAAGAACTTTCTAGGCTAGGTCGCGAGGAATCTCCGTGAATTGACCTAGTTATGATATTTTCAGAGCGAGAAACCAAAGACGGCGAGTGCACATAACGCTGGAGTTGCCCTGGTCGGCCGACAGAGCTATACAACAATTTGGTAAGTCCACACTTCTATCCTTGTTTAAACAACTCGTAACACTATGTTCTTGTCTTAACTATTATTTTATAAAGAAGCTAGCAATAATGTTCGTTCCCAACATCCTTTCATATTATATGATTATTACTTGCAAAGTAATAAGCGATCTTGTCATAACAATATTTCGTTACACATGGTTTTTGCAAGTGATTGCCCGAAATGAAAGACACGTTTCACGTCAAAAAAAATGGTGTGCAATAAAGAAATGATCTATCTTCTGTGGGTGTTTATTTACAATAAAAATATATAAGTAGTATATAAGTCTTGTAGTTCTCATAACATAAGCTCTGCTTACTTTGGGGATAGATGATGCTGTGTGAAAAATTACCACTATTATTTTTTTTTGTATCCTCGTAGGTCGCACCCACCGATCCAATCAGGTGAATGCACCGGAGTACATATTCCTGATCTCTGATCTGGCGGGCGAGAGGCGCTTCGCGTCCACGGTGGCGAAGCGCCTCGAGTCGCTCGGAGCCCTGACGCACGGAGACCGCAGGGCCACCGAGACCAGGGACCTTAGCCAGTTCAACATTGACAACAAATACGGTAAATGCCTAAACGAGAATCAAAAATATTCTGCAAATATTTTGTCTCGTAGTTTGGGTGTTTTCTATATATAACACGACCACGCCCTCTGCCCACGTCGTCGCCCGCGTTGTACCCGAATAAAAAGTAGCCTATGTGTTATCCTGATGTATAAGCTACATTACCGTAAAGTTTCATCAAAATCCGTTCAGTAGTTTTTGCGTGGAAGAGTAACAAACATTCATCCTCACAAACTTTCACGTTTATAATAGAAGTAGGATATTATATGTAGTACCTACTAGCCTTGTTTACAAAAAACCTCGGCCTGCCTACCTATCTGTTGCTGTACCCTGAGACAGGGTTCATGTGAGATACCTACCTATAAACACCATCTATGTACAACTAGCAAGAAACAGAATTGGAAGGAGGGGAGGGAGGGTCTTTGGTCTGCAGTCGGACAGTACAGGCTAAATAATAATTATACATTTCTAGGTTTTTAAATCATTTTAGTAATACGATTATTAGACAAATGTTGGATACACTTCTGACTGCGGTCCGTGCATAAACTTCCAGGACCACTCCGGTGTGAGGACCGGCTGCTTAAATAGAAAACCACACGCGCGCGTTTTTGCGTGCAATTGATTCGTTGAGAGGGCTACACGCCTCACTAATTGAAATGGTATATTATGTAAAAAAATAACGTAACCTTCACAAGCTCTATTGTGTATACTGAAAACAACACAATAATTTCATGGGGTAAAATAGGGTACCTACTCTTTGTTTCTGATACCCATGACACAGAGTATCCTAGTCAGGACTATGTATGTGACTGTTAGGTATTTATTAAGTTGGGTGTATGTGTGTTGTGTTCAGGTCGCACCGCCCTGGAGGCGGTGATGCGCGCCATAATGAAGTACGAGAGTCCTCTGGTGCCACCGCCGCGCGACTACGGCGGGGACTTCTTCCAGGACGTGGCGTCCGCGCTCGTCGGGGTCGGGCTCATCGTCAACAGCGAGGCCGCGCCCGGAGTACTCTCACTAGATAAGGTAACCAGTATGCAATACGAGAGTCCTCAGTTGGCGCAGCCGCGCGTCTACGGTGGATAGGGTTGAGTAAGCTTAAAATTTGTACTAAAGCTGGAAGTCAAGTATGCTTGAATACTAACCACTCTACCGCTAGAATTTTATTGGCATTACTTGAGGGGTTATTGCCAATTAACTGACAAAAAAGTTATAGTAAAGTAAATGCAAAAAAAGTTTGGGAAAGAAAAAATTGTATTGTTTTGTAACACGAATGTTCGTGATCGAACTCACGTTACAGAGCCCTTACAGCGCTCGTGTACCTATCTGTCTATTTAATGTACTACTAAGACCTATGTAAACAATGTATGTGCATGGGAGCATTAAATGAAATGAAATATAAAATATATTTGACTTAACCACAGTAAAATCCTTCACAACAAAAGTGACGCCTTAGATTTAAGCAACGAGCTGTGCCGACTCTACGTCCCGAACAATTATTGGCGCAGTCGGAGGGATCAGCTGTTTGCCGGCCGGCTGCCTGCATCGCGTACCGCAGCACGGGCCTGGTAACCTATCCCGCGCTCCCTCACGGCACTCAACGCTCTCCTTTCTGCTAACCCCGATTTTGACTTGTTTGCAGATACATGGATAAAATTTTTAAAAGAATGCATGTGTTTTTGTGAGCGTCATTAATTTATGTTGTATATTTTATTTTTAATTTTTACTATTGACATTCTATATTATATATTATTGATCTTCCCAATATTAATTATTTAAATTGTATGTGTATTATAAATAGTCTGACTTATTTATATTTAAAGTAGTTATAATTTTAGTCTTTAGTTTATGTAATTGGCCCTCGGCCGTGTTAATAAATAAATAATATATGTATATACTATACAGATCGGGAGCCGCTAGGTATTGGAGTGAGCGTCCAATTGGAAATAAACAACTAGATATGATATCTGTTTATTTAATTTCACACTGCTACAAATACATGTACGAGATGTTATTGACGCCTGCGCGTTTTCGTCAGCGCGTTCTAGGATCCGTACACTTTTACTAGCGCCATCTAGTTCTGTTAAGCTACATTACAATTGAATCAATGATAAGAACCTTCTAAGGTTCTAATCTATTAGAGTTTAACAATATGATTATGTTAAATATATTTAGAAAGTACATTTATTTGACACACTCTTTCTTTATTTCATTCTTTCTCTCATTAAAAGTTCTAAGTATAAATAAGTTTGTATTCTCAGTCTGCTCTGAATGTGTGACGGGTATGCTAAATTATTCTTTTGTTTCAGGATTACAATAATATGTCAAAGTTCCTGAACAGGATATTGGGTATGCCGGTGGAACTGCAGAATAGGATCTTCAAATACTTCACGGACACGCTCGCCGCTGTTATGGAGCAAGGTAATATCTCTATATTTATAAATGCGCAGTATTAGTTCACGATCTACTTTTTTTTTTTCTTCCTTTTTTTCCGACCGGACATGCGAATGAAGGTTTGTGAACAATTTAAATGGCCGCAACTTTTATCTTAATAATCTGGACAAAAATGAGGACAAAACATAATTTGTTTTTTCTAACTGTCCTTAGGTCATGATTAAAGTAGCGTTTCAGGATTCGGCAGTTACAAGCCATAGCTTAGCTTTGTAAGCCATTTATGCCATTTATTATGTATTTTACTATTCTCCAGCTGAAGATTCGTCGACCGTTTAGAGAACGTTCTTAAAAAGCACCGTCCGCGACTAGGTTTCCGTTTCACTCGCGTGCTCGCGGACGGCGCTCATGAGGAAGGACCTCTGAACGGTCGACGAAACCAACGGTACCACGCGGGCAGAGCAAAGTCGTGGGCAGAGGCTAGTAATATCCTAAAACTAAAGTTGTTGATTTGTTTCGTTATAGCGAAACGCAGCGGTCGCTTCGACCTGGGCATCCTGGACCTGGGCAGCGCGGGCGACTGCGTGCGTCGCGTGCGCTGCGTGCGCTTCCAGCGACGCCACGCCACCGGCACCGCGCCCGTCGAACTGCACACCGTGCACTCAGAGGTACAGTATGAACTGTAACGCAGCGGTCGCTTCGACCTGGGCATCCTGGACCTGGGCAGCGCGGGCGACTGCGTGCGTCGCGTGCGCTGCGTGCGCTTCCAGCGACGCCACGCCACCGGCACCGCGCCCGTCGAACTGCACACCGTGCACTCAGAGGTACAGTATGAACTGTAACGCAGCGGTCGCTTCGACCTGGGCATCCTGGACCTGGGCAGCGCGGGCGACTGCGTGCGTCGCGTGCGCTGCGTGCGTCAAACTGCACTTTGTTTGCCCTCTTTTGGCAAAGGCCTCATCCAACCTCTTCCATTCCTCTCTATCTCTCGCTTTCCTTGTTCATAATTTTCCTGCAATATTCTTTAGCTCGTCTTCCCACCTTTTTAACTGTCTCCCCTTTTTCCGTTTATTGTATTTTGTAAACCAATTCATCAACGTTTTACTCCATTTCTCCTCTCCCCTTAGATATGTTATATCGTATATTCAATCAGGTACCCGCTTCGTTTCTGCTGTAATAAATGATTTTGAATGTAACTTCCAGCGCGGCATGGACTGGTCCGAGGCGCTGGAGAAGTACTCTGAGCTGTCCGGCCCCAAAGAAGGCTTCTACCTGTCCCTGCAACCGCGCAACAACAAGTACACGGCGGTTCTCTGCGTCGCCGTCGTCAACAACACCAAGAAGGACAAGCTGACCAAGAAGGAGGCCATGTTCCAGATTTACAGGTAACTTAATTAACTAAAACCATCAGCTTGGCCGGGCCTTTTACGATCGTTTACTTTTAACATTTTAGTGACTACCGGAGTGAATAGAGACAAAACTATATATCCGTTATGGAACTAACTCTGCTTAGCAACAGATGATGATGTGGGTATTTCACTTTTGGTTCTGTTTCTATTCACCCTTGGATCTTAACCCCATTCTGCCCGGTGGCGTACTGCGGTGGCGGCTGTGGTGGGATCGATTCCCGCCTCGGGACAAATATGTGTATGATCTGCAAATATTTTTCTCTGGTCTATGGTTTTCTATGTTTAAAATGTATGTAATTGCAAAAAAAAAAGATTATATTATGTAGTACATCAGTCATGTGGTCCCCGTAATACAAGCTCTGCTTAGTTCGGGGCTAGTTGATGCTGTGTGAAAAATGTCCAGAATTCAAAATGGCCATCTGAAAACCATCACTAATGTTCATAAGGAACACAGAGCTGCATGACATACTTAAAATCACGGTACCTGAAGTGATCAAGACCTCTGCTTCAGTGCACCAGGAATAACTGAAAAGTTATCCCGATCCACTGGCACAGCTACTCACAAAACCTACTTGTAAATGAACACTCAACAGACACATACATTGTGCTGACCCTAGACCAGGATTCCCTGTATCGTACTGTGTCGGTGTTATAGTTAATTCTTTGTACGTTGCAGGCCGAACACGGGTCTGCAGGTCCGCGCGGAGTCCCTCGCGGAGCTGGAGCGCAAGTACAAGCGCGTGAGCAGCGACGAAGCGGAGACGGCGTGGCGCGCGCACCACGCTTCCGCCGCGACCGTCTGCTCGCACGCCTACTGGCGCGGCGCCTGCCGGAACCAAGCCGACTGCGAGGTAAACCCCCCTCCCCTCCTCCCTCTACTATGCAAGTACAAGCGCGTGAGCAGCGACGAAGCGGAGACGGCGTGGCGCGCGCACCACGCTTCCGCCGCGACCGTCTGCTCGCACGCCTACTGGCGCGGCGCCTGCCGGAACCAAGCCGACTGCGAGGTAAACCCCCCTCCCCTCCTCCCTCTACTATGCAAGTACAAGCGCGTGAGCAGCGACGAAGCGGAGACGGCGTGGCGCGCGCACCACGCTTCCGCCGCGACCGTCTGCTCGCACGCCTACTGGCGCGGCGCCTGCCGGAACCAAGCCGACTGCGAGGTAAACCCCCCTCCCCTCCTCCCTCTACTATGCAAGTACAAGCGCGTGAGCAGCGACGAAGCGGAGACGGCGTGGCGCGCGCACCACGCTTCCGCCGCGACCGTCTGCTCGCACGCCTACTGGCGCGGCGCCTGCCGGAACCAAGCCGACTGCGAGGTAAACCCCCCTCCCCTCCTCCCTCTACTATGCAAGTACAAGCGCGTGAGCAGCGACGACGCGGAGACGCCTCCGCTGCGACCGTTTGCTCGCACGCCTGCCGGAACCAAGCCGACTGCGAGGTAAACCTCCTCCCCTCCTCCCCCAACTATGCAAGAACAAGCGCGTGAGCAGCGACGAAGCGGAGACGATAAATAAACACTACAACCTAAAACACCCCTCTTCTATTTATGGGGATTAAAAACAAACCTGCTCACGCCTGTATTGTAAAAATTTTAGGAATTGTAGATTTTGTTTATTTGAGTGCTCTGTCAATATGGACTAGAGAGAATAAGGAAAAAAATATCTTTATAGCCAAGGTGATTTATTAAATTATACTGTAACCTTATATTATTAAACGGGAATTTGAAACGGTACTAAGTTTCTAATAATTCCGAGCATCTTCTCGAGGGTGAGCGATCGCGATCGCTCTCCTTCCTCGTGTTAGATAGTGTCAGAGAGTGAGGTACGCGGTGTGCGCAGGTGGGTCTGCGGGTGCGCAGCTGGCACGTGCTGGCGGGGTCGCTGCTGGCGGTGTGGGCGCGCGTGGAGTCGGTGCTGGCGCAGCGCTCCATGCTCAACAAGATGCAGGTCATCCGCCTCAAGACCGACACCGGACTCAAGATCGTCGGTGAGACTGAACAACTACTCTATCACACCTAACATACCTGACTATTATACCTATCTAATTATATGTCACCGTGAAATTGTAAATACCGTTAGATTACAATCTATCTCGCGAGATTGTAAACCGTCGAAAGATTGTGTACCGTAACATACTGCATACAAATTAACGCATTATTTTTCAGTAGATTATAATCTATCGAAGTGAAACTGTTACATCACAATCTGTCGCGCGTTAAATTGTCAACTGTTCGAAGGCTGCCCTTGATTGGTGGGTCTTACAGTAGGTCGTTCTGTGTCCATAGAGCTAGGAATCAAACACAGAGGTGTCAGTCAAATAAAATAAATGCACTTCAATGCACTTCGATAGATTATAATCTACCGAAAAATAATACGTTAAATTGTAAGCAGTATGTTACGGTTAACAATCTTTCGACAGTTTACAATCTCGCGATATAGATTGTTATGTTATTATTATATTTCTGCCGCCAAGCAGTCCTGCGGGCGTTGCTGTGTTTGAGCTTGAAGAGTATGGATGCCGGTGAAATTACAGGCAGATGATACTTTTCATCCGCTTTGTCTCAGGGACGGCAACGTGCGAGTGATACCTCTGGCGTTGGAAACGTCCGTAGGTTACGGTAACCGCTTAACCCACAGATGGGCCGTATAATTCTTTGAATAAAAAAAATGTTCAAAAAAATTCTAGTCTTCTAGAGGTAGAAAGCGCGCAAGGAAACGCCGTAAATTCACTTTTTTTTTAATTTACTTAATTTTTCGTCATGTGATTTCAATATCATCACTTACCATCAAATAAGATTATGGCCAATATAACCTGTTCTTGATATAAAGAAAAAACCGTTTCAAGACTTTTTGTCCCCAGATGTTTTTTAAAAAAATTTTGGGTGGTATTTTGTCTTCATGAACAGCAAATTGAATGGTGCTTTTTTACCCGAAAAAAGAATAAGTAGATTGAGCCAGTTATAGACGCGAGTATGAATAGCTTGCTGTCCCGAGTTAAACATTCTACTTTTCACTTCGTTTGCGAGTAAATAAAAAAACCGTAAAAATTCTAGAGATTTCGCGGCAATACCAACTTTTTTTTAATTTGTTGTTGTTGACAAACACACTGACACATACTACATCTAACGATCTCCAAGGAATGATAGTGCAGCAGTTTAAGTTGTAGATCGATTTCAGTTCCATTTTCAAAAATAAATTCTATAAATGAAAAATATACTTTTTTTTCCTAATTAATATTTCAAAAATAGAACAGAAAGCTGAGTATTTATAAACAATCACATTGATTTTGTAGTCTGTTGTTAATAACGACTAAAATTTAAAAAAATAATTTTGTCTTTAGAGTTGGAATAATACAGTTTATTCCGCCTATGGTGAGCTAAAATGACACTTTTAGAGCATTAAAAGTTTTAGAAGTGAAACATCTGTTCTATTCCAGGTACAGTTATTCCAAAGAACTGCGTCGAGCCGCTGAAGGAGGCGCTATCATACGACGCGGTCTCAACCACCGAGCAGACCTTCGAGACCGATGGCCTGAAGTGATTCCCACCGTTTTAGCATTAAGTCTAGATTAGTGCGGACCCCATAGTTCCTCTATCTCTCTTTATTTCGGTTCGGGACCATCGCTGGGGGCTATGGATTGTGATGCCTCAGGGCTTGGACCGCTCCCGGACCTAGTCAATTGTGGACTGATGACCCTTTGGGAGGTGACCTTACTGACATGTGACCCTTTGGAAGGTGACCTTACTGACATGTTACTCTTTGGAAGGTGACCTCACTCGCATTATGAATCTTTGAAAGGTGACCCTGACTTACCTTACTGACATGTGACCCTTTGGAAGGTGACCTAGCTCGCATTATGAATCTTTGAAAGGTGACCCTGACTTGTGACCTTACTGACATGTGACCCTTTGGAAGGTGACTTAACTCGCATTATGAATCTTTAAAAGGTGACTTTAGAGACATGCGTGTTTGTGTGATCCTTTGGAAGGTGGCCTTACTGACATGTGACTCTTAAAGGTAAACTTATGACAGGTCCCCTTTTAAAAGGTGACCTTACGTAAAGGAGAGAGTTCCTTACGTTTAGGTCCCTCCATGAATGGTGACCTTGAGGTGACCTCTGATACGCTGATGATTAACGGCGAATATTGGAGTATTTGATAAGCAACTAGTGATCTTTAATGTACCTACTGTACGTTTGTATTCTATGTGATGTCCTAGGTTCGATTCTTGTGCTTTCCTTTTATTATTTCGTTAGATTGGAGTTGTATACGAACTGTCAATTTTATGTTATTTGTACAAAATGTTAGATTATTTAATTTTATTGTTTTCGTTTTTTTTATTTACGCTGTAACATAGATTGGTAACCAACTAAATGTCTATCGAGTTATTGAATAGTGCAATATCTAAAACTTATTTAGGCTCAAAGACCTAGAATTTTAAGAGCCAGTTTAACATTCATGTTTGAACCACGACAATATAAAAGAGATTGAAAAAGAATTTGATGTTTTTGCTCATTGATTTTCGGTCTTTGTGCTTCACGCAATACCTTATTGTACTTATTGGTCGTAATTTAAACTAATATGTATTTTGATAAAAAAAATTGACGTTGATTGACAAAAAAAAAAAAATAAGAAAAAAACTTGCCTAAGCTTAGTTAGAAATTGAACTTCGCTTTCGGGACGAACAGGGATCATAAAAATCAACACTTATTCAGTTGCATAAAAATGTGTAAAATAGGCAATTTCTAATTATAGGCATGTAACATACAGTTTTTTTGCTAGAAAATAGGATGTGAAACGGTCAACATGTATTTTCCCTGGATGAAATGTCTAGCCCCAGTTGTGAGGATATAGGTTATTTAGGCAAACATTTTAGCATTATTAGCAAACTCAAATGATAATCATTATTGTTTTGGGCATTCTTAAATATTTTAGATTTGATTGAAATCAACTTTTATTTTATAATTACGATAATTATTACTATGTGTCAAATGTATCTCAAATTCAGTGGTATTCGAATTTTGTAAAAAAAATGTATGAAATGACGGAAATTAAAAGAATTTAAAGTTGGTCTGCTTGTTTTATCACCCGATTGATACGAATTAAATTAAATGAGATCAAGAAAAATAAAAATGGCATTGAAACAAAGGTGTTTTTTTTACAAAACATCTCGACTTATATCTCGCATGCCATTTTCACTAAGTGCTTGTTTTGCTCGTACTGTCATGCGCACATGTACGTAGATTTGCTATACTAAAGGTTACCTTAAACATATTACCTATGTGAAAACAAGTAACTTAATTTCAAGTACATTTTAAGTAGCCATGCGTTTTCACGTGATTAATTTACTAAATTGTACCTGTCCAAACGTACTTTTCGCTAGTGACAATGCCGCGCCCACAGGGCTGTGCGGGTGTGGAGCGCGCGGCTACTTAACCGAAAAATAGAAAGAATTATATTTTGCTAGGTCACTTAACTTTAACACTAAATTGCTTTTTTATGATTAAAATATATGATTTAATGTAAGATTAACTTTCATTCGATACCTACGTGTAAACCCGTCATCAGTTGTAAATATATAGTTAATTAATAGAAATGTTTCGCCCAACTTGACACATTCGTTATCTGTGTTTGGATAATAGGAAGTCAAAGTTTGTAACATTTTTGATACTTTGATATGCTAGTGTCAGCAAGCTGTTCTGTGTGCATACCTTTCCTCTGCCAAGGATCTAAGTATCGCCGCTCATCAGATGCAGCGCATCCTTGACCTACTACCGGCGTGGTTGGACAAGTGGCGCATGGCTGTCAATGTCAGCAAAACGACCGCGAGCTGGTCACTCGCCCGCAAAATACCTACACCACTAAAGTTGCGAGAACAGGAAGTTAAGTGGGAGACCCCATCCGCTAGAATCTCTCTTGGTATTCATATCGTAAGGTCGTTGATTATGAACTGTCGCCACTGTGAGTCCAACACAACAGCCACACACAGATGGACCAACTGAAGCCAGGAAGGCATCTGGACAACTCCCCGTGACCTGGAAGTTTTTTTTGCCTCCATAGATAAAGCTAGGACAAATGGATCCAGCTAGAGGCCCTTACCCGCAGCTCGAAGAAAAAAAACGTCAGCTTCACTGTTGTCAGACAGAAATGACAGACTCAGACAGTATGTCCTGCTGTCAGTGTCACAGAGTAAATTTTTAGTCAGTGTGTCACTTTCTTTGTACGAAGTTGGGTTGTGCTCAATTTTTTATTTTTTTATTTGTGAATTTGATACTTATTTTGTGAATAAAAAATTCGAAGTTTTTTTAAAAATGTCTGAAAAAGACATTACCATAGAAGAATTGGAAGAAACCGTGAGTAAAAGTCTGTTTTCTTTAAAACTAGCGCCATTCACGAAAGGTTTTGATGCGGGTCTTATTTAGGTCAGGTAGCCGCTTCCTATCTATATTCCGCTATTCAATAAAATCAGAACTATGACTATAATTAGCTGGAATCTGTAAAGGAGTCAGAGTATAGATGAGGCGCTCGACATTACATGCAGAAAACTTTTCTAACTACCCAGTGACCCTGTTCGTTTGTTCTTGTTTGCTGGATAAATATTAGCTGAACCAAACAAACAAGGCTCACCTTTGTGTAAAAGTACACAATAAAGCAAGGTTTTGAGGTTGATAACTCGCTGTTTCATGTCACAGGATTATTATGAGGTTTCTACCTAATAATCATGTGCTTATAAATAAATAAATACTTTAATAATGCTGGACATTTTTCATACAGCATCATCTAGCCCCTAACTAAGCAGAACTTGTATTATCCGAACTACATGACTGATATACTACTTATATATTTTTTTGTAAATACATACTATACATAGAAAACACCCAGACCCACAACAAATATTTGTAGATCTAACAAACATTTCTCCCATGGCGGAAATCGAACACGCAACCATCTGCGTCTCAGGTGGACCTTCGCCCACTGCACCACAGAGGTTGTCTCCACATACATCGAGGTATAGCCTAGGTTATAGTCGATATTAATAATACACCCAACATCCACATACATAGAGCTAACCCACACTAGGATCAGCAGTATTTGAACATTATTTGTATATATTTAGTTTTATTTTGGATATTAATATATATTTAGATATGGGTATTAGGTATTATATCAAAATTAATGTTTAATTTAATTTGTATTTTTATATTTATTTTTCACACTTTTATTCAGGCAATAGCACCATCATTCTTTTAAATAGTTCTCTCCATCCTAAGGTTGTTTGGAAGAAATAGCTTTCAGCGATAAGACCACCCATTGTGCATTTTTTTTTTTGTTTTTTCTTTTTACTGTTTCTGTGTTTATATTGTAAATTGGTGTTATGCACAATGAAGTTTATCTATCTATCTATCTATCTATTTATTTAATGTATTCTCAATTTACCCACCCCTACTCAGGCAAAGCAAACTGATGCCCAACTAAATCTGATGGAGTGGAAAATGGAAAGCAACAAGGAGCTTGTCCAGCCTATCAATGGCCAGGAGGTCTGTGTCATGAATCTACTGCAATCTGTTTCTGAGGTAATTAAACTCCTATTCCTTTTATCTGTAACTATAGAGACATCCAAGGCACACTGAATCCCTACACCACATTGTCTCAGCATCGGTTATCCGTGGGTCTAGACAAATACCACTTTCTATTAACACCTGTGGAAAGATTCACTGTGGAAATGTGGAAATGTGACAGCTGCCAAGTTTTACCTTGATAAAATTGTGTTGGCGTGAAAGGAAAAGTAAGCCTGAGGTATTTGTTTGGACCCCCTGGCCCTTGCAGGGTAACTAAGAAATAACTAGAAAAACACATTTCTAGCCAATAAAGTTATAAATTACCTAGACTGAAATAAAGTTTTATTAAATCCTACTAATATTATAAATGCGAAAGTTTGTGAGGATGGATGTTTGTTACTCTTTCACGCAAAAACTACTGAACGGATTTTGATGAAACTTTACAGTAATATAGCTTATACATCAGAATACCGCATAGGCTACTTTTTATCTGGCTACCATGTGGGCGAAGCCGTGGGCAAACGCTAGTTATTTTATAATGCTGACTGCAATCCGAGGTAACTAAACTTCTATTCCTTTTATCTGTACTGTGTTGTAGAGGTCACATGGCCCTTGCAGGGTGACTAAGAAATAACCAGACAACCTTATTTCTATCATGCAATGTTAAAAATACCCTATATTCTTATTTTCAAAGTATTCTTGAATAACTTTATAATGCTCAAGAATTTCAAATAGACATTATAATTTTTGGGGAAAAGAAGCACAGCACAGCTGATACTTTTTTAGTAATGAAGTCATACAAAACAATGAATGAGTCATACAAACTAACATTCAAGTATTCACTTCTTTTAAGGCAGCTCACTTTGAATCTCTTTTCATACAAACTCACTTTAAATCTTGCAGTGTGAATTTCACTTAAGTTTCACAAATATATCTTGTAATAGATAGTAAATAAATAATGCTGGACATTTTTCACACAGCATCATCTAGCCCCAAACTAAGCAGAGCTTGTATTATAGGAACTGTCATGGCTGATATACTACTTATATACGGTTTTTTTTGTAAATACATAAATAATATACAAAGAAATCACCTAGACTCGAGACCAATATTTACAGGTCATACAAACTTACGTCCCGCGGCGGGAATCAAACCCGCAACCCTCTGCGTCAGAAACGGGTTTCGCACCACAGAGGTCGTCAAATAAAATCGTCAGATAAAACCCTACTAAATCTATGCTTTGATAGTGTTTATTTTTTCAATATAACTTTAATTATATATTTATTATTAGGATGCCCCAAAACAAGTTACACTTAACATACAAAAATAAAAACTATTACGTACATAATCCAAGTGATATTCCCGTAAAATAGGAAATATATTCAATATTTTAATTTAAATAAATAAATAAATATTGCTGGACATTCTTCACACAGCGTCATCTACCCCAAATTAAGCAGAACTTGTATTATGGGAACTACATGACTGATATACTACTTATATACTTTTTTTTTGTAAATACATACATATTATACATAGAAAACATTAATTAGGTAACTTTATAGGAAAATAAAATAGTTATGCTGCAATTGTCTCGGGTCTGGGTGTTTTCTATGTGTATGATGCTGATGCTGTGTGAAAAATGTCCAGCATTATTTATTTTTAAATTTTATTTAATAAATATTTTTATAATAAGATGGACTATGAAATCTGTACTGATAATAAAGATGAAGAATTCGTAGTAGAATTAAAAAAAATGCATTTGATAGCCCAATTTATAAGAAAAGTTATATGCTATAACATCACACTACGATCCTTAGGGGCCGAGCAAAAGACGTAAATGTACGGGCGGGCGATGTGAAAACATAGATTCTGAAGAGTTCAGTCTAATACAAGTTAAATTTTAAAACTCTCACTGCTAAACTGGAAGTATGTTTGTATGAATTGACAGTAACCAATCTTAAGTTAAAAGTTGATAGCTTTAATACACTGTTTCTCAAAGTGGGTGATAACGCCCCTTGTGGGCGCTGGAGGCCTTCAGGGGGGCGATAGAAGGCTCTTGAAGATATTGGGGGCGCTAAGGCGGTTTGTAGGGGAAAACATAGGTTGTTAAGTTTCAAAACTTTGGGGGGGCGCTAAGATTTCTCTTATTCTCAAAGTGGGCTGTGGGAAAAATAAGTTTGAGAACCTGTGCTTTAAAACATACAAAATCTTAAGAAGAACTATCAACTGTTGGCATGACTCACAACATAAGGAAACAACAGCTGGAGTTAGTCATGTGTTAAAAACTAATTTTATACTATGTAGTCTAATTGACCGTGCATCTTGTCAAGGCAGGACTACATAGGTACCTCACGGACCTACATAGGCGTAGATTTGAGTCCATGGGAATTGATGGGCCTTTTAAAAGTCTAAAAGATTTTATCTACCTTTCCTTGTATGTTGTTTGTTAGTTAGTAGTGTTTGTGTTGTTTCAATCAACCGATTGAGTTAAATGCAAACCTGTCAAGGTCTGATAACACTGCAGTATTGCTAGCACATCTGATGATGGAGAAACCTGTCAAGTTCTGATAACACTGCAGTATTGCTAGCACATCTGATGATGGAGATATGGCGTACGTTCCGTACGGGGAAACTCCTCAATGGATGAAAATGTTTGGGCCTGTGGCTACAATTACTTTAATAAAATTGATTCCAAAAACTATCGTGAACTTGACTCTACATATTGTAATAACGGGAATTTTCACGTACCGCGTTATCGGTAAAGGCACCGACTAAGTTTCGACTCGTTCCGAGAGTCTTCATCGGGGTGAGTGATCGCGACGTTCTCGCTCCGCGTCGCGTCGTGCAGTGCACGACCCGACTCACGGAATGGGTCGAAACTTATTCGGTGCCTTCACCGATAGTGCGGTACGTGAAGATTCCCGTTTTTATAATACTTTAATAAAACTTTAAATAATTTATACAATGATCAATTTTTTAAGTTATACCAATTACTTGTCTTCCAATATGTTATGTATTAGTACACTATAATATTTTGTAAGTTAAATAAACAATACTATATAAAATTGTAATATTGTTTTCAGCAGTTGCATAGTAGTGTTGATGACAGGTGAATAACAATGTTCAGATACTAACCGCGCTTTGATACAGCTTGCCATTTTGATTGATTTGGAGGTAATTTGGAGTTTAAAATGCTCCATTGTGTTGTGTTCATGATGATTAATAACCTACCTATTAATGGGTACTAATGTATTATCACCTCTTCTTACTTTTAGCTTATTTCCTACCTTATTTGTGTGATAGCTTATTGAAAAGCTATAGACATATGGCCTCGATTCTGTAGTACACTAACTAAATTAAATTTTAACTGTCGCTCTCTTTTACTGATAGTGTACGCAAGAAAGAGATGGCAAGAATTTTACTGCTGTGTGCCGCTGTCAAATCAGTTTACGTGCCGCTTTTCTTCGTGTTTATAGTCAGCATGTTTTGAAATCACAACTAAACTTGTATGGAATCTGACTAATTTGGCAGCACTCAAATTGTAGCTATCTCTTTCTTGCTTGCACTATCAGTAAAAGAGAGCGACAGTTTAAATTTAGTTTAGTTAGTGTACTACAGAATCGAGGCCAATACCATCATAGTATATTAAAAAATAACACTTGGAAATTTTAAGTCTTCTGAAAAGTGGCAAGCTGTGACCATCACGCTTGAATATAGCTGAGGAAAAGGCTTATGTGGTACTGAAATTAAGCCGTCCTTCTCCAAAGCCCTCAGAACTGGGCCCAGTGTCCGCTTTTAGGGCTTCTGACCATGTTGCCGGAGTGACCAGTGTCAAAAATACCACCAAACATTTTTAGTTTCATGTGTAACGCATAATAATGCTTTTATTTCCTCTCTATGTATTTTTTGTATACTGTTCGTTTTAGTTTGTTCATATGGATACTTCAAGATATGGTGTGCCATATTCATGTTATCATTGATAGGTGTTTTTTCTCATGTGGCAATAATCGATGAAGCTAGTAAGATATTGTCTATACGCTCTTAGCTTATATTGATTTTAAAGGTTTGAATTTGTCACCGGCGACAAGTACAGCGACAAACGACCGTAGTAACTGTTAATTAATCAGTGGCCGAGCGACAGCAACTTAAAAAGAAAACGTGTCGCTGTCGCTTGTCGCTGCTGCTTGTCGCCGGTGACGGGATCAAGCCTTTAATGTGTTTTTATTTTAAAATCCGTGTGCGATATCTTGCGGCTTTATCGTTCTAAGCATAACAGATGTCCACATGTCAACTCTGTTATCATTGTTTTTGGGAGTATGCAGAGCAGTGGCTTTATCTCAGAAACATATACCCCTTTTGTTAAAGTACTTTCTTGAGCGTACATTTAATGTTTCTGTAAAATTATTGTATGTGTTAAGTACAAAAAAACATTCCAACAAGCTACTTGAACTAAATGTAGTCTTCGTAATTAACTCGTGTTTCCGCGCGAGGTATCGGCGTGGATTCACTCGTTTGAAATCGATAGGATTTTACTAATGTTTAGGTAGGTATCTACATATGTTCGGGATAAGGGAGCGCGTGTGAAAAAATATCAGCTGACCTCTGACGACCTATTTATGTCCACTATAACATCTTAGGAGCTATGCTGAGTTTATAATATGTCATACGTACGCTCCGGCGATGAGTAAAATGAAATGTTGATAATTTTGACCATTTCTAATTCACAAATATACAACGGTCCCGTTCACACAAATCTTGCATGCGGTGATTACGGACGCAATTGTTTCATACATCTTATCGAGACTACCAACTATTACAGAATAAATAATAGTACTCGCCACCTATCTGATCGTTGCCAGGAAAATTATAATGTCTAACTATAATATAAATAGATAGAAAATGTTTTATTAAGTAGAAAAAAGTTAGAAAAAATATGTACATAGGCGAACATAATGCTGATTAGCATTTTCTTCCAACTTTCTTTTTTCTAATGAATAGTGGGCGGTAGTGCATTAAATGGAGATTAGGAAGTAAAGGAAAAAAAGTATTAAATTTATAATAACTTTCCAAAAAAGTAAATTACATACATACATCAGAAAGTACTTTACCAGAAGGGGACAGAGTTGACAGTGAATCACGTCTCACGCACGTCGCTCGTCCAGGTGCGGTCTGACTACCAGCAGCTTCGCCGGGAGCTGGTGGAAGTGCAGGAGTTGCAGCGGGAGCTGTCCACCCGCCTCCGAGCCCAGCTGCGGCTGGTACACGGCAAGTTTGCGCGGCTCAGGCAGAGGATCGCTGCGGTGCCGCCTCCTCGCTAAAACGCTTACAAATTTGAACCTCTCGTGTCTTTATGTTGAAAGTTCTGAATAACTGTTCTGGTAGGTGACAAATTCAAACTTCAAATACTGCTAATTATTAATCTTAATCGATTGGCTATCATTTCGCGGCTAATATAATAATAAGAAAGTGGTTCGGGTCCCGCTGAGGTAGAATTTTTGAGATGTTATAAAAAAATTGTAAAAGCTGTTGATAAAGTATCATGATATTGTATTTGCCAGTATACCGTCGTAATGCGATCGCGACCGGTTCACATGATGAATAAAACGTCAGAAAAACGACGACAAACAATTCGTGGTAATTTCAGATATTTTAAATGGATATAAATGTTGTGTTGGGCGTAAAAAGTGATTTTGATTGGAAATCCAATCCAATCAATCGAGTCCGATATGTCGGATGTAATAGCATCTCACGTCCGACATGTCGGATATATCTTAAATTCATTTATCTATGTTTGAGCTAATAGAATTCTACAGCATGTGGCGTTGCTTGAGGCACGGCTAGACAATACAAAATGCAGTTACATAGAATTTCATCATCACCAGTGAAGAAACTACAGTATGCGAAGTTTTTTAAGGCACGTGAAATTAAATTGGCTTGCACGAACTACTCGAATACAATTTATACTGATTATATTTTTATATTGACAACAATAGGAATACTATTTATCGTATTGTTGAATTGTCTATCAAAATAATTGATTGAAATTAATCAAGGCCAATTTTATCTAATATGCACAGATATTAGTTAAATTTGGCCTTGATTAATTTCAATCATTACCATTATTTAAGTATACTTTCAAAGACATGTGAGGTTTAGAAATACGAAAAATATCATTTAAAACACTCAACTAGTGCCCCAATCCTGATCAATTAGTAAAATCGAATTATGTGTCAACGTAACTTTCTAAATTAGAAAATATTTATAGAAAAACAAATCTTTAAAAACTAAGCACGTTAGGTACTTGGCACAATATTTTGATGTATTAATTACTTAATCATTTAGAATTAATAAAATTAAATAGAACTTGATCTCATTCATTTTGGGAGTGCTGGGAAAATAAATTATGATTGTTATTTAATTCAAAATACATATTGTCTGTTATACTTATAAGACTCGATGTTATATTTCAATGAGTTCATTTAGTAAAATTAAAATACAGTACACACCACGTAATAGGACGCGTCAGATAGCGGTTTCAGACTATGATACTGATAAAAATAGTTTTGTAAAGTAAGCGAGGCTATGTAATTTTAACTTTAGCATAAAAATTCTACCCAGTACTTCCCAACTAGTCTATTTAAATTGACTGTTTGTTTTAGTGGTTACTAGACGTAAGTTTGGTGCTATGTGGAACATGGGTGATGTCTGAGAACATTGGGTTGATCTGTTAGCTTTTCGCTTCGGAGATGTTGACAGTAAAGACTGACATTACACTCTTTAAATAACATATGAAATATGTCTAAAATCAATATGAAAATACAAATAGTTTCTTGATCAATAAGTCTCCCTTATTTTTTCCGGTATGACATTGGCCTCGATTCTGTAGTACACTGACTAAACTAAATTTAAACTGTTGCTCTCTTTTACTGATAGTATACGCAAGAAAGAGATGGCAAGATTTTTAGTGCTGTGTGCTGCTGTCAAATCAGTTTACGTGCCGCTTTATTTCGTGTTTATAGTCAACATGTTTTGAAATCATGACTAAATTTGTATGGAAAACTTAGATCTGGCTAATTTGACAGCACTACAATTGTAGCTATCTCTTTCTTGCTTGCACTATCAGTAAAAGAGAGCGATAGTTTAAATTTAGTTTAGTCAGTGTACTACAGAATCGAGGCCAATGTCGTGTACAGTATGACATTAAATCTTAATAAAAGTTATTTTGACTGTGTAATATCAGCAGTATGCAACATCGGGATCGAATTTATAAGAAAAAAATGATAATAATAGCGAATGTTTCAAATTGAATGTTATAGTTAGTATTTCTACTTGAATTCATGAGTTTTGCTGTCGAAAAATGCTCTATTATGTTTTTTTTCCTCTAGTTTAACATCTTGTTGCATTTATATTTGCATTTAGCAAAGTTAATGGTAAGTTACAATTGACACAGTAAATATTTGATGAAGATTCAAGAATTATAAAAAAACTTTCTATATTTATAATAATAATATTAAATATATTTTTTTTTGAGTCTATCAAAATATAGTAAATGTTTACATGGTACAGACAAATTATTGAGCACTACAAAATTAGGATCGATTCCTAATCAACAATTGTACCTCGGTTTATCTCTGTTCTCCACACTAGGTCTGAAAGCCTGTACAGTGGGGTCACAAGGGATTCGCAACGGACTCTCTTCGATAGGAGTTTGGTTTATGTACGTAACATTTTAAAGCTGGACAGAGGGAGCTGGCCTACACTCAGCAGTGGGATAATATAGGTTTTTAACGTGCATCTTACTACTTGGTATAATCATGGATATGCGAGCGCTTAAAGTCTCCATTATACGAATTATAGGCGCGAGCATTTTTTTTTTAATATCTACCTTTCTTTTGATGTGTAAAATTGTTGAATCTTCATCTAAATCGAAGTAGCACACATCTCGGTATTACAGCACATATCACGCACTTGCATGTTTCAAATTGAACGTTTATTCATATTTAGTAAGTTAGATAATATGAATATGAAACTATATGAATACAAAGGCATTAGTAGAAAACATATTTCAAAATTAAGTTTTTGAAGACATGAAGAGTTGCAAACTCTACAACAGAGATGGCGCTATCTACATTATCCGCACTCATTATTCTTGTCAACTCTACAACAGAGATGGCGCTGTCTACATTATCCGCCATCATGATTCTTGTTGTGCTACATGAATAGCAGGGTACTGTAAGCAACACTTAATTTTGAAATACTCATAGCCTATAATCTCGTTAACAATTATACTCATGTGATAAATGTCCCGACTGACATGTCAGTTATATCCAAGTAACTCGTGGGTACTGTAGCGTATGTTCCTTGCTATTGCTTATCTTTCTTTATGTTACGAACATCATTGCTACAGTCATGTGACACAGATTTAAGTAACAGAGCAGAGACTTTAAGGCAGCCTTACTCTGTCTGCCTTAAGTACAACTTGTATCTAGTTACTCCAATGAAACTTTAATTTAGTGTTTTTCATTTGATCCAACCCAATCAAGAGATAAATCCTTCTACTATTATAAATGCGAAAGTTTGTGAGGATGGATGTTTGTTAATCTTTCACGCAAAAACTACTGAACAGATTTGGATGAAACTTAACAGTAATAAAGCTTATACAAAAGAATAACACATAGGCTACTTTTTATCCGGGTACCACGCGGGCGAAGCCGTGGGCAGCTAGTACTACCTAAATACCAAGCTTAGTACCTCGTAGTTCCTGATAACCACACCACACATGAATCATGAATCCTAGCGTGGAGTCAGGAGCGTGGATCCTAGTGCATTGCGACTGTTGGCTTTATGTTATATATAGAATTTAAACTATACTATAAAATTGGCATTCATCAGTCAGGACATATCATCTCAAATAGAGTATTATATAGTGTTTCTAGTGTTAGCTTAGACAAGTTAGCCTCTGGACGCGAAACTAAGCAAAACTTCAAAAAAAAATTTGGTAACATAAATAGTTAACAGAAAACAGCATTTTTCTTTATTAGAGATTATCCTTCCTTCTCCTATAAAAGTCAGTGGATTGATCTGAATTTCCTTCGAGCGCAGAGGCTAAGTAGCACTTTAGTGTTAGTTATAAGGAAATACATGTCTGAACTATGTCTAAGTCGTTCTTAATTACTCGTATACCTGATTCTGTAGTCTAGGTAGCGATAGGACCCTCGTTTTTGATAGTATTTTACAATTGGGTTCTCATGGGGTCTAAAAATTGATGGGATTTTTCATTGTAACTCTCAAATATTTGTTTACGGACATGTTTTGTTATTTCTGAATTCAAATACCTCCTTAGTCTGGTTTAAATATTTTTTGATAATTAAATAAATTTATAAAATGACGTATATGGAACAATGAAGAAAAAGCGTGTTGTCAAATTTATTATTGAGAATCTTTGTTCACCAAGTTTTGGCATGCATTGTTTATTTTTAAAATATTATGAAGTTAGTGAAATTCCTTTTTTTTGTACTTGTCTATCTGCTGGTAATCAATATTGATCTTTCCATGATCTGCAGATAGCGTCGACCGATAGAATAACGTTGAATGGCGACTATCGGCAAATCAAAGGATACGTGAAATACTGAAAACCAGTTCAAATATATGTACCTACATTTATTAGAAAGCACAATCTTATGGTTTTACATAGTTTTTTTTTGTATATTTTTGATATTTTTTGTATGTGTGAATGTACATATGTACTACCTACATGCTTTGTATTTTGTGTTGTTCATTATTTATCTACCAAATCGTGTTGTGATTTATAATAATTTCTTCTACACAGTTATACCTAATATGCAGTTTGCTAGTCTCGAATAAGATTATACTCACTTGTTATTTACGAATAGGTTACTGTTCATTATTTAAAACATGCTATCTGTACTGATTTATATTGTAAAGTGTCCGAATATGTCCAAATTCGACAATGTGTGATGCGTTATGCTTATTGACCTACCTTGTTTCGAAACCAAATGATTAAAAATTGATATGTATGTTGTTCAGCGCAGCGTTTATTGAAGTCAATATGTTAAACGATAGGAAGGTCTCGTGATATCAATGCTTATTTATTTGTAGGTAATATATATAACTATTCATAATATACCTTGAATTTAACTCTGTTCAATTACCATATGTAAGCAGTTTTTTTTCGTATAACCTATGGCTACTGGCCTACATGGACAGCCTAGTGCAGAATGCTGTCTTATCCTTTCACGACAAGGCTGCAACCTACTGAGCCATATGCGTCTTTTAACGGATTCTTTACTTAAGTACACCAATTAAATTAAATTTAAACTGTCGCTCTCTTTTACTGATAGTGCACGCAAGAAAGAGATGGCGAGATTTTTACTCCTGTCAAATTAGTTTACGTGTCTTCGTCGTGTTTCTAATCAGCATGTTTTGAAATCACGACTAAATTTTGTTTGGAAAACAAATCTGACTAATTTGACAGCACTTAAATTGAAGCTATCAAAAATGAGTTTAGTTAGTGTACAGTAGAATCGAGACCATTGGTCTTAACATTATACACAGTAATCTTGCAGAAGGCAACTTAAAAAAAAGTATGTACCTACATTATACGGTAAGAAAGAAAGAAAATACATTTATTTGACACACAATTTTACAGAGAGGATACAGGAAGAAGAATAATAATAATATAAATAATATAAAGTCCTCTCCGCAATGCGTGGGCCAAATAGGTCCTGTCTCAGCATAATATTGCAACTCCACATAACCGGGGTTGCTAGACAAATACCACTTTCTGTTGACGTATGGAAATGACATTTGCTGCGGAAATGTCACGTGAAATTTACATACAATTTTATCTTTTCGCAGGCGTTAACGTCAACAGAAAGAGGTATTTGTCTAGCCCCCTGGATGTGAAGCTACGGTAAAAGTTATGCGCTTCAGGGATGGGATACTGGGGGCGTTTAAAACTCTATGCACTTACATATTGTATTTGAACTGCAAATATGGTATGGCACGCGTAATACAATTTTGATTAAGTTTACAGAGATTCTTCAAACAGGGGTCTAACCTTATAGCGTTTCAGTTTAGGCAAAAATGTCAAATCCCGCTTTGCGAATGACAAAGCTTTAACTACGCCATAGCGTCCTCAATCGCAAAGCAGAAAGTGACATCTTTGCCTAAACTGAATCGCTATAAGACTTCATGGTTAGGCCCCTGGGCGTTTTAAAAGGGTCACCAATGCATGTGTGATTCCTTTGGTGTTTCAAGTGTCTAGAAGTTACGGTAACCGCTTACCAACAAGTGGGCCGTATGCTTGTCAGATTGGTGGTATCTCAGACGATAACTGGTCTAACGTGTTGTATAAAAATATATTGGAAATGGGGCGTGATGGCCGCGTCAACAGTTTCCAATTTCCGAAGCGCATAACTAATATCGTAGGTAATGTCCTGGAATACTTCAATACATGCTGTGCTGTTTCTACTGTTTAGATTTTGTAGAACTCGAGTGTACTCCTTTTATCGGTACCCTGTTTCGTATTTGTTTTTCAAATATAATATTTTAAAGATTTGGTTTTTCACTTCAGAGTTTCCTATAATGAATCAGCATAGTGTATGCTGATAAGCAAAACATTAGGCGCCTATTTATTACGAAGATTGGTAGTGAAGGCGATGAAATCGAATATTTACTTACAGTTCCAGAATATGTCAAATACCTACTAAAAAGGGGTCATTTTACATATAGGTACCAGTATTATAATATGTGTGAAATAGGTAATAATAGATAAAACTTTTAAAAACCTGTTTTATTTATTATAATTAACACTTAAGCTATATAGTTACTTAGATGTGTTTAGATGGGGAGGCAATTTTATTGTTCCTAAGGTAGACGCTAAGTGGTCCGAGCGTAATATTTAGGAAACTCATTTCTATACTCTCTTTTGCTTATGAGTAATAATAAAAAGACATATTATTGAATAGATATTTATTATATTTTGTACTTGCAACAATACAGATTGGTACAAAATGGAATGCGGCAGATAGAATGTTCGTTACAGGTATAAGAAAACTTATTTCTTAAAAATACAATTTACGCATATTCGGGGCGTTAAATAAAACCTTCTACAGGCTTTTTATCAAAAATGGCTGGTTTATACAAAGCTAGACAGCTTCCTGTCTTTGTTTAAGCCAGGCTTAAAATCAATATAGTTCTTACCATCGGAATCGAAACTAAACTTTACTCTAAAAAAGTACAATCAACCCCGAATTTTCACTTGAACTTCACCAATTTATACTTCAGTTATAGCAACTTTACAAACGTAACGTATCACAGATAAATGTACCTACAGACGAGCTTGGATTAAACTAACTACTGGGTGTTTTAAGACTACTCCCGAGAACGAAGAGTACAGGCAAAAACAAAAACGCTTTATCAATCTTAAGACGGTTTTTTTATAACTACTAATTCCCTACTAACTACTAATTCCCAATATCGTATTTGCTTCTGCAAATCTCTACCCAAAACTCTACGGTCCTGGAAATTATATAGGAGTTACAATATATGAGAGGTTATGCTGACATTAAATAAACCCAAATGAAATCATAAGTTTGATATTTCTTAATCTGTGTTTAATTAACTTTTGTACTATTTTCCATATTCAGTCAACCCGTGACCACAGCTGTTGCAGGGAACAGTCGGGAAAATAATACAAAAAGGTAACCAGATAAAGCTTATAGTTATGTTTACTGATCGCGAATAAATTTCGTAAATTTCATTCAGAAATAGAGATTCTGAAAAATGACAGTTTCGAATGTCCTAATTTTTTTTTGGTGCGACTGCAAATTATGAATAACGTCCCGTTACAGATTTCGGGAGCAGTCTTATTACACCCTGTATAGCCTAAATAAAGGTTATTGGTCATTAGCTGCTTATATTTTAGAGTTAAACTATTAATTAATAGATTTTAAAAGCCATTTTAATACTCGTCCATCCATCTTGAGTCAAGATATTTGGACGATTCATCCCATTCAAAGGAGTCACTTCAAAAACAGAAATGTAATAAAGTCAAATTCAAAAAAGGTTTTTATTTTTGAAATCACAAGGATCATATAGAAACGTCAGCTTAAAAACTATGTGAATTCAAAATGTTAAAAGTGAATTTACGCTGATTCTTCGCGCGCGACCAAACCTACTGCAAGTCTAAAAAATAAGCAGCTATGACTTTATCTTACCAAAGACGCAACTTATACGATATAGTTATAATTAGAAAAGCTTAAAAATAAAAGAAAGTATAAAATGGCACCCTGTGTACTTATGCTCAGACTTATAAAATTAAGCATAATTCGAGAGTTAGTGAATTAAATCAGTTAAAAAATCTTAAAATTAAATTAAAATAATATTGCAAAAAAACAAAACTGCTGAATTCATACATCGCACATTCTTTTCAGATAGAAGATACTGTCTTTTTCCGTGACTTTGAAAACGCGTATTTTTTATTTCACTATTATTTGTGTGCCAAAAAGAGGACTTATTCCAACATTTTCTACCAGTCGTCCTATCAGATTTAGTCGTGATTTTACAAAGTTTTAATGTTGTATTTAGTAAAACTATATAAAAATGGACTGCATCTTGCTATCAGTATAAATGTTCTTCAGATCTATACAAAGAACTTAACAAATATGGCATTCACAAGTCTATAAAGCAGGTGAGATTATTTAAATCAAATATTAGTCAATACAATATTCGACGGAATGATAAAAATGACTGAAAAAGGAAATGATATAAGCAAAAAGCGCTATCTATTTTCTTTTTGAGACCTTAATCCATCCCTGGTTATATAACAAACAACAATTGTAACGACAGTAGAATATTACTACATGTTTAACATGGCAAGAGTATACCTTAATTCGTTATTATATAATTGTATAATTTCTTAAACACCCAACGAATACCCATAGTTCTGAACCCACTGACACGTCCCTGTGTCGTGAGTATCAGGAACTAAGAGTACCGTGGTACCACAACACCCAGACCCGAAACAAATATTTGCAGAACATGCAAACATTTGTCCCGTTTTTTAGTCATTAGGTCGTCATTTATATTGGAGATACATTAATTTGTACATAATTATTATAACTAGATTCTTGATACGATTCTTTGTCTACCGAAATAAGAAAAACTTTGTTTAAATAATAAATCCGTTTTATCCTGTCTATACACAAACATACACGGTACATAAATAATAAATAAATAATGCTGGACATTTTTCACACAGCATCATCTAGCCCCAAACTAAGCAAAGCTTGTATTATGGGAGCTACATGACTGATATACTACTTATATACTTTTTTTGTAAATACATACATATTATACATAGAAAAACACCCAGATCTGAGACAAATATTTGCAGACCTTACAAACGTTTGTCTCGTGACAGGAATCGAACCCGCAACCTTCTGCGTCTCAGGCGGACCTTCGTCCACTGCGCCACAGAGGTCGTCACACAATTCACTGTCTCGAGCGCACCGCGTCAGTCACACGAGAGCCTTGGGCGAGAGTGGACGTGTTCAATGAAAGTGCGTGCCGAGCCTGTGTTACACTATACAAGTAAAATAACGTATAACGTACTAAGACTCTCGGAATGAGTCGAAACTTAGTCGGTGCCTTCACCGATAGTGCGGTACGTGAAAAACACGTTTTTACAATATGAATAGTCAAGTTCACGATAGTTTTTGGAAGTTTTATGCTTATGAATTCCCGTGTTTTGTATTTTTCTTTGGTGTGCAATAAAGATATGTATCTTTCTACACGACTGTATACGGGACTGACATCAAAACATCCCATCTGGAACAGCGCTCTGTTCTTAATGCTACTAACGGTCCCAATGATGACCGGGCCGAACGTCACTCAGGAGTACTGCAACTGGGCGAAAGGGGCGTAACCTAGCTGATCTTTTAAGAACTATATACAAGAGCTTCTCATTTCGCTCTTCCCTAATTATGCCCTTTAATCAATCACGGAGCCCATCAAGTTGATTACTTCTGAAAACCCCTATGATAATGTAATTTTTAGTGATAAATATTATAAACGCGAAAGTTTGTGAGGATGGATGTTTGTTACTCTTTCATGCAAAAACTACTGAACGGATTTTGTTGAAACTTTACAGTAATATGGTTTATACATGAGAATAACAGATAGGCTAATTTTATCCGGGTACCACACGGGCGAAGCCGTGAGCAGAAGCTAGTATTTCATAACAGCCTCGGTAACAGAGAATCGTATCAAATATTGAGTAGAGGAAATACTGTTTCTAAATTGCTTTTGTTACGAGATTCATATAAAATCCAGACTTTCAGATACTTTCACATTGGAATGTACTTATTTATATTTTAATACCCTCTTTCAATAATCTAATGCCCAAATTCTGGGCAAGTGAACATGTGAACATTAAAAAAATTACCATCGGTAAGTGAATTATGTAATAATTACTAGTCCTGGTAACTTAAATTGCAATGGTGACCCCCTCACACTATTTTAAGCTTGAGGGGGTCACCATTATATTCGAAAGTTATTTAAGAATAGCAGTGTCTTTAAATTGAGCTATTCACATCGAAATAACATGTCATTTTCCTCGCTAATTAATTGCGCCTTAACACGCAGCTACTTCCAAAACGTATAATTATTATTTTCAGTCCTCAACGTCCCACTGCTGGGCAAAGGCCTATCCACGCCTTCCATTCATTTACTTCGCCAACACGGCCCAAACCATAATTGATCTTAAATTCCATGCAACTTTTAGTGTAAGGCTTGAAATTGGAATTAAGATTCAACAGTGCCAAAAAATAACTTTGCCACTCTCTTAAAAATAACTTGCATTCATGAATTTAACTTTCGATGGTGCACCTCGAGTTTTCTTATCAGCACTTACGGAATACTTAATACCATTTAGTATATTATAACGACTATATTACTATTTTCCTGCTGACGTTTCGTTGACTGTAAGAGGTCCTTCCTCATGAGGACCGTCCGCGACCACGTAAACGAGACCGGCACTTAAACGAATAGTAAAGTTATAAACGCGAAAGTTTGTGAGGATGGATGTTTGTTACTCTTTCACGCAAAAACTACTGAACGGATTTTGATGAAACTTTACAGTAATATAGCTTATACATCAGAATAAAACATAGGCTACTTTTTATCCGGATACCATGCGGGCGAAACCGTGGGCAGAAGCTAGTATGTCATAGTCTTAATAATATACTTTAATTGCATTTCGTATTATAATCATAAGCTCAGTACGCTTAACATGAGCACCCGAGACATAGTTTTGTCTGCGAAAGAGAAGGAAAAAACTATTTCTGTCGCCTATTCCGTCAAACAAAAGAGAGGGATAAAATATTTTTTGTCTTCTCGGCGGTAGACGAAACCATTGTCTAGAGTCTTCATACTAAGCAGGCTGATGGTGGTCCCGACAAAGCCGATCGATGTTGAAAGAACAAGGGTTTTTTTTAATACAACTTAGTGGCAAACAAGCTTACTCCAATTTGTTGGTAAGCAGTTACCGTAACCGATGGAAGCTTGCAATATCAGAGGTAGTTTTCGCATTTGCCGACCTTAAGACATAACAGGTGGAAAGTCACGTGCATGTAATTTCACCGGCGCCCATACCCTCCGGAACAGAGTAATGAGAGAAAAATAACTAAATAACTCTCTCAGGTGGCGAATGCTCGTCCGTTTCTCTCTTATCATCCATATTCTTGCTGTTAATCTTCAGATTAGCGAGACTCACATAGTTACTCCTAGAAATACCTTCGCGCCGTTTAGGCGGATCGTCTTTAGGCGGATTTTTATCTTTCACCGAAAACGGCCGAGCATTTTGAGTACTCTGCGTATTTTGCGTCAAAGTCTGGTTATTTTGCGCGTTACGTATTCTCTTTTCGATCGGTAACGGTGCTTTGATCCTATTCCGGCCTACATCAACGAACTTAGGTTCATTTTTAGGCTCTAATTTAGACCTACTGACTCTATAACTGAAGCGGCTATCAGCGAAATCGGGTCTTTCATTCGGCAAGTGCCTTCGGAAGGTTGGAGTCATGGGTTTCCCCATGCTGGCGAGTTTCAAATCACTTTTCAATACCTCGTTCTGGGTTTTCTTGTCCACGTTCGTCCTATCAATCTCATCCACGGGACGTACTCTGTAAGAAGACCGACCGATCGGCGATAAAGGTCTTTGAATGAAGAATTTGCTTCTAGATTTCTCTTTATCTTCGTCAGCCTTACTCCTAACAACGTCTGCCGTATTCGGCTTGAACAGCCTACTGAATTTAGGCGACCGTAGATTCTTCGTGAAAAAGTTCGTTTTCTCTGGTTTATTTTGTAGTTCTATAGTTTTCGGGATGTGTTTCAGTCCTTCAGCCATGACAGGGCTCCGCCGCATCTGGTCTATGTTGTACCTCCTCTGGTCCTCCTCTGGTATCTTCCTCTCTGTGGTCAAGCACTCAGGGTTCCGTAGCATGACATCGGCAACGTCGTAGCTCGATTTCTTTGGTAGCAGACTCTCGGATTTCTTAATGATGTTCGCTATAACGTTTTTCGCGTCAACGTCCATCTTCTTGGAGTTGCTCACGTTTTTGTACCAGTTACAGTCGATGTACTCGTCGTCTGAGGAGTCCGTGTCTTCGTCGCAGGGTGGTGGGGAGGTCATGCTGATGTGCCGGCAGAGAGGGGGCGTTTCCATGTCGTGTTTGTACTGGCTCTCGAGTCCCTCCACGGACTGGTTCCGCAGGAAGGCCGGCAGGTCGGTCTCGTCGACTTTGCGCGTCTTGTTCTCTTGCAGCTTGTTGAGTTGTGTGTCGGGACTGGTCCGTTTGAGAGGCGGCGGAGAGTCCAGCCATTCTGCTATGTCGTCGACCTGAATTTGAAAGTTCAATAATGAAATCATTGCTGACAATACATTATATACGATTTAAGTTATGATTCGCCTGTTCTGCCTGTTTCTGGCTTACCTAGTTATGTATTATAGAATAGTAAATGATAGTATGTAGGTATTATGCTGTGTAGTAAGTAATTATGTAGGTAAATAATAGTATAGTGTTTTCATAGTATGTGGTACACCACTTACAACCCCTTGTAATCTTTCGTACAGTCCGTTCCATACAAAGGTTGTCCGGTAGAGATCGCTAATTAGCGATAAGACCGCCCATTGTACAACAATGTTAAAGTTTTTACTATTTTTTTAAGTTGAAATATTTGGTGTGCAATAAAGTATTTTCTATCTTCTATCTATCTATCTACGCGCCACTGAGACTGGTGTTCTAGCGGCTCAGGCTCCGGGACGACACCGTGACGAGCGGCGTGATGCGACTAGTACCTGAGTGATGTTGATGCTCTGCCCCACGGCGCGCAGTATGAAGCCGGGGTTGGCGAGGGCGTTCTGCGAGCGGCTCAGGCTCCGGGACGACACCGTGACGAGCGGCGTGATGCGACTAGTACCTGAGTGATGTTGATGCTCTGCCCCACGGCGCGCAGTATGAAGCCGGGGTTGGCGAGGGCGTTCTGCGAACGGCTCAGGCTCCGGGACGACACCGTGACGAGCGGCGTGATGTGGCTCGCCGACACGCACTTGCCCAGTGCTCCGCCGCGTCTCGCCTCGCTGCGGCACACCGCGAACTCTATCGTGGCGTTCGATTTGGACTGAAACATACCAAAACAAATATTGATAGAGCGAGCGAAGCGAGTGAAATCTCAGATAACTTTGGGATGCTTGATACGAGCTGTATGAGATTTTATATCTGAAGAGATAACACTAAGATCAATCTTATTGAAAGTGTTTCTGAAATGTTATTTATAAATAAATATACAGGCTACCTTTTTAAAAATGACAATGGTAATTGTTAAACTATGGCCCGTTAAATGTCTGAAAATTTACTAGCACGATTTTGAAAGATTTGTAAATCTTACAACACTAATAGAGAAATAAATTACAAAACCATATGGTGTTAGTGTTCCCTCAATTTACAGTGTCCATGTTAAAACTTATAATACAAAGTACTTATAAAGATTTTAAACAGTTGCATCAGACTGTAGAATCAGAAATGATGCACATCAGAAAGAGACAGTCCAGTTGGATTAATTGATTTTATAATCTTCTTGTGTTAGGCTCTACGAGAATATATTTCGTGTTACAAAATGATAAATTGAAAGTATTCTTACTAATAATTCTTAATTGTACACAGAAATATTAAAAAAAAATAGACAAGGCATGTACAAAGGCGAGCTTCACCTTAAAACGAGAAGTGTTAGTTAATCTTAGTGTTCTCGTAATCACCTTCATAACTCCAGCATCCGGGATCAGATCCTCGCTTCCCGCGTTACTGGGCATCCGTCTCACCCTGCATCCGCAATTCCTCTCTGCAACGCCGCCGCAACCGCTCCCACACGTGTGCTGACCGTTCGTTTGCTGACAGTCAGTTTTCGGCTGAGCGTCAGCGCACTGAGCGCACCCTCGCCGACTGTCCGAGTACGCGTGCACGCAGCACTGCTGCTGCTGAGTGTACGTGGTTTGACAGTGACAGCACGCGTCCTCCTGACAGCAGGTTTTGTTCCGGCCGTCGCGCTGACACGGGGCTAGCGCCGCGCTCTGCGGATGCTGACAGGGGGCGTGGTGGCAGGCGTGGCAGGCGTGGCAGGCGTGGCAGTCGGGCGTGCCGGGCGTGCCGGGGCCGCAGTGCGGGGAGTGGGCGTACTGCAGGATGTCGGCCAGCAGCGTGCCCGGGACGGGGCCGGGACGGGACAGATCCATCACCAGGCTCTCCAGCCATATCTCTATCACTTCGAATGGCGGTCTGAAATCAGAAAGTGATCTTGGGTACAGAAAAATATAAACACGACCACGACTGCGGTCCCCATGATGGAGATACCAAGTAGGGTATAGTCAGAAGACAAAGAGAGAGAGAGGGAGTATTATTTGACACATGAGACTTTTCACCCGTTATGTCTCAGAGTAAACGACGCGCGAGTTATATGTACCTACCTCTGGTGTTTCAAACGTCCATAGGATAAGTGTGTGGACCGTACGCTTGTTTTCAACATAGGTTGTCTAAAAAAAATATCCGCGTTTTACATAGTACCACAGACCGAGTTCCTTGGGAGAACCAAACAGAAATGTCCTGCGCAACTTTTTGATGCATCTAGACTGTACAAAGTTGCGTCAAAAAGGTATCAGCTCAGCGTAAACTAGGGACAAAGAAAATCGCCGCTCTTGTAATTCCCTGCAAGCCAGGATGCAGCGGAGGAGCAAGCCAAATGCCCCCCCTAAAATCACATAGACACCCGCCTACTAAGGCAAGACTGGAGATTGAAAGGGTGACCAAAGAATTCCCCCCCTCATCACAGAGTACTTCCGCGGTCCCTGCCAGGATGTCATCCAAAGCGGTATCACCCAAGGACTCGGTACTCCCGAAGTTGAGGCTAGAAAAATGAACCTTTAGTTCGATTCTTACCCGCACTTCAAAACGAGTCACCACACCATAAATGGTCCCAAGTTACCTCGCGTCTGGGTCCAGTTGGCAGGCCCTGAATGCGACCCTGTAAAAGGGCTCCGGGCAGGCAGTGTGCCGGCAGAACTTCTCGATGAAAAGCGTTTCGTTGAGGCCGAAGTCAGAGCGGCGCGGGAGGAAATCTGGATCCGCTGACACTCGCCCGATTATCTGAAACATTCGATCCGCAATCGATACATTCGAACTAAAATATACAGGGTTTTTTTTTAATACTTAGCTGACCTACCATCAAACCCAACAGCCAGGCTTAACAGTAGTCTGAAATTTGTTCCTTTTGGTTCTTAAGGGGTGCTCTAATCAAGGATTTTCCTTAATTCAACCCGAATAAGAGGATGCGGTCAAAGTCGCGGGCGTTCCGTTAGTTTGTTTCATTACAGTTTTACCGAAACCGCTGCGCCGCGTCTTGTACATACCAGAACAGACCGCCGTCTCTGTCAGTCTGCGGTCAACGCTCTCATTCCATCTCGTTCCTTCCCTCCCCCCGCCTCACCGCGCATTCCTAAGGAGCGGTTTCGGTCATACTATAGTAGAATACCCTCACTCACCTCACAGAGAATGACGCCGAACGAAAACACGTCGACTTTCTCATCGTATACTTTTCCGTTCATCATCTCCGGCGCCATCCAATAAGGGTTGCCGACCACCTGAAAAAACATTATAATCAGACATCACTTAGGTACCCATTGCATAAAAAAAACAAGATAAATAATAATTATCCTGATATGTATAACATCACATATTACAGCACCCCCTAGCGACGTGTAAACTAATAGGCACAAATCGATAGCAAAGTATCATAAAAATCATTTATACAGCTCATTTCGTTTCCTAACCCTGAAAATACCCCCTTTTCAGGGTTAGGAAACGAAATGCGTGCTAGTTTACCGTGTATAGGTCGTTGGTCCTACAGGGGGTCTGCGTGCTACTTTACCGTGTATAGTTCGTTGGTCCTACAGGGGGGTAGCGTGCTAGTTTACCGTGTATAGTTCGTTGGTCTTACAGTGGGGTAGCGTGCTAGTTTACCGTGTATAGTTCGTTGGTCCTACAGGGGGGTAGCGTGCTAGTTTACCGTGTATAGGTCGTTGGTCCTACAGGGGGTCTGCGTGCTACTTTACCGTGTATAGTTCGTTGGTCCTACAGGGGGGTAGCGTGCTAGTTTACCGTGTATAGTTCGTTGGTCTTACAGTGGGGTAGCGTGCTAGTTTACCGTGTATAGTTCGTTGGTCCTACAGGGGGGTAGCGTGCTAGTTTACCGTGTATAGTTCGTTGGTCCTACAGGGGGGTAGCGTGCTAGTTTACCGTGTATAGTTCGTTGGTCCTACAGGGGGGTAGCGTGCTAGTTTACCGTGTATAGTTCGTTGGTCCTACAGGGGGGTAGCGTGCTAGTTTACCGTGTATAGTTCGTTGGTCCTACAGGGGGGTAGCGTGCTAGTTTACCGTGTATAGTTCGTTGGTCCTACAGGGGGGTAGCGTGCTAGTTTACCGTGTATAGTTCGTTGGTCCTACAGGGGGGTAGCGTGCTAGTTTACCGTGTATAGTTCGTTGGTCCTACAGGGGGGTAGCGTGCTAGTTTACCGTGTATAGTTCGTTGGTCCTACAGGGGGGTAGCGTGCTAGTTTACCGTGTATAGTTCGTTGGTCCTACAGGGGGGTAGCGTGCTAGTTTACCGTGTATAGTTCGTTGGTCCTACAGGGGGGTAGCGTGCTAGTTTACCGTGTATAGTTCGTTGGTCCTACAGGGGGGTAGCGTGCTAGTTTACCGTGTATAGTTCGTTGGTCTTACAGGGGGGTAGCGTGCTAGTTTACCGTGTATCGTTTCCTAACCCTGAAAGGGGGTATGCATGCTAGTTTACCGTGTATCGTTTCCTCCTTAATGTGGAGTTGTGGTGCGAGGTCCTCTGCAAGGTGCTGCTGGCCGTGCGCTGGACTATCCGCGCCAGACCAAAGTCAGCCACTATCACAGTCAGGTCCTGTACATTAATCATGCTTAGTAAATATGCTGGACATTTCCAAACATCATCTAGCCCCAAATTAAGCATAGCTTGTTTTATGTGAACTACTAGCTTCCGCCCACGGCTTCGCCCGCGTGGTACCCGGATAAAAAGTAGCCTATGTGTTATCCTGATGTATACTGTAAAGTTACATCAAAATCTTTTCAGTAGTTTTTGCGTGAAAGAGTTACAAACATCCACCCTCACAAACTTTCGCGTTTATAATATTAGTAGGATATGACTGATATATACTTGTATAGTTTGTTTTATAAATACATAGATACTATAAATAGGAAACCGGACCCGAGACAAATATTTGCAGTTCACACAAACATTTGTCCCATGGCTGGCTTTCACCCATTTGTTTTCTTCTTTTCTTCTTGGAAATAAAATGATTTAAACCATTTAATTGAATAAGTATAGACTACGATATATTTGATATGTATTTTACCTCTCTGACGAGACAGTTGTGCGAGTTGAGGTCCCTGTGTATGACGTTCCGGCGATGCAGGTACCCCACCCCGGCGGACACGTCGCGGGCCAACCGCGCCCGCGTCACCCACTCCAGAGATACACTGCTGTCCTGAGGATAAATACTCTATTTTAAGCATTTCATTTATCGTGATTAGCTATCGTACAGGTCGGTTAACTTAAGCTGGCACGTTCACAGTACAACAGTATTGTGGCGAGCGCGGCCTAGCTAACTACGGTACGCTAGCGCCATCTCTTATCAGATGGACGCACTACTTATTACCGCCATCTAGTATCGACTGGCACAAACCACGCTAGAAAACGACGGTAGTTTCCAGAACGTTCGAGACGGTACGAGACGGGGCGGAGCGAAGTGAGACAGTGTGACGGCCACGCCTCCTACTAGATTGTTCTGGAAGAGACGTCTTACGAGATATATAAGCGCGGCAAGCGGCCGGTAAAGTCGGTTTCCTTTCAAGATTTGAGGGTGAATTATTCGAAGTGATAAATAAGCGATATCCAGTGACTAGTGTTGTGACAGTTGTGCTAGTGTTGTACCTAGTGATACAGTGTTTTAATGTTTTTATTTTAATTGTGTAGTTTCGTTGTGTTATTTGTTCTGTTGAAATTTTTATTGAGTGATTTATTAATACAGTGTTAATTTTGGTATTTAATTGGACTTAATTATTTTATCCCGAACCATAGCTCGTAACAGTATGTTTAAAAATAATATGTGAAAATATGTGAGTAGTAATTAGCCGACTCTGGTTTTAGTGAGGTTGGGTGGATTATCAATAAATATGTGTTATTTGTAATAAATACTATATGACGGAGCAGGTGGCTCCAAGGTGGTTTTTAAGAAAGTGTGACGTCAGCATTGCTGACGCCACATCACCAGCATGCTGGTCACTCATAGTTGACGACGAAAGTAAACTCCAGGAGATGTTCTTCTAATTTATTCTCCGTTGTACAGAGGGTTATAGGTCTGTACGGTCCGACGGCTCGAGCGAGAATGAATCGTACTCGGTCCGTCGCCCGTATTTATGCAAAAACACAAACTCAAGCAAGCTACTTGTTCGAACAAGTTTAAATTACTTGCAAGCTTCTGGATTTCTACATTTACAATCATTTAGGTTTACAAATGGTTTTAGAAGGTAAACAATGTCAAAATTACAACTTTTCACACTGTAATTTGTCAATGTAAGTGATGATTTGTTAAATAACTCGTGGTTCTGCGCCGATGACTCATTGTAGACGCAAAATAACGCCTTTGCGCCGACAGATATTTTATTACATAATTGCTTCTAAGAATCGTAAATTATATCTTCTACCCCATTCAACGGACGAATGCAAGAAAGATCACTCTGTATTTATAAACAGTAGTAAATCTGCCGCCTACCGCCTCTACCGCCTCTGGGATGATCGATGTTGGGACTGTCATGCACGAGAGAACCACAAGTTTTAAAGCCAAAGAAGTGAGAAAAATTATTCAAACTATGCAACGAGGCAAATCTCCGGGGCATGACAGTCTCAGCATTGAGCATCTGAGATATGCGGGTGTTCATCTGCCGCGTTTGCTCGCCATGTTTTACAATCTGTGTTTGTGTCATGGGTACTTACCTGAAGAGCTAACTAAAACTATAGTGGTTCCGATTGTAAAATGCAAAACGGGAGATGCGTCGGACAAAAACAACTATCGGCCCATCTCACTAGCGACCATAATGGCAAAGATCCTAGACAGCCTGCTTAATGACGTAATGCTGCGACACGTCCACCTTCACGATGCCCAATTCGGTTTTAGGGCTGGGCTCTCGACGGAGAGTGCGATCTTATATCTTAAGCAGGCTGTCAGGTACTACACGGAGAGGAAGACGCCGGTGTACGCTTGCTTCTTGGACCTGTCCAAGGCTTTTGATACAGTTCTGTATGATAAGCTTTGGTGCAGGCTGGGAGCGACGGGTGTGCCGGCTGATATCGTCTCCATGCTGAAAAACTGGTATAACTACCAGCGAAACCAGGTGAGATGGGCGGGTGCGTTGTCTGACGCTTACGGCATGGAGTGCGGTGTGCGGCAAGGCGGGATAACATCTCCTCTGCTGTTCAACCTCTATGTTAATGATCTCATCGGCGAGCTCAGCAGCACCCACACAGGTTGTTTTGTAGATGGAGTCGCCGTAAACAACCTGAGTTACGCGGATGACATGGTGCTGCTGGGACCGTCGGTGGGTTCTATACGCCAGCTGGTAAAGACCTGTGAGGCATATGCGGCTGAACATGGATTGAGGTATAACTCTAAAAAAAGTGAAGTCCTCGTGTTTAAGAGTGGGAGAGTTCGACCAATCCATGTTCCGCCAATTATGCTCAATGGTGCGGCTCTACAAGTGGTTAGAAGTTTTAAATATCTGGGGCACATTGTCACTGAAGATTTAAAAGATGATGAGGATATTGAAAGGGAGCGCAGAGCGCTGGCAGTCCGGGGTAACATGCTAGCACGCAGGTTCGCTCGCTACTCGAGAGAAGTGAAAATCACTCTGTTTAAGGCTTACTGCCAGTCCTTCTACTCGAGCAGCCTCTGGTTAAACCACACCCGGCGGGCTGCCAGCTCTCTGCGAGTCCAATACAACAATATTTTCAGGATGCTGATGCGGCTGCCTCGCTTTTGCAGCGCATCGGGGATGTTTGCGGAGGCGCGCACGGACGGCTATCACGCGATTATTCGCAAGAAAGTCGCTTCCCTTCTCAAGCGTACGCGAGCCAGCGGCAACGGCATCCTGAAGATGATTATAGCACGGGCAGACTGCCTCATTCAGAACAGGTGGATGCAAGTAGTGATGGGCTCCATCTGATTAAATTTTAATTCATTTTATTTAATTTTTGTGTATTTAGTAACATTAACTTTTGTATAACATTTTATCTCATTCAATTTTAATTTTGCTGTGACATTTTATTTAATGATTAAATTTTTATCCTGTAATGTATAGTGTTAAGTTTATGTATAAGTATTAATATTGTATGGATTTTTATAATCTGAAATAAATGAATAATAAAAAAAGAAAATAAAAAAAAAAAAAAAATAATAACTGTCTCCTTCATACTCATAAGCGTGACCGCAAGAGAGAGAGACGGACAGAGTTTTAATGATGCGCATGCAGTGTGACGTCACGCGCGCTTATTCACAGACAATACACAAGCGCAAACTGTAAATCTGTTGAACGTGCCAGCTTTAGATAACCGACCTATATCATCAACAAAACGGTATGAAGAATTACGGTTTAAGATCATTGATTTCTTTATTTATTTACATAAAACAGAAAGACATAATAATAGAACACAGAAGGCCAATAAAAGGTTCTCACGCGTAGATATATGGTAAAGATACATAGAGAGTGTGAGCTGGACAGGAAACAATACAACAGAATAAATAGTAGACATACAAACAGATAAAAAGGAGAGAAAAAATAAATATGAATTCACGATTGAACCTCAATTTCGCCACGCAGAAAAGAAATCTCCGCCGCGCCGCCGCCTCACGGATTCTCATAAGATTTACAATATAAATTGCTTTCTGAGTAATTTTGTTAAGTATATATAATGTACATAAAGGCCTCGATTCTGTAGTACACTGACTAAACTAAATTTAAACTGTCGCCCTCTCTTACTGATAGTGCAAGCAAGAAAGAGATAGCTACAATTTTAGTGCTGTCAAATTAGTCAGATTTAAGTTTTCCATACAAATGTAGTCGTTATATCAAAACATGCTGACTATAAACACGAAGAAAAGCGGCACGTAAACTGATCTGACAGCAGCACACGGTACTAAAATTGAAGCTATCTCTTTCTTGCGTACACTATCAGTAAAAGAGAGCGATAGTTTAAATTTAGTTTAGTTAGTGTACTACAGAATCGAGGCCAGTAGCTTGTTGTGCAACCTACTATGTACATTATATATATTGAATCACTTCGCGAAAAGTTTAAAGAAATAAATATAATGACATTCCCAATTGTCAATACATTTATGAAAATCTGATGTATGTTCACAAAAATATTAATTTGTTTAAGAAAAAAAGCGATAATCACAATGTTAATACTAAATATAAAGATAAACTCGCTGTTGCCACTTGTAGACTCCATAAAGTTAGTAAATCGTTTAAAGGGCACGGTGTACGCTTTTATAACAAACTCCCAAGAGATATACAAAAATTATCAATTAACAAATTTAAAAACGTAATTAAACAAAAGCTTTATAAAAAGGCATACTATAAAATATCTGATTATTTAGATGACAATAACTCTTGGGATTGAAAATGCTCCAACTCGAACCTATTATTTTGTAAAAGGATCATTAAAAAGAATAACCAGCCTTGTTTTCTTGCCTTTCTTTCCTGGCTTGGTCGCGGAGGAACAGGCACCTAGATAAAAACCGACGTTTCAAAGTGGTCCTTGTGATTTTATTGAATAAATGAATTTTGACTTTGACTTTGTACATTTTTAAACAGTACCAGTATACCTGAATGAGTTGATGTAAGGTGCCTCCCGCTACGTACTCAGTAACAAGATGTAATCGCTTATCCTTGTAAACTACTCCCACGAATTTCAACACGTTCGGATGTGAAAGAGATCGAAGCACAGCCACCTGAAACAATACAAGATATTAAAAATATCGACCTGCAACCACTCTCGGTTCAATGCCGTTCATCACTCCGAAGATCCACGTCAGATCATATTTTTTTATGGGGACTTAAGGTATCCCCTTCCCAACAGAAATTATAAAAAGAAGTTATGCCCGAACATCCATAAAAAAAAGTATACAGGGTGTCCTGGAAAACGTGTACTAAGCCCCGAACGGGGGGTTCCAAACCATGAAAAAGAGCACTTGTGTGGGTACAGTTCTAAGGAATTTTTAGTTTTAGAATTCCATACAAACACTTTTGTGAAAAAAGATTGTCAACACTGTCCTACCTACATTGATAGGTATCTCCTACGTACTCAAGTACTAGGTAAAAGGTCCAAGACGCCAAGATGTAAACTCTTTGATATATTATGTTACAGACAATATTTAATTTTGAGGTCAATGACCTCGTGTGACGTCACACTTAAAAGTAAACAAAACAGCTGTTTTGTTGATTTTAGGGATGTGCTAAGAGCAGGTAGAAAGGAAACTTTGATGGTCATTTCTTGAATGAAAAACATGGAAATCAAAAGGTCGTTAAACAAACAATGTTCCCCAGCAGTGTCAAATTGTCAATAACCTGCTTTCGACATTATACACATTCTGGGACACCCTGTATACAGTCGAACTGAAAAATCACCTCCTTTTTTAATTCAGTAAAAAGTAGTTATATATTCAAAAAAGTACATTAAATTGTGGATATCACGGTTTTATCAGCACCACTTTCAATTCGACATCAAAAACGTTTTTTGGTCCACGAGGTTCGCTTGCGACATCAACATTTCCATAACGAAAGCGATTGAACCAATAACGCACTGTTCGTTGGTAGCGGGAGGTCCATACACGTCGTTAATATTGCGTGCCGATTCAGATGCATCGCTACCTCACCATGTTCAAAAATAACGCGAGTTTTCTTACGAGTCCATGTATGCAAATGTTATGAAATTGGGGGTAGAACAAAAGCCCAAAAATAAACAAATTAATTACTGTTTCTGAAATTAGATAAGCATGCCTTGATAACAACATTAACATAAATTCAGAATCCCAAATCGAACCGCAGATATTTCAGTTCAAAGTGTATATTATAAAAAAAAAACCAAAATCAATAGAGGTACGATTATACCCATGTGTGTTTTGTCTGTCTGTTTTATATTGTGCAACGTTAGCAAATAAATGTATTTTCTTTCTTTCTTTTGATTTAGGTGTTTTTTTATAGGTTTTTTTAGGTTCTCACCTCTTTGAGGAAGTTCTTCTGCGCGTCATCGTCGACTCTGTAAAGCTGTTTCAGCACCATCACTTCGTTGGTAGCGCGGTGCGTCACCTTGTACACCTCGCCGAAGAAACCCGAGCCCAGCAGCTCACCCTGAAAAACATATATACGCTTAAATAAACAATTATTTATGTTTTTCATCTTATCTTATTGTGACGTGCGCGGCTAATTAATCATGGTACGCTAGCGCCATCTCTTATCAAATGGGCGCACTACTTGTTCTACCGCCATCTAGTATCTTCTGGCAAAAAGCGCGCTAGTAAAAGACTGTAGTTTCTAGAATGTTAGAGGCTGTTAGAGGCGGTGCGAGGCGGCGCGAGCGTGCGGACCACGCCCACTACTAGAAATTACTAGAAGAAAGACGTCCTTATTCACGACGGGATATATAAGCGGGAGCGACCCGGAGAGTTCGGTTCAGTTCTAGATTGGAATGTGAATAATTATTTAATATTATAGTGCTGGGAGGACTTAATGCTGTTTGTTTTTTTGTATATTTTATAGTGTAATTTTACTATTACAGTGTTCCTTTAGTGTACAATTGGATTAAATTATTTTATCCCATGCCCTAGCTCGTAACACTATCATCAGCATAACCTACATCATCGGTTATCATCGTCTATGTGCAGGTGAAATAAAATACCAGACAGAACAGTTCCTTGAGGAACGCCAGCGTTGATATCCATTAAATCATATGCGCTGCCATCAAATCAAATCAAATCATTTATTTGCAAGAATACATATTTTATAATTAAGGTCTTAAATAATATAATGATTGCAAATGTACTCAACCTGCATGCAGGCGTGCAAATATTAAAAATGTCATGCTAATTTATTTATATTATTATAAGTAACATATTCATCTAGGCTATAAAAACAATTACACATTAACCATTTACTTAAATTTCTCTTAAATATAATTCCATCTAATGCTTTAAGTTCTTCAGGTAATTTATTATAAATTGTTAGACACATATTATAAACATTTTTTTTATAGATATCTTTAGAGCAAAGAGGTTGATACATTAGGTTAATAAACCTGGACCGTTTTTGTCGAGTTATCACTTCGCTGCGTTTTTTAAAATAATTTGGGTGAGTTTTTAGAAACACACATAATTCTCTAATATACATACATGGTAGAGGCAAAATATTGCATTTCATAAAAAGGGGTTTGCAACTATCAAGGAACCAAGCCTTATTAATTACTCGGATGCATCTCTTCTGCATCTTAAAAACTTTCTCTACATCTACCGAGTTACCCCATAGCAAGAGACCATAGTTTAGCACTGAGGATACGTGTCCGTGGTAGGCAGCCACGGCTGCTTGAAACGATATGGTCTGACGTATTCTTTTGAGAGCAAAGACAAATCGGCTTAGCCTTTGACATACATCATTAACATGATCTTTCCAATTGATGTGAGTGTCCAAAGTAATCCCCAGAAATTTATAAGACGTAACCTCACCTACTTTTTCATTTTTATAGCTAATGTCAAGAGAAAGGGGTATAGTGTTATATGAATTAAATTGCATGATTTTAGTCTTATTAATATTAATACAAAGATTGTTGTTGTTTGTCCAGTTAACTATGTCCAAAAGCGCACTTTGCAAAGTTTATTGAGCCAATGTTTTATCCTTAGCTTCTATTAAAACTGTTGTGTCAATAATGACATCAATAATGACGCGTAGCGATCTGTTTTTGCAGAAATCAACGATCCAGTTTACATAGTTCTGGAGATATCCCAAATGACGGAAGCTTAGAGAGAAGACTGGCATGCCATAGTCGATCGAAGGCTTTTGAGACATCGAGATATACGGTAGCATGGCCTATGGCGTTCTGTGGGTGCGGTCGGCTCACCTGTATGAGGTCACAGGCGCGGAACACCTTCTGCGTGGGGTCGGGGTCGGGCTCCGCGCGGAACGACCGAGCGCGGCTCAGGTCACACAGAACACCAGCACTCTCCTCTGCATCTTCACTCCTGCAGATATACAATCATCTCACTTCAGCTTTTTCATAGATATTGTAAACGATATTATACGAATCATAATAATTAATTATCAAAATGCAATGACCATTTTGGGAACGCTTCCGCCTGGTAGTGATCTAGATCAGTTGAGCTATCTATAGATCGTTTGCAACGGTATTTAAACAGCTATCTGTTTCATCTGTATTTTTTTGTATAAGTATCCCCCGCGTCGTAGTGATTGATGGTACATGAAAATTTCCGTTTTACAATATAAATCAAAAACGATACTCACACATCAAGCAGTTTAGACATGCTGCTGCTTCTTTCTTTCTCCCCCAATAGCGGCGACGTCGGCGCCTGCCTCCTCTTTATAACCCTCGACTTCCCTCCGTCCTCTCCCTTCCTCTTAAACAGCCTCTCTCTTTTGTCCAGTCCCTTCTGCCCCATTTCTAGTTCAGCTCTCTTCGACTCAGTTCCCAGCTCAGTGAAGTCTTCATTGTGAGGGAGGCCATCTTTGATTCTGCTTTCGTTATTCCTGTCTCGGGGCTGGTCGGGTAGAATGTTGCACATTATTCTCTTGCTGCTCCTTGTGGTTGTCTCTGGATCGTGCTCTATGGTTAACTGTGGATCGTAATTGAAATTAAAACAAAAAATAAACAAAAAGCTCGTGACTGTATCTCGTTTAAGCGATAAGACCGCCCAATTTACCTTAACCATAATGTGTTATTGTTTATTTATATCATAAGGTGTACAATATTTTCATGAATGAATGAAATCCTCAGATACATCATACTCAGTGCGTAGATATTTCAGGATACCTAGTAGTGGTTAGAGGCAGGTTGAAAACCCATCGGCGCTCATTGGAACACTAACTGATGGCACATTATATTTGTTTGGTTCTTATAAGTACTTATAATATGATTAACATTGTATAACCCTATATGGGCAACATTAATACCCAATCTAGTATGCCCTGTGGTATAGCATACTAATATCCTCCGCCGGACAAAGTTGGGAAGCTGTTGATATAATTACTAAAGACCGTAAACAATTAATAAAAAAAAAAAACAAAAAAAAACAAGATAATGCTAGATTGTTAGATATAGATATTAGGTATTATATTATATCAAAATAATGTTTAATTTGAATTTTATGTTTATTTTTCACATTTTTAGTATGGCAACACCGTTATTCTTTTAAATAGTTCTCTCCATCCTAAGGTTGTCTAGAAGAAATCGCTTTCAGCGATAAAACCGCCCCTTGTGCATTTTTTTTTGTAGTTCTTTTATTATGTTTCCGTGTTTATACTGTAAATTGGTGTTATGCACAATAAAGAGTTTATCTATCTATCTAGATTGAAAATTAAATTGCCATTCATTATATAAAGTTGACTAAGGAATATGTGTTCAAAATTTTACGCACGTCTACAATAATATCAAAAAAGCTTGAGCAAAGACTTGGATCTGTTTAGATGAAAGAAAAGTTTGTCTAGAAACTTATCACGAACGGGTCTTAAGCCCGAATTCATAGTCAAATAGGGGCTCCCCTAGGGGACTATTCAGGCGCTATGTGAAAATTCAAGCGCGAATTTAACTTTTATGCACCCAGACATAAGACGAATGCTGAAGATAGATTTTGGGGACTGTTCAACCCCTGACTGTGAATTCAGGCTTTAGTTTGATCCTTAAGGCCCGATCAAACTGAGGAAATGACAATTAATAAAAAAACTTAAAAAAAAATAGAGTGTGAGTTTGAAGACCTGCAGTAATGTCGGCGGTCTGACGTCGAGGGCGGAGGCGCGCGGCGGAGCGCCGTTGATCTCCAGGATCCTGTCTCCGATGTGAAGCGTCACCACACCGCAAGACGAGTCCAACCTGGACATCCAGACAACATTAACATAAACACAATCTTATTTTAAGTAAACTTCAAGTTCATACCAAAACTATACACAGCTAGTTTTAAAATAATAAATAATAATAATGCAGTACATTCCCATACAGCATCAACTGATCCCAAAGTAAGCAGAGCTTGTGTTATGGGAACTACGTGACTCATATACTACTTAAGAGATTTTCATAGATGTATTGACAAGGGAATGTCATTATATTTATTTCTTTAGACTTTTTTAAACATCTTCTCTTGTCATCCGTGAAATTACTAGATACATTTTCGCACGGTGTAAAAATGGACTACTTAAGTGACTTGTGCGTGTTTAGCACACAATGCTATATTGCTTTTTTTACAATTGAAACAATTGCTTGTATTTTATTGATAGCGAATTGATTTATGATTGCTTTGTTCGGAACATATCGAATACCATAAGGAAAATTCGACTCCAAAACGTAACATGAAACAATAGGTAAGTATGTAGTAATAAAAGCTACTACAGTTGAACCTCTTTCTATAGCGTGTGTAACTACCTAATATAATTGACAGTTTATTTATCTTTGTGGGTCTGTCTGTCGTCATCTATACTAATATTATGAGGAAAGATTTTTTGTTTGTTTGTTTGTAACGAATAGGCTCCGAAACTACTGGACCGATTTTAACCGTTTTTCACCAATAGAAAGCCAAATTAACGGGAAGTAACATAGGCTATAATTTATTTAAAAAAAAATAGAGATCCTTAAGAAAATTTCAATAATGTAACCCAAAGTAGCAAAATTTTGCCTATAAAATTCATTATTTGGCGTGCGCTGAGAAAACTATTGATGATACATAAAAATTATGTACTACATGATTAAAGTACTCATTATTACCTACAAAAAAGTCCGCGAGGGAATATATCTTACTATCATAGTTAAATCACAATAGCAGCTTTTGTGTTCTAAAATTTAATTAGATCGCCGATATAAAAAAATCTTGGTTAAATTCGTATCGTAGTATCAGTTATTATTCAAATAAATAGTTTTATCATCAAGGGTATTTATGTAGCAGTAAAATACTTTACTGTTACTTGTCATCCCGATATTCCCGAGGAATCGAAACTTACGCGGGTGAAACCGCGGGGCGCAGCTTGTAATAAATATAAAAGAAACTTCTTGATTCAGTGGCCATTTATATTTTGTATGAAAACTGATTACTGCGAGATCCCTCCTAAAATGTTTTTTAGACCCCATGAAGAAAAATCTACTATTATTTATAAATGCGAAAGTACGGCTCATTGAATGTTTGTTGATAATATTCTCCATAACAGCTAAATCAATTAGGACGAAATTTGGAATCTATATTGGTCATGACTTATATTAACATAGGCTTCTTTTTATCCTGGTACCATGCGGGCGAGGCCGTGTGCAATATTAACTAAATCAGTTATGTAGCTTTTTTAAAAATCTTAAAAAAACACTTTAGAATTACTTTATGCGGATGATATTTTGTCTTGATGCTTGCTCGGAACATCAATTCATGTCTGCTATTTGACTTTGGGCATTTAAGCAGTTTAAACATAATGGGGCTTTATGACAATCAAGATGAACCCATAGCGGAACATGTTTAAAGAACTTTAGATACAATAAATCACAACAAATATACATATATTATGTCGACCTCTGTGGCGCTGTAGGGGAAGGCCCGCCTGAGACGCAGAAGGTTGCGGATTCGATCCCCGCCGCGGGACAAATGTTTGTATCTGCAAATACTTTTCTCAGGTCTGGGTGTTTTTGTAGATCTGTAATTTGTCTCGGTTCTGGGTGTTTTCAATGTATAAAAAGTATATAAGTAGTATCAGTCATTTAGTTCCCATAATACCAGCTCTGTTTAGTTTGGATTTAGATGATGCTGTGTGAAAAATGACCAGCATTATTTAAACTTAATTATTAAGTAGATACCTTATCAACTCCTAGACTTGCGATGCTGAAAATACCGACGTGCAACATACACTTAAACGCTATCATTCAACTTAAACTACAACACTAGGCACACATAAACCAAGCACCAAATTAAGGCGAAAATTAAATATCACTCGTAAAATAACTAAAAACACTTGTGTGGTGTTTTATTTAGTCGAAAATAGTAAATTACACACAGTTCACAAGATGCAACCAAAACTATTTTGCATAACACCGAAGTACTCGTATGAGCACGAAACGTGCGATGTCCACTGAAACTTGTAAGCACTGACTCTGATTCATTGCAGGGCAGGAATGCGGGAATGCCGAGCCTAAGTCATGTAACAATGGAATGCGCTCATTGAGTTGCGATAAGCTGTGGTCGCATTGATGGCGGCTTGCTACGATACATGTGGCCTAACTGCAAGCGGCTTGACAGATAGTAGGAGCCAAGACTCGCTGCCGATGCGGCCAAAAACTCAGTTTGCTAGTAAAAGGCAGGTGCGATATGAAGGCCGCATTGAAGGCGGCTTGCTACGATACATGTGGCCTCACTGCAAGCGGCTTGACAGATAGTAGGAGCCAAGACTCGCTACCGATGCAGCCGTAAATCAGTTTGCTAGTAATAGGCAGGTGCGATATGAAGGCCGCATTGAAGACGGCTTGCTACGATACATGTGGCCTCACTGCAAGCGGCTTGACAGATAGTAGGAGACAAGACTCGCTGCCGATGCGGCCAAAAACTCAGTTTGCTAGTAATAGGCAGGTGCTATTATGAAGGCCGCAGGCGGCTTGCTACGATACATGTGGCCTTACTGCAAGCAGCTTGGCAGATAGACCATCTTGACCGACTTGGTAGGACTCAAAAACATAACTCTGTTTGCTAGTAATGGGCTGGTGCGATATGGATTATCGGTGATTCAGATAGTCGGGAACAGGGTCATGAACTTTTAACGCGACTCCACTTGCATTTTCGATATTCAAGCAGCAGGTGAGTATACCTGCTGCTTGAATATCGACTGATTTGTTTGTGAAGCACTGGTAGCGAGTATTGGGCCCTAGTAAAGGTGAGAGGCTGCTAGGCGTCTAGCTTAGCGTTAAAAAGAAATACGAGCAAACAGACGACAGCACATTCGACAGGGGCGTTTGTAGAAAATTACAGAATAAGAAAAAAGAGACATCTGATTTGAAATGTGTATTTCAATCTGTTTGACTGACTGATAAATGTTAACCTAAACTTAAGGGACAACAAGACAGACAATAAATTATAACATATCAAAAATGTCGACCAGCTTCGATCTCATCGAATCGTGAATTCTTCACGAATTTTTTTGATATTATAAATTCTTGACTGGTTGAATCTCCACACAGAATAAGCCATAAGTCCAGATACCTAGAAGGGTATATTTCTTTGGTGTGTGATGCATAAGGTAATAAATTTTCGAAATTCAACCCTTAAAAGAAGGCAGCGCGAAGATGAAATTTGTATAGAAACACCTCTACACGAAATCGCGTCCCATCACTAGTAAAGAAAATAGCCTATAGAAAATATGTGTTGTGTAATTGTATATCGGAATCCTAGTGAGTGAGGTGCGGTCTCACTGACTTTTACGTTAGGGTAAAAACAAGCGTCTTGTGACGTCAGCATTATTGACGAACCAAATGTTTGACACATTCACTGAAACCGCGGCAAAACAAACATGACGACGGAACAAAGAAATAGATGGGGCGCGAATTCTTTCGAGATGATTCTAAATATTTGAGTAAATAAGCAACCTGGCTCTTCTGTATCGACGCTTTATCATCCAGCGTGGTAATTTTTTGAGGACGCTTCGGCCCGTAGTGTTTCGGATATTTTTTTGTAAATAAATTAATTTATTTATTATTATTAAAGCCTATATGTGCGGGAAAAGGAAATGAGATAAAATACAAAACGAAATGTTACACTTAATGTAAAGGAACTAAAACGGAGATGGACAGGACGATATACAGTCAGGGGAAAGAAGAAATGGAGTAAAACGTTGATTAATTGGTTCCTAAAATACAATAAACGAAAGAGGGGGAGACAGTTCAAAAGGTGGGAGGAGCGAGCTAAAGAATACTGCAGGAAAAGGAAAGCGAGAGATAGAGAGGAATGGAAGAGGTTGGAGGAGGCCTTTGCTATCACCCCATGTTTATATCAGTCGCCATCCACTAAATTATGTTTTTTGTGTATATGAACAAAAGGGCTCTTGGTGTTAACTTCGGCTCCACTAATGCCTGCAGAGGCTCCAGGCATAAGTCTGAGATTTTAAATTAATAATAATGACATAATGCTGGCCATTTTTCACACATCATCTAGGCCGAAAGTAAGCAGAGCTTTTGATATGGGAACTACATGACTGATATACCACTTATATCCTTTTTTTTTGTAAATACATAGAAAACACCCAGACCCTAGACAAACATTTGCTAATAATATAAACATTTGTCCCGCAGCGGGAGTCGAAACCGCAACCTTCTGCGTCTCACACACTTTTATGATTTTAGTCAGGTAAGTAGAATTAAATGTATTTATAGTTAATTAATGATATGATGAAGTAGGTATTGACACGTTATCAACGCCAACATAAAATTACGAGTGGCTCGTTGTTAGTCACCACGGCGAGACAGCCGCGGAAACTGACTCAGAGCAGCTGAACTAAACTAAATGATCACGTATGCTACGACAGCATCTCAATTATTGCTTTTAAAGTCTTGCCTACGATTAGTATACGAGTGTCCCAATGAATTTCAACAGTTCGTTATTTCGACACGTCGCTTACTTCGAAAAAACATATGAATGAATAAATGAATGATATTTATTTGCAAGAATATAGGTACATTAATATAATTACATAGGTATAGTCAGCTCATCTATATTCGACATTTTATTGCAAATTTTTACATATAAGTATGTAAATACCTAGTTACAATTAAATTTATAGATTTATTAAATATGTCAAATTTAGAACTATATAAAATTTACTAGAATTGAAATACTTAGTCTTACCATTAAAATGTCATGCAAGCTTATTATTGAGATAGGTAGTCATTAATTGAATAAAACATCTGTTGTAAAGCCAATCTCCAAAATCTGACGATCTCTGTGGCGGAGTGGGCGAAGGTCCGCCTGAGACGCAGAAGGTTGCGGGTTCGATTCCTGTCACGGGACGAATGTTTGTAAGATCTGCAAATATTTGTTCCGGGTCTGGGTGTTTTTCTATGTATAATATGTATGTATTTACAAAAAAAAAAGTATATTAGTAGTATATCAGTCATGTAGTTTCCATAATACAAGCTCTGCTTAGTTTGGGGCTAGATATCTATTCCTATCCTTAGACAGGTACATAGATGGTGTTTATATCCTTTATGATTGGGTTGGTATGATTGAACACCATCTATGTACCTACCATGTGAAAGCAATAAATGTATTGAGTATTGAGTTACTTTTTCTTTTTAAATACTACTTAAGCGAACGCGCATACAGCCCTGTTGGTGAGCGGTTACCGTAACTTATGTAGCTATGCTTGCAATACCAGAGGTACAACAGCTCAATTATTAAATAGAATATAATAGAAAGTGATTTATTTGGCAACAACAAAACACAGAAAGGTAAGGAAAACAATAAAAAATTAATAGACACTACAGGGTGTAAAAAGACGACTACCAAAAACAAGGCGGTTGCAATCAGACCATGATTCTGAATATATTTAGCGAAAAAAAAACGCTAAATGAATGTTGACCTATCTACGTCCTTTTCATTTTTTTTCTAGTTACATACACATAGTACAACATAATAAGTCCATATCTATCTAATTATTTAATTTATAAAAGCAAAAAACAAATAAAATAAAAAAAACAGCAATGTACGCGCAGCAAGCAGATTCCGCCCGTACTACAGAAACAGCTGATCTCGCCCGCGGTCATTGATCGAGCGTACATTGCTGGCTGCCGAAATAAATAAAAATCTTGAAACATTTTTTTCTCCGGCTATATTTTTTTTTTGGACAACTGTTTTTTTGGTTGGCAAAACCCAACCAAAAAAACAGTTGTCCAAAAAAAAAATATAGCCGGAGAAAAAAATGTGCTTTACCACACCTTTCGTTTTCGGTAGTCGTCTTTTTACTCCCTGTATAAATACCTAAGATTTTAACAAAAACACAGTGACAAAGAGAAGATTTTCGGGGCAAACAGGTATCTCCGCCTCTCTTGCTTTCAAAGTCTTGCCTACCATTAGTTACTCTTTCGTTTTAAAACAACTGAAGTAGCAAACGAGCATACGGCCCTGTTGGTGAGCGGTTACCGTAACCTATGGACGCTTGCAACAACAGAATTCGACCCTCAGGCATAACGGATGCAAAGTCTCATGCGTCTGTAATTTCGTCAGTTCAATTTCACTCCGCGCTACTTTTTATAAAAAAAATATAAATAAAGAAAGAAAGAAAGAAAATATTTATTTAACACGACATAATATATATATATATAACAAACTTTGGAAGTAAGGATGGTGGGATAACTTGTGGGAATACATAATAATAATAATTTATGCTTGGACAACCTACTTATAAGTAATACCTATAACTGAAACAGAAACGCCCCACGCACCTTACTGCCTAATCCATCTACCTAGACAGTTTTTTGTCGCACCAAAAAGGTATCAGCTCAGCATAATGCTAAGTAGGTGGCTACCTACTTAGCGCTGGTAAATACAGCATGTAACAACGATTATGCTATATAACACTGTGATATCTAGTGAACGCCAATATTATAAGAGAATGCTTCGTGAAGCGATTGAAATAAAGAAATACCCAAATTTTAACCGTGAAGACGCCTATAGACTCCTAGAATAGATACATAGATATTTAGATAAAATACTTTATTTGCACCTTCAGACACACATACAAATTACAACATTTATAGAGTACACCAGTAAAAAAAAAACAATAATAAAGAACAGTTAACAATTATCAATAATATAATTAAAATCTAGATAAAATGTATATGTGTGTTGCAGTACGTCAAAAAGGCCTTGGCTCAGCGTGCAGTTTAAGAAGCAAAAACACTGATTTTCAGCCATGACCTATTGAGAGCCAGCAGGAGTGTCCGTGATAAATAGATGTTCGCGTCAAGATCCATTGATATCCTCACATACTTGCGGATAGAGGATCTGATAGATAAGTCAGAGACACGTCCGAACTTTTAGCGCATTTTGCATAGTACTCGTAATTAGCAAGCCTATCGCCGCTTATTGGAATACTAACTATAACTTCTCTTACTTAAAAAGACCTGTTAAAAAATTATAGAAGCAGGATGTTATACATCCAACCACTCGTGACTGCTGAGTGGTTGGATGTTATACATCCTGCTTACATACATAGTTCTTACCCCACACTATGATTCCTTGTATCATGAGTATCAGTAACTATGAGTATCCTGGTACCACAACAACCAGACACAGGAAAAATATCTGCGGGAACCAAACCCGATCGTATCGAACAATATAACAGGATTAAAATTACCATAGGCTACAAGGTTATAGCTAGTATAGTACGATGACTTACCTATTATATATGTGGTTAAATTAAGTTAAAAACGAAAGAAGGAAAAAAAATATCATGTATTATGACGACTACCTAATCATGCGGACACTATAGTAAGCAACATATTTCACAAAATAAAGCCAGGCAAGTGCGAGTGAACTCGCGCACGAAGGGTTCCGTACCACCGTACAATATAAAAATGAATTCTGTTGGAACTTAAGATACTATTGCATCCTCTATGTGGAGTAAACTTAATAGAATAGATGTGCGTAAGAACATACCTTAGTGGTTATGTCAAGACTCTACAGTCTGTGCTCTCCATTGAATGTGTCAGGTCGAGTTATATTTTATAAATATTTATCTCTAACTCCAAAGCAAATCCTTTTTTACTTTACTATAATTCCATCAAATTCTTTGATAAACAGCAAGACTTGTATTTCCATCATCGATTTGAGCGTCTCTTTCAGTGACTTGTTGCAAAAATAACTATCTCAAAACCATCAATTTATCTGAGAAGCGGCTGAGCGGATTTTAATGCGGTTTATGCATTCGCACTGAGATACGTTTTATCGCTACACGTCACGTAAAGGTGGCGCTGAAATCTATGACGAAAACAAACGTCTTGAATTTTCAAATTTTGAAAATATTTACTTGTTTTGTACGGGAACTCAAGGGGATTTAGATGTATTACATGGACATTAGATTTGGCTTTCTTTATTTTTCCTGCCATTGTCTCACATTATATACGCGGGGTCGGCACAAACTATATACTTCACCCACGTATATAAGCCACCATGATAAATGTCCTGTAAGAGACAGGAAGACAGACAGACGGACGAGGCGAAGGTTTTGTACTACGGTCCCATTGGCACTCGTTGTGTACGGAACCCTAAAAACCACATGCAAAACACAAGTACAAAATGCACATAATGATAAGTTAGTACCTATAGCATGTGAGTTGTATGCAGACAGAAAACGCAGCCCGGAGCAACGCTCGAGCGACGCCCGAGAATTTCCCGCTGCATTCTGAACTGTCCCATACATTTTAGAGTTATTAACTGAAACCTTTCAGCCGGGCGAAACGTTTGGCAGAAGTAAATAATATTAAAACTCGTTATAAATGCGAAAGTATGAATGTATGTTCACTTTTCATATTGTAAAAACGGGAATTTTCACGTACTGCGACTTTCTCCTACCGCGTCGCGCCGTGCACGTCGCAACCACTCACCCTGATGAAGACTCTCGGAATGAGTCGAAACTTAGTCGGTGCCTTCACCGATAGTGCAGTACGTGAAAATTCCCGTTTTTACAATATGAATAGTCAAGTTCACGATAGTTTTTGGAGTATGTTCACTTTGTGAAATGTATTTTTGAAACTTTCGCGATCAGTTCACATTATTATACATGTATATGTTGTATGTATGTTTATTACGGGTCGTCGGGTTAAATTTCGGAATAATAATTAAAAATATAAACGGGATACCAACCCGTAAAAAACTTATAATTTGTGGATTTTGGCTAGATTTTTTGTGAAGGCTGAACCGATTTGGATGAGAACTAGTATCGTTCTTAGCCTAGAATAACGAATAGACAATTTTTATTCGAGTACGACCGTAGACAGAAGCTAAAGAAATCAGAAATAATCAGTGATAAACGTGTGGGTGGCTATTGAAAATTTAACAGAACAGATATTATTATTCACGATTCTAAAGCTATTTTTACCCTCGTATGATAAAACTTATTTCATTTTAAAATAACCAGTCTATGGTAACTCCCAGTAAGTACAAATAATGATAAATTAATTATTAATAACAACGACGTTTTTAGTTTGGTATTTGATATACAATAAACATAAATTTTCCTATATAGTATAACTAGCTTCTGCACACGGGTTCGCCCGCGTGGTACCCGGATAAAAAATAGCCTATGTGTTATTCTGATGTATAAGCTATATTACTGTAAAGTTTCATCAAAATCCGTTCAGTAGTTTTAGCGTGAAAGAGTAACAAACATTCATCCTCACAAACTTTCGCGTTTATAATATTAGTAGGATTCTATCTGAGTTATGTTAATCCTAGAGGGAAAATGGCTCGGGCATTTATGTGGTAAATGCCACGGTCGCCCTCGCCTCCCAGCCTACCGCGCCGCATCGCCCTTCCACGCTAGTACTTTTTTGCTGGGCTCCTAAGGGTCCTTTCTCAAGAATTGGGCTATCAAATGCAAAAATAATTTTCCAAATCCGACCAGAAGATCCAGAGATTAGCGCGTTCAAACAAAAAAACAAAGAAACTCTCCAGCTTTATTATTCGTATATAGAATTAGAATATAGACGTAGTGGTTAATGAGCACTCACTCTGTGACGGTGAGCGTGGCGGGGTCGCGCGGATGCAGTGCGAGTACTCACTCTGTGACGGTGAGCGTGGCGGGGTCGCGCGGATGCAGTGCGAGTACTCACTCTGTGACGGTGAGCGTGGCGGGGTCGCGCGGATGCAGTGCGAGTACTCACTCTGTGACGGTGAGCGTGGCGGGGTCGCGCGGATGCAGTGCGAGTACTCACTCTGTGACGGTGAGCGTGGCGGGGTCGCGCGGATGCAGTGCGAGTACTCACTCTGTGACGGTGAGCGTGGCGGGGTCGCGCGGATGCAGTGCGAGTACTCACTCTGTGACGGTGAGCGTGGCGGGGTCGCGCGGATGCAGTGCGAGTACTCACTCTGTGACGGTGAGCGTGGCGGGGTCGCGCGGATGCAGTGCGAGTACTCACTCTGTGACGGTGAGCGTGGCGGGGTCGCGCGGATGCAGTGCGAGTACTCACTCTGTGACGGTGAGCGTGGCGGGGTCGCGCGGATGCAGTGCGAGTACTCACTCTGTGACGGTGAGCGTGGCGGGGTCGCGCGGATGCAGTGCGAGTACTCACTCTGTGACGGTGAGCGTGGCGGGGTCGCGCGGATGCAGTGCGAGTACTCACTCTGTGACGGTGAGCGTGGCGGGGTCGCGCGGATGCAGTGCGAGTACTCACTCTGTGACGGTGAGCGTGGCGGGGTCGCGCGGATGCAGTGCGAGTACTCACTCTGTGACGGTGAGCGTGGCGGGGTCGCGCGGATGCAGTGCGAGTACTCACTCTGTGACGGTGAGCGTGGCGGGGTCGCGCGGATGCAGTGCGAGTACTCACTCTGTGACGGTGAGCGTGGCGGGGTCGCGCGGATGCAGTGCGAGTACTCACTCTGTGACGGTGAGCGTGGCGGGGTCGCGCGGATGCAGTGCGAGTACTCACTCTGTGACGGTGAGCGTGGCGGGGTCGCGCGGATGCAGTGCGAGTACTCACTCTGTGACGGTGAGCGTGGCGGGGTCGCGCGGATGCAGTGCGAGTACTCACTCTGTGACGGTGAGCGTGGCGGGGTCGCGCGGATGCAGTGCGAGTACTCACTCTGTGACGGTGAGCGTGGCGGGGTCGCGCGGATGCAGTGCGAGTACTCACTCTGTGACGGTGAGCGTGGCGGGGTCGCGCGGATGCAGTGCGAGTACTCACTCTGTGACGGTGAGCGTGGCGGGGTCGCGCGGATGCAGTGCGAGTACTCACTCTGTGACGGTGAGCGTGGCGGGGTCGCGCGGATGCAGTGCGAGTACTCACTCTGTGACGGTGAGCGTGGCGGGGTCGCGCGGATGCAGTGCGAGTACTCACTCTGTGACGGTGAGCGTGGCGGGGTCGCGCGGATGCAGTGCGAGTACTCACTCTGTGACGGTGAGCGTGGCGGGGTCGCGCGGATGCAGTGCGAGTACTCACTCTGTGACGGTGAGCGTGGCGGGGTCGCGCGGATGCAGTGCGAGTACTCACTCTGTGACGGTGAGCGTGGCGGGGTCGCGCGGATGCAGTGCGAGTACTCACTCTGTGACGGTGAGCGTGGCGGGGTCGCGCGGATGCAGTGCGAGTACTCACTCTGTGACGGTGAGCGTGGCGGGGTCGCGCGGATGCAGTGCGAGTACTCACTCTGTGACGGTGAGCGTGGCGGGGTCGCGCGGATGCAGTGCGAGTACTCACTCTGTGACGGTGAGCGTGGCGGGGTCGCGCGGATGCAGTGCGAGTACTCACTCTGTGACGGTGAGCGTGGCGGGGTCGCGCGGATGCAGTGCGAGTACTCACTCTGTGACGGTGAGCGTGGCGGGGTCGCGCGGATGCAGTGCGAGTACTCACTCTGTGACGGTGAGCGTGGCGGGGTCGCGCGGCGAGGGCGCGGCGCGCACCGCGGAGGAAGGCACGCCGACCGCGCGGATGCAGTGTCCGCCGGACACGCTGCTGCTGTAGCACACACCGCTGCAAACACAACCATGTCATGTGTGAACAAACATAGAGTTATGTTTGAACAAACACAGAATTATGTGTAAACAAACATAAGGTCATGTGTGAACAAACACAGAGTCATGTGTGAACAAACAGAATCATATGTTAATAAAACAGAATCATATGTTAACGAACACAGAGTCATGTATGAACAAACACGGAGTCATGTGTGAACAAACACAGAATCATATGTTATCAAACACAGAGTCATGTGTGAACAATCACAAAGTCATGTGTGAACAAACACAGAATCATATGTTAACAAACACAGAATTATGAGTAAGCAAACATTAGGTCATGTGTGAACAAACACAGAATCATGTGTGAACAAACACAGAATCATATGTTAACAGACACTGAATTATTAAATATACATACAATCACACACTTTTAATTGTATTCCCCAAGTTAGACAACCTCAAATGTACCAAGAACTGTGAGGATACTAACAAGTAGTAGAATGCAAATCCAAATATTATACAATGCACATGCCCACATTTTGCATCGAAATTAGCATTCCAATTGACAGGTCGCCAGCCCTTCGTCGCTTATTGGAACATTAACCGATATCACATGCCTTCAAACTTTTGGTTCCAGGGCATGCCTGTTTCCGTGCAATGTTTTCTATAACTTTTTTGGTCACGCACATTTTTCGAATGGAAAAAGTCATTTATGCAAGGCTGGGTTCGAACTTACGACCTTCGGATCTGAATCGAGATACCGCTAGGGAACATGTATCTTACTAGGCATACAGAATTATATATGAAAAACACAGAATGACTCAAAGGACAGAAATTCGGGCAGACATACTTTTTATGTTATGTCGAAAAAGTCATTTATGATAAGGCTGGGTTTGAACCTACGACCTTAAGATCGGAAGACGAGCTACTGCTAGGAACACGTCTTTTACTAGACACACAGAATGACTCAAAGGACAGACATACTTTTTAATGTTATGTAGAAGCAACAGATTAACAGCAAAATTTGGGGCATTAGCGATGCTATACCTGCTCTGAGGGACTGTTTTTTTGTGACTTAAGTCAATACTCGTCTGATGTGGAGACTACTTACCAATACAATCTGGTCCTTTCCACCAGAGCATAGGGCTCAGAGTCCTCTATCGGAGCCCCGCACTCGCCACACGCGAAGCACTCAGGGTGGAAGCGATGAGAGCCCGCTGCCATCACGGGTCCCGTTATCACCTGCGAAAATAATAATAATTGCTTCATTCATTCATTCATTCATCGTTAGACTTATAAATAAAAATGATATTCAGTTCGTTGGTAAGTGCATCACTTGAGAACGGATTTGGCATTTTTTTTTGTTTTGAATCAGATAATATTGGTAATTTTTCACACAGCATCATCTAGCCCCAAATTAAGCAGAGCTTGTGTTATGGGAACCACATGACTCATATACTACTTATATTTTTGTTGTAAAAAAATAAATACATATTATACATAGAAAACGCCGAGACCCGAGACAAATTCATGCAGGTCATACAAACATTTGTCCCGCTGCGGGAATCGAACCCGCAACCTTCTGCGTCTCGGGCGGGCCTTCGCCCACTGCGTCACAGAGGACGTCGAATAAATATATGTTTACCAACCTGCGTACATTGCTGGCAGCTCTCACCGAAACGCGCCCAGTAGTCTGGCTGACAGAACAGAAGACCATTCTTCTCGAAGTACCAAGAAGACAACATCGTGTCACATACAGAGCACCTGCAAGTTTTATTTTAACATATAATTCTACTCCGTTTCTAGCCCTATTTGAAATTTTGAGAAAGAAAATACATCTATTTATTATACAGGGTGTCCCGGAATGTGTATATAATGCCGAAAGGAGGTCATTGACACCATGGAACATTGTTTGTTCTGCGACTTTTTGGATTTCTGCTGTTTTACTCGTACACCGTCGTCTTTTGATTCTATTTTATCCTGTCCATCCAAAGGTTGTCTGGAAGAGATCGCTTTTAGCGATAAGATCGCCCATTGTACCTTATATTATTATGAATTCCTGTGTTTTTGTATTTTGATTTGGTGTACAATATAGAGTTTATCTATCTATCTATTTAACACACACAATTACACAGAAAGGATATAGGTACAGACATATCTAAATATTTCGTTTCAATAGGTAGGTACCGTGGGATGTAGGCGCAATATACCTAGTCCTCTCCATGACGCGTGGGCCCAACAGGTCCTGTTTCAGCATTTATGCAGCTTCAAATCACTGGGATGTGGAGCTGCGCTTGTTTTCAGATGGTTTTGGAGGGTACATTTTGATATGTTCGAGTATTTACAGTAGGATTTAGGTATGTAGGACATATGTCGTATGTAGGTATAATGTCGTATGAAAGAACAAATCTTTTATTTTGTGGAGAAGAGGCATCATAATATGTTCTGTTACCATAAAATCAGCGTTCTAGGTACAGAACCCAAACAATTTATAAAACTAAAATTCTTCAGATAATATAAGTTTTTTTTTTCTAGAATACATGTTCATTTTCAGGCCAGTACCTGTGGCAACTCGTACATTGGCCTCTTCCCCATAGTTTTCGCCTACTCTTTCTAAGCAAGCTTCTACTTATGCTAAGATTTCATATTTCCACATGCCCCCTTTCACATTCTAGTTCAGTCCACCCAAAGGTTGCCTGTACAACCTCTTAGCAATAAGCCCACCCATTGTACCACTGCTTATTTGGTTAGATATTTTGTATGCTGTGATTCTTGATCTGTTATTATCATCATCAACAGGCTGTAGAAGTCCACTGTTGAACAGAGGCCTCCCTTAAGTGCCTTGGCGGTCAATCTCGGCCACCTAAATTTTTTTTTTTCTGCTTTTTTAAGAACTTTCGTCAATTTTCGACGATGTCAGTTCTATTGTACCCTCGTAGACTACAATAAACATATTTATGAACCAGCTCGTATATGGACCGGTAGAGCATGATTGCTGCACTTGAAGTTTGCGCAGCTAACATGCCCTGAAACAGGCCCATGTCGATTTGGTGAACCTTAAAATTCCTAATCATATTCTCTCTCATCGATGCACTCCGGACACACTCCTCTAAAAGGTGGTATACGTCTTCCTTAACTCCACAGGCTTCACAGTTGGGACTATTTACTTTCTTCATTAGAAATTTGAAACTATTCAGTGGCATATGTCCGGAGCGCAGTCTATGCGAAATTACAATATATTTCCTATCTAAATTAATGTCGGCAAACCATGGAATATGGGGTGGCTCGCTTTGTATTGTTCGATACCAAATACCTTTCTCTCGAGAAGCAATATCAAAATACTCTTTCCACGTATCTCTGATAGACCTTTTATATTTATATAGAATCTCTGAATATTCAGGTTTCATGAACACTTGAGTACCGTTTGATATTGCCTCTCGAGCCAGTGTGTCTGCCACCTCATTACCCTGTATGCCGACATGCGACGGGATCCACTGCATTTTCAGAGACGCCCCCCCAGATATCAGCACCAGGACTTTCTTTAATATTTTGTAGGCAATCGAAGTACCTCTGTGGCCAAAGGTGCAACGAGCCACATGCTCTAAGGCACTTCTGGTGTCTGTCAGAATAATCGCCTTCTTGATTCCTGTACTAATAATGTGGGAGAGCACCTCTGAAATGACATAAAGCTCCAAAGTCATAATATTGCTAAACTTATTTACAAATTTATAGGTTTCTCTGACATTGGCCACCTACATCCACTAATTTATCCAAACCTTAAAGATGGCATCAGTCCTTTGGGTGATCTGGTATAGGTATGCAATAGTTATATATATTTTTTTGTTCTTGTTTAATCCACAATCAGTTGGTGGACTATAAGCAGATTGGTTAGAAAACAAATGGCGCTTAGGATTCTGATTCATTAGTCGTTCTTCCCTTTACTTATGCAGTATATCCAACGTCCTCTTCAGTTATGAAATTAAATATTTTGGGCAACATCATGAACGGTATGTTCAGAGACTAACATACATATTATAATAATAGTATGCAGTGATCTTTTTTTTTTTATGCAACTTAAATGGCAAACTAGCATACAACCCACCTGTTGTAAACAATTACCGTTACCGATGGATGCTTGCAAATGTATTGCTCGTGCGTTGTCAACCCTGAGACATAACAGGTGGAAAGTCACATGTACCTGTAATTTCACGGGCACCCATACCCTTCGAACGGGAGTTTAGCAATGCAAACATTACTACTTAGGCAGAAGGTATGATGGTAGTACTATGTTATCTATCTTACCTAAAACAGTCTTTATGCCAGTCTTGTCCGAGAGCAGATACATAATCATGGTCGCCAAAGTCGTTCAAGCACCCCGCACACTTTGGGGACTCTGAAAATGAAAACCAAAAAATAATTTAATTAACATTGAGAAACAGCACCTGCCTAATATAAGCCTTATAGGATTTTTGAAAAATATTATGGGAATATTTGATTTGCTGATTGGGTAGGGTCAAACTGCACAGAACAATAATACTCTATAGAGGAACTGGTATACATTTTATCTAATGAGATGGTAAGAAGGAAATTATTAAACATAATCTTTATTCAAAATGGGATATTTATCATGGTTTGTGAGTTTGAATGTTTCTTGATATTTAACACAATCGATAAAGGGAGGTAATCATGGTAGGTACATGCTTAGGTACATGTCTCGGTACGGATGGATGTTAGCAGTAAATTAATTGATCTTTCCTCTTTCTTATGATTCATTTAAACCTCCTGTAATCTTTCATACAGTGCATTCCATCCACAAGCTACCGGGCTCAAAGGAAGATTCTCATCGCTAATTAGCGGTAAGATTGCATATTGTACAACACTCAATTTTAAGTACTTATCCAAGCTGCTATCAATCGATTTATCCACATCTAGTAGTTATTGAACATGATTTGGATACTACATGTTATTATGTCAAGTTAAACGATTTTGGAAATAGTAGAAATCCTTCAACTTCCATCTAATTCTACATGCGGAAGTGCGGATATTCATAACAAAACATTGTAGATTTATTTCAACCTAATTATCCTTTTTTGCGTAAACTTGGTGTTTTGAATAGTGCGTATGGGATTCACAAGACTTGGAAAAATTTGATAGTACCTATTTAGCAATGATTAAACACCATCAAAAGATTCACAAAAAACATGTATCGCCCACACAAAACATTCGATGACAAATAATGCAGGAAAATATCTAAAATTAACACGAGACGGTGGATAGGTAAATCTTACCTTTGGCGATTGATCCCTCCATTTCATTTCAAACTGTTATGTTTCATTTAATTTTATTAAGTATTCGCAGAAAAACATATTCGCTTACGATTTGAAAGCAAGTAAACGACTAGTGTTGCGAATTAGTTTTGAAGAAAAGTCTCGTGTCGATAATATTTTGTCAAGTGACGACGTTATTTTTCTAGAAATCCTAGTTAAAAATATTTTCAGAAACCAAATTATTAACCTATTTAATATATTATTTATTTATATGTATGACATAAAAATTAATAAATCAATAATGATGGAAATTTTCACACAACAGCTACTAGCCCCAATATAAGTAGAGCTTACTTGTGTTATGGGAACTAAGAATGCATGACCGTTAGTTATACTAGGTACTTGTATTCATTTTTTTGTTAATCCATATTTATTTTACATAGAAAATAGCCAGAACCGATACAAATTTGTACATTATTCATTTCATAATAGTGGTGGGTCCTCAGCACCGTTCTGTTCAATTCCACGCCATGTGTATTTGCATGTATCTACAGTGTGTGTGTGTGTGTGTGTTTTAGTAGAATTATTCAAATTAGGTACCTACCTATTAAAATTATTATGTTAGAGAAAATTGTGTCAACAAAAACTAGGTACCTACTACCTACTAGATTGATCTTGATCTAACAATAAGAACTTACATATAAATATTATGATTAGCTTGGTACCTACTTACTATTCCAAAACGGTACCAACTTACTATTCAGCCGTTCATTACCAAAATTCAAACATCCAAAAATCTGACTGATAGATACCGGCTTCGTAGGTACCTACCTACCTCCTACCTAAAGTAGATAACGTTAATTAATTGGTTCGGTAAATATAGATAGTTGGATAGGTATACAGCTGTCTTGTCTATTTGCACCATTCCTAGTTGACTGTGGCTTGTAGATAACTTACTATTTTCTAACAAACATTGTGATACCTAGCCAACTTACCTATTTTCGCATAGTTATGAAAAATTACCATTCTATGGCCAATTGCTCCATTTATTTTCGTACAAGAATGTTTCTGCCTCTTCCTCAATACAAAAGTGACCACACAACACAATTGAGTAGAGTAGGGTAGGTACATGCTCGCCGACACACAACACGTGCAGCATGCTGCCTCACACATAGCACTCCACTCCATTACCATACCACACAACATGCACAGTGCACACTGTGTTCCCAAGACTGCCTCACTCAACTACGTTCAGAAACTGCCTCGTTGCGTCGCTTCAATTGTGGTACCACAGTGGTACCACGATACTCGTTTTCAAACAGTGTGCTACTCATGACTATTTCATAATGATATTGTAAACTATACACAGACTAACACATTTACCATACAAACAAAGATACTCATACCCTATAAACTCACATTCCCCACTCACACACGCGCAAACCCCACTCACCCCACAGACAACACTCTCAAAAATACACTAACACATACCTACTACCACCCAAAGCGTACCAACCAACCTACCCTACTTTTTCTCTCTAAATGATTTGTAAGGGGCATGTTTATGATTATCTTATGCTCGTTTGCACTGTACCAAAGCATGTGCATAAGCTTTTCTGACTATTGTGCAGACGGGTATCATGTTTTTTTTGTATCTAACGTAAGCCTCCTTATGTCATAAGGGCGCTGGAAAATGCGACACAGTTTTTACTTCTGCATTTTTCAGCATTCCTTTTGTATATTATGTTCTCTTGTGAAAAAATGTTACAAATAAATAAAAAATACTTGCAGATCATACAAACATTTGTCCCGCGGCGGGAATCGGACCCGCAACCTTCTGCGTCTCAGATGGGCCTTCGCCCATTACGCCACAGTGGTCGTCATATATTTATATTGTCCTTTTAAGTTTTACAAGTACCTACAGTAGGTATATATTGAAAACTATTTACGTACATAATGATCGGACTCTAAATTTTGCTGACCATCGATAACGGGGATGATGTTTTGGAGAACAACATCACTATATATTAGAAAATATTAGGTCATGCTTGTTTGACGTTGACATTTGTTATAATGTTGCTATGAGCGAAAACAATATAGTGAAGTCTAGGTGACCCAGAGCGGCCCGTCTGGACGACTTCGCAGAGCAGGGTACTCTATTTCCTATATTAAAAAGTACACTGTGGTGCTCTAGAAAACTAAGAACATGAAGAAACCGGTTTTTTTTTGTCTAGTAAGTAGTTTTCGTAAAAGTCCTTTCATCATGAAAACTGCGCATGCCCGCACAGGCAGACTGCCAAACGCAGCGTGTTAGGATGATAGATAGTGATGCCGATGTGTGGTGGGCATGGGAAGTCAAAGTATCAATCTGTTTTTTTTTATTCACTGGTTTGAATCGTTTAACATTCGTCGACGAGTGACTTTCGGATACAGAATGGTGGTTTGGTAATTACTAATCAACTATATAATAATAATAATAATATTGTTTTTCTAACCTATTCATTGAAAACAAATAATTTTCTCGCTTTTTATCTGCGACAACTTAAGCAGGTATATACTACTATAATAGGTACCTACTAAAAAAAAATCCGGTTAAAATAAAATAAAATTATATACAATATTCTGCATATTTTTATTAAACCAACTGTAATAATAATTAAAAATCATTTTCATGCCTTGTCAACATTTTTAACCTTGACCTTCTTCTTCAGAGTGTTGTTAACATTAACCTTGACCTTGACTTTGATGATCAGCTTCTTCAGAAGTTCGGATACCTCAGGGTCTTCTTCTTCGCTTGAACTATCTTCTTCTTCAGTTTCCTCTTCTGGTTGTGGGGTGGTTGGCGGTGCAGGTGGTCGGGCTGTAGTTGGTTTAGAGGTTGGTTCAGAGCTTGGCGGCCAAGTTTGAGGCCAAGTAACAGGCCAAGTAGTTTGAGGAGGTGAAGCGGTAGTCCAAGTAGGAGTCACCGTAGTTTGAGGTTCAGTTTCCATAGAGAAAGGAGGTTCAGTGGTTTGCCAAGTTGGAGGCCAAGTAGTTTGAGGAGGTGAAGTGGTAGTCCAAGTTGGAGTCACCGTAGTTTGGGGTTCAGTTTCAGTAGCGAGAGGAGGTTCAGTGGTTTGCCAAGTTGGAGGCAAAGTGTCAGGATCTGTAGTTTGAGGAGGCGCATCCGTTTGAGTCGTAGGTTCTTCGGGCTGAGGAGTTGTAGGCTCTCTCTCATCCAAGTTCTCAAAATCAATGCCAGTGACTTGTTGTAGCCAGGGCAGGAAAGGTCCGGGACGGATAAATCCTGTAATCAAAAATACTTTTTTATAGGTGTAATATAGAGGAACTCTAACACAAGCTAAATGTGACGTGAAGTTAAAGACGCGACGATACCATATCTTTTTGTGACCGGATTGTAGAAAGGCCTTGTTTAATTAAAAAAAAAAGTGCAGTTATTTTTCGCTACCTGGCAACATTCGTTTTGAAACTTTAAGATCTTTGGTTCAAACAGTTTAACTTCTACTACTCGTCGCTAGATGTCACTAATTCACGTAGTTTAGTTGTAACTTGATCTGATACAGATGTCGCTAGTAGACTTGTAGTTTGAAATAAAGGTTTCTTACCAGCTGGCAGACCAGAGTGGCAGCCGTAGTCTCCGCCGGCGACAAAGGAGGCGATGCCGACGAGCACCGGGACTCCGTCACTGCCCAAGTGCACAAGCGGCCCACCGCTGTCACCCTGGACAATTGTTAACGGATTAGTTATCTCACAACTCTATTTATTTGTTGCTGGTATAATAAAGCTGGTCATTTTTCAGACAGCGTCATGTAGCGCCAAACTAAGCAGTTTTGACTTTGACTTTGACTACAGTACTCGTTGTTCCTGATATCCATGACACAGGGATTATAATATCTTCTCACCTGGCAGGTAGACTGTGAAGTGACGTTGTAGAACCCTGCGCAGATAGCGTTGGAGTTGATGATTGTTGTGCCGAAGATCTGTTCGCAGTTCCTGTTTGAGACCGCGCGAAGATACACCCAATTAAGGACCTCAGAGGTAGCACCTTTAAAAAAAAAGAACATTCAGTAGGTAGCTATATACCTTAACCTCTCATTCGTAATCCTTCACATTTATTTCATGTAGGTATATAGATGCTATCAGCTGTTTCCACTAATAATATTATATACTTACATCTATTTTTTATTTTATATAATTTTTCGTGATTATTTTTTGTGTGATAACCGTTTTTATATTTTATTTTAACTTATTATATATAATTTAACGCAAACCTTCTATGTAGAATACCTTTGAGGTTAGCAGGTAGAAAATTATTTTAGCATTAATCCCACCTTCTGAACAATCTTATTAAAATTTATTTGGACAATAAAGAATTACATAGATGGTGTTGATATGTTTTTTCAACCCTTATATGTAAATTATACATATCTTCCAAAACTTGGACCCAGGCATAACTTTTGAGAATTTTATTATAACTAATAGTTTTATTTACCTAGCTCTCATAATCTACTAAACTAATCTAAATCTAAATTCTCATTGTCAAAGCATTATAAAATACTAGCATCTGCCGATGGCTTCGCACGCGTGGTACCCATATGAAAAGTAGCCTATATGTTATTCTGATGTTTAAGCCATATTACAGTAAAGTTTCATCAAAATCTGTTCAGTAGTTTTTGCGTGAAAGAGTAATAAATTTCCATCCTCACAAAGTTTCACGTTTATAATAGTAATAGGATTTTTTCAAGCCAAAAAGCTGTTTTCGAATGTTGTTCTTCTGAGTAGTACTAATAAAAATGTCTTAACAATGAAGCCTTGTTAATATAGCCATATATTGTTGCCATATATTGTATTAACAATTGAAGCCCGAGTCCGTATCTGGCGACAAGCAGCAGCGACAGGCGACGTATTTTCTTTGTAAGTTGCTGTCGCTCAGGCACTGATTAATGAACAGTTGCTACGGTCGCTTGTCGCTGTCGCCTGTCGCAGCTGCTTGTCGCCGTCGACGGACTCAAGCCTTTACCGTTCGTCCAAGTCCTGCCGTAGCCGCTAGCGATGACCACCTCATTGTCATAGTTGCGGTAGGCCTCCGATGAGGATTGAAGGCGGATCGGCTGCAAGACACCTGGAAAAATTCAAGGTATTACCTAGATACTATCTATATATATATTTAAATATACATATATATTTATATATGTTTATTTATTGTTTGTAGTTTAAGTAATTAAAATATTAATTTATTTCTGTACACGAAACTGATTTGAAACTGTCAAATCAGTTTACGCGCCGCTTTTCTTCGTGTTTATAGTCAGCATGTTTTGATATCACGACTAAATTTGTATGAAAAACTTAAATCTGACTAATTTGACAGCACTAAAATTGTAGCTATCTCTTTCTTGCTTGCACTATCAGTAAAGAGAGCGACCGTTTAAATTTAGTTTAGTCAGTGTACTACAGAATCGAGGTCATTGTTAAACTTAATAATATGTAATAATATTATATAAATACTCAACATTATAACTAGTAGTACTTGATTAATTATGAAGTAGGTATGCTTATATTATAGTTAGACTTAGAAACTTACTGGTATACGTGACAGGCCTCTGCAGGTTTACGACGGAGATATCAGTTTACTTACTGGTATACGTGACAGGCCTCTGCAGGTTTACGACGGAGATATCAGTTTACTTACTGGTATACGTGACAGGCCTCTGCAGGTTTACGACGGAGATATCAGTTTACTTACTGGTATACGTGACAGGCCTCTGCAGGTTTACGACGGAGATATCAGTTTACTTACTGGTATACGTGACAGGCCTCTGCAGGTTTACGACGGAGATATCAGTTTACTTACTGGTATACGTGACAGGCCTCTGCAGGTTTACGACGGAGATATCAGTTTACTTACTGGTATACGTGACAGGCCTCTGCAGGTTTACGACGGAGATATCAGTTTACTTACTGGTATACGTGACAGGCCTCTGCAGGTTTACGACGGAGATATCAGTTTACTTACTGGTATACGTGACAGGCCTCTGCAGGTTTACGACGGAGGTATCAGTTTACTTACTGGTATAGATGACAGGCCTCTGCAGCTTTACGATGGAGATATCAGTTTACTTACTGGTATACGTGACAGGCCTCTGCAGGTTTACGACGGAGGTATCAGTTTACTTACTGGTATAGATGACAGGCCTCTGCAGCTTTACGATGGAGATATCAGTTTACTTACTGGTATACGTGACAGGCCTCTGCAGGTTTACGACGGAGGTATCAGTTTACTTACTGGTATAGATGACAGGCCTCTGCAGCTTTACGATGGAGATATCAGTTTACTTACTGGTATACGTGACAGGCCTCTGCAGGTTTACGACGGAGATATCAGTTTACTTACTGGTATAGATGACAGGCCTCTGCAGGTTTACGACGGAGATATCAGTTTACTTACTGGTATACGTGACAGGCCTCTGCAGGTTTACGACGGAGATATCAGTTTACTTACTGGTATAGATGACAGGCCTCTGCAGGTTTACGACGGAGATATCAGTTTACTTACTGGTATACGTGACAGGCCTCTGCAGGTTTACGACGGAGGTATCAGTTTAAATACTGGTCTAGGTGACAGGCCTCTGCAGGTTTACGACGGCGATATCAGTTTACTTACTGGTATAGGTGACAGGCCTCTGCAGGTTTACGACGGAGATATCAGTTTACTTACTGGTATAGATGACAGGCCTCTGCAGGTTTACGACGGAGATATCAGTTTACTTACTGGTATAGGTGACAGGCCTCTGCAGGTTTACGACGGAGATATCAGTTTACTTACTGGTATAGGTAAGATGCCTCTGCAGGTTCACGACGGAGATATCAGTTTACTTATTGGTATAGGTGACAGGCCTCTGCAGGTTTACGACGGAGATATCAGTTTACTTACTGGTATACGTGACAGGCCTCTGCAGGTTTACGACGGAGATATCAGTTTACTTACTGGTATACGTGACAGGCCTCTGCAGCTTTACGATGGAGATATCGTTGGGCTGGACTTGGCTAGGCAAATTGTCGTTGTAGGTGGGGTGGTTGTACCACTCCTGAGTCTCGAATATGTACTGAGGAGTGTTCAGGCTTGCTGCCCCCGCGCGGACCACTAGGGTGATTTGACTGCGGAGGAATATTTTTTTAAATACTTATTATGAGGAAACTTAGTATATTTATTGCTCTATTTTCTATAGGATAATAGAGCAACTGGTTTATTTTATATAAATTACAGTGTTCTTTGACATAATAAATAATGCTGAACATTTTTTACACAGCATCATTTAGCCTCAAACTAAGCAGAGCTTGTATTATGGGAACTAAATGACTGATATATTATGATATTACCTCTGTGGCGAAGGTCCGCCTGAGACGCAGAAGGTTGCGGGTTTGATTCTCGCTGCGGGACATATGTTTGTATGATCTGCATACATTTGTCTCGGGTCAGGGTGTTTTCTATGTATAATATGTATGTATTTACAAAAAAAATGTATATTAGTAGTATATCAGTCATGTAGTTCCCATAATACAAGCTCTGCTTACTTTGGGGCTAGACGATGCTGTGTGAAAATGTCCAGCATTATTTATTATTTTATTTATTTGTCCCGCGGCGGGAATTGTACCCGCAACCTTCTGCGTCTCTGCGTCTCAGGCGGGCTTTCGTCCACTGCGCCGCCGAGGTCGTCAGCATTATTTATATTAATTAGTATATCAGTCATATAGTTACCAATAGGTTTTTTTGTTCAATAGTGACAAACAATACACTTACTATACCAGATTTTTTTATTTATTTAAGACACCTAACAGAGACATTATGTTTCAGTAATTAGCCAAGCCAACATAAATGGGATCCCCCAATTATAAGACAACACAGCGTGCACAAAGCATAGATCCTTCCGTAGGCATATAGAAGCAGAAGTCATAAGATATCTAACCCGGCAGTGCAGTGTGCGGCCGTGATGACCCAGTCCCGGGCCGCGACTGAGCCCCCACAGCCTCCAACCCCGCCCGCCGAGTTCACCAGGCGCAGGGACACCTGGTGTGGAATCTGACCAGGGTAGGCCTCCCATCCCGACACGATACGGTTGCTGCTGCGGGATGCTGAAAATCAACTCTCCTTAAATCACGCAATTTTTAAAAATTGTATTTAAACTGTTCTTTGCAGCATCGTTAAACGAAGTGTTTTCATTTTCTTAGCTCCAGTCCTTGCATTTGTAGCTATATATTACTGTATTGTTTATATACATTTTACCACATTATGTATTTTAATAAATATGTATTTGGTGGTTTGGGCATGTAGAAAGGATGGACGAAAGGAGATTGACGAAACATGTATATAGGGAAGCGTGAATGGGATAATTGGAAAGGGTAGACCCCGGCGAACGTACTCTGACCAGATTGGAGACGTTCTGGAGAAAGGTCAGGTCAAGAGTACCCAAAACTGGCGAGCATGTATGAAGAATGTAATGAGAGTGAATGAAGCAAAAGAGGTATGTCAGGATCGTAGCAAGTGGAAATCCGTAGTCTCTGCCTACCCCTCCGGGAAACAGGCGTGAGTTTATGTATGTATGTATGTATGTATGTATTTTATTATACTGTTAATTATTTTGATTGCAGTTACTCTCTTCATATTTTTTCAAATCTAGTCCATCCAAAGGTTGCCTGGAAGAGATCGGTCTTAGTTAAAAGGCCGCCCATTGTATCACCACAACATAGTTTTAAGATCCTTTGTGATGTGTTTTTTAATCCTGGTGTATGCACTAAAGAGTTATCTATCCATCTATTTACCTATCATCTATTTTACGATATTATTACGACTTTGCTTGTTCACGCTTTTTATGTATCTACTATTCATCTTACTCGTGAAAACCTTTTAATAGCCTTCTGTTTCTATTATCTTTGTATGTGCTGCTGGTTTTCCTTAAATAAATAAATACTATGTACTTTGTGAAGGTGCAGGGGGAAGGTTATTGTTTTTTTAGTTTTTAAACTGTTCACAGTCACAAGATATTAGAATATCCCAAAAATTCAACTTCGGCGGAACAAGAACCTGTGACCTATTGCTGGTATGCGGGGGCTATAATACCAACCAAGCCACAAGAATGTTATCAGCTTAAAAAAAAAGTTTAATAAGGAAAATGACACCTCTATATTGTAAATGTTACTTTAGTGGGTTTAAGTCCCCGCTGAGGTTATTTTTTTCGGAAATGGGATCCGTCCACGAATCTCCCATTGGTTTATAGAGTAGCAATCCGTACAGTGAGCACTGACTACTGAGTATTTAAATCAGTTTACGGCCACTCATGACGTGGCTATTGTATTATCTCCGATTGGTTTATAGAGTAGCAATCCGTACAGTGAGCACTGACCACTGAGTATTTAAATCAGTTTACGGCAACTCATGACGTGGCTATTGTATTATCTCCGATTGGTTTATAGAGTAGCCATCCGTACAGTGAGCACTGACCACTGAGTATTTAAATCAGTTTACGGCCACTCATGACGTGGCTATTGTATTATCTCCGATTGGTTTATAGAGTAGCAATCCGTACAGTGAGCACTGACCACTGAGTATTTAAATCAGTTTACGGCCACTCATGACGTGGCTATTGTATTATCTCCGATTGGTTTATAGAGTAGCCATCCGTACAGTGAGCACTGACCACTGAGTATTTAAATCAGTTTACGGCCACTCTTGACGTGGCTATTGTATTATCTCCGATTGGTTTATAGAGTAGCAATCCGTACAGTGAGCACTGACCACTGAGTATTTAAATCAGTTTAGGGCCACTCATGACGTGGCTATTGTATTATCTCCGATTGGTTTATAGAGTAGCAATCCGCAGTGAACACTGACCACTGAGTATTCAAATCAGTTTACGGCAACTCATGACGTGTCTATTGTATTATCTCCGATTGGTTTATAGAGTAGCAATCCGTACAGTGAGCACTGACCACTGAGTATTTAAATCAGTTTACGGCCACTCATGACGTGGCTATTGTATTATCTCCGATTGGTTTATAGAGTAGCAATCCGTACAGTGAGCACTGACCACAGTATTTAAATCAGTTTACGGCCACTCTTGACGTGGCTATTGTATTATCTCCGATTGGTTTATAGAGTAGCAATCCGTACAGTGAGCACTGACTACTGAGTATTTAAATCAGTTTAGGGCCACTCATTACGTGACTACTGTATTTTGTTTCGGGCGTAGGCAGAGTCACATCGTAGGTAAATTAGATAAGATAGGTAGGTACGTACGTATCATTTCCAATAACAGCACTAAATATAAGTACTGATATCAATCGCAATTTGCGCTATCAAATAAACATTATAAATCTCAGCGTAGGTATCAATCGAGCGGAGCGAGAGGTACCAATGAATCAAATTATATATTAGCCCACGGCTTCGCCCGCTTAGTACCCGATAAAAAGTAGCCTATGTGTTATTCTGATGTATAAGCTATATTACTGTAAAGTTTCATTATAATCCGTTCAGTAGTTTTTGCGTGAAAGAGTAACTAACATCCATCCTCACGAACTTTCGCGTTTATAATATTACTAGCTTCTGCCCACGGCTTCGCCCTCGTGACTCCCGGATTAAAGTAGCCTGTGTTATTCTGATGTATAAGCTATATTACTGTAAAGTTTCATTATAATCCGTTCAGTAGTTTTTGCGTGAAAGAGTAACAAACATCCATCCTCACCAACTTTCGCGTTTATAATATTAGTAGGAAGGATTAGCAGGACTTAGTTGGTAACATTATCAATTAGCAAATCTGTAATGTTTTCAACGATTTTTAGATACAACCTGATAGGTAGAACAAACTATTGGCAGTAGCTTCGCCATTATCACTGCTGAAGATTGGTAAGGTCAAATCGACGATTTAAAATTGCTTACCAATCTCGGTTTTAATATGTTAATCACTCAAAAACTATCGTTAAAAACGGGAATTTTCATTTGCTACCGCTGTGTTTCAGAGTTGGCAAGGCGCGAGGTACAAGAAATCCTCCATATAGGTGTTACAGGCATCCATAGGTTACTGTAACCGCTCGCTTACTAACAGACGGGCAGTATGCTTGTATACAAAAAAACGTGCTTTCGATGCCTTCAAGTAACACGGTGGTTTTACAATATGAATTCGAGTGAAAAAAGTCTGTAGGAGTTAAGGCTGACTCTGTTTACAAAATGCTAGAAGCGTTTAGGTGAACATCTGTGTATAGAAAAGGCATAATATGTAGATAATAATAAATACTGAATTTACCATCATCGTTTCTCACATCTTCGACGAAAGCCGCCTTCACATATTCAGCAGGGACCTATGAAACAAATTAATTGATATGTCAACAAAATACTTCAATAGATTTTCCGCTCGAAAATGTCTGTGCGCGTTAACGAACTCAAAACGGTTTATAAAAAACTTCGGTCATGATTAGTATGTTCCTCTAGGTATGGCGATGGGCTTGTAATATGTCACGTGGAATTCTTACTACGTTCTATATATATGAACGTGGACATGTGCCAAATACTTACAATGTCTAGACATGCCTACGACTACCCCTACCTACTTGTTGCTCTCGTGGATTACGTACTAATATGAATCTTAGGATGGCTATCATAGTGATTCGATTGGGGGCACTTTTTTTATTTATTTTTCAGTTTTTTATTCCTTATCCTTAAAGTACAATATGTTAAGTCATATTTAAGTCAAATGTACAAGTATATACTTGTATTACCCAATGGAATTGTACAAAACTGCATTCTTGAACAAATAAACGTTATCTTATCTTTTTTTTTACACCTGATTTTTGCTTTTGGGAGGAGTCGTTAACTGTTGCCTGTATCTGGCTTACTTAATTATGTATTAAAGAATAGTTAATGATAGTATGTAGGTATTATGCTGTGTAGTAAGTAATTATGTAGGTAAAATAATAAAAAAGTGTTTTCATAGTATGTGGTACACCATTTACAACCCCTTGTTATCTTTCGTACAGTCCGTTCCATACAAAGGTTGTCCGGTAGAGATCGCTAATTAGCGATAAGATCGTCCATTGTACAACAATGTTAAAGTTTGTACTATTTATTTAAGCTGAAATATTTGGGCTGCAATAACGTATTTTCTATCTATCTAGTAATGGTCACACTGAACATTTTCCTTTGAATTAAAAACAATACACACGGATACATACCTACTCAGTGCATAAATCTTTGAAGTTACCAGTCAGGAGGTAGTCAGAGGCACATAAGAACATTACAGTTTTTAGATACTCTATGTGAACCACGCCTATAAATCTGCCGATACAACAAACATTAAACAGCCACATCTTCACCACAAGCCTGTAGAACCCCACTGTTCGACGTAGGCCTCCCAAAGAGTTCCACGTCGAACCATCTATGGCAAATCCACCGATATCCCGCAACTTTAAGATGCCATCGGTCCATATCGGGTGGACTGTTCCTTTTATTTATTTAATAACTAGCTTCTACGGCTTCGCTCGCGTGGTACCCAAATAAAAAGAAGCCTATGTGTTATTCTGATGTATAAGCTATATTACTGTAAAGTGTCATCAAAATCTGTTCAGTAGTTTTTGCGTGAAAGAGTAACAAACATCCATCCTCGCAAACTTTCACGTTTATAATATTAGTAGGATTAATTGGTTTACACAGTCTAGGATATTTAGGATATAAGTAGGGTATTTCAATAAACAATTATTCTTACCTGACTAATAGCCAGGACCAGTATCAAACCCGTGCTCCAGAACATGCTAGCCACCACTAAGCTCTTGGATCTCTAGCACGTTTATAGCTAGAGGCGACACAGTTGTCGTAATACCCAAATTATCAGATAATTATAATAAAAGGTTGATTAGATCAAGCTGATTTCATGTTGACTCAATCCTACTTCCTACTAATATTATAAACGTGAAAGTTTGTGAGGATGTTTTTTCCTCTTTCACACAAAAACTACTGAACGGATTTTGATAAAACTTTACAGTAATATAGATTATACATCAGAATAACACATAGGCTACTTTTTATCCTGGTACCAAGCGGGCGAAGCCGTGGGCAGAAGCTAGTAATATTTTTATAAAACGCGAAAGTTTGTGAGGATGGATGTTTGTTACTCTTTCACGCAAAAACTTCTGAACGGATTTTGAGAAAACTTTACAGTAATATAGCTTATACATCAGAATAACACATAGGCTACTTTTTATCCGGGTACTACGCGGGCGAAGCCGTGGCCAGAAGCTAGTCCTACTAATATTATAAACGTGAAAGTTTGTGAGGATGTTTGTTCCACTTTCACGCAAAAACTACTGAACGGATTTTGATGAAACTTTACAGTAATGTGGCTTATACATCAGAATAACACATAGGCTAATTTTTATCCGAGTACTACGCGGGCGAAGCCGTGGGCAGCAGCTAGTTAAACATAAAACCAGAAGTACGTACACCGGTTGATTTATCACCGCAATTTTAAATACACTTTTTGGAAATCTGATATAATCACTATCGAATTTTCCACTTTCTATAAATAACAGTAGAATTTCTATCAGTAACTACGTTGTTAGAGCTACTGGTATCAGTGTAAATAAATGGATCAGGGGATTTCTGGCACTCTTTTCCAGAAATCCCCTTTGAGTACCGGAAGGAGATTAACACAGGGGATTAGTGGAATAAGCCTCCTCAAAGATCGACGCACTGAGTATCTATGCATCTGAGGATGCCATGGATAATAGTCGTGAGGTATATACTTATACCACGCTTTACTTTATACTTACTAGCTTCTGCCCACAGCTTCGCCCGCGTGGTACCCGGATAAAAAGTAGCCTATTTGTTATTCTGATGCATAAGCTATATTACTGTAAAGTTTCATCAAAATCCGTTCAGTAGTTTTTGCGTGAAAGAGTAACAAACATCCATCCTCACAAACTTTCACGTTTATAATATTAGTAGGATAGTAGGACTAGTACAGAGTGTTCGTGGAAAGTTCCTTTGAAAGCGCATGATGCCCGACCACCCAGGCTCTAGGTCCTCACTTAGAGTCCCTGCCGATGGCGAGCGCTGGTAAAAGGTAGCCGTAGGCATCATATTAGGCAATTCCTCAGAACAAAACCCATTATACAAGCGGTAGTTAAAGCATAGAGAGGCAGTCTCTCGGCAGACTAAAGGTAAATAATGCCCGTGAGATTAAAATTATTAACAATTCTCAAGTCTTTCCTCTGGCGATGGCGATGGTACATGAAATAAAAACATCAAATCTAATCCTACACTATTAATAGTTATTAAACGCGAAAATTTGTAGGAATGGACGTTTGTTAGATACTCTTTCACGCAAAAACTATTGAACGGATTTTGATGAAACTTTACAGTAATATAACTTATACATAAGAATAACACATAGGCTACTTTATATCCGGGTACCGCATGAGCGAAGCCGTCGGCAGAAGCTAGTCTAATCTAATTTAAAGTAAACATGTACATATTAATGTATCTATACTAGCTTCTGCCTCTGAACGGATTTGATGAAACTTTACAGTAATATAGCTTTTACATCAGAATAACCTATAGACTACTTTTTAGCTAGCTTAGATGCTAGTCTAATCTAATTAGCCTGTCTGATCCAACTGCAGGGCAAAGACCTCCCTTTTCTTTCTCCACTCTTCGCGGTCATGTAAATTGATTGGCCAGGTTGCCTAAAATGTGTCGAGTTCGTCGCGCCACCGCCTGTGTCGACCCCGTGTCCGCGTCACACCCTGCGGGACCCACTCAATGGACATTTTAGCCCACAGCTCATCCAACATTGGCACACATGTCTAGCCCAGTCCCATTTAAAAATAAAACAGTTTTTATAATTTTGGACACATTTATATTTGAACACTCAGTGCAACGATGCCGCGGTAGCCGCGGTCTAAATGACAAGTTCACACATATCACATCTATTTACCACTAGGCAGACTTGCTGTCGGGCAAGAGGGGGGTCACGACTTAAAAACTACAATATAGTTAGAGCAGAAATACAAGTGGCGCCATCTCTTATTGACTACTAAAACTATAAAAAAGCGCCTCTTGAGGGCATAATATTTTTTATCCGTTGCAGGCCGAGTTAGTTCCTTTAAGTTTACATAGATGGCAAGTTTACGTCACATTATGTCTGGGAAATACGAATCTAAATTTTTGACAGTCTAGATCAGAGGTTCCCAGACTTTTTTTTTCTCATAGACCACTTTCAAAATTTTGCTTGTTCTGGTGGACCCCCTGCAGCTACATTTCTACCATATTCCCAAAACTCGACAAAAAATGTGAAGATTAGATCTATTGAAATTTGCGTTGCGGCTGAGTTCCAACCACGAATGGGGAGTTTTCTAAATAAGTGAAAATTGATTGGTTAATTAATTAATTGATTGCCAAAGTAGACCTCCGTGTGGACCCCTGGGGGTCCACCTGGACCACTTTGGGAACCTCTGGTCTAGATTAGCGTTTCGGAGAACTGACGCCATCTGTTACACTTAGAAGAACTATAAAATGACCCAAAAACATTGTAACGCAAAAAAGTAACAATTACTTCAGCTGTTAGTTTCAAAACATTTGAAAATGACGTCACTTCAATCTAGTCTTATTATCTATCGGTATCTTATCTTTGAGATTTCTATCGTTTATAGCAAAAAAAAAGATGGAAAATATTATTTTCCAACACACCTTCCGGTGTGCATCCGCATCTAACCCGACAGCAAAATCTTTAATACAAACTACACATCCATTAGATCAACAACACCTGGTAACAGTTCGGTACCACCACTTATTAAGAGTAATAATAACCAAAACATAGAGCACGGGACCTATCACGAGTATGATCTCTGTTCATACTCGTGTTCGAGTAGCACAAAGCTTAGAAGAGAGAGACGGGAAACTAAGCAGACCATCAGAAAAAAACACAATTGACAAAAAAAATATGCCTTGATTGAAACTTGACAGGTTCTAGAACACAGGGATATAGATTTCAATTCTCGGGTCCACTTGCGCGAGTCAGGGTAAGCAACTTAACCCTGGATTACGGTTGAACTCGACCTTAGAATGTTAAATGCATTTATTTCGAAATGCGGAAGTAATTTGCGTTTAAAATTCATAATTATATTTATAAACGGCGGTATGAAGTTTCGTTTTATAACATAGGCTTCGCCTGCGTTATACCCATTTAAAAAGTAGCCCATGTTTTATTCTAGATCAAGACCTGTACCTGTTCGGAATTTCCTCAAAATCGGCTCAGTCGTTACGGAGATATCTAGCAACTTTCGCATTCATAATATTAGTGGGAAAGAAATATAGATTCATTCAGAGGTTTAGACAAATACCTCACGCTTAGTTTTCCTTTCACGCTAACGCAAATTTGTCAAGGAAAAACTTGACAGAAGTCACGTGAGGAAATGTCACACAGCTGTCATTTCCATACAATTCAAAATACCTCACGCTTAGTTTTCCTATCACACTAACGCAAATTTGTCAAGGAAAAACTTGACAGAAGTCACGTGAGGAAATGTCACACAGCTGTCATTTCCATACAATTCAAAATACCTCACGCTTAGTTTTCCTATCACACTAACGCAAATTTGTCATGGAAAAACTTGACAGAAGTCACGTGACGTTGCCACAGCTAATGCCATTTCTATACAATTCAATCTTTTCGCAGGCGTTACCGCCAACGAAAGTGATATTTGTCTAGAACACCCAGGAAAGAAATATGCTTGTTTGGTCAAATACTCAAGCTCTATGTCTTGGTTACACAGATTATTATATTAAAAAAATACGCTATAAAAGCAATAAGTAAATAAACAGCATTCGAAGCAATATAAAAGAAATATCACTATTATTAATAGTTATTAAAAATTTTGAAAAATAAATTATTAATTTTATTATCACCCTGAACAAAAATATTTAATATATTTATGGAAAATAAATTATCTAGAACAGTTCTAGAATGCCCATGAAGGGTGCGACTACATAAATGCATTCACCCGACTGCGATTGGCAAAGCGGAGCGTCATGTTTTATAACTCTTATGAACACATCAACAACTTTAATTTAAAAAACCATCGTGAACTTGACTATTCATATTGTAAAAACGGGAATTTTCACGTACCGCACTATCGTTGAAGGCACCGACTAAGTTTCGACTCATTCCGAGTTGCGAATTACGAGGGAGCAAGTCGCGTTCGCTCACCGCGATGAAGACTCTCGGAGTGAGTCGAAACTTAGTCGGTGCAGTACGTGAAAATTCCCGTTTTTACAATATGAACACATCAGCCACTTACAACAAAATGCACACCCATCTTTGATGATGTTTTGGGGGTATGTCGCTATAACTTATTACATATCCCAAATGTAGCCTTCCCCTAACTATAAAACAATAGCTTACAAATCGGAAGAACTATTTAAGTATAAAAATATACTTCGTTAGCTGTACAATAAAAGTTTATATATAGGCCTTCATTTACACCGTTGTTTATAAACATGGAACCCCACCCACGATATACAAGCTTACTCCCCGGTCTGTCAGTTGAGAGAACTATACGTTTATAAATAACACGGTTAGAGTTAGGAACAAGTGGTTTTAAGGCTGCACACACATTAACAATTGCTCAAACAAAAAACAGTTTTGAAAGTTACAAAACTATTTTTTTTTCTTATATACAGGGTGGTTCGCAGAGCATGAATCAAGCTATTTAACTGGTACATTCCCCACCATATTTTAAGCATACCGTCCTACTGAGCGTTTAAATATATAAATTGCATGAAGTATGTTCAGATACCCCTGTTATAAAAAAGTGTGATTTTTTTGTAACGGTACTGATTGGACCACCCTGTATAATTTGCGACGGTAACTTGATATATAGTCTATGAATCACCCCGTATGTATAAAGTGCTAGCAGCCAGCAACCGTATGTACAAAATAAACCTTTACCAGAGTATATAATATAGACACATGTATATAAGTAGATAGATTGTCATATTACTATACTACCACAAACCTGTACTTAATGGAGTGTATTTTATTTTAAGTACGCAAAAATACTTCCTGTAATTAATAGTGTAAATATACACCAATGTATTGTGCTATGTAGCTGTGAATCTAACACCTAAAGCTCATATTTAAATACACATTAATATAAATACAGACATAAGGCCCGGTCAAACATTCGCGGTGGCGAGCTGGAGCCTAACCATCAAGTTTTATTCCGTTCAGGCAAATATGTGAAATCCCGTTCAAGAGAACGGATCAGCTTAAGATGAGCCTACACAACTTCTAACCAATTTCTATTATTTTATTGTATTTTGAAATCTTTTTCAATTGTATTCCAAAAACTATCGTGAACTTGACTATTCATATTGTACGGGAATTTTCAAGTACCGTACCATCGGTGAAGGCACCGACTAAGTTTCGACTCATCCGAGTCTTCATCAGGGTGAGTGATCGCGACCGTTTTCCTCCGCGTCGCTTCGTACACAATTGTGCTTTTTCAATTGATATTTCTTTTAATACTTTTTTTTAAATTGTCATAATCATTAATTATTTTGACTATTGACATATTTTAATATGACTATCTTATAGTGTGCAACCGTTTTATTAAAAGTAAATTATTTTTATTATTATTTTAGCCTGTATTGGCCTCCCCCCCCCCCCCCCCCCTTCCAATCTTCTCTGTTGCCTGCTAGTTGGGCTAGCTCTTTTATGTTATAAAAGTAAATAAATAAATAAAAATGTCGACATCTCTAACGATAAGTCTTAAATGTATAATATCTTAAATGTATGTATTCGAGAGTGTACTTAAGTTTAAGATAAAGTAATGTTATCCTTTCATTTTATTAAGATGTTTGCGTTTTGATTGGGCAACGTCTAATGATATAAATAAATAAATGGCAACGCTACAGCGTCTTCAACTGCAAAGCTGGATTTGAAATCTTTGCCTGAATTAATTCAGGCAAAGATTATCGCAATAAGACTTGATGGTTAGGCCCCAGTACATTCGTGTGAACTTTGCCAACAACTCGACAAACATTTCCCTTTGATAGTTTCAGTGACGGGGCCTTTACTCATAGACGATATTTAAATTTAAACTTTGCTTAAAAGCATACCCTTAACTTTAAAAAAAAAACAAACAAACAAGAAATATAAGTATTTTGATGCTCATGAAGTATGAACAAAAACACAGGCCCGGCGCAAAAGAAAAGTAACTCAGTTGACGACCGATGTGGCGCGGTGGGCGATTATTCCCGCCCTGGGACAAATGTTTGTACGATCTGCAAATATTTGTTCCGGGTGTTCTGGGTATTTTCTATGTATAATAAAAAAATATCTATCTATGTAATGTATTGTATTAAGTATATCAGTCATCTAGTACCCATAACACAAGCTCTGCTTAGCTTAGGGCTAGATGATGCTGTGTGGATTGTCCAGCATTATAAAAAAAAAAAAAAAAAAAAAAAAAAAAAGGTAAAAATAAGTAATTAAATACTGCAAAGGGGGCATCGAAATCAATGGATATAGATAAGTATGTGTGAAATTGCTATTCGTTTTTTTAAGGGGTAACATAAGCAGCTGGGAACTATGGTTTAAAATATCATCTTTAACACCGAGCAAGTAACAATCTTTTACAAAAAGATAATCAATTCCAAGCCTGGTTTTTTTTTTGAGCATTGTCTTTTCCCACACACAAGTTACCAGTCTAGTGCACAAGATAAAACAAGTACATAGGCGAACTTAATGCTAATTAGCATTTTGGAAGGAGAAAGTCGCGACCACTCACCCTGATGAAGACTCTCGGAATGAGTCGAAACTTAGTCGGTGCCTTCACCGATGGTACGGTACGTGAGAATTCCCGTACAATATGAATAGTCAAGTTCACGATAGTGCACTGATAGTGCAGTACGTGAAAATTCCCATTTTTACAATATCATTAGTCAAGTTCACGATAGTTTTTGGAATAAAATCAAAATACTTAACAAAAAACTACACTTCCAGGGTTTGTAAAGGGAATTATTAAAAAAAAGAAAAACTATTAGTTCCTATTCAAACATTAACACGATTTAACCCGAGTTTAAATTTAAATAGCGTTTAAGGAGGTTGCTAGTTCTATTATAACATCGAGGAAACATCTATAGTTATAAAGATGCGTACATTATATAATATTATATAATTTTACATTACAAAAAGTATTTTTATACTTTAAAAAAAGGTCCTACATTTTGGCAGACACTGGAAGTAGTTATAAATGAGTATGCTTTAGGAAGATTTATTGGGACAGACGCATTAAAGCATTTTTTTTATGTTAACAATCCAGATAAAGCCTTTTTTAATTAGCTTTTTTTGCGAACATTATTCAGCATTGGGTTTTACCGGCTGATTAGATAAATAAATAATACAGTATAGAGATTCCAACATTTTAGGTTTAGGACACATGACGAAAATTCAGTGTCTGGTTCAATAACCAAGCGTGTGCCCTTAGCTTTAGCAAACAAACTTGTGCGACCGTTAAAGCATAATTCGAAAACTTTAACAAAATATATATAATTTAGTAAAAATACATTCATCCAAAAACATCATAAGATCAAAATTACCTCAGTTTCGTGCGATTCCAAAAACGTGCACCATATAGTTAAATTTGTGCCTAATTTTATTCAAAATATAGCATGTAACACTTCAAACAACACTTTCACTTTTCGCTAATTTAATTTAAAATGGATGTAGCCTTTAACGATAATTGCCGTATAAAGTTAGATTTTTATGATGAGATTCCTAAATAATCTGTTTCTCTGTAAAAATAATATATGTTTAAAACACAGCAGAAATTCAGCTTTAACACCACGTCATAAAGTCAAATGCGAAATTAAATACAATAAATTATTTTATCAATAGAAACATATAAGTTTACAATAGAAAAGGCGAAATTTTAATCATTCACACAAATATATCGAAGTTCAAACTTTCTTTAAAATCATTAGCTTCAAATAAGAATGAAACTGGACAGAGATACGCCATTTTGTGTCAGCCTTAAGGGCATAACAAAATGACGTCTATTCCTATTGAAACTCTTCGCCTTTGTAGGAAAGACTCGAACTCGATTAAATATAAATTAGTATTTTTCATACTTTCACGCTCATTAAACATAATTATTAGTTTTACACGGCATTTATCTCCCTGACGTTACAAAAAAATTTAAGCAGCCATTTTTAACTCGTCTAAAACTAATAACTATACAATGGCGCCGATTCTCTAGTACACCATTTAAACTTAATTTAAACTTGACTATTCATATTGTAAAAACGGGAATTTTCACGTACTGCACTATCGGTGAAGGCACCGACTAAGTTTCGACTCATTCCGAGAGTCTTCATCAGGGTGAGTGGTTGCGACTTTCTCCTTCCGCGTCGCGCCGTGCACTACGTGCCCTGATGAAGACTCTCGGAATGAGTCGAAACTTAGTCGGTCCATAAACTGTCCATCTCTTTTAATGAACGTGCACTACGCACGAAATATCTGTCTTTTCTTCATCTTTATGGTCAGCATGTTTTGAAATAACGACTGAACTTGTATGGAAAACTTAAATCAGTCTTATTTATCTCTTTTTTTTGTCACTGCTAGATATGAGCGAGATATATAAAATTAAGTTTAGTTGGTGTACAAAAGAATCGAACTCAATGAAGACGTTTCATAAGATAATCGATAAATAGCTTAGTGCTTGAACAATCAAAACATGGCTTAATTAGTTTTGAAGCCAGAATATAGTTATGCGAGCATTTCAATTAAACAATAATAGATTAACAACATTTGGATATAACAAATATTAGGCCTGTTTGGTAGATTTCGGCCTTTAAGAGTACCAGTAGCGAGGATATAACTACTAGACTGAGAGGGGACTGTAAGCAAACCTACGTCAAAGTGTACCAGGATGCGAAAGGGAACACAAATATTTTTCAACTTTTTCTATACCGAAGGGTACTAGCATCTATGGTTATAATGTTAAATATGTCAAAAGGTAACCACTCACCCGTGGGCCGTTTGCCTCCGAATAACATTAAGAAAACTTGCTCGATCGCACGCTATACGGTACTCTTCGACGTAGGGTTGCCTACAGTCCCAGCAAGTGCCAATGCAGAGATAAAGACAGTCTAAAAGGCTTTTAGAATTAAAAAGATGGCTGTTTTCCGTAGATTTTCCGACGTTTCGAGCCTATTCAGAAGCTCTTTAAAAGCCCTCGATAGAGCGCGAGCGGCTTTAAGAGCTTCCAAAAATGCCACGAAACTTCAACGAATCGACGAAAAAACTGTCATAATGCCGTCATTTTATTCTAAAATTATTTCTAACCAATAATAGCAACATTTCTGTCTAGAAGGCACCTAAAAACTTGACAGTATATGTAACATTTTCTATAGATGACCTTACCTGTATGAAAGCCCCATTAACAGGCCAACAGTGGGACTAATAATCCCAGCAGTGGGAGTGTAACAACGCACCTGTATCCCTCGCACTAGCACCGACTCAGTATGTCTATGACTTTGGTATGTACTTGCCGGAGCGGTGTCGGCGTCAACTACGCTTGTCCGCGTCTCCGGCTGACAGCTTGTTGGACGACCTGTCCGACAACATCATTTCATTAATAATAATAAATAATAAATAAATAATGCTGGACAATCCACACAGCATCATCTAGCCCCAAGCTAAGCAGAGCTTGTGTTATGGGTACTAGATGACTGATATACTTAATACAATACATTACATAGATAGATATTTTTATTATACATAGAAAATACCCAGAACACCCGGAACAAATATTTGCAGATCGTACAAATATTTGTCCCAGGGCGGGAATCGAACCCGCAACCTCCTGTGTAGCAGGCGGACCTTCGCCCACCGCGCCACAGCCGTGGTCACGGGATGACTGGAGTTTAGGAGAAATTAAGGCAGTAGTTGGAAGAATACGACATTATGTAACGACAAATGCAAATGTAAAAATAACTGGCCAACTTTTTTTTTTGGTTCACAACTTGAAATTAACACATATATTCATAACAGAGCACACTAATTAATAGCTTTCTCGGTGTAATTTCTGAAACTAGTGAACTCAGCATTCGGTCTTTTATATTGTAAAACGGGAATTAGCGGTGAAGGCACTGGCTAAGTTTCGACTCATTCCGAGAGTCTTCATCAGGGTGAGTGAACGCGATGCTTTCTCGGAATGAGTCGAAACATCAAAACATTACAAGAGCCACATCTTATTGCCACTTGAATAATCTCACCTGTTGACCAGCACGTTGGCGGATATGTTGGCGGACTTGTTCGCGCTCTTGTCAGCCTTCGGTTATTGCCACTTGAACAATCTCACCTATTGGCAAGCACGTTGGCAGATATGCTGGCCGACTTGATGGCGTTCTTGTCGGCCTTCGGTTATTTCCACTTGAATAATCTCACCTGTTGGCCAGAACGTTGGCGGACTTGTTGGCGTTCTTGTCGGCCTTCGGTTATTTCCACTTGAATAATCTCACCTGTTGGCCAGCACGTCGGCGGATATGTTGGCGGACTTGTTGGCGTTCTTGTCGGCCTTCGGTTATTGCCACTTGAATAAACTCACCTGTTGGCAAGCACGTTGGCGGATATGCTGGCGGACTTGTTCGCGTTCTTGTCGGCCTTCGTGAGGAATATTTTGAGGGCGCCGGAAGACATCAGGAAGAACCAGTACAGCTGCGGCAGCAGGAGGATCAGGATCGAGATTTTGCACCCGGTCGGAAGAGTTTTTATCGCCTACAAATCATAAATATATATCTATATTGAAGTTATTATGGTTAAGTATCATTTTCGACCTTTGACGACCTCTGTGGCGCAGTGATGTACGACGCTGAAGGTTACGCGTTAGATTCCCGCCGCGAGACAAATGTTGGTATGATCTAAAAATGTATATAAGTAATTTATCAGTCATGTAGTTCCCATAATACAAGCTCTGCTTTGTTTGGGGCTAGATGATGCTGTGTGAAAATGTCCAGCATTATTTATTTATTTATTTTAGGATATTATTTCGAAGAGATTGTTTGCTTTTTTATTTGAACGCGCTAACCTCTAGAACTAGCAGACGGATTTGAAAAATTATTTTTGCATTTGATAGCCCAATTCTTGAGGAAGATTATAGGCTATTTAACATCACGCTAGGGAAAGAACGCTGAGCGAAAGCGAAGTAAAGGCGCGATCGGGCGATGCGACGCCGTGGGTCGAGGGCCGTGGCACAGCCAGTCTAAACTTATAAAATCTTTGGCCGGACTGATAACTGACTGACTGATCTATCAACGCACAGCCAAAACTACTTAGTCTAGAAAGCTGATATTTGGAACATAGGTTTTTTTATAACATAAGCATGTGTTAAGAAAGGATTTTTGGACGGCATCTAAGGCAAATAATAATAGGGTCAACGGGACCTAAAGCAACTAATAATAGAATCAACGGGATCTAAGGCAACTAATAATATGGTCAACGAGACCTAAGACAACTAATAATAGGACCAAAGGGACCTAAGGCAACGTATAATAGGGTCAACGGGACCTAAGGCAACTAATAATAGGATCAACGGGACCTAAGGCAACTAATAATAGGGTCAACGGGACCTAAGGCAACTAATAATAAGGTCAACGAGATCTAAGACAACTAATAATAGGATCAACGGAACCTAAAGCAACTAATAATAGGGTCAACGGGACCTAAGGCTACGTATAATAGAGTCAACGAGACCTAAGACAACTAAAATTAGGACCAACGAGACCTAAGGCAACTAACAATAGGGTCAACAGGACCATGGCAATTAATAATAGGGTCAACGGGACCTAAGGCAACTCGTATGTGTTAAATAAAAAACTATCTATCTATCTAATAATAGGGTCAACGGGATCTATGGCAACTAATAATAGGGTCAACGGGACCTAAGGCAACTAATAATAGGATCCCGTTGGCACTCTTAAGCTACTGATAAGCTTCTTATAATACGTACCTCCAAGTAAGGCAGTCCCAACTCTCTGCTATAGATCAAGCACACGTAGGGCAGACTCGCCACACGACAGAAGAAAAATGTCGCCAACATTGCCAGACCATTCAAGATATACGCCTTGGACGCCTGAAACAAACACACACACTACTGTAAGCGATGTTACCCCAATAAAAGGCAAAAAATAATTGGTCTGTTAAAGTAAATAATACGTAATAATATCCTAAAATTATAAGATGTTAAATGTAAAAAAAATGACTTCAAAAACGAGAAATTGATAAAAAGTACAATATGAAACTTCATCACCCATTTTACCACCATTAGGAGTGGGATTTTCCATAAAATTTTTATGGTGATAGTATTACCAATTAAAGAAAAATTGAAATCAGTTCATAATTAAGAACATATCGCGAAACCAACACAAAAAAAACATACATACAAACTGATAAGCTCCTCCCTCTTTTGAAAAATGATACGAAACCACATGATTAAGAGTAAATGAGTTTAGTACCTTGAGCTTCAGCCTGGAGAGGATCCCGCGGAGTGACACGAACGGAGTGGACAGTTCCATCAGATACACGAACCCGAATGTGCAGTCTCCCAGGTTCCCTCGCAGGTACTGCAACCAAAAAAGGTGTGAAAGTTTAGGTTAATTAAAGGGGTGAAGTATTAATTCAAATACATCGACGAGGAATCCGAAGCCGCCGATGAACAGATGGTGGAACAGTATGACGGGTTCGTGTGTGCAGTACGACATGAAGGAGGTGCTGGTTTATATACACTCACCACAATGACGAGGAATCCGAAGCCGCCGATGAACAGATGGTGGAACAGTATGACGGGTTCGTGTGTGCAGTATGACATGAAGGAGGTGCTGGCTTGTCTGGTGTTCCTCGGAGTACGCGCGTCTCCGTTGGCGGGGCGCCGCACCTTGCGACTGAGGAAGTCCACGCTGCTGTTCATCTGCACGTGCACCTGAGAAGGATAATCATATTAATTGCGAAAAAAATATAAATCGACTTCAAGAAAAAAAATCTTAAACCACCTTAACCAAGAACAACACAGATTTCAGCAACAAAACAAGGAAATTACTTCCTCTATGAACTAACATGGATTTACAAAATGAAACAAAGAAAACATCAGTTTATTTGATAAAAAGATAACGACCCACTGTAAATATACAGGGTGTAATAAGACTACTCCCGAAAACATCGGGGAGTGAAAGTGCCCATCAAAATGAACAACTTTTACTATGGAACCAACACAGTGAACGCGAAAAAAAAATCAGCTGTTCCATACTAAAGTTCAATACCTACTTGGCTGAAATATAGTATATAGTATTTAGTGTTAAGTATATACCTTCTTCAAACAAAATACAATTAATTTTTTACTGAGTAAACATTTGTAAATACTTATTATACATAGAAAACACCCAGATCCCGAGACAAATATTTGCATATACAAACATTTGTCCCACGGCATGACTCGAACCCACAACCTTCTGCGTCTCAGCCCACTGCGCCACAGAGGTTGTCTCGTAACAGGTAATGTAATCTTATTAGTACTATCAGTAGTTCCACAGATTAGCGCGTTCAAACAAAAAACAAAAAAAAAATCTTCAATTTTATTATCAGTATAGATAATCGTTGCGCGGTCGTCACGTAACAAGCAATGGAATGGCAATGCATTATAAAGCCATACCATGTACATGGACCAGATGTCGTAGAAGAAGTACGCGGCTCCGAACCACGCGTAGGCCTCCGACATGTAGTGCGAGGCGCGCATGAAGTCCCGCGTACAGGACCACAGGCACACCACGCCGCCTGTGATGCAGCAGAATGCAGCTTGCACCGCCGACACCACCCTGTATAAACAACGTATAATTACCACACAATACCCTGTATAAACAATATAAATTACCACACAAAATACCCTGTATAAACAACTTGTAATTACCACACAAAACACCTAATAAACATTTTGTAATTACCACACAAAATACCCTGTATAAACAACTCATAGTTACCATACACTGTATAAACAACTTTTAATTACCACACATAACACCCTGTATAAACAACTTGTAATTACCACACATAATACCCTGTTTAAACAACTTGTAATTACCACACATAATACCCTGTTTAAACAACTTGTAATTACCACACATAACACCCTGTATAAACAACTTGTAATTACCACACATAATACCCTGTATAAACAACTTGTAATTACTGTAAGCTGAAGGCCACATCCCCTTAGCATCTGCTAAGAGTACCGGAAGGGGATTTCTGAACAAAAAGTTTGTGGAATAAGCCACTTCGATGAGATAGATAATTATTTTCATATTTTGAATCGATCCGGCCTGCGGAAGTTGCTCTCATCGCCTAATCAACTAGAAAATAGCTGATGATCTTCAAACGGCTGGTATTTTTGAATCATAGTTAAACACACTCTAGATCAAGTTATCTTTAAAAAAAACTAGATCAAAACCGGTTCATCCCTTTAGGAGCTACGATGCAGACACACACGTTAAACTTATAAGCACTCCCTCCGTTTCCGTCGGGTGTTTAAAATGAACAGTAGAACATACTTATTGGTGATATCCAGCACGTCTCCGCAACTCAAGCTGTATTTGTGCCGGAACTTGGAGCCGACTCCGGTGAAAAGGCAGACTATATTCAGCAGTTCAAATAACGTCATGAAGTAAACGAATCCCAGTGCCGTGAGAGCGCTGCCCCGTTTTGCTGAGATTCTACAAAAATAACACATTAAAGTGGGCAAACAGACAATGCATAAGAACTATACAAAAGAAAGGCTATACATAATTGAAAGTAGTTTAGGACCAATGTTATTGATCAAGGAATATTCTATAGGACCTTAACAAGATGATAAATGCAGCCACGGGACAAATGTATGTATGATCTGCAAATATTTTCTCAGGTCTAGGTATTTTTTAAGTATAAATTGTATATATTAACAAAAATGTATATAAATAGTACATCAGTCATGTAGTTCCCATAACATAAGCTCTGCTTAGTTCGGGGCTAGATGATAATGTGTGAAACTGACAAGCATTATTATAATTATTAATTAATTATACTGTAATTTTATTATTTGATATTCTCAATTAATTTCAAAGTCAACAGGATAAAGTAAATAATGAAATACGTATTTTTTATTTTTACACTACTATACCTAAACCGCTGAGCCGTCTGTGATGAAAATTGATATGGACATAGTTTGTAGCTTGGAGAAGGTCATACTCTACTTTTATCAACACACCACGCGGAAGAAGACGCAGACAAGCTAGATTTATTCATGGGTATTGTGCCCTCGCTCGATAGCATTCTTTATCGTACAAAAAACTTGAGTTTTTTGGTATCGTATAGATAGAGCCAAGAACCATTGTTTACAAAGTCAGATGATGGATAAATTAACGTTAAAATGCTCTCGAAGAGTTAAACATAAGATAAGATAGACACAAATATTTCATGACCAAACTTTACACGAAGTGTGGTTTACTACAAATTTGACGAAATAATCCTACTATTATTATAAATTATATTGTAAAAACGGGAATTTTCACGTACTGCACTAGCGCCGTGCGACGCGGAAGGGGAAAGCCGCGACCACTCACCCTGATGAAGACTCTCGGAATGAGTCGAAACTTAGTCGGTGCCTTCACCGATAGTGCAGTACGTGAAAATTCCCGTTTTTACAATATGAATAGTCAAGTTCACGATAGTTTTTTAGAATACTATTATAATTGCGAAAGTTTGTGAGGATGAATGTTTGTTACTCTTTCACGCAAAAACTACAGAACGGATTTTGATGAAAACTTTACAGTTATATAGTTTATTACATCAGAATAACACATCCGGGTACCACGCGGGAGAAGCCGTGAGCAGAGGCTAGTTTTATATATATATATGGACATGTTTACCTTAAACTAGATTAGATATATTATGTAAGTAAAGCATCCCAGATACTGGAGAATGCGAGCTCCATAAAATATAATAAATATTTTATTCCAAAAACTATCGTGAACTTGACTATTCATATTGTAAAAACGGGAATTTTCACGTACTGCACTATCGGTGAAGGCACCGACTAAGTTTCGACTCATTCCGAGAGTCTTCATCAGGGTGAGTGGTTGCGACTTTCTCCTTCCGCGTCGCGCCGTGCACTACGATAGTGCAGTACGTGAAAATTCCCGTTTTTACAATATAATAAATATCTTTGTACCAACGCATTCAGGCGAATAAATGAATTAATATTATTATTTTCAGGTAATTAATCCAAATCACGTTACTATCACAGTAATTACTAATTAATTAATTATATATTCATGGCGTTCTAGAGAGGAGGCTTATAGCCAGCAGTGGGTGGATGTGGAATGATTATATAGATAGATAATTAATCCTACCAATATTGTAAACGCGAAAGTTTGTGAGGATGGATGTTTGTTACTCTTTCACGCAAAAACTACTGAACGGATTTTGATGAAACTTTACATTAATATAGCTTATACATCAGAATAACACATAGGCTACTTTTTATCCGGGTACCACGCGGGCGAAGCCGGGGGTAGAAGCTAGTACATATTAATATTGTTTATCTAACTACGCTATTATGTTTTAATAAAGTACATTGAGGTCATGAGTATCATAGATTGCGGGTTATTATTGTTTGGATTTACTTCATTTAGATACATACATACATATAATCACGCCTGTTTCCCGGAGGGGTAGGCAGAGAGCAAGGATTTCCATTTGCTACGATCCTGCCTCTTTCGCTTCATTCATCCTCATCAAATTCTTCATCCAAGTTCGGCGGTATAGTGTACTTCTGACCTGGCCTTTTTCTAGAATGTCTCCAATTTGGTCAGAGTACGTTCGTCGAGGCCTTCCCCTTCCTACTATCCCATTCACGCTCACCTTATAAACTTGTTTTCTTAATCTAATTTCATCCATCCTTTCTACATACCCAAACGATCTTAACATACCTCTTTCAACTCTCGTTACTTCATCTTTATTTTCTCTACATTACTCATTTAACACATTGTTCCTCATTCTATCTCTCAAAGTTAAAAGAAACATATTTCCTCTACCGACTATCCCATTCACGCTCGCCTTGTATACTTTTTTTGTTAATCTACTTTCGTCCATCCTTTCTATATGCCCAAACCATCTCAACATACCTTTCTCAACTCTCGTTACTACATCCATTTAGATAATGTGATTTAAATGATTATCATCTTCGTCTTTTTTGATTTTGATGAAATCAAAATCTGTTCAGTAGTTTTTGCATGAAAGAGTAACAAACATTCATCCTCACAAACTTTCATGTTTATAATAGTAGTAGGACTAGCCTCTGCCCACGGCTTCGTCCGCGTGGTACCCGGATAAAGAGTAGCCTATGTGTTATTCTGATGTATAAGCCATATAACTGTAAAGTTTCATCAAAATCTGTTCAGTAGTTTTTGCGTGAAAGAGTAACAAACATCCATCCTCACAAACTATCACGTTAAGGCAGAGGCTAGTATGTTATAAATGCAAAAGTGTGGATGTTTATCGTTAATATTCTATGTAATGGCTGAAATAATATATGGCTAATAATTGGATAAATATTAACCTTGAATAACACATAAGCTACTATTTACTATAGAGATGAAGCCTTGTGTATTTAAGCCTCATTTGTTTAGAAATTTTTGAAAATTGTAAACCATGTTTTTACTGATATTGTAAAAAAATTTTTTTTACTGATTTGATTTAAAGACAACAATTCTGTAAAACAAACCGTTTCGTAAATAATGCTAACAGACAAAAGTTGATGATCTTAAAACGACTGAACAGATTTTCATGAAACATAAGACCACTTTCGATCAAGTCACCTTTCAAACAAGAAACTAAATCAAAATCGGGTCATTAATTCGGGAGCTACAATGCCACAGATAGACACACAGATCGTCTATATACAACCTCTGTAGCACAGTGGGCAAAGGCCTGCCTGAGATGCAGAAGGTTGCAGATTGGATTCCCACTACGGTTCAAATATTTGTAAGATTTGCATATATTTGTCTCGGGTCTGGGTATTTTCTATGTATAACATTTATGTATTTACAAAAAAAATATTATATAAGTAGTTTAACAGCCATTTAGTTCCCATAACACAAGCTCTGCTTACTTTGGGACTAGATGACACTGTGTGAAAATGTCCAGCATTATTTATTTACTAGCTTTTGCTCACGGCTTCGCCCTAATGGTACCCGGATAATAAGTAGCCTATGTGTTATTCTGATGTATAAGCTATATTACTGTAAAGTTTCATCAAAATCCGTTCAGGAGTTTTTGCATGAAAGAGGAACAAACATCCTCACAAACTTTCATGTTTATAATATTAAGTAGGATTTATTTATTTGCATCAGGGGAGTTAATTATAAAAAGTTGACATACCTGTCTTCAGGGTTTAGCACCAACACCAGATTGGTGGCAGCCATCAACGATAACATGTTGATTGTGATCAGAATGCATATTGCTGCTCGGTGATGCTTTTGCTGAAATTATAGATATTTTTTTTATATCAATGTCCAAATCTGTGTAATTCTGGAGAGAAGCCTGGTTAAGAGGAGTTTCTTACAACTATATTTGCATAAAATTTTGTTAAGTGTCAATTATTAGTAAAGTGTCAGACATATCACTCAAGCGTTGCCGACTCTAGACATAACAAGTGAAAAGTATACACTTCAAACTGGAACACAGCAATACAAGCAGTTTTTAACTTTGGCTCATTAGGATATATTATTTAGTTATAAATAGTTTGAAAATGTAAATAATATTTCCACAGGATTACAATAATCATGTGGACAGATCTGATTATTTACAGACCGATTCCTCAAGATCAAAAGAAGCACCAAAAGAATCGCCAACAACAGATTATCAGAAGTTGAAGTTCTTTTTTTTACTACAGAGCATACTGTGCTGTGCTTTTTTGTGAACTAATTATTTTTTAATTATTTATAATAAGCTAAATCATCACTAGGGGGCAATATATGATGAAAATACACATTGGGGTTTTCAAATTTTGTATACAATAACATGTTTGAGGAATTTGAAGGATAATGTCAAAGACTTAAAGACACTCAATGATAATTTTTTAAAGAATCTCCATTGGTCTACTGTCCAAATTGTGACCTAACAGGATTCACAAGAATCTATAGGGTTACCACACTGACTAAATAACAACTTGATGTAATATTATATGAGACCCCAAGATTAATTTTGGGTTACAAAATATTTTTAGTTTAGTTTTCTATACAAATTAAACTTTGTGCTACAAAAAAAATTGCATCCCCAATGTATGTTTTGTAAACTAAAATTTTGGGCTCCAGTTCATAAAATGACACTACCACATCCTTACCACAGGATTAATGTAGGAGTAGGATGGTTTGACGATGTGGATTGCCACGCAGTAGATATGTTTACTGAATGATTTAGGATTTTTCTATCAGATAACAAGAAGAATTTGGTTTTAGAAGTAATGAAGACTTACCGTAAAAAATGTGGGCTCCACTGATCCGAACAGCATCTTGATGGTAAATCAAGCTGGATTATACTAAAACATTTTATTCGCATTAACTACACTAAATAGTATTTTTCTTTATTGATTGTCAGCAATCGATCAACGCAATTTCAATTTACTTATTTTTCTCCACAAGTAGCCAATTTCAACCAAAACTCGAAACTTTTCGAACGAAAGTGACTATCGAAAACACAAAATGAAATGTCAATGTCATTCTTAATCAAATAATTGATTATCTATTGAGTTGACATTAACAAAGCCATAATCAAGAAGTGAATTGACATTGACGGGGCACGGTCCAATGATAAAAATAAATTTAAAATGAAGGTACCTACATTAAAATAATCTACCCGCACTTTATTGCTCTGATAAAATAATTCTTGCAGTTCTAGAAAGGTGTATGCAATAAAAATATTGTTATTATTTCAGAACAATATAGTGGTATCTGTACAAATAATAGAGAAGTGATTAATAGATTTTAAAAAACTGATAAGTATGGAAGTGGATGGGGTAAGATTTTAATTTCAAGTATTTCTTATATATATTATCTTGTTCAACATTTTTGTAGGTTAAATACCTTGACAATGCATGGTTATGAATCCAGTCCACTGTGTTATGTATTATGTTGTAGGAAATCAAGAGACACAACAGTTTTACTAGTCCGAATATTAAAAGAGCCCCGACCTCTAAACGTTTGGGACGTGAGCGTTGTCATAGCTATAACGCTCCGAACTCTCAAAATTCAGCACTAAGCATTCCAGCTCCTAAAGTAAGTATACCTTGTTAATGAAATGTCGTTATCGATAGGTATGTTACCTACGTAATGTGCTCTTCCGTGCGGATCACCATTCATACAGTGTTAGGTACATGCCATGTACCTACCATAAACTACATATTTTTTGCTCGAAATAAATAAATAACGACTTATTTTTATACGAATTTCATTATCATGATAGTTTTTTTTAAATAAAATTTATATAGAATTGGTTCACAATAAATTGGCAAATATATCACGTAACATACACACAAAAAAAATATTACGGACATGCTCTTAATCATTGAGAATTCTAATGGTAGGTACTTTACATACATAATATCAAACCTGTTACTCGGAGGGATAAGCAGAGACCATGGAATTTCACTTGCTATGGCATCCTGGCATACCTACCTACCTCTTTCGCTGCATTCCTACCCGTCATATTCTTTTTACAGGATCGTCGGTTTGAGGTACTCTTGACTTGGCTTTTCTCTAGAACGTCTCCAATTTGGTCAGAGTACGTTTTCCGCGGCCTTTCTCTTCCTACTATCCCATTCACGCCTTAAAAACTTGTTTTCTTAATCTTATTTCATCCATCCTTCCTACATACTCAAACGATCTTAACATACCTCTTTCAACTCTCGTTACTTCATCTTTATTTTCTCTACATTACTCATTTAACACATTGTTCCTCATTCTATCTCTCAAAGTAACAAGAAACATATTTCTCAAAGCTTTCATCTCCACTGCATTTATTCGACTTTGATGTTTCTTCTGCCATAACCAACTTCTTACCATACATTAGTTTTAATTGTTAGTTATTCGGTACCTATTATATGGAAAATACTTTTTTAGAATATAATTACGACTATACCACGTACTTTACTATTCTCCATATGTACGTGTACGTGGTATAGTCGTAATAATATTCTAAAAAAGTGTTTTCCATATAATAGGTACCGAATAACTATCAATTAAAACTAATGTATGATAAGAAGTTGGTTAAGCCAAACCACGATAATTTTAATTCTATGGAAAACGCGTCGGTAAAATATAGCTAAAATTAACTCGTTCTAAGTAATAGATACCAGGATACCACGCGTGGGATAGATAGGATAGGATAGGGTAGGGTAGAGCACAGAGTACATTTTTTATATATGAACGGGTAGAGAAGTGTGGGATAGGTGGTACAGAGCGCATGTGGTGGTAAAAATGGCTCAAAAGGTATAATAAAATAACCCAGGGTCCTAGAACTAAAGAGGTATGGTCCAAAAATATAATACCAAACATCAAATACTTTGAACGCGATTATTTTTGACATCTATCACACGGCAGTTCTGACGTTTTTCTGACAGTATGTTGGATGCGTTCAGATTTTTAAGAAATTTATATTTTTTTCCCATTTTAGTGAGAAATAAAATTGTGAAAAATCATTTTAGAGACGTTAATTCAATCAAAAATCGATCTCCATGACCAATTTTATATAATTTGTGCTAAAACCCAAGATATCAACAGGTTTAAGTGGCGACTGTGGGCATTACCAAATATGGAGTTTGCTCGTTTTCCCAACCGTCCTCCCTTCGATCCTTAGTAGCTCTCAGTTTTTATTTTCTAAAAGATTTACTTCTCAAATGTTTTCATTTTATTTAGTAGTTAAATAAATAATATTTCAACTGTAATATAAAACGTGAGTCATTAAGAACTTTTATTTGTAGTGTCAAAATATAGGTCAAAGTGGATTCGTTTTAGGTTATGTTGTAAAGTAAAATTCTATTTAATACATAGTTTTGTTTGTATTATTGTTGAAGTGTGTGCTCTCTCGCGTTGCAGATGTCGTTTAGAGTGGTCCGTAGTTCAAAGTTTCGCCACGTTTACGGGCAGGCCCTGAAACGGGAACAATGTTATGATAATATCAGAGTGTCCAAGAGTTCCTGGGATTCTACGTTTTGTGCGGTGAACCCTAAGTTTTTGGCGATTATCGTCGAATCTGCCGGCGGAGGCGCCTTCATAGTACTACCGCACAATAAGGTGAGTCCAATTTAATTTACAAAATCCTTTTTTATATGCAATTTCTAAACTGACTAACATCTACATAAAAGCTGAACCCAAAACTTCGTTGTTTCAATGATTATATGGGAATGTATGCTTTTCATTTTCAATCAGTCCCTTGGAACCACCAGGCCTAGTATTCCTGATAATTTGGAACATAAAAAGTTAATGTAAATGGTAACTTGTTTTGTTTGTTTGGGTTATTAAGAGGTCTTAAGTATTAAAAGGTAAAAAGTATTAATTACAGCAAAAAAAAGTAGGTATCAGATTTAACATATTAAGAACACATATCTTAGGCTTATATGGACACATATTGATATGCTGAGAATTTAATATCTACATAGAAAGAGTTATAGTTATAAATTTTTGAATTTAGGTAGTGAAAAAGTGTGCACTATACCAGTCATAAAATTTCTTATTTTATATTTTTACATTAAGATCTACCCAAAATGATAATCTAAATGTAAAATATCCATCAGCATTCGTTTCTTGTGTTTCTAAGTGACTAAATAGGTATGAGTTTTTGTTTTGTCTAATTATGTTTTTTTCCTGGTCATTGAACTCACAAGGCAATTATAGGTCGTTCATCACTCTAGCTTAATTGTGAGTGACATTGTTTAATTTTTTGCACTTTGTAATGTCTAACAATGATTAATGAATAATTATTTATTATTAATTTAAAATGATTGCATTAAATATAAATGACATAATTAGTCATTTATATTTACTGACTAATTATTGACATAATTAGTCATTTATATTTATTGCTGAGGAAAACATAGATAGATAAACTCTTTATTGTGCATTACACCAATTTATAGTACAAACACAGAAACATATAAAAAGAACAAAAAAATAAACAAAATAAATGCACAATGGGTGGTTTTTATCGCTGAAAGCGTTTTCTTCCAGACAATCTTAGGATGGAGAGAACTATTTAAAAGTGATGGTGTTATTGCCGTGCTAAAAGTGTGAAGAATAAACATCAAAATACAAATTAAACATTATTAATATTACACAATACCTATATTCCAAACATATATTCACACATATATAAATGAAAACTTTGTTTAAGTTTATTCTCAAAATTTTATATATTTTATTAAGTATATTAAATATATTATATGTATCTTATAATATATATATATATATATATATATTTATATATATATTCAGTGTACATTAGTTTACTTTTTACTAGACACACCACACCATATTTTTGCATGCCCAGGATGACTAGTAGAGAATGCTTTAGCATTAAGTCCTCCTAGCACTACATTGTTTGTGCGAAAGTATTAAATAAATAAATAAAACTTGATAGTTGGGAAAATTAGGCAAATTTAAAATGTGTTAAATATCATCTGTATTATGCTACAACTGAACAATTGTTTTAATGCTTATCATCCATCATTATTTATTTTCTTTCTTGGTCACTCTAGAACCTGGACACCAGCAATATTGTGTAACTCTACTCTTACTCTAATCATTCTTAAATTTTGACACATCAAACTCAGTTCATGGACTCTTATGTTAAGAATTTGGTAGTTAATGCCTAATTCCTCCGATATAAAGACTTAAATGGCCATTGATGAAGTTATCGAAAGGTTTTTATTTATTGAAATCATAATAATTATCAAAATGTATCTTATAAACTGAGATATTATTTAAATTCCTTGTCCAGCCTAGAAAAATCAAGCAACAAACATAGCTTGTAGTCTTGTTTAGTTCGCGAATGATTTAGTTCGAAAGAGCATTTCCACAGACATACTATGTGGACTAGTTCCAAGATCCCTTGCTCTTCAGCTTGCTAGTTTGTTAGTTCCGGACACCAACTTGTTATAGCGAGAGCAAGTAAGCTGATAAATATAAAACAAATTATAGGTAAAGTACAAAAAATATTAACCTGTCAGATAATTTTTTGTAGGTATTTTCTAAAAGTTGGGTTTTTATGATCTTTCATTCAGCTGTAGGATAGTACCAATTACCAAGGTGATCTCAATCATTGAGTAAGAGCATAATCAAAGAAGAAAATAAGACAGCACATAACTATGTTGTAAGATTAATATTAAATATTATTTGGTTGTGACATTTAAAATCTTCTCGTTGTCACTATGTTTTTGTTAAAATCTTAGGTATTTATTGTGTCTATTTATCTATTTTCTCTGTGTGTACCTGTCCTTTCTGTACGTTGTTGTTGTCAAATAACTTTCTTTCTTTCTTTCTTTCTTTATTGGTCACATTTGTTACTGCTTGAGCGTACCAAGTTCAAATTATGAAAATAGAGAATCACCAAGTATGTATCACCTAATGGATTCACTTTAATATTGTTTTTCTAGTGACTCTGTCATGTTTTTATGTTGGAATAGCTACTGGCCACAGATTTGCCTGTGTGGTACCCTGGAAAAATATCCCTTACTGTTAAGGCATTGTTTGTAAGAAATGATTCGCTGAACTGTTTTTTCGACTTATGTTACAACATCAATTTCTTCAAAAAGCACTTTTCTTTTAAGAGGATTTTATACAGCGTATGAAATATTTTTTAAATCAGATGAGTCGTTTCAGGGAGTACCTCCTACGACCTAACTTACAAACTTTACCTCTTTATAATATTAGTGTAGATTATGTTCTACAAGGCTATCCTCATCCATGACATAAACCAATATGCCCTTTGTACTTATAAACATTCCACTATTATTAAGAAGTAGATAAATACTCAACATTAAGTTATTTGCTTATTTTTCCTGTACACAAAGTTGTGTTGTGATTAAGTACTTACAATATAAATATTTGTATTTCAACTATGTACATATATACTTGGATACTGGAACACTGCTGTCATCAACCCAGAGTCCTCCTCCGCTACTTCAAGGAGTTGAGCTGGTTGGGGTCAGGTTAGATGTTAATGCACAATACACCCCAATGCGGGACATCAGTGCAGACCTTAGTTCCCCCACTTAGAATAAGAATTATGTACATTTGCTTAGCAATACATAGTAGCTCTTAACTTTGTTATTCCATATAATATGTGACTAAAGGTAGAGTTCAGCAACACAATAACCCATGGTTAGGTCCTAATCAAAGCTTTTTGACACAATGTTTTCATATATTTTTCTTATGTTCATTCAGCATTATAAGGATGATTGTGAGTCATAGGTTTACATCTGAGCCCTTTCATTCTCTGAAAGCCACGATTACCTGAAAGTCCCTGTTATACATTGTTCAGCCATGTAGGTCTTATTATTGCCCATAATGTCCAGATTTTGCCTTTAAGCTCATACAAGCTCATTGACAGAAAGCTAAAATATTTTATGACTCATATATGTTATGAATTTAGGGTTCAGCTTTGTGATAAAAAAAACCATGTGAATATCACCATGGCAACTGGTAGCAATTAAGAAAAAAATCCAGTAAACCCTAGTGACGGTTTTCTAGACTTTTTACATGTGGTCAAATTCATGGGCTCGATGCTACAGTTTCCAATAAAATACCTGCAATGGAGACTAAATATAAAACTGATATAAATTTTCCGCTTTGGACGGATACTGAACCTGTTCTAAACAGGATCCTGGTCAATATTTTTATCTGTTTACACAATGGTTATGTTTAAATACAACTCATAGGAAACGATAGATAACGTTATCAATGCTATTGTTGGGTTATGTATTTATTTTTACAGTAAAATTACGATTTTTCTGTACCTACCTAGACCTACCTGATTTACTAACTTGTCGTAAATAGGTAATCTTACGCCGATGGCAAACTTATTGTAAAGCCTATTTCTTAGAAGATACCTACCACCTATTGATGATAAGTAGGTAGGTGCGCATGTTTACGAGTTTGGTATATTAATCTTTTTGGTAATTTGTAAACGAAAACTGACGCTTTTAGATAATAAAATTACTAAACTTTATACTGTACTAGCTTCTGCACACGGTTTTCATCCGCGTGGTACCTGGATAAAAAGAAGCCTATGTGTTATCCTGATGTATAAGCTATATTACTGTAAAGTTTCACCAAAATCGTTTCAGTAGTTTTTGAGTGAAAGAGTAACAAACATCCATCCTCACAACTTTCGCGTATATAATATTAGTAGGATAGGATTGATACTACATAATTGTATACAAAATTCCACCGCTATATCATTGTATTTTTGTAACGCTGTTTTTGTTTTTTTATCTATACCTCGTGTGTTCATAAGTCTTGAGACACAGTAAAACTAAAATATTTTTGGAGCTAAGTTGAGTATTCATTTATTGGATATTAAAATTAAAACTACTGACATCTAGATCTGTATTTAAAAATAAATCATTCAAAATGGCCGCCTTTGCATTCAATGCAGGCCTTCAAACGCGTGCGCCATTCATCTATGGCGGCACGAATCTTTTCAATGGGAATCCGATTCGATTCTTTAATAAGGGCTCGCTTGAGAGAATCCAGGTTTGGGTGAGACTTTCTGCATGCCCTCAGCTCCAATTCCGTCCATAAAGAATAATCCAAAGGATTCAAGTCAGGGCTTGACGAGGGCCAATCTTCGCTCCGAATGAAGCCTGGCAAATTGGCCTCCAGCCAACGTTGGGTAGTCTTAGCTTTATGGGAGGGAGCAGAGTCCTGTTGGAAAACCCAGTATTTTCCAGCGAATAGCGTATCATTTAATGGTTTAACCACCGCTTCCAATATGTCGGTTTGGTAATTTTGTGCCTTCACCTTGACGCCTTGCTGGCAAAAATGAAGCGAAGTGACCCCCTCGTAGGAAACACCCCACCAAACCATCACACTTGCTGGATGATGAGTGCGCTGGACATTGCGTACAGATGGCTGGACGTCCTTTGAACTTCTGGCGTAAACCTTATTGTTCTGCCGGTTAAACTTTTCTTCCACCGTGAAGATCTTTTCATCGGTAAACAGGATATTTTTTGGATCGTGTCTCTTCAATAGGTTCCGACATCGTTCCAGTCGCAATTTACGAAGACGCTCGTTTAAATAATGCACTTTCCTTCGACTGTAGGCCTTTAGTTTAAGATCATATTTAAGTATCCTGTTCACCGATATTCGCGAAATGTTGGTCTGCAGAGCTAATTTCTTTTGAGTCCGGCAAGGGTTGCGACGAATTCGCTCTCTGATTACTTTGATGTTGGCGGGCGTCCTTACAGACCGCGGGCGGCCACATCTTCCACGGTCTTCTAAAGAGCCGGTCTCCTTGTACCTCTTTATGGTATAATACACAAAGTTCCGACTACATCCCAAACTTTGGATTTCACTAAAAACTTGCATTGGTTTTTTTCCTGCTTGAAACAGTGAAATTACAGTCGCACGCAAATCTTTTGTTGGCGCCATTTTCACGGAGAATGTAACAAATATTCAAATGTATATTTTTTCTGATTCAAAACATTCGAAATTTAAAATTTTAAAAGTTTAAAAAAGGTTGCATGAATTACTTTCTTTTTAAATTAATTAAATAAGTTCGTCTCAAAACTTATGAACACACGAGGTAAATAACTCTTCAATTCATGTAGCCTATATACCTACATGAGGCCATAATTATCGGCTGTCACTTTCATTCTCGCATCCATTCTCGGATTAATACAGTGTTACTGTACGGAACCACGCGACACCTATGAACAATGCCCGATTGGTTATCGCAATGTGCAACTGATATGGAACAATGCCTTTGGCGATAACTTGCGTTCTTACGCATAGTTCTGTGTATTGAACACCTCAAACAATACAACGGCGTTACTGGTTTTACGTACTTGTTAGCTCATTGAACGATTGTCTTTCGCAAGAATCACTGAAAGAAAAAGCCGCGTTGATTGTCTGATTCTCTTAGGCTCGGTAGCGAGGTATTGGCATACATTCTATACTTTAACTACGATTCCAAATTCTTTCGATAGCCAATGTATTTGCTACTAGTTGTTGCCCGCGGCTTCGCCCGTGTGGTATGTTAATAAAAGTAGCATATGACTCCAGGCTTCAAACTATGTCTACCAACTTTTGAATGAACCGAACCAATGATTACAATTTATACAAAGTTTAGAACTCAATTGCAAACCCCCAAAGGGTAGTTTTGAAAAAATAAAAAATACGTGTTTCATTATTTACTTTAAAGTTTATTTGTACAGAGTTTTGAGCGAATCAAACTATCAAACTATATACCGCCCTATTTCACCCCCTCAGGGCTCGATTTTGGAAAATTAGATTAGCCTATGTGTTATTCCAGATCCTAAACTATCTACATTCAAAATTTCATCATAATCAGTTTAGTAGTTACTGAGATATGTGGTAACAAACATTCAAACACACACACACACACACACACACACACACACAGACTTTCGCATTTATTATATTAGTAGGATCGTATTGTATTTGCTATTGGCTTTGTACGAAAGCTTTACACCGCACCGGTTTTTTTCTTCACTAGCCACACAGAGTGCGGTGGCTACTTCAATCGTCGTTATCGGAATAGCTAATGCATCTGCTTTTATCTGTCGTGACTGTATCTCCTATTGGCCTTCCGGTAGTCCAGGCATAAAGGCATATGATTTTAGTTGGTGTTCCGCAACCATATATTCGTTATAATCACCATCAATAGCTAAAACTATAAAACTATAAACTTACGTTTAACAAGCTCTGCTTAGTTTGGGGCTAGATGATGCTGTGTGTAAAAAATGTCCAGCATTATTTAGTTACTAGCTTCCACCCACGGCTTCGCACGCGTGGTGCCCGGATAAAAAGCAGCCAGTTATTCTGACGTATAAGCTATATTACTGTAATGTTTCATCAAAATCCGTTCAGTAGTTTTTGCGTGAAAGAGGAACAAACATCCTCGCAAACTTTCACGTTTATAATATTACTAGCTTCTGCCCACGGCTTCGCCCGCGTGGTACCTACCCGGATAAAAAGTAGCCTATGTGTTATTCTGATGTATAAACTATATTACTGTAAAGTTTCATCGAAATCCGTTCAGTAGTTTTTGCGTGAAAGAGTAATAATATCCATCCTCACAAACTTTCGCGTTTATAATATTAGTAGGATAAGATAGTAGGATTAGGAAGTACTAGTACTGTGACTCTATCGGAATGTGAATACGAGTACCGTGGATCCTATGAGGATCCTATCGGAATCCTATCGTGGGGTCAGGATTATGTGTGGGTTGGGTGTAAAAATCTACCAGTATATAGGTATACCGCAACTCCGAGTGTTGCTCCAGACCCCCTATTTTGTATCTGAAATTGCTCAGTGACGAACGTTTGACAAGTCAAATGATCATCTCAATCGTATTCAGTGGCCATATTGATAGTGTAAAAGTAAAAATTATTCAAACGTTCATCTGTAAGTAACTTTCAGGTAGCAAAACTAATAATTAAATAAATAAATAAATAATGCTGGACATTTTCACACAGCATAATCTAGCCCCAAACTAAGCAGAGCTTGTATTATGGGAACTACATGACTGATATACTACTTATATACATATTTTTTTTGTAAATACATACATATTATACTTAGAAAACACCCAGACCCGAGACAAATATTTGCAGATACAAACATTTGTCCCGTGGCGGGAATTGAACCCGCAACCTTCTGCGTCGCAGGCGGGCCTTCGCCCACTGCGCCACAGAGGTCGTCGGATTGCAGGTTATACAAACATTTGTCCCGCAGCGGGAATCCAAACCTCACCTCTCGCCGTTTAAACAGCCGACCTAGTAGACAAGCGAAAACTTATAATTGTCCAGCATTAAAACTTTAAATACACGAGTTGCCTCATTCCCGCAGCCGCCGTGACACAGGACACAGGAATGCAAAGCTGCAGTTTTTATTCACTGCACGTGCTTAAGACTGGATGTTAGTACGCATTAATCATTGTAACATTTTGTTCAATTTTAAAAGGTGAAAGACTGCTGGTCTTGTCATATCGGTTAATTTAGGACACAATTTAAACACTCGCTAATGTTATCTTCATAATGAGCATTCTCAGATCCGTACTCAGTACGCAGATTTATGCAAATAAAAATATAACCTAATGAAATTAAGCACTTTTAATAGGATTAATTATTTTTTTTTGTCAACCTGTGGCCATGAAAGCAGCAAAGGCTTCGAAACGTCAAGAATGTAATTTAAAAAAACGCGATTATTCCTTAAAAATGTGTTCCATAAATTTCATTATTTTTCCTAAACTATCAAAGTCGTACAAAAAGAAGGGGTTGATTTAGATACGTCATAAAGTCTTCTATAACCAACTGTTTATTTTTGGTCATTTTGCTTGAATCAGTCTTTAAAGGTGGGATAGAAACACGTAGATTACCTCGTCAAGAAGTTATCAGCGTAACACTAACGTGAAGCAACTTGAATTATCAAACTGCATGCCAAATAACATGGTCTGACAGTCTGATATACCTGAAGAATCGATTAACACTGGAAAATAAAAGTTCTCGAAATATAGGTAGGCCCCCTCCGTAGATAAGGGCCGCTTATACACGCTAAGCTTGTACGCGCCTCGGCGCTGAACAAGAAAGAAATCTTGTCTACGCTAGACACGACGCGCTCTTTTTTGCTTCGTAGTTAACATGATTATTTTCTTCCGAAACAATCGAACATTTACGATAGATAGACTCGACCAGTGCACAACTTACGTACGTCTGTCCGAAAACATCGTGTACATGCTCATATTTGTCTTGTCGGCATCAGACACGACAAGCTCTGTGCCTGGATCCGCGAAATTCTTGTCGTGTGCATACTTACGCAGGTTTTGTCTGCAACAGACATAGTGGATTTTCTAAGCGTGTACAAGCGGCCTAATTGTCTCGTGACGGTCCTAAGGAGAGTTCTATATCCAGCTTGTACAGGCTGTTGTTTCTGATTAATTGCGCTACGCTATTATCACTAGCTCTTTTTTTAATTTTCACTAGCTTAAATGTAAACCTAGATAAATTCTAGAATATTTAGTAACTAATTCCGCTCATTCTGTCTCTCTCGTTTGAGTTCAACCTAATGAAGAACGCTTTTTCAATCTTCGTTATAAAAAAAGCTCAAAAAGAAATCGGCACATGTTTCGCCTCCCCACGAAGCATCTTCAGGACTACATTGACTCATTATCCAATGACTCAGCGTTGCGCAACAACTCCAAAGACCTGTTGCCATGCCGAGCGCCGAACAGAGAGTAACACCTAGACTCACAACCAATAAAATGATTTGATTTATTTAACGAATTTTTTCAGACTACTTGCGAAAGTGAAGTATGATGATTTGCAGTAATGCTCGCGCAGTTACGAGGTCAGATTAAAGGGCGCAAAGACCTCGATCGAACATAGTAAGGCCACCATGTCAAGTTCGACGTCCAAACCTGTAAATATGTCTATAAACAGAGTTGTAAAATTAGCTGCATCAAACACGGGCGATAATAGAACCAAGGATGATGCGATCAGAATTAGGGTAGTCGGGTAATTTTAGGATTTTTAGAGGTCAAATGTTGTTTTTTTTTTGTTACAAGGTGTAATTTCTTTGCATAGTATGTTTTCCTCGTGAATCGAATTTGTGAGGGTTTACGTAATTTGGTTTTCTGTTTCCCACTAGGGTCACATGCATTAGATCGTGTGACTGTCAGATCATCATGAAAACGTGTTTTTCAATTGTTTTTTTATATCCTTACAAGGTTAATATCCGGCTACATTATTAGGACCGGATAATTACTTGGACTTTGACTTTGGTTGTGTGTTTTTGTGGGATATTTTTTATCCAAAAATAATATATCAAGCAGCGTGCTTGTAAATTCTGTTCAGTGGGCTTTACTACGGATGATGCCAGGAATCACGAGTCACTCTAAAACGCCTCAAGCATCGATGACTAATTCGTCTAAGCACGGATATTTGGCTATCAGACAGCACGCATGCTATGATACAATAATTCTATGAGACGCAATGCACTATAATTAGCTCGATTATTGACAAATAATCTATTTTTGGTCTGTGGATGTGGTAATTCGCGGGGAAACGCGCGGAAACTCGGGAGCCGCCCACGCACCGCTTAAAGAGGACGGTAGCGTGTGCAATCGCTAGAAGTATAGCATTCCAGGTTTATAACTGGAGGAATATCGATTACACACGAATTCTGCGACCACACAAAAAAAAATACTTTCACTGGGCATAATTTACGTGGACCTTTTCTGGTATACCTCCTTAACCTAGTCACAAGGAACAGAGAAAAAACTTACTAAACTGTTCACAGGATACAGTAAGAGTTGAATTCAACTTGCACGCATTAGGTCCGTAGGAGAACACTCGGTCAGGTATTTTGATTGTAAAAATCAAAAAGAAATATAAATCAAGCACTAATATTTTTATAAAAATGATGGGAAGTCTCATCAGCCATCATAAAGTAAGGTATTAATGGCAAGCCCTAGTGGATTCCCGATGGCGTTATCAAGAACTTGATCATAGATCGGGACTTCAAGCATTTGAGGATAGACTTTTTTTATTGACCAAAATACTTGTAGAAATTACAACATTTCCGGATTCGCTGGCCAGTGTATCAAATAAAGTTCGTAAGAGCGAGTGGCCAACTCTGGTGTCGAATAAGAGCTTCGGCACACGAAAGCCTTCGACATGACAGACTTATAGCCAGAAGCCCTCGTTCCTAAATACTGGTCACCTATCAACCCTGACGAAAAGTTGCTAGCATACGCCACACACGGTTCAATCTATCAAATTAAACGATATCAATCGGCGACACAGCTATTACATCACTACTCCTAATAAGATCGGTAGCATACTCTAGAACCGGCACTTCCATTTAGGTTCTGAAACCGGAATATTTCCGATTCTGGAGTGCTGTGCTGATACGTTATCGCTGTCTTATGTCTCACTGAATATAAAACCCTGCATCTTCGAGCCTTTATTATGCAGTTAACACCCGTGCCCACTGCTCACGATGCGAAATCGCAGCGCATAAACCAGCAATGTGTTACAAGACAACACTCGAGCAAAAAAATAATTTATATCCTTTCTTGCTTCTTTCGTCTTGTCACGGAGTCTTTCTTGATCACCCCACGTTAGGTCAGTACTGTAGCCAAGTTTGGAAGACTTTTATTCCGGGGAATGGGATCAAACACAAAAACCTTTCGATTAATCAATATCTAGCTGAAATGCATCAAAATCTTTGTGACGATATATTGCCGAAAAGTTTCTTTACGGTATAATTCTTTTTCATGTAATAAAATTGTGATTTCGTAAAATATCTGTCAGATTTGCGAGTTATTCAACGGTATGTTATTTGGTCGGTGTCTCACTGTCCATTTCATTTGGCATCAGGCCATCTGCTTATACTGAACAAACTTTTAAGCAAATGATCTTTCCTAACAGTATTGGCAAATATATTATGCTCGCCCTGAACCCCGACGCATAGTTTTTGGCTCTTGAAGTATGCGTACTGATGTACATTCGCGATATTTTTGTTGAATTCATGTGTGCTTGTTGTCAGCTTATATATTCCTAATTTCCACTGAGAGAACTTCTAGCAACCCAGTAATACTGTTAAGGTGAAAACTATTTACTCCTCTAAACATACTTTCCTAACTATTTCGAGCCTCTTGCTGTCTCGTCGAGGATATCTTCGAGCGTTTAGACTTTGAGCCGAAGTTGGCAGACTTATTGCTGTTGAAATTACACACTTGCAATTACAATTTTTCCACCTGACGATAAGTTTATGTTGTATAACACCTGCTGAGCACAGGAAGTCCCACTGTATGACACATGTTTGATTTTATCTACGGTATCTGCAAATAACTAACGTATTATCTAAATGCATACGTCAGATTCATTTCGGGGTAAATTAAACAATTCACGCTTATGTCCTGTTAAGAAAGCCATCACGGCTTTAGGAGCCTTCAAAACCTGGTCCTTGATAAAACAAATTGAATTCCAAGAAAGACGTGATTTTCAAAATAACCCTTGAACTGTTGATGTGTTGATTTGACGCGGGTCATAAACCGCGAAGACGGCTGCAACATTTCCCTCGACCGTGACTGAACGTCATTGAAGCATTGGACGATTTTTGGACGGTATCTTCTGTGATACTGATAACTGGAAACTGGTCCCAGTTTCAGTCTGGGTATTTTCTATGTATAATATGTATGTATTTACTAAAAAAAAGTATATTAGTAGTATATAAGTCGTTTAGTTCCCATAATACAAGCTCTGCTTAGTTTGGGGCTAGATGATGCTGTGTGAAAAATGTGCAACATTATTATTATTATAGTTTCTTCATAAAGGTTTTCTGTGATGTGACTGATGTTTGAGAACGGCCACCGCCGCCGGCGCCGTCTTATTTCGACCGTCAGAACGTCAACGGATAAGAATTCTTACTCTGTGTCTTCGGATTTGCCACTCGAAAACCTCGGCAATTCGTCGCAAAGTTTAAAATTAGCAATACTGAAATAGGAAACTTGGCATTCGTGCTTTCCTTTACTTTTGATAGCCCACTAACATAGCTATTGTTTTGTTAATGTCTATTTCTGTGCCAATTTAGGGCAACCTTGAGATTGCAACTACGTGCTCTATCTTCTGTGCTTGCATTATCATTCGTCACCTTGCATGACAGAGTAATTACTAGCAAACTAAGAAAGAGCGTCGTCTAGTCCAAAAGTTATTTTTTATTTTGTTGGTGTAAATCAGGCAATTTTATCCCACAGTATGTGGGGTCGCAACATATTTTCTTCTTCCACTCTCCTCTATCAGCCGCCATTTCAGTACTCACTCCTTTCTTAATCATGTCATTCTTCACACAATCCATCTTTTCTTTGGCCTACCTCTTCTTTTATTTCCATTCACGTTCATATTTAATATTCTTCTCGTAATATGACATTTCTTCCCTCCTCATGACATGCCCATACCACGCTAATCTATTACTCCTCAACTTTTCCGTCACGGGTGCTACTTTCACACTTCCCCTGATGTACTCATTCCTATTTGTCATGCAATTTTAAACGGTATGCCATGAGAACCAAAAATTCTGAGAACTTTGTTTTTGGTTAGTGTTTTCAGCGAGGATGGGTTTACATGCAACCTGTCACGTGGAATGCTAAATACTATGCAAAAAGGCAACATTTACAAAAAGGCAGAATGAAATGTCATGTACAAATGCGAGCTTAACCCTAAGAAGAATGAATGAATGAATGAAAATACTTTATTGTACACCACAAAATAACAAAATAAACAAAAACTTAATATAACGAAAGGTACAATGGGCTGTTTTATCGCTTAAAAGCGATCTTTTCCAGACAACCTAAGGATGAAAGCGGAAGGTATGCAATTGTAAGTTTTCTTCCAGCATTATGCTTGTCGTTATGTTTGTTTATGCTTGCCTCTACTACTTAGTACTTAGTAGACAACTTCCTACTTAGTAGTGTTACAGAGCTGCGTAATGGGTATGGATCTGAGGTTGTCCATCATAGGTCCATCTTGTAATGAGCATCTTTTTTTTTTGTTCGTTCACCAGTTCATACCTGAGCTCAGACTTCTAGAAGCACACTACATAGCTTGTTATATTACCTCTGCGTCCACGACCTACTTCACCGAATTTATAGAGAACCGGCCGCGTTGGCGCCAAACGTAATTACTTGTTTCTGTATAATAAACAGTAATTATTGCTTTCACTGCACAGAAATCAAATAATAATACACATTGGAATGAGTCGAAACTTACTCGGTGCCTTCACCGATAGTGCAGTACGTGAAAATTCCCGTTTTTACAATATGAATACACATTGGATTGGAGAAAGTATTTTCGGCTGTTCGTCTTGTAAATTATGTTATGTTTTAGTATCACTTTCAGTTTATACGTTGAATGAGTTTTATGACGTGTCGCTAGATGAAATTGCACTGAAATATAGTACATCAATGCTATGTCATTATGTAATCAAATCAATCGTTTTTTTACTAAAAAAACGGGATATCTACAATGATTTGTGAGTTTGAACCATGATCGCGGGAGGAGCTGAAGTCTGCGGGTTTTGAATGTTAGTGGCAGACAAAACGATCTACCCTCTTTCTCACTCTTTTATTGCGAAAATTACGACTCATTTTGGTACATACAACTGTGCCGAAATGTCGGGAAACATTCAAACTCACAAAACATGGTAAAAATCCCGTTTTTTATTAAAAAAAATATGTTCATAACCATGATAGTTTCAAAAGATAAATCAAAATGTTTTTATTTCAGAAAATACAATCCATTTTGTTAGTAGATACTTAAAGACTATTTGTTAGTAAATTCTGCGATGATAGGAATAGGTATGTAAATAGAGACATTCTGCGACGGGTGATGATCAAACAATAAGATCATTTTAATTTCACTGTTTGACCACCCTCCGTACAAAATGTCTCCAAATGGGAGAGTTACGCGTCTCCGCAACTGTTTTGAGGACACCTATATGAAGAACATTAATGTGTTAGAAGTTTAGCAGCAGGGCTGCAGACCATGTTTTTTTTACTAATAGCATTTTTCTAATTATAAAAATTCTTAAACAAAATAAAGACTCATGACATTGTTATTGATTTTAAGTGTCTATAATGTCTTAGGTATAAGCGAATAATAAATAATAATGCTGGACATTTTTCACACAGCATCATCTAGCCCCAAACTAAGCAGAGCTTGTATTATGGGAACTACATGACTGATATACTACATATATACTTTTTTTTTGTAAATACATACATAGATTTGGTTGTTGTAGTAAACATGGCAAAACCTAGCAAAATGCGCCACGAGCCAAGCCGTGGGCAGAGGCTAGTCTATACTAATATTATAAAGAGGAAAGATTGTTATCTTTTGTTTGTGTGTTTGTACCAAATAGGCTCCGAAAATACTGGACAGATTTTAACCATTTATTCACTAAAAGAAAGCTAAATAATCAGGAAGTAACATAAGCCATAATTTATTTTCATAAAAAATATAGATCCCTAAGCAAAATTTTGCCTTTAAAAATTCATTATTAGGCGTGCGCTGAGAAAACTATTGATGATACATAAAAATTATGTACAACATGATTAAAGTACTTATTATTACCTAGAAAAAATCCTCGAGCAGATTATCGAAGTATCATAGTTAAGTCACAATAGCAGCTTTTGTGTTCTAAACTTTAATTAGATCGCGGGTAGAAACAAAAGTTGGTTACATTCGTATCTTAGTATTAATTCTTATTCAAATAAATAGTTTTATCATCAAGGGTATTTGTGTAGCGTTAAAATACTTATTTTTTAATTCATACGAATCGGGCATTTAATTTTGAAGTTATCACGAGTATAAAAACAAAACTTACGCGGGTGAATCCGCGGGGCGCAGCTAGTAAATAATAAACAAGACTCGTTCAACGACTATGGCGTGGCGGGCGATTAGCCGGCGGCTTCGCAAGAGGTGCGGGCTCCATTCCCGCTACAAGACAAATGTTTGCATGTTCTACAGATATTTGTTCTGGGTCTGGGTGTTGTAGTATCACGGTACTCGTGGTTCCTGATACCCACGACACAGGGAATTCTAGTGTGGGGTCAGAACTATGTATGTGTATTTTGGGTGTTTATTTATTTATTTATTGAAGAGTTTGACAGCCGACTCCGTTTTTGAATGAAAAATAAATAAATGAATGAAAATACTTTATTGTACACCACAAGATAAACCAAAAGTGAATATAACTAAAAGTGCAATAGAAGGTCTTATCGCATAAAAGCGATCTCCTCCAGACAACCTTGGGATAGAGCTGAATGTATGCTATTGTAAGATTATATGGCGGTGAACACAATAATAAATAAAAGAGGAGAGTGCAGTGCGATATATAAACTACTAGATAAATATAATTACATATCTATATACACAGGTATAAAATAAACTACACAATATACTGGCTTCTGCCCACGGCTTCACCCGCGTGGTACCCGGATAAAAAGTAGCCTATGTGTTATTCTGATGTATAAGCTATATTACTGTAAAGTTTCATCAAAATCCGTTCAGTAGTTTTTGCGTGAAAGAGTAACAAACATCCATCCTCACAAACTTTCACGTTTATAATATTAGTAGGATAGGATATAGATATATTTTTTCTTCCTTTTCAGGTTGGACGCATACCGGCAGACCATCCGTTAGTGGGAGGACATAAAGGGCCTGTATTAGACATTGCGTGGTGTCCTCATAATGATAATGTTATCGCCAGCGGCTCAGAAGACTGCGTTGTTAAGGTATGTTACCACAGAAACTAGTGTTCCTATAGAATCAGCATTGCATCAGAAATCATAATTGTGGCCATGCTCAGGCACCATAAAATCGAAGACAACTATATCAACTAGGTATATCTTCGCACGCCCGATCGAATAAAGCTTTGGAATGTTGCCAGGTGTGGCAAATCCCTGATGGAGGGCTATCACGCACCCTCACGGAGCCCGTCGTCGACCTGGTGTTCCATCAGCGCAGGGTCGGCCTCGTGCTGTGGCACCCCACCGCACAGAACGTGCTACTCACCGCCGGATCTGACAACCAGGTATGTAATGCTTCTGATTCTTACCGACTGTAATTTAGTTTTTTTTTTGTTTTAAAAGTGACTTGATGGAGAGTGTGCAGGCTTTCGGTGGACTTGTACTGGCCGTTGATGTATGGTTTTAATGTGTATTTCAGATAGCGATATGGAATGTAGGTACGGGCGAGGTGCTCCTGACCCTGGACTGCCATCCCGACCTCATCTACTCCGCTTGTTGGAACTGGACCGGCTCCAAACTGCTCACCACCTGTAGGGACAAGAAGATCAGGTACATTTGTATACCAAAAAATATATAATTACAACTAGCCTCTGCCCACGGCTTCGCCCGCGTGGTACCCAGATAAAAGTAGCCTACCTCGTGTGTTCATAAGTCTTGAGACACAGTAAAACTAAAATATTTTTGGAGCTAAGTTGAGTATTCATTTATTGGATATTAAAATTAAAACTACTGACATCTAGATCTGTATTTAAAAATAAATCATTCAAAATGGCCGCCTTTGCATTCAATGCAGGCCTTCAAACGCGTGCGCCATTCATCTATGGCGGCACGAATCTTTTCAATGGGAATCCGTTTCGATTCTTTAATAAGGGCTCGCTTGAGAGAATCCAGGTTTGGGTGAGACTTTCTGCATGCCCTCAGCTCCAATTCCGTCCATAAAGAATAATCCAAAGGATTCAAGTCAGGGCTTGACGAGGGCCAATCTTCGCTCCGAATGAAGCCTGGCAAATTGGCCTCCAGCCAACGTTGGGTAGTCTTAGCTTTATGGGAGGGAGCAGAGTCCTGTTGGAAAACCCAGTATTTTCCAGCGAATAGCGTATCATTTAATGGTTTAACCACCGCTTCCAATATGTCGGTTTGGTAATTTTGTGCCTTCACCTTGACGCCTTGCTGGCAAAAATGAAGCGAAGTGACCCCCTCGTAGGAAACACCCCACCAAACCATCACACTTGCTGGATGATGAGTGCGCTGGACATTGCGTACAGATGGCTGGACGTCCTTTGAACTTCTGGCGTAAACCTTATTGTTCTGCCGGTTAAACTTTTCTTCCACCGTGAAGATCTTTTCATCGGTAAACAGGATATTTTTTGGATCGTGTCTCTTCAATAGGTTCCGACATCGTTCCAGTCGCAATTTACGAAGACGCTCGTTTAAATAATGCACTTTCCTTCGACTGTAGGCCTTTAGTTTAAGATCATATTTAAGTATCCTGTTCACCGATATTCGCGAAATGTTGGTCTGCAGAGCTAATTTCTTTTGAGTCCGGCAAGGGTTGCGACGAATTCGCTCTCTGATTACTTTGATGTTGGCGGGCGTCCTTACAGACCGCGGGCGGCCACATCTTCCACGGTCTTCTAAAGAGCCGGTCTCCTTGTACCTCTTTATGGTATAATACACAAAGTTCCGACTACATCCCAAACTTTGGATTTCACTAAAAACTTGCATTGGTTTTTTCCTGCTTGAAACAGTGAAATTACAGTCGCACGCAAATCTTTTGTTGGCGCCATTTTCACGGAGAATGAAACAAATATTCAAATGTATATTTTTTCTGATTCAAAACATTCGAAATTTAAAATTTTAAAAGTTTAAAAAAGGTTGCATGAATTACTTTCTTTTTACATTAATTAAATAAGTTCGTCTCAAAACTTATGAACACACGAGGTATATGTTATTCTGATGTGTAAGCTATATTACTGTAAAGTTTCATCAAAATCCGTTCAGTAGTTTTTGCGTGACAGAGTAACAAACTTTCTCGTTTATAATAGTAGAAGGATATAAATATATCTGCTGTTGATGGTGTCAACTTGTCTCATCTAAGATTCGCTGATGATTGTGCTATTCTCAGATTTGAGGATCTCCAGAAAATGCTACAAGACCTGTTTAATGCATCATTGAATGTAGGCCTGAGGATGAATATGTCCAAGACGAAAGTTATGGCGAATGTCTCCGGCATCACAAATCCCACTATCACAGTGGGAAATGAGATGCTGGAGACAGTTGACCAGTATGCTTATCTTGGGCATATTCTATCTTTTGGAAAAGAGCACCAACAGAACGAGATCTTAAAGTCCACAGTGCCTGAAGACCCGCTTATATAATCAATGTGTTCTGCCCACCATGACCTACGGTGCCGAGACATGGACGCTAACGCAAATGGCTGAGACATGGACGCTAACGCAAATGGCTGTGTACAGATTGAGGGTGGCGCGGAAAGACATGGAGCGTGTCATGCTCGGCATCAAACTTACAGACCAAGTTCCAAATGTCGACATACGACGGACCAAAGTTAAATACGTCGGCTTTAGGATTATGGAACTGAAATGGAGTTGGGCGGGACATATTGCAAGGCGTGGTGATGACAGGTGGAGCAGGACAACGAGTGAATTGTGTCCGAGGAGTGGATACAGAAACGTTGGACGTCCGACAGCGAGATGGGCAGACGACATAGTCAACGTCGCGGACCGTGGATGGTTTAGACTGGCGCAGGATGGTGGTGGATGGGACAAACTGATTGAGGCCTATACCCAGCAGTGGGTGAAGTCGCGCTGTGGATGATGATGATGATGAATTCACGATAGTTTTTGGAATAAAAAGCTAAGAGCTCTTTTTTCTATGTTCCAGAATAATCGATCCGAGAAAAGGTGAAGTGGAATCTGAAGCGATAGCGCATGAAGGCAGTAAGGCGTCCCGGGCTATATTCCTCAAGCATGGATTGGTCTTCACTACTGGGTAAGTTTTTTTAGGGGGGCAAAGCCCACGCATTTTCCCACCGCCACGGGGGTGACGAAACGGGGTATGTGGGACTCGAACTAAAACCTCCCCGGTTAACCTCATCTAAGGTTATCCGGGTTGTGTCTGGAGCCTCAACGAACGATAGGAATAATTCGTTTTTTTTTCATTTCATTTGATTGAATTGAGTTTCTCTGGTGATCAGTTTCAGTAGGATGTTAGAGGTGTCCTCAATAGTGTTTTTTTAATTTGATTGAATGAAGTTTGTGTGGTGTTCAGTTTCAGCAGGATGTTAGAGGTGTCCTCAATAGTGTTTTTTAATTTGATTGAATGAAGTTTGTGTGGTGTTCAGTTTCAGCAGGATGTTAGAGGTGTCCTCAATAGTATTTTTTAATTTGATTGAATGAAGTTTGTGTGGTGTTCAGTTTCAGCAGGATGTTAGAGGTGTCCTCAATAGTGTTTTGTAATTTGATTGAATGAAGTTTGTGTGGTGTTCAGTTTCAGCAGGATGTTAGAGGTGTCCTCAATAGTGTTTTATAATTGGATTGAATGAAGTTTGTGTGGTGTTCAGTTTCAGTAGGATGTCAGAGGTGTCCTCAATAGTGTTTTTTTTTAATTTGATTGAATGAAGTTTGTGTGGTGTTCAGTTTCAGTAGGATGTCAGAGGTGTCCTCAATAGTGTTTTTTTTAATTTGATTGAATGAAGTTTGTGTAGTGTTCAGTTTCAGCAGGATGTTAGAGGTGTCCTCAATAGTGTTTTATAATTGGATTGAATGAAGTTTCTGTGGTGTTCAGTTTCAGCAGGATGTCAGAGATGTCCTCAATAGTGTTTTTTTAATTTGATTGAATGAAGTTTGTGTGGTGTTCAGTTTCAGCAGGATGTTAGAGGTGTCCTCAATAGTGTTTTTAATTTGAAAGTATGAAGTTTGTGTGGTGTTCAGTTTCAGCAGGATGTTAGAGGTGTCCTCAATAGTGTTTTTTTAATTTGATTGAATGAAGTTTCTGTGGTGTTCAGTTTCAGTAGGATGTTAGAGGTGTCCTCAATAGTGTTTTTTTAATTTGATTGAATGAAGTTTGTGTGGTGTTCAGTTTCAGCAGGATGTTAGAGGTGTCCTCAATAGTGTTTTATAATTGGATTGAATGAAGTTTGTGTGGTGTTCAGTTTCAGTAGGATGTCAGAGGTGTCCTCAATAGTGTTTTTTTAATTTGATTGAATGAAGTTTGTGTGGTGTTCAGTTTCAGTAGGATGTCAGAGGTGTCCTCAATAGTGTTTTTTAATTGGATTGAATGCAGTTTCTGCGGTGTTCAGTTTCAGTAGGATGTCAGAGGTGTCCTCAATAGTGTTTTTTTTAATTTGATTGAATGAAGTTTCTGTGGTGTTCAGTTTCAGTAGGTTGTCAGAGGTGTCCTCAATAGTGTTTTTTTAATTTGATTGAATGAAGTTTGTGTGGTGTTCAGTTTCAGTAGGATGTCAGAGGTGTCCTCAATAGTGTTTTTTTTTATTTGATTGAATGAAGTTTGTGTGGTGGTCAGTTTCAGTAGGATGTCAGAGGTGTCCTCAATAGTGTTTTTTTTTAATTTGATTGAATAAAGTTTGTGTGGTGTTCAGTTTCAGTAGGATGTCAGAGGTGTCCTCAATAGTGTTTTTTAATTTGATTGAATGAAGTTTGTGTGGTGTTCAGTTTCAGCAGGATGTTAGAGGTGTCCTCAATAGTGTTTTTTTAATTTGATTGAATGAAGTTTGTGTGGTGTTCAGTTTCAGCAGGATGTCGGAGCGGCAGTACTCTCTGCGGACGCCGGACGCGCTGAGCGAGCCGATAGTCACAGTGGAGATTGACACCAGTAACGGCGTCATGTTCCCGCTCTACGACCCGGACACCAACATGATCTACCTCTGTGGGAAGGGAGACTCCGTTATACGGTACTTCGAGGTAAGAATATAAAGAAAAATTAATGATAAATTGAAATGACTAATTTTCGACTCATTCCGAGAGTCTTCATCAGGGTGTGTGGGCGCAACTTTCTCCTTCCGCGTCGCGCCGTGCATTAAGATCACTCAAAGTCAAAGTCGCGACCACTCACCCTGATGAAGACTCTCGGAATGAGTCGAAACTTAGTCGGTGCCTTCATAGTGCAGTACGTGAAAATTCCTGTTTTTACAATATGAATAGTCAAGTTCACGATAGTTTTTGGAATAAAATTGAATTGAATTGAAATATATTTTATTGTCTGTGAAAACTATACATGTATTATACATTTAGGTATAATCTTAAAAGTATACTTGTGTGCTTTAAACTGGAATCGCTTCGTGGGTTGTTCAAGACTAATTTTTACAATTTCTATGGAGTGAACTATGAATTGTGGTATATCATTTGAAAGGTAATTTTGTTAGATTTCAAGTGATATCAAGAATATTTTAAATTAATTGAATTTCCTACCTAAATTTAGGGATTTATTGCAATAGGTCGAAGTTGTGGACGTCTAAATGAATAGACAGTAATATGAAAAAATTATTTTTTATTCAAATTCTTGTTTATATACTGTATAATCATATATGGACAACATTAGTACCTAAACTAGGATGCCCTGTGATATGCCTTATAAAACTAGGTTATAAAAGTGTTGCCATGTTGACAATGAGTCCAGCTAGTTTCCACCAGAGGGTGTACAAATATTTTAAAATATATAGAAAAAAAACGAAAGAAGACATTGTGACTTATAAATTAAAATTACAAAAGATAAGTTTAAGAGAAGTTTGTGCCGTCCACCACGATCCCGCGCCAGTATAAAACATCCACGGTCCACGAATAAATGTTAATGTTAAATGTTAAAATAAATGAATAAATGTTTACTTTAAAAAAAAGTAAATTCATTATCGAATAACTTTCCTGTGTTTGAATAGCGAAAATGCGATAAGCTATCAGAAAGGCTCGCCTTAAGAGGCCTGCGTTGGATGAATTGCGCATACAAACGTAATTAGAGCTTATTTCCACCATATTATGTTATTATTTGCATTCGAATAGTATTTATCTACGTACCTTGCTATATATTTTTTCAAAATAATTACCTAAAATGAAATGTAAACGAATCGCATTTTGGATATTTTAACGTCATACATGACATGTTTTCTTCTTATATGTTTCTTATTAAAAACAACAATACCTTACGTATCGTTTGGTTAGATACATAGATCATATTGTCTAGTTACAGAATAACAACACAATGTGGAAAATACAACAAGTTTTCATTCATCTTTTTTGGTATTACGGAACACAACCAAATTTATAATAAATTCTGAACGGCTAATATTGCTATCGCGCAAGGGCGGGCCTGCATCAGTCAAAAAGAGAACTATATTTTTGGACGCGCTTCGAATTTAAGTTATGAGCGCTGTACGCCGGATCCTTAACGGCTCTCTTCGCTCGCCATAACCTACGCTCACCGCACATTGACTTGACACTATTCTTTTTATTCTTCAGGTGACGCCCGAGCCCCCTTTCGTCCACTACATCAACACCTTCCAAACGCCTGATCCACAGAGAGGTAATAAAACCAATCATCATTAACATAGTCAATTATTCTCTATTGGTCACAAGTCAGTGAACAGCTTGGTCGTTCTAATCTCTATTGGTCACAAGTCAGTGAACAGTTTGGTCGTTCTAATCTCTATTGGTCACAAGTCAGTGAACAGCTTGGTCGTTCTATTCTCTATTGGTCACAAGTCAGTGAACAGCTTGGTCGTTCTAATCTCTATTGGTCACAAGTCAGTGAACAGCTTGGTCGTTCTATTCTCTATTGGTCACAAGTCAGTGAACAGCTTGGTCGTTCTAATCTCTATTGGTCACAAGTCAGTGAACAGCTTGGTCGTTCTATTCTATATTGGTCAAAAATCAGTGAACAGCTTGGTCGTTCTAATCTCTATTGGTCACAAGTCAGTGAACAGCTTGGTCGTTCTAATCTGGGGTCTAGACAAATACCGCACGCTGGGTTTTCCTTTCACGCTAACGCAAATTTGAACTTGGCCACGTGACATTTTAACAGCTAATGTCATTCCCATACAATTAAATCTTTCCGCAAGCGTTAACGCTTGCCGATGAAAGAACAGCCGTTTGATATCTCAGGGTCCGTGTAGGTAATCCGTGAGTGATACCTCTGGTGTTGCAAACGTTCAAAGGTTACGGTAACCGCTCACCAACGGGTGGGTCGTAAACTTGGTTGCCACTTTAGTACTTTAAATTATATAAGCTGTTATGGGACTGCTGCAAAGTTTTTCCTTGACGTGTTTGCGTTAGCGTGAAAGGGAAGCTGAGCGTGAGGTTTATGTCTAGACACCCTGTCCGAAAAAGTAGCGTTTAGTTCTGGTCTGGACAATTGCACAAACTTTATTACAATTGGTTAAGCCATTTCTTAGAAAAATTCTAACAAACATTTAATATACAAATGATGATATAATTTACGATATAAATGACTACATTGATGACAAGGATCTTGGTTGACTTTTTCACTAAAATGTTACATCAGCTTTTTAATTTGATAAAAATAATATAATTTGATTTTTATTTTTATAATTTTGTAAGCTATCTTAATGGCTGAATATAGAGAAGTTACTTAGCACATACCAACCTATGTACTATATTTACAAAATAATAGTTTTATTTGAGTTTGATTTTGATTTGAAAGAACAAGCTCTTCTAAACAACCAGCCTCCTGCGGGTCGTATCGTAAAATATATGTGGGATTGGTAAATGAAACGAGGGGGCTTTTGGCAACGAAATTACTCGGATATATTGTCTTTTACAGGGTTGTCTTTTACACACACTAGATTTCACAGCTCTCCCCAGAAAAAAAAAACTTACTCACTCTTCCATCAATCCCTTTCTTTACAATCATTCCTTGCACACATTCCGTTCAAAAACAATAAAGTTAGTACATACAATGCTTTTTTAATCCTACATATATATATATATATATATATATATATATATATATATATATTTCTGACGACCTCTGTGGCGCAGTGGGCGAAGCCCCGCCTGAGAAGAAGTTTGCTGGTTCGATTCTCGACGCTGGACGAATGTTTGTATGGTCTGCAAACATTTGGGTGTTTTCTATGTAAATGAATTAATATGTATGTATTTACAAAAAAATAATCATATAAGTAGTTTATAACACAAGCTCTGCTTACTTTGCGGCTAGATGATGATGTGTGAAAAATGTATTATTTATTTATTTATGTTTATTTATTTATTTTTAAATTTCAGGTATTGGTATGATGCCAAAGAGGGGATGCGACGTGGCTACCTGCGAAATATCCAAGTTCTACCGACTCAACAACTCAGGGCTCTGTCAGGTAAGAACCTCATCTACATCAGTACTTCATCATTTAATTATTAGTATTTTCTATGTATAATAAAAAAAAATCTATCTATGTAATGTATTGTATTAAGTATATCAGTCATCTAGTACCCATAACACAAGCTCTGCTTAGCTTGGGGCTAGATGATGCTGTGTGGATTGTCCAGCATTATTTATTTTATTTTTATTTATTTATCATCATCAACAGACTACTACATTATCATTGTTAAATCTCTAAAATCAAAATTAAAATATATTTATTAAAGTCAAAAACGAAATACAAAACTAGAAAGAACGATAATATCCGCAGAAGCTTGAAAACTGTGTCGCGAATATCGCCATCTTCCGAAAAGAAAAAAATCTTTTAACTAACTTATAGTATCTACTTACACAGGCACATAATGGAAAGTAACAATAGGATTGAAAGTACCCTAGAATCTCAATTTTAATGGTAGCAACCCGGGAGTTTATCGCATTTATAAAAAAAATGTATATCAGTCATGTAGTTCCCATAATACAAGCTCTGCTTAGTTTGGGGCTAGATGATGCTGTGTGAAAATGTCCAGCATTATTTATTTATGATATACTAGCTTCTGCCCACGGCTTCGTCCTCGTGGTACCTGGATAAAAAGTAGCTATGTGTTATTCTGATGTATAAGCTATATTACTGTAAAGTTTCATCAATATCCGTTCAGTAGTTTTTGCGTGAAAGAATAACAAACATCCATCCTCACAAACTTTCGCGTTTATAAAATTTGTAGTACTCTGTGACGAGTATTGCTTCTTTACGTATAAATAACTATCTGACCAGCATAAAAAACAATGCTTAATATGGCTGAAAGTACAATGGGCGGTCTTATCCTTTGGAAGCAATCTCTTCCAGACAAGCAATGTGGTAATAATAATACTAATAAACATTTATTTCAGGCATCAACATGAACAATTAAGAGAAAAGTTTTTTTGTTTGTTTGTTTGTACCGAATAGGCTCCGAAACTAGGCTGCAAAAATGTAACCCAAAGTAGCAAAATTTTGCCCATAAAATTAATTATTTGGCGTGCGCTGAGAGAACTATTGATGATACATAAAAACAATGTACAATGAGTCGAAACTTAATCGGTGCCTTCACCGATAGTGCGGTACGTGAAAATTCCCGTTTTTACAATATGAATAGTCAAGTTCACGATAGTTTTTGGAATAAAATATCATAGTTAAGTCAAAATAGCAGCTTTTGTGTTCTAAAATTTAATTAGATCGCCGCCGGTAGAAACAAAAGTTGGTTACATTCGTATCGTTGTATTAATTCTTATTCAAATAAATAGTTTTATCATCAAGGGTATTTATGTAGCAGTAAAATACTTTTCGAATCGTGTCACGCAATTGTGCTGTGTTCAGTAGTCGCCAGCGAAAACGACGACAGCACATTTTTCAATCAAAACTCCTCACTCATGAATTTCGAAAGATGTTAAGTCGGTAATGTTAATTGTGTTACGTTCTGGTGCAGGTGGTGTCGATGACGGTGCCCCGCAAGTCGGAGCTGTTCCAGGAGGATCTGTACCCGGACACGCTGTCGGACGAGGCGAGCATGACGGCCGAGGAGTGGCTCGCAGGCGAGGACGCGGAGCCCTGCACCATGTCGCTGAAGGTACCCTGAACAGTGACCACGTCGCGGCGGAGACTGCATTGTACTATGCTGTTATGACCACCGGAACTTATTTCCGCAGGCGTTAACGTCAACAGAAAGTGGTATTTGTCTAGACCCCATGACCACCGGAACTTATTTACGCAGGCGTTAACGTCAACAGAAAGTGGTATTTGTCTAGAGCCCATGACCACCGGAACTTATTTGGTTCCGCTGGACCTTATCTGTATACTGATTACGTAGCTAAATATGTCGGTTGATCAACGTGAACTCAAAAGAAACGTTTTCCCAATTAAATTCAGTGTACTGTTCCGCCTATAGATGACGCCACAGTACGCGCTTAAGGTAGGGTGGAACCTGTTTTTGGATTTTTTTTTGTCGCAGACAATTGATAGATAGATAAAACATTTATTCGATTGTAACCTTTGCAAATGAAATAAGAATCAGCATATTCTTAAAATGTCAGTTACGTCTTCGATGCGGGTGAAAATCTCTCGTATTTGAAGGTTTTCTTTAGATTAAAATTTTATTAATAAACTGAACTATCGATACTTCAATATCTAACTAATAGTTATTATAAGTTTAACGGGTCTTTATCGCGTTTACCTTTTTTTTTTTATTAAAGACCCGTTAAACTTATAATAATTATGTTATCTAATCGCGAAAGTTTGAAAAATAACTAATAGTGGCTGTGTCTGAAATCATTCAGAACTGTGAAATGCCAATTTTTTACGAGGGGTACTGTCTTTTTGAGAATGCTAAGCCAATATTGAAACTTTTGTACGATTAAGATATGCTTTGTATTCTACTCTTGCTTTACCGTGTTGGTTGTTCAATATCGTAAATTACATCACACAAGGTAATATAAAAGATCCCATTTTTCGTCCTACCCCGCCTTAACAATACTTAAAAAACATATCAGGTCTGGGTGTTTTCTATGCATAATATGTATGTATTTACAAAAAAAAGTATATAAGTAGTATATCAGTCATGTAGTTCCCATAATACAAGTTCTGCTTAGTTTGGGGCTATATGATGCTATGTGAAAAATGTCCTACAATACTTTTTTATATATACCCTCAAATCAAGAACTTTATCTTTTCTTGAAGTCTATTTAAAAAGATAAAGTAAAAGTTGATTTGTTTCATCAAACATTAGTCAGTACAAAAGATGGTTTAATTATGAATTAGGTATATCGAATGAGTTGTCGAACTCGTTGTTGGTTAAACTGCATCTGAAGGAGTTTCCCCGCTCTCGCTTCCTCTCGAACTCTCTATCAGTCAAAGTCAAAGTCAAAATTAATTTAAGGATCACTTTGAAACGTCGGTTTCATCTAGTGCCTGTTCCTCCGCGACCAAGCCAGGAAAGAAAGGCAAGAAAACAAGGCTGGTTATTCCTTTTAATGATCCTTTTACAAAACAGTATACATACCTACATTTTTTATCGAGTTGGAGCATTTTCAATCCCAAGAGTTTATTATCTAAATAATCAGATATTTTATAGTATGCCTTTTTATAAAGCTTTTGTTTTTACGTTTTTAAAATTGTTCATTGACCATTTTTGTATATCTCTTGGGTGTTTGTTATAAAAGCGTACACCGTGCCCTTTAAACGATTTACTAACTTTATGGAGTGTAAAAGTGGCAACAGCGAGTTTATATCTTTATTCCTAGTCACTAGTTTAGTAGTATTTTATAAATAAATAAATAAATAATGCTGGACATTTTTCACACCGCATAGATGATGCCCCAAACTAAGCAGAGCTTGTATTATGGGAACTACATGACTGATATACTACTCATATACATTTTTTTTTGTAAATACATACATAATATACATAGAAAACACCCAGACCTGAGACAAATATTTGCAGATACAAACATTTGTCCCGTGGCGGGAATTGAACCCGCAACCTTCTGCGTCCCAGGCGGACCTTCGCCCACTGCGCCACAGAGGTCGTCAATTTTCATTGGGGAACAAAGAATATTCTATGTGTTAATATCATAATGTATTTATATGATATGATAAGTAATACGATCTCTTATTACGAAACAAAGAGCACACTAGAGAATTTTGGTGGTTCCAGTATTTAAGTAGGCTCGGCTAGGTAGGGAGACCGTATTGTACGTCCATGCAAAGCACAACCATGGAATGCACACCCCTGGAAAGTACAGCCAGTATTACAAACCATTTGGTTTGAATTATCTGGGTGTGCTTTCTATGGTCGTACAATACGCTCCGTACAAACTAAACACATGACGGTATTGCACACCCCTGGAATGTACACCCCGGATTACAAACCAATATTCTCGACGCTCATTGGTCGAGAGTTTGTCATATCCGTGAGCTCTCATTGGTCGATGCGAATAAGTCGCATGACGAGAACGAGCCTCGTTTGCACTGAGCAAGTTCTAATATGTTCAACCAAGAGTTGCCATTGATAAATAATGTAAACAATAAGTTAATGTTGGCCTGAAAAATCCTTCCTAAGCAAATCCGTCTTGGGTTGGTTAGGTTATTAGGTTTTTTTTTATTACCACTCAGAAAAGGAGGATTGCTATCCGAACTTTATCCAACAAACTTGGGTTCAAATAAATAAAACCAACCGGTTAGTTCATCTGCAAAAAACCGACATAAATAACTAATCTACTTACTACATCTACATTAATTTACTAATAGCGTAAAATACTATGGCAGCACAGCACTTGCCCCTTGATAGCACTCGCACATGAAAACAGAGCATGAAATTGGTTCGTATTCCATGGCTGTACATTCCAGGGTTGTACAAAACTGGCCGTACAAGGTCAACACGTGTAGGGAATGCACGCCCAGGAATGTACGCCCAGTATTACAAACCAAGTATTTGAAACCAATGGTTTGTAATACTGGCTGTACTTTCCAGGGGTGTACTTTCCATGGTTGTGCATTCCATGGACGTACAATACAGGGACACGCTAGGTAGACCCTGCACCAGATATCATTTCATCTGGATAAAAAAAAAAATCTAAGGTACTGTTGTGTAAGAAATAGTATAATGTTATGGCATGTTTTTCAATGTGACAGTACAATTAACGTACAGTAAGTAGTACTACGATAAAAGTGTGCTTCGGGTATCTTCGTATATCTTCAGAAATGTCAAAGTCATTAGATTTCTATCCATTGACATCACAAGGTTGATATTACTAGCTTCTGCTCTCGGCTTCGCTCGCGTGGTACCCGGATATAAAGTAGCCTATGTGAAATTCTGATGTATAAGCTATATGACTGTAAAGTTTCATCAAAATCCGTTCAGTAGTTTTTGCACGAAAGAATAACAAACATCCATCCTCACAAACTTTCGCGTTTATAATATTAGTAGGATAGCATTATAGAAACGTCAACTATCATAAAGAAACGTCTACTTAAAAGTTACGTAAATTTCAATTTTTAAATTGAATTTACGTTTACTCCTCGCGCATCGCAGACTGGAAGAATCAGGCAACAAACTCAGCTCGGTTGTCTTATGATCCTGTAAAAAGTTAAAAGTCTAAATTCATATTCATTAAAATCACTTTGAAACGTCGGTTTTATCTACTGCCTGTTCCTCCGCGACCAAGCCAGGAAAGAAAGGCAAGAAAACAAGGCTGGTTATTCCTTATAATGATCCTTTTACAAAACGATAGGTATCTACATTTTTTATCGAGTTTAAGTTATCGATTTTAAATCCGAAGAGTTTTTATCATCTTAATAATCAGAGATTTTATGTATGCCTGTTATCACTTGTTGTAGTTTAAGTACATTTTGGAAGTGCATAAAGTTTAAAACGCTCCTAGTTTCCCATTTCCGAAGATGGACGATGATTCCCGAAGCGCACCTCTTATTTCGAAGCACTGTAGGTTTTTTTTTCGGTGTGAATAACATATTAGGGTTTCTCGGGTTTGTGACATTATGGTCCGCGTTCACCAACACAATAACGAGTGCTTAGTTCTTAATCAAAGCTTTTTGACACCATGTTTTCATTGGAATCTAAATCATAATCATGAAAACCTCTGTGGAGCAGTGGGCGAAGGCCCGCCTGAGACGCAGAAGATTGCGGGTTCAATTCCCGCCGCCCGACAAATATTATGTTTCAATATCTGTCCCGGGTCTGGGTGTTTTTTATGCATAATATGTTAGTATTTACAAAAAAAGTATATAAGTAGTATATCAGTCATGTAGTTCCCATAACACAGGCTCTGCTGACTTTGGGGCTAGATGATGCTGTGTGAAAAAGTCCAGCATTATTATTATTACTATAATCAATGATTAGATTGACTGTCCGTTTATTTTGTTGGTGAACTCAACCCTAAAAGGATTCCGTTGTGAATCCCACTAAATCTAATGTTGAATCAGAGTTATACTATAGCTTGGTTAAACGCTATTTCGTAAAATGATGCCGAAATACGAAGTAGGGCCCGGTCAAAATAGCGCGGCTTTTTACAAGAAAATATTAAAAATGTGAACTAACTGCCCTCTATCCTGTATCTGAAAGACACTATGAATGTTCCATGTAATGATTTTCACTTGCACATAGTTCGGTTAAAGATTCTTTATTTCTCAAAGAACGAAATTATAGTTCACTTATTAAATTATGAGAAAACAAAACTTTAAGTATCTATTTATAAGTAAGTATCTACTTAAATATATCTTAGCACGAGTGTGCTTACCTACCTGCTAATATAATTTACTTAAGTACCTATCAACTAAGAAAACAAAATAAAAACAACAGAAAAAAACAGAGAAAACAAAACCACTTAATCCAACACAACACAAAGTAGGTACCTAGTTATGTCAATATGGCCACAGAATATGGGCTTGTTGTGATTTGTCTTTCAAACGTTCGTCACTGAGTGGCTTTCAGATACAGAATAGGGGGACAAGATCAATACGCCACTATATCAAATGTCAGATTTTAGCAAATGACATCTACGTTGCTTGAAATATTTTTGATTTGATTGGTATTTGAGATTTACTATCGCATAACGCTACTGAATTAAGAAGCATTAACTTCGCATTTACGATAAGTCATAGTATAAAGCTACTGAATTGAGAAGTCAAGTCAATTGGCATTTAAGATTTGTCATGGTATAACGCTACTGAATTAAGAAGTCAAGTTACTTGGCATTTAAGATTTCTTATAGTAACGCTACTGAATTAAGAAGTCAAGTCAATTGGCATTTAAGATTTCTCATAGTATAAAGCTACTGAATTAAGAAGTCAAGTCACTTGGTATTTAAGATTAGATATCGTATAACGCTACTGAATTAAGAAGGTGACTTGGCATTTAGGATTAGTCATCGTATAACGATACTGAATGAAGAAGTTAAGTCACTTGGCATTTAAGATTTTTTATCGTATAACGCTACTGAATTAAGAAGTCAAGTCAATTGGCATTTAATATTTGTTATCGTATAAGCTGCAGAATTAAGGAGCCTCATGCTTGGAGCTTGACTTGATTTATTGTGTTTTGCTGTGTGTGAGCATCTTGCCCTGAATGATTATGTTGGCTTTCCTAACTTGACCCCATAATCTTGTTGTTGTGTGTGATTTACCTAACCTTATAATCGAATGTAATTGTGTTTTTGTTTTGATTTACTAACATATCCTGAATTATAGTCCCATGTAATTTCAAATATAATTATGTTTATCTCTGCTGTTCGAGCAAAGAATATTAATTGCATTCAGAATGTATTTTATTGTTAAATTTAGGAGTAAATTTGTGCTAATCCATGAATATAATATATTATGGTGAATAGGTATATGGATATTTTAATACCTATTACCAACAGTATGGTTGTCTGGAAGAGATCGCTTTTAAGCGATAAGACCGTCCATTGTACTTTAGTCATATTAAGTTTTTGTTTATTTTGTGGTGTACAATAAAGTATTTCCATTCATTCATTCATTCAACAGTGTCCAGAAATCTTAGAAACGAAACTGATCTGAGACCAATTTCAAAATTAAGGAACTTTAAGCCAGTATACAGCGTATTATACACTTTATTTATTTCCATTCCATAAAAAGGACACAAGTATAAGTATATCTAGCTTTCTACCTGTCAAAACAATAATACAGTTCAATAAAACATTTAAATTGAAATATCTCCCAAGTCCATGTGTAAAGCCAACAAAATCGTACAAGACAGATGCTATACGCTAGGGGCTCCCTACCAAACTACAGGAGCGCGCTCTCGTTGTGCAGGGAGGGTACGTGTCGGGGCGCGGCTCCACGCAGCTCCACGTCACCAAGAAGACCAACGCACTGGCAGCGGGCAAGGAGAAGGACAGCTCTCCCACTCCCACCCAGCGCAGAGAGGACAGCCAGGCCGGCACCTCCGCCTGTTCCACGCCTCCTCCAGCCGTCAGCGCCGCCATCGTAAGTATCACGCAGCGCCTGGCCTCCAGCAGCAGTTATAAGAAGTAGTTAGAGCTCCTTGTGAAGAGCTCTAAAACAACTTTGTAACCATGTGAAAGCAATAAATGACTTTAAAACAACTTTGTAACCATGTGAAAGCAATAAATGACTTTAAAACAACTTTGTCACCATGTGGAAGCAATAAATGACTTTAAAACAACTTTGTAGCCATGTGAAAGCAATAAATGACTTTAAAACAACTTTGTATTCATGGGAGAGCAATATATGACTTTAAAACAACTTTGTAACCATGGGAGAGCAATATATGACTTTAAAACAACTTTGTCACCATGTGGAAGCAATAAATGACTTTAAAACAAGTTTGTAAGTTTGTAAGCAATAAATGTATTGAGTATAGAGTTTGATAAAGAGAAGAAGCTGTAAGAGCTACCCTCGTTTCAGGAGAAACAGCTGTCCGATCTGGTGGACGAGATCCGCAAACTCAAGTCGGTGATCGTGAAGCAGGAGAACCGCATCCGCTCGCTGGAGGCCATCGTGAAGACTCCCCCCGCCCCTGCCCCCGCGCCCGCCCCCGCCCCCGCCCCCGCGCCCTCCCCGCAGCCGCTGAACCACGACGCGGAGGACATGGCTCCGGACGAGGTCTAAGCTCCGAGGTGACAGTAAGGAGTTTGTTGTTGACCCTTTGCAAAGTCTCAAATGGCATGCTTTTCAACCGATTTCAAAAACGGAGTTTCTCATTTCTTCTGTACGTTTTTTTTTATTACGCGTTATCTTTGTTAATTTTGAACCGATTTTGATGATCCTACCATTTGGTTGAAAAATTGAGGATGAAATTTCAAAATATTAGACATTTTATCAACCTCCCGTTATTTGAAGTCGGTTTTTATTTTTTCCTAAAATATTATTTCTGTTTAAAATGTTATTTTTAGGCAAACAGGAGCCCTTACTTAGAGCCCAGCAGATTGTAAGCGTTATTATTTATTGAGACGAACAACGAACTTACTGCCTATTGACTATTTAGAAGAAAAAGTCTCTGTTATTTAACAATTTCATAATATTTCAAGATGACGCTAACAGAGATATTGACACTGCCATATTTGTTGTCAATAAAAACTTTGTGAAACTGGACAGGTCCTACTGAAAACATCACGTGATTTAAGTAGGATCTGTGCGAGTCGTTTTAAGTAGGAATGACTTTGCTCGACATTGAGATATTTTACGATTCAAAAGATCTCGAAACAAACTTTAAATCGTACTTTGTAAGAATTTCTGCTTCGAGGGTCAACAGCAAACCATTTTACCAAACAGTAAATCATTAAATAATCTATGGAACAATAACATCCTGTTATTATGTACTAATCTTTCATAGAACACATAATCAGAACTTGAGACGAGGAAAGATATTGCAGATAAACTAGCAGTAAGAAAATGAAAAATCATTATATTTATAAGCAATAATGTTGACAATAATATTATAAAATGGCCAATATATTAATATCATTATCTGTATGACGAGAATTGTGGGTTGATATTTAATTATGGTGGTTCATTTATTATTTGAGATATTATTCTAATTGATTTTACAGGGAGGTATCCCTGTAAAATCTATTAAACATATTTCCTAATAACACTCTGTAGTGGGTTAAAAGAGTAAATGACCGAACGACGTGGCCATTTCAGGCCTTTTATGACATGTAAGACCAGCCCCTAATTGCACTAGTTAAATGGCTCTGGTAACTCAACTCTATGGTAATCATCTTGACATTCTTAGAAAGTTCAAACTTCTATAACTTGAAAATAAAAAAGTTTAGAAGTTTCGCACATAGCTTACGGCAAAAGACTGGAACGATTGTCGCGTCTAATCACGACATAATGACGGTTAGAAAATGACAAAGTCAATAGGTTTTTATTAATTCTTTTGATTCCACAAAATAATTATAAAGATCAACTTATAAACTACGTGAATTTATTTTTAAGTTAATCTACCGCCGATTCCTCGCCATTAAACCCAGAAGAATCAGGCAACAAACTCTGCTTGGTTTTTTGTATGACAGCAACACATGACATAATAACCTCCTGTCAAAATAAGCGGCCAGAGTTTTGTAACCCATAGCCATTTTGCTAGTGTAAAAAGACTTCTCACTTTTAAAGCAATAAACGCAAATTTCAATAATAGATGAACAACCATACCCGTGCAAAATGGTAATTTATTTATGTCTGTAAATATGGATAGGTATAATCGGTGCCTTATTTTCATGTAAACCATTAGATCAAATCAACATTTGTGATGTTATAAATTGCATTTAGTCGTTACTTTACTGTATAGAGAACATCTCAAAATGTGCTGAATAATCGTCATAAACCTAAGTAATTCTAACGAGCTGGGTAAATCAGATTCCCGGAAACGAATGCCATAGGAATTCTGAATTTATGAAACTAGGATTTATGAAATTAGTAGTTATGAGATTAGTTTTACTATTATTTTTCAGTGTAAATCGATCGATAGTCGTCTGGCCTTCCCGTTTCTATTTTAGGAGTGATCTTATTTATAACATCCTCTGTTTTTTTTATAATGTGCCCTTTATAGCACACTTAAATTATTTAAGTGCTCTTTCACATACAAGCACCATTTGTTTATTTTTCTTTTTTGGGGGTAGACAGTTATTTGGAGCACAAACAACTCAATTTGGCGTGACATCTCTCCCTCTTACTATAAACGTATTATAATTCAAAACATTAGCTTGTGTTTCCTTTTATTAATATTAGTTTTAAATCTCGAAGTCTTATTTGTTGTTTTATGACGTCATCTCTTGGGATGCGGAATTCGATCAAATTCTCACCATTATGAACTTTCCACGGAGACTTTTTGCCGCGATACAGTCGCTAAGAGCCCGCAATACAGTTGCGATTTAGATAAATACGACCGCGATACAGTCACTAAGAAGCCGCAATACAGTTGCGATGTAGATCAATACAACCGCGTTACAGTCGCTAAGAGGCCGCAATACAGTTGCGATTTAGATAAATACGACCGCGAGACAGTCGCTAAGAGGCCGCAATACAGTTGCGATTTAGATAAATACGTCCGCGAGACAGTCGCTAAGAGGCCGCAATACAGTTGCGATTTAGATAAATACGTCCGCGAGACAGTCGCTAAGAGGCCGCAATACAGTTGCGATTTAGATAAATACGACCGTGATACAGTCACTAAGAGGCCGCAATATAGTTGCGATTTAGATAAATACGTCCGCGAGACAGTCGCTAAGAGGCCGCAATACAGTTGCGATTTAGATAAATACGTCCGCGAGACAGTCACTAAGAGGCCGTAATACAGTTGCGATTTAAATAAATACGTCCGCGAGACAGTCGCTAAGAGGTCGCAATACAGTTGCGATTTAGATAAATACGTCCGCGAGACAGTCGCTAAGAGGCCGCAATACAGTTGTGATTTAGATAAATACGTCCGCGAGACAGTCGCTAAGAGGCCGCAATACAGTTGCGATTTAAATAAATACGTCCGCGAGACAGTCGCTAAGAGGTCGCAATACAGTTGCAATTTAGATGAATACGTCCGCGAGACAGTCACTAAGAGGCCGCAATATAGTTGCGATTTAGATAAATACGTCCGCGAGACAGTCGCTAAGAGGCCGCAATACAGTTGCGATTTAGATGAATACGACCGCAATACAGTCGCTAAGAGGTCGCAATACAGTTGCGATTTAGATAAATACGTCCGCGAGACAGTCGCTAAGAGGTCGCAATACAGTTGTGATTTAGATATATACGTCCGCGAGACAGTCGCTAAGAGGCCGCCAGCAAACACTTATACAATGTACCGATGTAGCCTGCCCGCGTTTCTGTATCGCTGAAAAAAGTCACCGTGAATATTATTTCTTATTATATTCGGCACTTCGTAGTTGTAAGTGTTTTATATTGTCATTACTGTAATAGTTATTTACTTTTACTGTGTAGCTGTTTCGTTCTTTGAGCATACAGAGTGTGACGACACTAGGCTTAGGAACCAACAGGCACATACATGGTTCTAAATCTACATTATCCCTGTGTCATCAGTATCAGGAACTAAGAGTAATATGGTACCGTAACACCCAGATCCGGTACAAATATAAAGCGAATTTAGCGAAGAAGCTTGTTATCCAATTGAGATTTCAATGAGCGGTTGAATTTTCTTAATCATTGTTTACGGCAAAATTAAAAGATGAAACAGTTATACGTACATATTAATTTTAACTTAAGTTCCAAGAGACAAAAGTACTTGAGCGCTGTTAGTTTGAGTTTTTAAAATCATTTTTTTCTTAATACATTACAATATTAATTTTAACATGGAATAACTTGTGCTTCGTTTGTATATATTTTTTTATCAATTTCCTAAAACTTTTTAAGTGTTTTGTCTGGTGGAAAATAGTGTCCCATATCTTGGTGCTTAACGTAACTTACTTTTAAATGTATACATAAGTCGTATTATGCTTTATTAATCGCTGGCTCAACGCATTATTAATTATTATAAAAACTTTTCTATAAATACTTTGATATTAATAATTGTTCTTATGAAATGGTTCTTAATTCTTTTGATACTAAGTGTAATTTTACATTGTTATTGTTGAGATTTATTATAAAAATATAAAGTTTTTTTTTTTAAATACGGGGTGGTGTATTGTTTCGTAAAAATATTTTGTATTCTACGATACGTACGATTACGCTCCGTTTTAAATACATAGATGAATAAATAAAGATATCAATAGTGCTGTAAACCATCATAAAAAAATGTATAAATAACTATAATAAAATTAATGTTTTAGAAAAATGAGTTAAAAACAACCTAATGTGGTTTTTTTGACAGCTAGTCAAATAACTAATAAAATTTGACATTTTGACAGGTTAGGTTATGTTGCGTTCGCGTAGCAAGTATTAAAGTTATTAATTAGTATTATTATTTCATTTTTTTTTTCTTGTATTATTAAGATGGCGTAATTTAAGATGTTCGTTTGAGATCATGACAAGTTTGGATGAATTTGTATGAAGATGCTTGTTTTTTTTACTTTTGATTTTTGTATTTATGTAAATTATTACATTTTTGTGAAGCTTAATGTTTTAATTGCGTTTTTAACCGTTATAGAACAGTGGTGAGCGATATTGGATGTTTGGTTTTAACTCGCCGTTTAAGATGCTTCCTTAAAAGAATATTGTTGGATGACATGTGATTTAAGTGTTTAACTGATTTTGACAAACTACATACCCCTTTCCAACCGGTTCTCTACGCTCGTGTTCATATCTGCTATAGCGTCTGGTTGGAAAGTGTTATACCAAATTATACTTAACTAGTTTAGTTTAGTTTGGTATGATACTTTCCAACCAGACGCAAAGGCACAATGTACGCACGAATCTAGAGAGCCGGTTGGAAAGGGATACTTTTCTGTTCTTGATTGTACACAGGGAATTTAAACAAAAAACTTCTTACATAAATATATGACATGTAAAGACGAGCTTAACCCTAACAAGACTTTTCTTCCTCCCAAGAGAGAATACTACATCTTTGAACATTACCCATACATACAACATAGATTCCGCTCCAAGGTTGTCTGAAAGAGAGTAAAATGGTCGATCTTATCGCTTCCAAGCGGTAATTCCGATCATTTTCCTTTTATGTAACTAAACCGATCATACCCCAAATGGGGATTTATAATTGCATTATCAATTTATTGATCCCCTTTTGGGGGTTATAAACAAATGTCAACAGATTTTCACAAGACAACTTGCGCGTTTTCTAGCCTTATTCCTTTTACTTTTTTAATGTAGCTCGAATCAGTTATACGCTAAGATTACGCTTTTGTAAATACGTATTTAATTTTTGGTTAGAAACGAGGCAGCAAAACTGAAAATAGTAGAGTAATATAACGCACAATAGGACTTGGAAAAAATTAGGGCAGGCGTTTTTTAGATGGAGTTATTTAGAGTAGTTTTGTTTCTATTTACCCCTGTATTCATATTCGCCTCATTTTATACGGTAACTAATTTTATAAGCTAAATAAGCCGCTTATTCTATAGGTACCGTAATATTATAGTAGCTTCATATACCGCTTTTCGCCAAAAGAAAGGTAATTGCTTTTTTTTTCAAATCTAGGTAAATAGTAACTCATATTTTGCATTGATTTTCTAAAATTTAATAACTGATTTTATATTAAATCGTTGAAAATTGTGCTAAAAGTATGTAATATGAAGCAGGAGTATGGAATTATGGTGCTATATTGACTTCAGCGTGCCAAACGCAACAACCCTGACTAATTAAAAGTATTGTCAATTACTAGATAAATAAACGGACGACAAACTTAACCGTGTGGACTTTGAAGATATATTACGTTAAAAACATAACCGGTAACATAACTGCGCAGGCACTCGGGATAAAAAATAAATATCCCGACGGCAGCGCCAATTTTTTTTCATAACTTTATCTGCTTATAACTGTAGCCGTGTCCTTTTCTAATACTAAACAAGAAATAGAGTTGGACATTTTTTTTGGCTAAACCATATTATGTTAGGTGGAGATATTGAAACGGTCTTAGAACTGTGAAATCGTTTAAAAGCCCGCACGTCTTAAGTTTGTGTTATTGTATGCCTTGTTGTGTTTAGTGAATACTCAGTGTTGCTATTGCGAGTTGAACTGGAATAAAATGTCTATTTTACTATTTTCATTAGTCGTATTATTTCCGTCTACTAATCTCCTTTGTCTAAACTTGTTCCTAAAATACAGATTCTGTCCTATTGTAGCTTGTATAGTAATGGTTTGTTAGGCTGCTGTTCTGATGGCGCGAAAAGAGCCCCACCGTTGACAAGAAAATAGTGTGAAAGTAACCGATTACCAACGAGTATATATACACGAGTTGGGAATCGCACTTCTTCCGATTTACACACAGTGCTTTATCTGTACGAGGAAATCTTCATGTTTACACACAGTGCTTTATCTGTACGAGGAAATCTTCATGTCTTGTATATAATGTAGATTTTTGCTTGGGCAGTTTCTTTTAATCTGTTTTATCCGCGCCTTAAGGAGCCCATATATGCTTTTAGAGTAGAGGTTTTTGTTAACATCAGATCAGATTTTATGTTTTTTTCCATTCATTTTGTTTATCATTAGGATGGTTTTAAAATAGGTTTTCCGCCACAAGTCACTAGGGGGCTCTGAAATGAATAAACGTGGTTTTTAAGCTGACGTTTCTATTTGATATTTGTGATTTCAATGAATGAATAATATCGACTTTGACTTAGATAGCAACCAAAAGCGTGAGATGAGCAATGAGCATACACCACATACTCAAAACTGACTTGGTTCCATCAAACCCCTGCCTGTAGGTATGAATAAAGGAAATATACATGTTGGGGGTTAAAAATCTTAGTAATGATTTACCACTAAATAGTAGAATTATGATTCCACTCACAAGACCAGTTCGTCACGGAACAGTATGCACAACTAGCTGTGTCATCGGGACACCTGCTCAAATATTAGTTGCGTTAGACACAACTTAAAAATATGCCGTATTCAAAACTCGTGTCATGCTCTTTTACCGACGTATTATAATGTGTATATGTATATATATATATGTGTGTAGTAAATCTGTAGGTATGTATCTTAACATATTTATTGTATATATAATATGTATTGTATTGTGTAGTTAATATTCTTTTGTTGTTATTTTATGTACACCCCCGCCACTCGCACAATCTCTTACTATCCTCTCCATCCAAAGGTTGTCTGGAAGAGATCGCTTCTAAGCGATGAGATCGCTCATTGTACTTTCTCTAGAATAAGATTTTCTTATTTGCTTAAGGTGTACAATAAAGTATTTTCATCCATTCATTAATTATTCCCATCTGTCACCCTGCTCTGTCCCCCTAGAGTGACAGTTGGGGAAAAAAGTTCGATCTCTCCCCTTTTTTACCAAGGAGGGACAGATAGAACTTTTATTATTTGAAATAGTTCTATGTGTCCCCTCGTCAGTAACAGGGGGACAGACAGAACTATTTATACCTACATGTCCTCCAATAAAAAAAAACATTTAATACTTAGGTTGTTAGGTTTTAACGACCACCCAGAAAAGGTGATGTTGTATGGAACATTTCCTATATGAGGAACAGTTATAGTGTCTAACGGAATTACCAACTAGTTGTGCATAGCGGTTGGTCCATGAGGAACACCTGGTTGGAACCTGTCTGCCGCCTGGTTGGCACCCGCTGTCCAGAGGTTTCAAGCTGTCCTCGCTATTGATAAGTTTAAGAACCATATGCATTGAAAACATAAAAAAGAACTTCAAATTATAAAAAGCTCTCTATATTAAATGTTGGCTTATATGTTTTTATATCGCTTGAGGGTTCATTCCTTGGTTCGATTCATTCAAAAGTTGGTGGACATAGTTTGAAGCCTGGAGACGGTCATATGCTACTTTTATTAACATACCACGCGGGCGAAGCCGCGGGCAACAACTAGTTAATAATAAAACGACACAGAATCAGTTCAAAACCTTTAATCTCCACTAAACTCCTGATCAAACTGTTCCTTAGATATTTTCCTTTTCTTCAGTTTATTGATAAGAGCGACATCTGCCGCCAATTCGTTCAACTCTTCCTGCGTCACGGCGCGTCGCTTCTTCTTGCCGGGACCTTCTTGCTTCTGCTTCTGTTCTTTTCGCTTCTTCCTCTTCACCTTTCGTTCTTCTTTGTTCTGCTTTGCTTGCTCCCACGGTTTTGTTTGGATCTGAAACAAATAATAAGTACCTTATCAACACCTAACACATCCGACGGTCAAATAGATAGTCCTGGGGTCTAGACAAATACCTCGCGCTTAGTTTTCCTTTCACGCTAACGTAAATTTGTCTTGGTAAAATTTGGCAGCTGTCACGTGACATTTCCACAGCTAATGTCATTCCCATACTATTCAATCTTTCCGCACCTGAATCTGGCGCACCAGAAGATACCTCGTAAAAAAAAAATTTGCGCCACTGTGAGTCCAACACAACAGCCGCACACAGATGGACCACCTGAAGCCAGGAAGGCATCTGAGCAACTCCCCGTGACCTGGAAGTTTTTGCCACCACTAAGCTAGGGCAAATAGTGTCAGCTAGAGGCCCTTACCCGCAGCTCAAAGAAAAAAAAACGTAGCTGCTGACGACCCGATTGATTGAATCTTTCCGCAGGCGTCGACGCGAACAGAAAGTGGTATTTGTCTAGACACCCACACTAAGATTCACTGTTTCGTGGGTATAATAAATAAATAAATAAATAATGCTGGACATATTCACACAGCATCATCTAGCCCCAAAGTAAGCAGAGCTTGTGTTATGGGAACTATATGATTGATATACTACTTATATACATTTTTTTTTGTAAATACATACATATTATACATAGAAAACACCCAGACCCGAGACAAATATTTGCTGATACAAACATTTGTCCCGCGGCGGGAATTGAACCCGCAACCTTCTGCGTCTCAGGCGGGCCTTCGCCCACTGCGCCACAGAGGTTGTATCAGGAACTACCGAGTACCATGGTCTCACATATCAAGACCCAGAACAAATATCTGCAGGACATGCAAACATTTGTCTCCATAGTCATGAATGAAAGTCTGAAAGTAACGGTCTGTGGTAACTTTAACGCGTTTTTCTAGCCTTATAGTATGTGGTTTGGTTTATGAGTAGAATTGTATGAGAAATCACCACGAAATACTATCATATAACTTAACTAGCCTATGCCCACGGCTTCGCCCCCGGTACCCGGATATAAAGTAGCCTATGTGTTATTCTGATGTATAAGCTATATTACTTTAAAGTTTCATCCAAATCCGTTCAGTAGTTTTTGCGTGAAAGAGTGACAAACATCCATCCTCACAAACTTTCGCGTTTATAATATTCGTAGGATAGTAGGATTAAAATGGTAAATGGTAATTGATTTGAGCACGCGATGTCTCGAACGACGTTGAACGCGAACAGGGTGTGTAGACAAATACCACTTTCTGTTGGCGTTAGCGCCTACGAAAAGATTGAATTATACGGAAATTACGAAGCTGACGAAATGCCACGTGACAGCTGCCAAGTTTTACCTTGACAAATTTGCGTTAGCGTGAAAGGAAAAGTAAGCGTGAGGTAGGTATTTGTCTAGGCCCCCTAGTGTGTAGACAAATACCACTTTCTGTTGGCGTTAACGCCTGCGGAAAGATTGAATTGTATGGGAATGACATTGGCTGCGGAAATATCACGTGACAGCTGCCAAGTTTTACCAAGACAAATTTGCGTTAGCGTGAAAGGAAAACTAAGCGTGAGGTATTTGTCTAGACACCCTGGTTGTAGTTTATATGGAACGAGCGAATGTGCGTCAATTGCTTGCAATGCAAAAGTTCACAATCGCTGGGTTCAATTTACTTAATCCGAACACGATATCTTCCAGACAATCCTTGGATGGAGAGGATTTTATGTGATTTGACCGGGGGTGTACTTGATAGTGAATAAATGAAAATACTTAATTGTCCACATTATGGCATAAACAATAACACATAAAGATAAAGATACAATGGGCGGTCTTATCGCTTACAAGTGATCTTTTCCAGACAACCGTTGGACGGAGAGGATGATTCATATTGTAAAAACGGGTATTTTCACGTACCGCATTATAGGTGAAGGCATCGACTAAGTTTCGACTCATTCCGAGAGTCTTCATCGGGGTGAGTGATCGCGACGCGGAGGGTTCACGATAGTTTTTGTAGAGGATTATATGCGATTTTGAAATGGCCGGTGGGAATGGTGATTTTTTAATGTGTTTTGTAGACGTTACATGGATGGAGGGCTCAAAGCAGTTTGTCATGGCACTCATGGAGGGAGGTCTATATCCAGACTATTTGGATGATGAACAGATTCAGGGATTTACCACTTTTTTCTTCTTATTACTCGGCCACACCCCAGTCTTCTTGTATTCCTTCAGCTTGAGCAGTCTACTCGTCTCCCTCTGCTTCTCTAGATATGGTATGCTGTTGAAATCTATCTCGTCTTTGGGCCCTAGGAACTGGTCCTTGTGGGCTTGCTTAATTTCAGGCATTAGAGGTAGTTTGAGGAGGCCGTAACTTGTGGCTATATGTCCTAGAAAAAAAATACATTTACTTCATTTTAAAAATACATTTTTGAAATTTCATATGTAAAGACCAAAGAAAATACATTATTATTTTCCCAGATAAAACGGCAATTTCATATGTAAAGACCTAATGTTTTAAAGAGTTACCTAAAGGCAGCTCCTTCAGCTGCAGCAATATATTGCACTCGTGTTTGGAGTAAGCGCGAATGTGAGACACAAACGCACGCTGTCCTTTATCCAAAATAGCGCGATCCTTACTCTGCAAGTCATGGATTATCGACAGCACCTAAAACCATTTATATCTTCTTAATATACAACCAAAATGACAATCAGCGAACGGCCCACCGGTTACCGTAATCTATAATAATAATCCCGTAGGGCTTGGCGAGCGTTCGGTGCGTGGCGACACCGCGGAGACACATCACTCCCTGGGGTCGACGGAGACCCCTGACCCTCGGCTTGCCTCAGCCGGAGGTGGAGGCGCAAGAGCGGAACCTATGCTCCAAGGGTGGAAGTGTTAAAGGCATAAAGTCGGGAGTAGCGTTTAGTGAAACTGCAGCACACCTCTCCACACCCTTTAGCCGTCCACACCAACGTTGCCTCTACGCTGGCTATCGTTGGCGGCACTTATGGGACCCGTTTAGTGGACGGCAACTCATCACCTGCCTATGATTTGATTTGAGTCTGAATTGGCAGGTGCCGTTTCATCCTACATAGCCCAGCAACCGTTCCTTAAGCATATACTCCTGCAATAGCCCAGATTATCATCCAATATATCCATAGTTTCATCAGTCGCCATCCACAAAATAACGTTTTTTATGTATTGTATTGCACAAAAAGACCTGTTAGTGTTACCTACGGCTCCACTAATGCCTGTAATAGCTCCAGGTATAAGCCTGAGATTTTAAATAAATAAAGAGAAATAATAATAATAACGTTTTTTTATTCCAAAAACTATCATGAAAGGGACCGCGACGCGAAGGGAGAACGTCGCGATCACTCACCCCGATGAAGACTCTCGGAATGAGTCGAAACTTAGTCGGTGCCTTCACCGATAGTGCGGTACATGAAAATTCCCGTTTTTACAATATAAATAATCAAGTTAGATAGATAGATAAAACATTTATTCGTTGCTACAGACACACACCAATATACATTTTATTGTCAGTAAGTTTGTGTTTGTGTGTGTTCACGATAGTTTTAGGAATAAAATATACACATATATATAGGAACTGGCACCTAGATAAAAACCGACGTTTCAAAGTGGTCCTTGTGATTTTATTGAATAAATGAATTTTGACTTTGACTTTGACTTTGACACATACTTATTCACGCTAGGATTCCCTGTTATGAGTATCAGGAATTACTAATAAAGTACTACCACAAGACCCGGACCCTGAACAAATACATACAAACATTCGTCCTTCAGCGGGAATCGAACCCGCACCTTTGCCTTACACGACGCGCTAACCAGAGGCCGAACCTTGAAGTCTTATAGCGATTCAGTTCAGGCAAAGATGTCACTTTCCGCTTTGCGATTGAGGACTCTATAGCGTTGTTAAAGCTTTGTCATTCGCAAAGCAGGTTTTCATATCTTTGCCTGAACTGAATCGCAACAAGCCTTGATGGTAAGACCCCAGATCGCCCTTTCCCTTAAATTAGATTTAGCACTTTAAATATAATAGAATCCAATCCAACTAACTCAGTGATCAGTCTTACCTTATCCCGTAGCTTTTTAGTGATCTTGATCTCATCCGAGCTCAGCTTCCAGTCCTGCAGGTGTATCATCTGGTTGGTCCTGACGAAGGGCACGTAGGCCTCCTCCGTGGGCAGCAGCGGCAGCAGACTGCAGCCCCGCGCCCCCGCCCGGCCGGCGCGCCCCGCGCGGTGCACCAGCGCCGCGGGGGACGCGGGGGGCTCCCACTGCACCACCCATTCCACCGACGGTATGTCCACTCCCCTGAAATGGACAAAATATCCTGTTAAATTCAGTCAGATTAAAAAGAAACTACCACCCATTCTACTGAAGGAATGTCCACTCCCCTGAAATGGACAAAGTACCCTGTAAAATTCAGTCAAATTAAAAAGAAACTACCACCCTTTTCTACTGAAGGGATGTCCACTCCCCTGAAATGGACAAAGTACCCTGTAAAATTCAGTCAAATTAAAAAGAAACTACCACCCTTTTCTACTGAAGGGATGTCCACTCCCCTGAAATGGACAAAGTACCCTGTAAAATTCAGTCAGATTAAAAAGAAACTACCACCCATTCTACTGAAGGAATGTCCACTCCCCTGAAATGGACAAGGACTTAAATGTTAACTTAAATGATCAAGCGAACTTACCTAAAGCGAAGCTCGATTATACAGCCTTCACGAAAATAATATTTTGGCTTGGTCAAGGATTTTCAAGTCCTTGCGCCATGTACTACGCTTTGTTTACGTTTTTTTTTTATAACTTTCAGTGGTTAGAACACTAAGAATTTTACATTTTTAGAGAGTTTCCACAGTGTTTACCACTGTTAACTGTACAGAGATCCATATACTTCACTACCCGATAGCAAATTTTGAATATGGCGAGGAACATCAGTTTCAGTTATTTCAACTAAAGAACTCAATTGACCATTTGTGGTAATTTCACGTTTGTCCATATTTCATCTAAATCATGCCACAGACTTTAAATCTCAACCGGCTCTTACATCTTTACTGAATCTGGACTGTTTTGTTTAGATAATAGGTTATAGTAGGTAACTTTACTCTTCTTGCATGCTCGCCAATTTAAGTTACTCTTGAACTGACCTTTCTCCAGAACATCTCGAATTTGTTCATTGTTATGTACTCTCTTAGAAAATCGTTCATAGGCATCGTATTTTCACAAATGCGGCAGAGACAAAAACGTCTAAATACTAAGTGCGCCTGGTAATACTAAATAGGCGTTTAAAATTAAAAATAATAGCCGGATAAGATTGCTTATTCCACAAATCCCCTGCGATGGGGATTACTCGAATTTTTGGCCAGAAATCCCCTTCTGGTACTCAAAAGTGAAGCTAAAGGGATTTGTACAAGATTTTCAGAAATTCATTTATTTATTGCATACCTGGCTATAAGATCCGTGCACAGCAGTATAGTATTCTCATCTTCCCTAAACTGGTCCAGCACCTTACTCCGCTTCTGTTTCATCTTCCCGTGCATCGCGTACACCTTCGTGCCGGGCAGAAACACGGGCAGCACGTCCGCCCAGTAATCCACGCAAGCACACGTGGGCAGAAAGAATATACCCTGCAATCAGAAGGCATTTCAGGAAATAAAGGGTATTTAAAAAAAAGCCTTTATTTCCCCTAAAATAATGTATTAATTGGCATTATGTTACAGCAAAAATATATGAATTAAAGTAAGAATAATTATAATAATTTTAGGGCTTTAGGACACTTGTAATAAAATAATATTAATATACACCGATATTTTTTGGTCTGTTTAAAGCCGGCGCCCACGTTTTTTATTACTTAAACGTGTTTGTATCGTTGGTTTAGTTTTCGAATTTAATTAGTATTTCATACGGAACTGAATATCGAAAATAATTATCAAAAATGAGCTGAACACTTGGTAGGGCCGCAGAGCGCAACGACCTTGTAGACTGATGGCGTGGCGGCGCGGGCGGACATTGACCCCGCGACCGAACAGCTGAGCCGCCAAGCGAATAGCCACTACTATCGGTGCTCGAAATATCGACTATGTTTTGTGTTATTATTAATTACAAAAAAATGGTTTTTTGATTAAGTGGGCGCCGGCTTTAAACTGACCAAAAAATATCAGTGTATAAATAATAATAATATTGTTATTAATTTTATCTAGATTAAAAAGGTATTAAAACTTATCTGATTTCAGTTATACAAATGTAATTATCATAGTCTCATTTTACAATTTTATGACAGTATATCACATCTATTCTCCTGCTGACGTTCCGCTGAACGTCGAGCGTGATCGCTGCCGATGATGATGAGGAAGGATCTCTAAAAGGTCAGCAAAACGTCAGCAGGATAGTAAAGTATGTACAGTCGTAATAATATTCTAAAAAGGCTATTAATTTTATTTCACAAAAAAAATAAGCGATAACACTATGTTTCTTTACTAAAGACCTTTCTCTTGAACAATGATTGGAAGAAAAAAACACGCATCTTTTACGCATCGCCATATTTGTATTTTTAATCTGTATTTTTATACTTCATGAACCAGTCTGAGGATATGACGCGTCTAACATCACATTTTCATTGAAACTCATCCAGACACGTGGGTGCTACATATGCCAAAAAAGTTAACTAACAAAGAAATCGCCTTAAATGCCACGTCAATCCGCTAGCAAGAGCGCTAGTTAAAAAACCAAGCAACACAAAGCGGACGAGGAGGACCAATGTCTTGGATATACTGCATAAATAAAGGGAACACTAACATCCCAAGTGCCAGGATCCCAAGTGCCATTTATCTTCCAACCCATCTGCTTACTCTACCAACTGATTGCGGATTAAAGAACAAAAAATATATATATATGCAAATTAAAGTCGCAATCAGGATCAATGGAGAAACACTGGTCTCTTAAAACAAGCTTAGGCAACGCAACCAAGGCAACGAAAAGTTAACTTGAATGACATGCATGACATGACATGTAAACATTTAAAATCCTATTATACATAACTATATGTACCCTACTAATATTATAAAAGTGAAGGTTTGTGAGGATGTTTGTTCCTCTTTCATGCAAAAACTACTGAACGGATTTTGATGAAACTTTACAGTAATATAGCTTATACATCAGAATAACACATAGGTTACTTTTTATTCCTCACGGGCGAAGCTGTGGGCAGAAACTAGTATTTACATATGTATATATATCTTATCATAAATACCTTCACAATCTTCCTGTTCCTGATAAAGTTCAGCAGAAACAGAAATTTATCTTCAGGCTCCACTATAACATAGTAGTTTTCCAGCAGGATCGGCGTGCTAATACTTGATTTCTCTTTGACACTGACAACTACGGGGTTCCTTAGTCCCGCTCGGACCAAGTCTTGCAGCTCTTTGGTCTGTGTGGCGGAGAATAGACCCGTGCGCCGCTGCCGGGGAAGGTACTGCAGGATGGTGGTGAGGGTAGCACTGAAGCCGAGATCCAGGAGGCGATCGGCTTCGTCGAGGACTAAGAATTCCTGAAAATTCAAACAGAAAAGCTCGACAACTGGCTGCAAAAGAACATTTCATTACTCAAAAACGTGAACCAAACTTTAAAAAAACAAGACTTTTGATCCAACACGGTATGACATAGAAATACCAGCTTAAGCTGCTCGTCTATAATAAAATAAATAAATAAACTTTACCTTACCAATTCTTTGAGCCTCCCGGCCAGGTTAAGACTTTTCCTCTCCGCCAGCAGGTCCTCAAACCTGCCCGGAGTACACACAATGATATGAGCCCCTTTCTGCAACGCTTGTGCATCAAGCTCCACAGCTCGTCCACCAACAAGCAGTGTGAGGGTCATGTGTGACAGTTCTGGCTCTTTCAGGAACTGTTCTATCACCTGAAAGGTGTTTTAAGGTGTTTTAACGTCACTGTTCTGGTGATGTTAAAAGATCTGGATCTCGGTTAGTATGTATGCGTTTGATATTTGGATATCTCTGATATAGCATTGAAATTATTGTGGTTTGGATAAGAACCGGCTAGAAAACCTTTTAAGTAGTTAAATTGATGTTCGAAGTCGGTTTACCTTGTGAATCTGAGTCGCAAGCTCCCTCGTAGGAGAAATAATTACTCCGTAAACAAGGTCCTTCCTTAGTGGACTGTCTTTTTCCTTTTTGATCATCATTTCAAGCATAGGGATCACGAACGCGAGGGTTTTCCCTGAACCAGTCACGGCCTCCGCGACCACATCCTTGCAAGTCAGGACAAGTGGAATAACAGCCGCTTGGATGGGCGTCATACCCTCGAAACCCTGTGTGCTTATGCATCTTAACACAGGCTTCGATAGCGCAGGTATCACTTTAGACCAATCTTTGTTCACCATTTTTTTTTACACATGCCAAATCCCTGTTTTGTTTTTAAAATAAAAAGAAATCAGCACGAATTCAAATACACATGTGGTTTTGACGTTTATTTATTTATATGTATACGTTACATTACAATCTCAACGGGGTTGCTCCTCTACATTCGCGGCCGCCCGATGGCTAAACTCCCTGGCGGCCTCTACCCCGTGAGCTCCCAACATTTCGTTGGATGGAAATACGGATGCCGACCACCCCAAAGCACAAAATAATAATAATGACCCAAAGAAAGTTGCGAAAGCGAACGTAAAGACGCTCAAAGACCAACCTTTAATCGGATGTCCCTAGGGATTAAACAAGGAACTTGGGAGTAGTGGCTCCCGAAGTCGAAGCCAGAAGAAAAAGCTTAAGCTCGCTTCTTACCCGCATTTCCCGAACTAGTTGAAGTGTAGAAGATGATGTATATGTTACAGATACAAAAAAGTTTTCCTTTTTTGACAGCCCACAACTAACCATCAGTTTTCTTCATTTCTCACTAAGTATCCGTCTGTAATAAATAAATAAATAATAAATATCTGTGATCTCGTGAGTCGCGAGGCAAATGACGAGCGAGTCTTGACAGTCATGTATGAGGCACAGATATTATAATATAATACAGTAATACGGTGAGGCATGTAAATAGTATATTTTTTCAATTTTACTTCAGGCCATTTCACCGCCAAAGGACCGACTTCCCGTATTGTACAGCCGTGGAAAACACAGCATTCAGTATTCAGTATTCATTTATTTCAAACCATAGGGACATAGAGAACACTTGGTTACGTCAGTTTACAGTTAGATCGCAATTAAAAAAAAATAAAAACAGCCTGGGGCGTCTATTGTTTCGTTATAATGTAAGTTATCGCAATAACAACAATCTCCGGTATTGGTCATGAACTGGCCGTGCTTTCCCTGGTTGTACATTAAAGAACATTTTGATGTTATCTGAAGTCAAGTACGTTCAGAATGTATTTAGAACAGCCAGTACCCATTATTGTATTCAACGTAATATCAACTTCTCTGTTATACTACTCTTAAATTCAAACTATTTAGTAATTTCATCGTTAACAATATTTTTTCTAATCCATATTTCTTAATATCTTTACAGAAATAAATAAGCAATCTTGTGTTTTTGTGGGCAATTCGTTAGACCATAGATTTCGAACATACGCCTATCAATCAGTTACAATAGGAAAGAAACAAAATGGCGGATGTTGACAAGATTGACAGCTGTTGTTTTGTCTCTTCCCCGTTTTGTACAAAAGTTGTTATGATTATTTCTTATCTCGAGACAGGCAAATACAACAAATAGAACCAATATTTAAAAATGACTCGACCTTTCGGCAACAGTGAAAAACGCTTTTCTATCGACGATGCGTTCGAAGAGGAAACCGACGAGGCAATAAAAGTGTACGGTGCAACTGGAGATAGATCGCCTTTACAGAATAAATTCAAAAATGGAGCGGAATATTTGTCTGGGTGAGTCTTCTCCATACTTCCTTGGACATTACAGACTAGGTTTCACAATAAAAAATTGCTTAAAAAACAATTTTCTTTGTCTCAAAATGTCTATGTGAACATGACCTTTTCGGGCTATCTGACGCACGTTTACTTAGTGGGGCAAAAGGCATTTGAACTTTTCGACAGTTGTTACTCTAGGCTTTTATGTGCAACTAATTAACTGCTAATGAAGATAGAACAGTAACCTACTCTAAAATAAGGATACCTACACTTTAAAACCGCACTTGTTTATACCAGCCTTAGTCATTCATTAACATGCTTTTCATTGATGACTCTGTATTTCCTGGTATGAAATAAGAATTACTTTTCATATTGTAAAAACGGGAATTTTCACGTACTGCACTATCGGTGAAGGCACCGACTAAGTTTCGACTCATTCCGAGAGTCTTCATCAGTGTGAGTGGTTGCGACTTTCTCCTTCCGCGTCGCGCCGTGCACTACAATCCCGTTTTTACAATATGAATAGTCAAGTTCACGATAGTTTTTGGAAGAATTACTTCTATAGGACCTGATTCATCACTGACTTCGTAATTATTTTTTAATGAATACAATTTTATAGCTCGCTTTCATCTGGGTGTTTTTAATTACTGATTTTGTATTCAGATATGAACTTTCGAATTTCATGGCTGGATTAACCGAGCTATAATTAATAATGATGTCCATGCAAGCTTGCTATGTATTTTGTGGTAACCTAACATTCCACAGTACTTGCAGTTCCTGATTCCAGTAACACAGGGTATCTTATTGGCTAAATGTCTGGTCTGTTGGGGTGGCGGGCGAGAAGCCGATTGAGAAGTATGGCAAATGTTTTGCAAATACTGCAGATTTTTTTTTTATGTTGTGGTACCATGGTTCTCCTAGTTCCTGATACTAGACACAGGGAATCCTAGTGTGAGGTCAGAACTATGTCTGTGACTGTTGAACATGCATCTTGTCACAAAATAATGTATTTTCTTTTTAATTTCCAGCAAAACATACAAATGCACAGAGGATACCACGTCACGTGACTCAGACTCACTCATACACGAGTATGTGGAAGCTACACAGTCTGCATACTGCTGGAACCATCCTAAGGTCAGGGAGAACTGGAAGACGGTGTGCGCTGCCGTAGTACTTCTTGTAGTTGGTGTCGGTCTCATTGGAATGGGAGCGTTTGCGGTTGCAGAACCCGAGAACGGCCTCCAAGGTGCAGTGTTCTTTGTAGCTGGTATGATCTGCTTCGTACCTGGTGCGTACCATGTGGTTTACATCTGGCTAGCAGCGAGGGGACAGAGGGGCTATGATTTCTACCATCTCCCATTGTTTACTTGATTCGATTTGCATACTATTTTAAGTTGTAAAATGAATTTAATGTAGATTTTGCGAGTGAAGGTAATAATAATTAATAATTTATTATTATTACAGCTGATAATTTAACCACGGATACATTAGCAGTTCCTGCTTGAATAGGAAACCACAGGGTATAATTTTGTGTATTGGTTGGTACAATTTCAAAGCATATGGACAAAATAAAGTGTTTTTTTGTCATTAAAATCATTAACACACCCATGTCTTAGGGATCGAATTAGTTGATTAGTGTGACATGTCTGTGGAAATTTTATTACTCTTGGGAAATGAATGAAAAATGTGCAAAAAGCTCTCTATTCTATAAATAAAAAGCATAATATGGATGTGAGTGTAAATGAACTAAATATAAAAAAACGCAATGCGTAACTTGTCTATGTTAAGCTGTTACGAAGACATGCATTAAAAAAAATCTAAAAATATTTATTACAATAATATTTGAAATAAACTTATTTAAATAAAAAACAAAATTAAATATTTACTCAAATGAATTTAGAATCTGTCCAAAATGTATATAAAATGAGACCTATACTTATCTACAAACTGTTTCAAAAAGCTACTATTTAAAAAAAAAAAGAAAAATCCAAAAAATATTTGAAAACCCTACTACTTAAAAATATGGTTTATAGACTATTAAAAGTGCCTAGCTGAATTAGGATAAGTGAAAAGAATGGATTAATGGTATGTGTACTAGGTACCTACTCATCTTTGACGCTTCACGACCGAAAATTTCCAAAAAAATCGCAGCTATAGAAGTGAAATTCTACTTAATAATAAATCATAATATTGCTGGACATTTTCCACACAGCATCATCTAGCCCCAAACTAAGCAGAGCTTGTGTTATGGGAACTACAATTGATATGTAGTATATCAATAATATTGTCTCAGGCGGGTGCGTCTTAAAGGTGGTCTATCACTATTTACACCGAAAATTTCTGAAATAAATCGCAGCGCTAACAGCGAGATTCTACTCGTGGTCAGCGCTAAAGGGAATCGCATAGAAGCCGCTATTTGGTCTTCGACCAGAATGCTCCCTTATCTAAATTGGAATCTAATCATAGGTACCTAGCTATAAATTATAAGCGCCTAGGAGTATTTTATGTTATCTATGTCGTATTCCATCAGCACTAAAAGTCTACGTTTACTGTTAGTTTAATGCAAAGTCAACGTCAATAGGTTCATAAAGTAACGCCAAGTTTGCGTTTCGTTATGATCCTTTTGGTAGGTGAATAAAAAAAAGTGAATGTACCCCGATTCCACGCGCGCGACCAAACCTAGAAGAATCAGGCAACAAACTCTGCTTGGTTTTTTTAAGATGCTGGGGCCATTTGCCTGCGTCTAACGCCAATGAATGAATTAGAGTTCCAATAAGCGGCGATGGGCTTCCACCTGTCACGTGGAATAATTGCAAAACACGGGCATGTGACAAATGATTACATTTGCGATCTTTGTCCAATTTACCTAAAGAAAATATTAACAATATTTCCTAATAGGTAAAGTGTAACCCCAGCATATTATTATAGTTTCATTATTAAATTAGATAACAAGATGAAGCTATGTTAAACACCTATTAGTACTTACGAAGACCTATAATCGTATTATATATATATTTATGTAAGTATTCGAGATAGTTTATCGAAGGGTTAGTTAGTTATTAACTACTTCCATAGTTAATAATCGATCAATCACAAAGTACATAAAATTAAATGTACGAGATAATTGATTTTACTATCTGTAGAAAACGTTTTGTTGTTTTATCAAAATCATTTAATAAGGCACAATTGCGCCAAATCTAACCAACTCAATAATGGTGTAGCAGAAAATTACTTTAGCTCTGAGTTAATATACTAACTCTGGTTGGCGCAATTGGGCGTTGGTATTCTGAAGCTTTAAGAATTTAAATAACTTTCAGTTTTAGTCTTAAGTTTATTTTGAGAAAATTGAGTTGAGATGTTTAAAATGATGACCTAAGTAACCTTATTTAATATTCTCGAAGACGAAGGTTCTATTTCGATTTAATCTTGTAACTGTTATATTCAATCATAATACTAAAATCACCGGTCAACGAAACCAAGATCATTTAAATTCTATAAAGTATAATATCTATGGAAATACCTACAATTTTTTTGCTAGGATTTTACTATTTATTGTTGATGTTTTTGTGAATTTACAACCATAATCTATGTTGCAAGCTGTACTGTTTTTTTTTAAACAAATTGTGGTTGTGTTCTTTTTTCCCTATTGGGCTGAATATTGTCCGTCAATATTAGGTACAAGAAATATTATTGTATTGCTGCAGTATGTAACTATTTTAGAATCTACCTAAATTGCAGGCTTTCTTGAAAATTGTGCTAATAAAATGCTAGTCAACATGGATTGTATTTATTTTTATTTTATTTTTTTACCTAGACCATATATTTATCATATTTATTTACGTAGGTACTTAACTAGCATTTCATCAAAAAGTATATTTCATGTGATGTGTGTGCGACTGATTTTTTGCATGTATATTAGATTAATTTAAGCTTAGCAGTTATTTCTTTTAGCTTTGATGTCTTCATATGTATTTCTGTGGAAAGTTGTAAATACTCGAATAAATAAAATTAGTCTGTAACAATGTTCTGTTTTATTTATTATACTAGGTATGCCACAGCTGCACTTGGTCCCCTAAATCACCATGTTGCATCACACACCTGCACTATTACTTCTTTTGCTCGGCTGCTAACACTCTTAGTGTGATGTTATTATAACCTATTACCTTCCTCAAGATTTGGACTATCAAATAAAATTATTTTTTCGATCAGCCTGGTTGTTTTAACCAATCTACTCAGCCTTATTATTAGTTTAGATTTTAGTATCAACAATATCAAGCAAGTCAATTGAATACTGATTATTCTTATTGTAAAAACGGCAATTTTCACGTACTGCCCTATCAGTGAAGGCACCGACTAAGTTTCGACTCATTCCGAGAGTCTTCATCAGGGTGTGTGGTCGCGACTTTCTCCCTCCGCGTCGCGCCGCGCCGTGTACAATATGAATAGTCAAGTTCACAATAGTTTTTGAATACTGATTGTGTCAGTTAAGCTTTTTGAAACACCATCCATATTGACCAATTGAAATTTTGTATTAATTTATTTCTATTGCTTAATGTGTTTGCATCCCTAGCAAAATTTATAACTGCCTTGCAATTAGAGGATGCTATAACAGCAGTAATAATAATAATAATAAGCCTTTAGTCGGACAAGACAATATTTCTTTGTTATTCATATATATTCCTTTTGTTTCATTTTTATAGGTCCGTTTGCCAGGTGGCAAAGGCCTCCAATGTTCTCCATTCTGGCCTTTCTACCTCATGTAGTTTCCGCAACTTGTCTAATGTCGACATTCCACCTTCTCTGTGGTCTATAACAGCAGTATGCTGCATACTAAATAAATAATCAATTCAGTTATAATTTAATAATAGAAAACAAATTTTACTTGTTACACTTAATTTTTATTAGAACTAGTAATAATATAAATGTTTTTTGCTAATCTGTTCTGTTTCTGCTGGACCGATTTTATAAAAATTTGCAACAGGTACGTAGTATAACACATAGGCTACTTTTTTACTGGGTATCACGCAGGAGAAGCCATGGGTAACAACATAACTAGCTACGCTATACTATAACAGATGCTTCCTAGCAAACCTCCTCAACTTGAAATGCTGTAAAAACCTAAGTTCTCCATCCCATTTCCTCAAAACCTCCATCTGTTGGTGATCTAAGAAGTCGGGTAGCTCTATCCCGCATGTTTCAAACTCCTCGTCTTCGTTCTTTTTAGTAATATTGATGATATCCTCTCGACTCGCGTGTTGTCGATTTTTCCTCTGCCCTATAGAATTCTTCATAGCAATCTGTTCCAGTTCCTCGTCGAACCGCGCCAAGTATTTCTCTATGAGCCCCAATACCTGTTCTTTGCTTAGAACCACACAGTTATCAGGTATTCTCTCCTTGAACCATAGGATCTTTTCACCGATGAGATTGTGTTTGATGTGTGTGCCTAGCTTCTTCTCGCTTTTCTTTTCATTCCTGTTGAGCTTCTTGGCGAGTGTGATTGTTTTTCTGCTATTAGGATGCTTCAGTTTATCTAGGTTCTTCTTTATTTTCGGCATTTTCAATTATCGCCACAGACTACTATATGTACCAGGGTACAGACTGGAAACTCGACAGGCGAGGGGTATAACGCTATGACAGGGGCACGGGGGACGGGGAGCGATACACTAGAAGTCGCCATTTTTCTAGTGTGTTGCAAGTAGAGAAAAATCTAGGGAGTTTTACGATCGACTCGACGAAGAAGTTACACACATGGCAATACCTATTGTAGGGATGTACTTAGGCTTATTTTTTGAAATATCGATAAATGATGATATTTTCTAGAAAGCACTATTTGCCGTCCAAATTCATAATTTTGAAATATTATCAAATTATGAATTTGGTCGGCAAAGAGTATAATTATGTATATTATATACTTATGATCGATAAAATTTCTAGCAGATTTTTCTTTCATATTTTATGATTTCAATTATAATAAAACACTTTCATTTATTTAGATTTTTATTTCAAAATTAATATTACTCCCTGGAAGAAACAGATATTTTAATTTTTCCGTTAAAAAGAACGTGGACGTGGGACGTGGACACCCTTTGGCGAGGTAGGTAACCACATTATTATCATAAAGAACTATCGATCTTTTACATTAGGTATGGGACATCACTAAACCGCTTTCAAAACATAACATTAAAATTTACTTCGGAGAGGGACTAACCGGAATGGTTTTGTATGCCTCTTTCAATTTCTTCTTGAGAAAATAATGTAGGGTAAGCATCAGGAGTCAGAACAAAGCGGCTTCCATGTGCCGGTCTTTGTCTCATGTACTTGGCTTCAAAATGTTTTCGGCATATTCTTCGTCGTAATACAATGACATTCTTATTTAGCTTGTATAAGCCAGGATCGTTTACGGCTTTTAACCATGTCTGAAATCTTTTCTCGCTTCTTGGAAAAGCGTGAAGATTCATAGAGCTGGTACAGCCCGGAACGCAACACTTGTTCGACATGGATGCATGTAGATATCAACTAAATCACAGTAAACACACTTATTCACAAAAAGATATATATTTACAATGAAATCTAAATTGTATTCCTAATAACAAACAACAAACAAAGTAAGTAGGTACATTACATATGTTTTTGTAAGTTGTGCTAAATATTTCTGAAATTTTACACCAGATCAAAAAAATTATAATCTGTGGTCAGAACAGTACGGAATCGTTCGTCCATGCTCGGCCCGGCCGGCCGCGCTCGGCCGTCAACGACAAAGATGGATGAAATGCCCTCTCTATCGCCGACGGGTCTAGTGTATCAAGCTGTCAAAATCTTAGCGTTATTTTTTTTTTAATGAAGATTCCATAGCGTGATTATCGCCGTAATATCTCTATAAAGATAGTCTGTGGCCGTTCACGTGCTGCTTTGTGCTTCGCAACTTTGAATTTGACAGACGTACCTACGTCAGTTGTTTTTTATACACTTGTTTTTTGTTGATATTCACGAATTTTATCAATAAATAATATAATAAATGACATACACGTACGTCGTACGTACACAATACATGAAAATGTAATATACACTTCTACAAATAATAAAACCAGGCTTCTCACAAGAATCTGAATCCACTTTGCTCACTCAAAAGCAAAATACGGGAGGTGGACGCTTGCGAGGGGTTCTTGCATGCAATGGGGTGATATCGTATAAGTCCACTGAGATATCTGTGGTGATGTTAGCGCGAAGGATGTTCGAACGCGTCGACAACAGCAGCCACACATATATCAACGGAGTAGCCTCTCTGCATTCGTGGCCGCCCGCAGCCAAACTCTCTGGTGACCTCTACCCCGCCCCGTAAGCTCCTGGGCCCATGCTAAAAACTTACAGCATTCCTCATCATCACCACATGCGTTAGCATCTTTAGTAAGTCTGTGATCCCCATATTGATTTTGTTGGCAAGCGTTGCTTTTATCAGATTCTGCATAATTTTGTTCAATACCTTACAAATATGCTTGATACCTTTTTAAATATTTTACTTGTAAATACTTAGTTTAGTAGGATAATTTATTTTAATGCCGAAAATATAAGCTACCTCAGCCGGGACCAAAGACTTTTCTCTGTCTTGTCGAGGCGGTATGATCCAACGACTATAGCCTGACCCAAAAGGATAAAATAAAAAAGTCAAGTATTTATCTTGTCTGTGCACTAGTGCAATTCTCTCATAGTCTGTGGCAATTATTATGATTCTATTTATTTACGTTTCGTATTAGGTTACACATGTTATTTCCTTTGGTTATTTGCTTTATGATTGATGATCTTCTCAGCGTTTTAGATAGCTAAACAGATTGTCGCATATTCTTTCACATATTCATTATGATCAAACGGCCTAAACCAGGAGAAGATGAGGAAGATTTACTCAAAATGCAGGAAGAGTATTTACAGCAGAAAAGTAAGGACCCAGACTACAAACCAGCAGCTGCGGTCACTAATTTACGACAAACAGCGCCAACGAAGAGGCCTGTTACAGCAGAAACGGGTATGAGAAAACCTTCCAAATTTGCACAATCTAAGGGTCTCAAAAACCATTCAGAAAAACGTCTCTGTAAAGAGGTGTCCACTAGTTCTGTAATGGGTGATATTTTCGAGAAAAACTTCGACGAAACGCCGAAGGAAACTACACTAGAGGTTGAAGATGATAAGGTCTATTTTCCAGCTGTAAAATTGTCAGTTTTAGGAAATATTGTTGAGAAAAATATAGATGATTCTGAAAATTTTGATATTCAACCAATGCCATCTCAAGGGTTCCCTGAAGTTTTGAAATGTGATCCAACTATTGTATCTGGTCAGAAAAGTATACACAGACAACATTTAGAAAAGATTGGAAAACCGCTTCAGACCACAAGCAAAATGGATGTAGATGGACAATCATCATTTGAAAATATGTTGATGAAATCAAATGACTCAATAAATCTCCCATCTAAAAGTTTTATGATCTCTTCAAAAGATGCCTATGACATTCACAATGAAAACATCAAAATGTTAAACAAATTGTCCGAGAAAGAAATATTAGATGAACAGCAAAAGTTGCTCTCAGATCTTGATCCAAAATTGGTTGAGTTTATCAAAGCAAAAAGACAAAGTAAACCAGTAACTAGTAACCCATCTCCATCAGTAGAAAGTGGTGAGAGTTTTCAGGAAAAAATGGACACTTCGGAATCAGTATTAACTGATAAAAATCCAGAAAGCGACACAAAAAATAATTTACATCTATTTGATTCACTGTGGGATAATGATATCCTCTCTCACCCAGAAGTCAGCAATTGGCTTAATTTTAACTCTCTTGAAAATGATAAATTTGAATGGATGAAAGGCATAGAAGAAAATAAAAAAATAGCACCTGATGAACCTTTTGAGGCTAGGTTTGACTTTAAGGGTTATTTATTGCCTTACTCAATAGAGTACACGGAAAAAACTAAAACATTGTTCCATCATGGTATTGAACCACACAGACCTGGATATTCTATCACAGAATTGATAGAGCTGTCCCGTTCAGCAGTCACTCAGCAAAGAGTGATGGCTCTCAATACATTAGCAGGAATTTTAGAATACAACAGCATTGGGACTTATAAGAACATTATTGAACTGCCATTGAGCAAAATATTCTTCATAATAAGAATAGCAATGGATGAGAACAAAGTGATAATTCTGGAGCCAGCTCTAAAAGCAATGAGAAATTTACTTTACAACAGGATTGATGAAGCCAGCTTAGATGCTTTACTTGGATTTGAAGAAGGTCTGGTCCAGCCTTGCTTAGAAAACGATAAAATTGAAATTGAAGAACTGGAATCTAAGGAATCAGAGTTGAAAGACTTTCATCTAGCTGAAATAGATCTGATTGCTGCCATTTTAAGAACTGATATCCTGCAAAGATTGTACTACGTTTTGGAGACTGTGAAGCCTAGCTTCAACTGTGTACAGTACTCTTTGCAGATACTGACCAGACTGGCAAGAGATTCAGTTGAAACTGCTTCCAGAATCATACTGACAGAGCATCTGATGCAAACAATTCTCAATAACTTTGTTCCAACTACTACTCTGAACTTTGTTTTTGACCCACAAGTGGTTTATAAAAGAAAGCCAATTTTATCAGCAGTAAGACTTCTGAGAATACTGTCACTTCAATCTGATGAAATAAGCAATATCCTCGTAACAAAATACGATATTTTGACGCCCATCTCGGCATACATAAATTCAGGAGCTGACAGGACTTATGGTTTAAGGGTGCAAATTGAAGCTTACTGCTTACTTTCCAATCTTCTTTGCTATGGACAATCAATTGCTATTTCTCTATTCCCAGTTGTAATAACAACACTATACAAACATGTTCAAGGAACAGACATATTTGCGACGTCGCCAATAGTTACGGCAACTCATGCTGCTGTTGTCCTCCAACTAGTAAACAGATTACTATCTTGCAACTTGACTGGAACAGATGATTACAAATCGCAAATATACCCTCTGCTGAAAGAAGGTATACAGAAATGGATGCAGCAGCTGTCACAATCCGACATTTATACTTGCGCTCATCTGCGCCTACTCTGTTCAGCTCTAGATTGCTGCAAAACTGTTCTCCTCATTGAAAACATACCTATAAAATTCCTCAATGACTCGTTGAAACATCTATCATCTTCACAAGGATTCAAGAAAATCATCAAAAATCTGGTGCCTAGTTCAAACCTACTTTCGGGCCTCGAAAATAAGGATTTACATCTGGTGAAAAACTTGACGAGTCTTGGAGGATTAGTCATAGATTCTGAACAAAATGTACTGCCTGTTCTCAATGTGGTATCTCCGATGCCATTTTTGGCTTCTCTATTCAAACTTTTGCTTTACGTCAATGATAACATTATTGCAGAGGGCTTTTTACAGCATCTTACGCCATATCTAAAGAAACTAGTCAAGAAACAACCGAGTCTCGCTGATAACTGGTTTACTAGAATGGAAACTGACTTGGTATTCAATATCTTGAAGCTATCTATAAGGACTGATTTATCAGAACATAACAAAGATTTGCTTTATGCAGTTGGGAATAAACTTTGTTACATTTTCAGGATAGACAAAAGATATGAATTGATATATCTGTTTGAAAAGATCGTATTTAATAAAAAATGGTTCACAGCAGAAAGACTCCTGAATCTTGTAAACATCTCTGATGCTGAAGGATTCTCGAAGGCTATAGCGTCTATTGAAGATATCAAGATATGTTACAGTAAGGTCATCAACCTAAATTACAGGGACACAGGAGCGAACGTAGTGTTACGCAAATGGCAAGAACCAATTCTTCCAAGGGATTGGATCTATCTACCTATTCTGACATTGTACAGTAAAAGCCAAGAAGTAGTGACAGGACCTAAAGTTGTTGGCGAGCACGCGAAGAAAGTTACTGCTCAAATCGCTGCTGAAAAGGAGTTCATAATAACTTGTAGCTTGGAATGGATTCTGTTTAACGAAATATGCTTTCCAGATCTCCTGAATGATATCGATGTAACAGACCGCTTTTGTCGGATAATGTGCGTGTTCCTTTGCGACCAGTCTCTGTTTTTAGATGCAAGAATAAAGGTTTTGCTTCAGAAATGCACGCAGAAGTTATTCCAGAAGAAAGAACAGTTCGACTTCGATAAAAAGCTGGTTGGGTTGCATAACTTTCAGGATTTCTACACACAGTTCTTGGAACAGTTTCAGTCAGTTAGTTACGGGGATAGTTCGTTTTCTGCTTGTGTTTTAGTACCTTTAGCGCAGAGGCACAACGTAAAATGGCGGAAGTTGATATGGTCTGAATACGCTGGCTGCTTGCGTGTTCTCGATTGCCCAGAAGAACTGCTATGCTATGAGTTTAAGGACTATTTATATCCAGAAGAAACTGACGAAACAGTTATAAAATCCTATTTCAGAGCGCTGTCGGGTAACTTGCTAAGGCCCAACACGATTGCGCACAAAATTGCTCAGCATCATGTAGAGTATTTCAAGAAAAACGTACTTAATAAGGGCTCCGTGAATGTCTAGTTTGAACATTGTAAATTAATACCTAGGTACTTAGTGATTTGAATAAAATGTTACTATCTATTTGTTTTCTTTGATTTTTTTATAGTAGTTCTACTAAGATATGAGTAGCTTAACTATACTTAACTGGCAGGTAGTATCTAGCTTATGTGAACTCGACTCAAGAGCCCCCTATCCCCATCAATAATAAGGAGGGAGGGAGCCGTACAATGACAACTATGATATGAATATGAAAAATGTGTTACGAGCGAAGACGAGCCTACTGTGATAAAATGAAACGTCGCGAATATTCGTATTTTAGTAGAAAAAAAAAGAGTTAAGGGTTTTTTAGAGGGTCACTTAGGTACAAAAACATGTAAACCGCGAAAATTGGTAGTTTAGACTATAAGCTATAACGCTAATAGCGATTTCTTACAGACAGCCTTTGGATGGACAGGAATTGATGTGATCTATAAAGGACGGTGGTTTAGAGACAGTAAAATACATACATAGTGACGATTTATTAGATAAATTAGACACATAGTTATACACATACATTAATATATCGAGATACATATTCTAAGTACCTACCATCTATAACCTTAATAATATGGTTATAGATGGTATATATATCGATGGACTCATTGATATGGACAAGGACAAATAGTGTTTTTGCAATAGCTTTTTGAAGATAGGAAGGGATTTGGCAGTTCTGATAACATTCCAAAGGGGGATAGCTTTTATACCAGTAAAATAATTATCATAAAAGGTAAAAGTGTGCACAGGTGTTTTAAGTAGCAAGGTTTCAGAGGAGCGCATTAAACAGAGTTGGATTGATGAAGATATTCAAAGCACGAGAAGAATGGTTAAATAAATAATAATAAGGGTTAAATAAGATACCTAGGTACTGTACAAGAGAGAGAGAGAGAGTATGTCTGCGATAGTGAATTGACAACCACTGAGCTGACTGAGCTTAGTGCGGAATTCGAATGTAGGCATCGCGATCGGCGTAAATAAGGAGTTAATAGGGATTGTGCCAGCGTAATTTTGGTGGATGTCGGAAGAAAATTCCCGAGTCTCCGGTGTGAGGCAGCTGATGCGAACATCTTTCAACTCAACTCGGCAAGATGAGGTCCTTGACAAATACTCATCTACTAGCACACCCAAGTTCTTCACAGTGTCACTAACAACGAATCGAAAACAATAAAATTGATGGAAGAACCGACCAATAAATTTTGAAGACCACCCTGGAGCTGCCTACGACAATAACTTCTATTTTCTTAGGATTTACTTTAAGACCGTTATATCCTCACCAAGTAAAAAAGCCAAGCCAAGCCTATACATCATATCATACCTTTTTTTAATGTCTGAATCACGTTTTTCATTTGACCATGTTTTGAACGCATCCTTAAATTGGCGGGAAAAAGTTGTTGACGTTTCATTTTATTTTTGTTTAAGTTTGACAGTTGCAACAGGTGTTCGATTCGAACGAGCGCGAGCGAGCGAGGCTCTGTAGAAAAATACAGTTGAAATTGAAATCCAATTTCCGCGATGTTTTCTTGATATTCTACGCGCTATTGCGTCCATGACGTCTCAAAATGTTCGTAGAGGACCTCAGGAATGACTTCTACAACCTTCTCCTGGGAAATGTAAGTAAAATTGTTAGTTATGCTATGTTTATCTCTGTACCAAGCAACTATACCGCGTTGTTTTTATTCCAGAGGGTGTTGTTGCTAGTTCATTTTGACGTAGACGCAATATGCACGTGTAAAATACTCCAGGGATTGTTCAAAAGTGACAATATCTCGTATACTCTAGTCCCAGTGGGGGGCATAGCGGAACTCAAGACTGCCTATGAAGAAAACAATGAAGAAATAAAATATGTGGTGCTGATTAACTGTGGGGGGACGATAGACTTGGTGGATATCTTGCAGCCCGAGGAAGATGTTGTGTTCTTTGTGCTTGATGCCCATAAGCCAACGGATGTGTGCAATGTTTACAGTGATGGACAGGTATGTTTTGTAAATTAATCACCTTTATAATCCACACCAAAACGACGCTAGACAAAGTTCATTGAAAGCGGAAAGCATTTGGGTCATCACTTCATGATATGGTTGGCCAGTAACACACAGCAAATCTTTGTGCAGCAAATATTTATGGTGATAATTGGGCTGCAAGGGCCATTAATTAAAAAAAAATCATTTTCATGGCTGACTATGATTCTCAGATCAGTATGCAAATCTTTGAGGATACTAAGTAAGGGGTAGTCAGAAGCACATCCAAATAATACATTTGGCACATGCTTATGTTTTTAACATTTCATGTGAGAGATTATAAGCCCATTGCTGATTATTTGAACACTTACCAATGGCACATATCATTGATTTTTCATAACACCTTTACCAATTTGGATGTTTTAATAATTTAACTCTTATAACCTGGAACAATACAAATGGACTGATAACCTCTTCAAGATTAAGGAATGTTAGTGGATGAAGGTAGTTTAAGATCATTTGCTATAGCACTCCTAAGGAAAGGCCTTTGTCTAGCTTCTTCTGGTTGTTCATGATGAGAGCTCTTTAAAAGGTTATTTTAGTCTTCCCGTCACAGGGTAATGGTCTCCCTATACCCCTTCCACTTTTGGCAGTCTAGTGTTTCAAAAGGTTAGCTGGAAGAAAATGCTAATTAGTGTTAAGATTGCCTGTGTACTTATGTGTGGCTTGTATGTTATGTTTACCTTATGTAATAAAGTATTTTTTATCTATCTATCTATGTTGAAGCGCTACCTAGAATAACACAGGTTATTTCTTATCTACAGATATACATACCATGGTATATACAGGGTGTAGAACAAAACGTTGAAGTCTTAGAACAAAAAATGTTCCCCACCACGGTGTCAATGACCTCCTTTCAGCATTTATATACACATTCCGGGACACCATGTATATACCATGTGTGTAAAGCTATGGATAGAAGCATGTCCTGAATAAAGTGTAACTTTATGAGCTTATAGTAATAAAAATGATTTCAGGTGAGATTAGTATACAAAGATAGTCAAGAAAACATTCCCAGCTTCGATGACATCTTCAGAGACGATGAAAATGAGGAGGTAAGATATTTTAAACAGGAGATAAATAGTAAAAACTCTTTTTCCACAATACACGAAGGTTATCTAGAAGAGAATGCTTTTTAGCGTTAAGTTCGTCTATGTACTACTATTTTGTGCAATTAATAATTTTCTATCTATCTATCTATCTGTTTTTGACATATATATTTAAAAAAAATAATAATAAAAAAGCATTTATTTTCTACTACAAAGGTTTTCTCTTGTCTTAAAATTAAAACAAAATGATATTGCTATAGTAGTACAGTCAGCACAAAATAGGTATAAGGATGGATTGTTCATGAATGAATTACATCTGTAGCTGTCACTTTAATTCAAATTTATTGGGATACTAGTTAGATCTCCCAATAATAATCTATCTATCTTATCAGCTGGTAACACCCACTGTTGAGTAAAGGTCTCTCTTTATGACGCCACTCATACTATCTCTATGACGCCTTCTGGCGATCAAAATAGGTAAAAGAATGGATTGTTCATGAATAAATTATATCTGTAGCTGTCACTTTAATTCAAATTTATTGGGATAATAGTTAGATCTTCCAATAATAATCCATCTATCTTACCAGCCGGTAACACCCACTGCTGAGTAAAGGTCTCTCTGTGACGCCACTCATACTCTCTCTATGACGCCACTCATACTCTCTATGACGCCACTCATACTCTCCCTATGACGCCACTCATACTCTCTCTATGGCGCCATTCACTCTCTCTATGACGCCACTCATACTCTCTCTATGACGCCTTCTCGCGATCCGTTGTGTCAGCTAGATCTACTGCTCACCTAACTGCGCTCACAACGCCATCTGACCATGGGGCAGGTGGTCTGTCTCGAGGCCTCCGCATGACTCTTGGCCACCTTACCAAGTGCTTTGCCCATCTCCACTAGGTCCTTGCATGTATGTAGGTAAAAGGGAGTCCCCCTATTCTGCATTCGGACTTAAGAGTTGGTTCATTATGTGTGAAATCCTGGCTAGATGACTAGCCAGCTTAACTCCAGCCAGAAGCACAGAAGCTTCCTGGGATCTGCACAGGCTTCGTGGAGTGACCACAGGTTGTTGAGGATTAGTTTGCTAGGAGTTACCACGATTACATGGGCAGCTGACTCTTCTTCAGTTACACAACCTTAATTAGGTTCATTAGGTCCTTCAGATAAGATAAGATAAGAATAGCTTTTGTTGCTGACCATGTATACCATTCAAAATTAATAATGCTGGACATGTTGGATATTTTTCACACAGCATCATCTAGCTCCAAACTAAGCAAAGCCTGTATTATAGGAACCAAATGACTGTCAAACTCAAAAAGCCTTGTATAAAATTAATTAATTAAATTAATTACATAGAATGTCTTATATGGTCAGCAATAGAGGCTATTCTTATCTTACGTCCAGCCCAACACCATTTTAATCTATGTAGTATAATACCGCTTTAAGTTTAGTTCTTGATTTTAGGTTCTTAAAATCAAGGTTCATTAGGTTGCTAACTGTTTATGTTTTAATGTAGGATGAAGAAGTGGAAAGTGGCAGAGAAGGGTTGGAGGCCATGGTGGAACGACGCCGCGAGCGTCGCGCCTGGGAGGAGCGACGGAACACGCTAATGTTCAACTATACACAGTTCTCTTACTATGGGAAACCGGTAAGTAACTTGAAATAACAAGACTGGTTCGTATATCTTTATTTTATTCATAGCTTTTTTACATTTTTTTTTACTAGCTTCTGCCCACGGCTTCGCCTGCGTGGTACCCGGATAAAAAGTAGCCTATGTGTTATTCTGATGTATAAGCTATATTACTGTGAAGTTTCATCAAAATCCGTTCAGTAGTTTTTGTGTAAAAGAGTAACAAACATCCATCCTCACAATATTTCGCGTTTAAAATAGTAGTAGGATATACCTAGTTGGTGTATGCATATATAGGTATACTGTCTAGATCTGTGTGTTCACTGACAAATGTCTCCTTCAACCAAACTTATAAATGTTTTTAAACACTTTTCAAAGTAAACACTGCTTTACCTCTTTCTGATATTATGTCAATCCAATCAACACTAGACAAAAACGCTGTTTAGCTAAATAACTGTTTAAAAATGTTATATGTAAGCTCCTATGTGTATCTGTGTTCCAGAGCTCGTGCGTGGCGCTGGAGGTGTCGTGGCGCTTGTCGCGGCTCGTGGCGGGCGGCGCGTGGGCGGCCTGCGTGGGCGTCGCCGCTCAGCCTGCGCTCTGTCTGCGGGACCCCGCGCTCTGCCTGCTCGACTCCGACGCACTCGCCACGCACCACATCGCAGCCGTGAGACCATACCCGCATACCCACACTCCCCTACCTACCCGCACTAGAATATAACTACCCGCACTAGAGTTTTCTATCTAGATGGCAATATATTTCACATAATGTCTGGTCCAAAAAACAATATGATAAGCCACACTTTGGACAAGCTTACCACATATTCGATGTGCAGTACGTCAAATAAAACAAATATAAACTTCCGTTTACCAGCTTGTATAACTCTCATTGCTGCCCAAGCAAACATGTCAATGTAACTGATATTCTTTTCCATGGTTTGCTATTTCAGTCATCTTCTGTGATACTAGAGAAAGACCTCTCCCTGCCTCTGTACCGCGAATGGAGCGTGGAGGCCGCGTTGAGGCACGCGCCCGCGGTGGCGCCGCAGCTCCACACGCACACGCGGGCCGGGGAGCATCGCATACGCATGTTGCTGGCGGATACAGGGTGAGACGCTTATTTAACTCTCGATTACAAACACAGATAATAATTCATATCGTGAAAACGAGATTTTTCACGTACTGCACTATCGGTGAAGGCACCGACTTAGTTTCGACTCATTTCGAGAGTCTTCATCAGGGTGAGTGATCGCGACTTTCTCCCTCCGCGTCGCGCCGTGCACTACGCGCTGCCGCACGTTGGCGCGCGAGTGGAGGGGGCGATTGTGTTCTTATCGTTGTTGTAACTACTGGAATGAGTCGAAACTTAGTCGGTGCCTTCACCGATAGTGCAGTACGTGAAAATTACACACAGTATCGTTTAGCCCCAAGCTAAGCAAAGCTTGTATTATGGGAACTAAATGATTTATATACTACTTATTATTACATTTATTTGTAAATACATACATATCATACATATGTTTTATTAGCAACAATAACACAATAGTATTTTTTTTAATTTTTGCCTATTGCTGATTGCTAATCTTCTTAAAATTACATTATCTGGGGGGGTTAGACAAATACCACTTTCTGTTGACGTTAACGCCTGCGAATAGATTGGATTGTATGGAAATGACATTAGCTGTAGAAATGTCATGTGACAGCTGCCAAGTCTTACTTTGATAAAATTGAGTTAGTGTGAAAGGAAAGGTAAGTGAGGTCTTTGTCTAGGCCCCCCAGGTTGCAGAACATTTTAATCCCAGAATTTCTCCATGGCGGCAGGAACTGCTTCGAATGAACATTTATAAATGGATCTTACCATTGCTCTTTCAGAATCCCCCTGCAACAAGCCCGTCAAGCCTACCGTTCAATGGACGTCGAACTGAGGCGATCCCTCCTCACCGCCATAGAAGCGGCCGCGCCCAAGCACAAGCTCACAGTACCTGTTCACACGACGTTCCTGCTGCAGAGGCCGCATTCACCGACCGTCGCAGCTCTGGACGTCGTTTATGCGATCATGGGCCTTATTGAGCATGTAAGGTCTTATTAATAACAATAGCTGTGCCACGGACGCCTTCAGCCCCGACCCATTGCGTCGCATCAACCGTCCGCGCTATTACTTCTTTTGCTAAGGATCGTAGAGTGATGTTAAATAGCCTATAACCTTCAAGAAAAGGGCCATCAAAACAAGATTTTTTCAAATTCGACTGATAGTTCTAGACCACAGGTTCTCAAACTTATTTTTCCCATCGCCCACATTGAGAATAAAAAAAAAAAGGTTTTTTTTAAACATAACAACTTATGCTTTCCCCTCTAGACAGCGTTAGCGCCCCCAATATCTTCTACCGCCCCCTGAAGGCCTCCAGCGCCCACAAGGGGGCGTTATCGCCCACTTTGAGAAACAGTGTGCTAGACATTAGCGCGTTAAAATAAAAATAAAACTCTTCAGCGTTATATATTGGTATAGATTAACGCGTACTCAAAAAAAATAAGGAAATCAATGGGAGGAAACTATTTTTCCCTGTTTCAGGAGACAATCCCCAAAGCAGAAGGCTTCCAACTCTCCCTGTCGGCTCTTGAAACTGCGGCCGGCGATTGTCCGGCGCGACGGATCGGGGTCACCGCTGCAAGACAGACTTTAGAGGCCGTAGCGAGGCTAATTCATCACACCGTGTCCGCGCGGCAACTGTGCTTAGCCGGACCCTTTGGATATTTCATAGTGCAAGAGGTATAGTCAATATTGTATGTTAGGGGGTCACCACTACAAGATCGACGTTAGTTGTGACGTGTTCACTTCCTTGTTATAAAGATAAAGGTTTAAGACGTTTATTCCTATTAAAACATATACAATGAGAACATAAATATCGTAAAAATAAGTCGGTCGTTCTAGTAAGTACAAGTTAATAAAATTTTACGTAGGTTTTTTTACACCTTCAAGGCATATTTGTAAAGTTATTGGTTTTAATTCATAATAAATTGTGCGAGTCTTTTTTATATGCATTAAATCCTGTATGCTATAATAATATAAACGCGAATGTTTGTGAGGATGGATGTTTGTTACTCTTTCATGCAAAAACTACTGAACAGATTTTGATGAAACTTTACAGTAATATAGTTTATACATCAGATTAACGCTGCTTTATATCTAGAGGCTAGTGGATTATATTTTCTTTATTTTGAGGGTATTATTATATTAAATAGAAATAAGGTTCGATTGTATTGAATTGATGCCAGGAAAATAGTTGGTTGCTCGTGCGTCGTTATCAAGGACTTTGGTGAGGAGACATCCGCGCTGGATGTTCTCAAAGATTACTTGAAAGTCTCCAGCTCCTAGGTTATAAGCTATGTAATAGATGCATGTTACGGTCTGTTGCAGGGTACCCCGGAGGCGCGGTTGGTGCGAGGTCCGCTGTGGCTGGGAGTGGCGGCGCGGTGGGCGGCGGCCGCGGCGGGGGGCTCGCGGCCGCTCGTGGCCAGCGTCAGCTCCGGGGACCAGTGCCTGCTGCTGGGGGTTCCGCCGCGGTGCCAGCACGAACCTAGGAAGTGAGTCTTAGGAATCCGACCACTCTTACTATTATAATAATTAAGTCCAATATTGGACTTTAAAGAAATACTGTAATAGCAAAATTACATGAAAAAAACAGCCAAAGAAACTACACAATGAGAACAAAACACTAAAATACTTTATAACTAGGTACAACACTTCCACAACTGTCACTTCGAACTATTCACATTCCAATCTAGAACTGAACTGAATCTACGGGTCGCTTGCCGCGCTTATATATCCCATCGTTAATAAGGACAAGTATGTTCTAGTAATTTATCGAAGTGGACATGGCCAGCACGCTACCTCGCGCCGCCTCAAACATTCGAGAAACTACCATCTATTAAAGCGCGGTTAGTGCCAGACGATACTAGACGATGGTAGAACAAGCAGTGCGTCCAGTTGATAAGAGATGGCGCTTGCGTACCGTATTTAGCTAGCCGCGCACGTCACAATAGTATATCAGTCATGAAGTTCCCATAATACAATCTCCTTAGTTTGGGGCTGATGCTGTGTAAAAAACTTCAAGCAATTTTTTTTATTCACACCGGTCATATTTCCAGTTTGTTTGGAGCGGCGTTCGAGCAGGCGGCGACCAAGAGCGGCGCCCGCGTCATCCTCGACCATATGGACTCCTCCGTCATCTCGCTGCCGACCGCGCAGAGGTCGCAGTTCCTGGACGCACTCACTGCGCTCCTCGCGTAGACACGGACCGAGTTACTGCCCAACTGAACGAAGATATGGCCACTTGGGACCGCCAAAACTGGCCGGTGTGCTAGAGTTACTGCCCAACTGAACAAAGATATGGCCACTTGGGACCGCCAAAACTGGCCGGTGTGCTAGAGTTACTGCCCAACTGAACAAAGATATGGCCACTTGGGACCGCCAAAACTGGCCGGTGTGCTAGAGCTACCGCCCAACTGAACGAAGATATGGCCACTTGGGACCACCTAAATTGGGCGGTGTGCTAGAGTTACTGCCCAACTGAACGAAGATATGGCCACTTGGGACCGCCAAACTGGCCGGTGTGCTTCTAGGAGACGTTTTGTGAAGCGAAAAGCGGGTATATCTCTGGCCAGTTTTGGTTGTTGTTGACCACTTATGGCTGTTGCTAGCCACTTGTGGATGTCGCTGGTCACTTGAGGCTGTTGCTGGCCAGTTATGGCCGTCCTTGTACGGCGTTCATTATTTCACAACCGGCGTTTTTATTCTGTAAAGTTGATTAAGTACCTGCAGCACTAACTCCAGAACTAAACTTGACAATACTTAAAAAACGTTATTTTAAATTGATGTCTATTTTAGTGTTAAAGGGTTTTTTAAATAACGGTATAATCGATACCGTTAAACGTACATTCGCGTGATTTTTGACAACCCTTTGATCACACCACCGCCACTGCGTTAGTTTGACCGAGTCGTAACTAACCTAATATTTAACGGTGTTGGTTATGTACAGCGTTATTTAAAAATAACGACCATTTTTCGCTGGCCGACAAACGTCTTATGCCAAGGGTTGTGTATTTTACGTCACATATAATATAGTACTGTGATGTATATTGTTACGTCTAGCCAATGTAGTTACATAGAAAGCCAATTCCCCTGTAACTAACCACATCTCAGTCACCCTATTCGGAATTGCATCTACCATTTTTGCGAAAATTGAGTTAATTATGGTTTAAATTATCTGTAAAAAGGTGTATCTGATGGTAAATTTAGATTCTTTACATCTCATTCCTATAAGCAGAAGGGCGCATGAACACATTCTTTTATTTTAAATATTTTTTCGCAGCTTCACGTTTGTGTTATACGCCCTTTTGGAATAGGAGGGCAGTGATAATAAAAAAAAACACTAACGATAATACTAAATAATAATCAATAATACTAACGTACAGAAAACTCTGCACCAGTATCACGCTATTTTGAGCTTAGTTGCCGTGAGGGTTAAGTTTTTTTTTGGTAGCTCGCTGCCAGTGCGCTGCTTCTGTAGGCATATTTAGAAATCGCGTTTTATGTTGTATTCAAATCATTGATTAAATCAAATGCAAATTATTAAGAGCGTCTTGCATGTCCATTGCTGGTGAAAAGATACAATTAGTATAGACATTGATGTTGCTCCATGATAATAATAATTGTACTTCAGCAAGGCCTTTGATTTTCTCCTACTTCTCGCGCATTGGAGTTCAACAAGGTCTTACTTTGGGCCCTCTATCATTCTATCTATTATGGTTCCAATTCTATTCAGAATTTAAAAGAGACAGTTTGTAATCCCAGTGTTATAGAAATCTAATTGGCTAGGAAGTGTCTATTATTAGTATAAGTTTATGTACATAATTGTTAGATGATGTATGATTGAATTTTAACTTTGAACTTTTTGTTATGTTCCCCCTATTCATAAATTAGTTGTCTTTGTCTAATCTAGCACTTTCAACCCACAGCAATAATTAACATAATTTAATAGATCACAAATATACTAAAATTAATTACTTCATTGATTGTTAGTTGAAATTATTTTGATCCAACTTTAAAATCGAATTTAAATTATTATTAATCATTTTCCATTAATGTAATAGTGATTTTTCTATTTCCCACCAAATCCTTTGTAAGTGAATTATTTGAATGACTGTTTGTAATTTAGTGTTAATTATTTATTTAGAGGTAGGTAATTAATTAATAAATAAAATGTACCTATTTTAAATTAAAAAAATGTTTTTATCAAAAAATATCACATGCATTTTAAAGATTCTGAAACAATTCCAAGCTGTCTTACAACTTTAAAATGCTTAGAATTTTTATACATTAAAAATAATAATGTTTTCCTCCACCTAACCAAGGGAGCCATTACATAAAAATGTTTAAAAATTACCATACAAATAAAGAAGGACTAGCTTTAGGCCTCATTAATTAGTATAATTCACTATAAATATAATATAATTCCTGCTTAGTCATATCCTCAGTTGCCTATTTTCAAAAACTATCAGTAACAACTTTAGTTATCAGGTCAAATGCCCATTTAGGTTGATCCATAGGCACCATATGCCCAGCATTCCTCACCAGGACCTCTGTCAGGTTGCCTGCTTTCTTGACATACCCTGCCACTTCATTGCCAACCTTCCAAATAGCTCTCGGAGCAGTTTTGTACTCTTCCGAAGCTGAAAACTTGAGGTTCCGTAGGAAACGCTCTGTTAATGGATATGCTACAACAATGTCTAGCTGTCCGTTGTAAAATACTATCTTGTAGTGTGATAATAGTGTAGACACATCGGAAGCAACAGATTTCATCATATCGTAAGCAAGGTGGACTGCAACATCTTTACCATCATGGTAGGGTAGTCCGCCCACATGCACACCTTTTCTGACTTTATCATTCTGAAGTAGCTTTAATAAGTTGGTTGTATCATACTCGCTTTTAACATGCAAAAAATTGTAGTAATCATCAAACCCAGTGAACATTTTAAAGTAGGATATATTGCTAACATCTCCATCCATTAGTTTGTCCATTAATAAGTCAGCTTGGACCCAACTTTCGCTCAGAATCAGCTGTGAGATTTTATCTTGGAACTTTTGAAATAACATCCTCTGATTGTCATCTAGTAAGCCATGCTGATATAGGTAGCTTCCATAGTCTAATTGGTTTATAGGATCACAGTATCCATTCCCTATAGCCAAGCCTTTTAAATTGATTTTTTCTCTGTTACCATTTGAATTCTTTTCATGGATTTCCATTGCAAATGATGGTATGTATTTTCCAGCATATGATTCTCCAGTTAGATAGAAATCATTGCTCCTCAAATTAGGGAACAGTGTGAAGAACTGTTGCATTGCATTGTAGAGACCCATCGCCACACATTTTTCATCAGAACAGTATCCCAAATCATTTTTTGTGAAACTGAAGCCAGTTCCAACCGGATTATCAATAAAGATGAGATGGCAATTCAGAGCCCAATGATACTTCCTCATCGCAAAACCGTCCTTTTTCGCTATCAGAGGGCCCAACTCAGCAAAAAGGCCGAACAAGGAACTGCCTCCAGGACCTCCTTGCAACCACAGCAACACTGGCGCTTTCTCGTTCTTAGAAAAAGGCGGGAAGTACCAGAAGTAGAGATTTGAATCGTATTTCTCATCTATAGTGAAGAATCCAGCGTGACTTCGGAACCCAATCTTTTCAGTTATGGGAACTTTGGAAAGAACTTGAGCGAGTTGAATGGATCCATTCTTTAGATACGGAGTAAGCATGAGAGGGTCGCCGGCGTCTGATGCTGGCCTGGCTTCCAGTTTCAACCGAGGATACACATTTGGAAAGAATACTGCGCCGGTTATTGCAAAAAACGAAGTGGTAACGCAGATTGCAATTTTAGGATTAAAAATGGATTTCATAATGTAGCACTTTCGTTGGTTGGTTCACTAACCGAGGGTTAAGGAAGAAAATCAATTTTTTGCGAACATTTGCGAATAATATCTGAATCAACAAGAGAAGTTAGGTTTACTTTCATACTTTCAGGTTTCAAATTTTTAATTCAATCAAAGTTTGACAACAATAATAATTGTGTGTGTCGGACGTTGACCCGAATCAAAATGTCTAGAGATGTCTTCTACACAAACTGCTCACTCATTTTTGTCTCGCCTCGAGATCATTCTGCTGAGTATTAAAAAAACAATATAAAACATAAAAACTATTTTATAAATAACGTGAGTTCACCTTGTTCTATTAGCATTATACTCTATGTTCTGGATGCTCAATGAATGAAGTTTTTACGCCTATTGGATATAAAACAAGCAAAGTTTGGTGCCTGATTCCTCTAGACTTGGTTGCACTAGACTTTTTAACTATAAGATAATGATAATTATATAAGATAAAGATAATTTTACTTTCAATTTGAAATGAAACCAAATTCTTTGTAACTTAAGTAATGCAGTTAGTAACTTATAAACTAGAAACCTTAACTAATATACAAAGTAATTAAAGTAGGTAGTTTGTTTTTTGTTTGAATGCGCAAATCTCTGGCAAAAAATATGTTTGCATTTGATAGCTTTATTATTTATTTAACAAACTGAAGTACAATAGCACAACAATAGTAAGTAGTATCTTAAAACATATGTTACAAGTATGTTTGTCTAAACGATAGGCTCTCGAAGTTATACTGTATTTGAAACCAAAAAAATAATTAGTGTTAAAAATATAATTATGTAGTTAAAAACATATGTAATAAGTAGGTAGGTAAGAATCGTAATTCTTGAGGAAGGCTAATAAACATCACGCTCTTAGGAGCCGAACAAAAGAAGTAATAGCGTGGCTGGGCGATGCGACGCGGTAGGTCGGGGGCCGAGGGCGGCTGTGGCACAGCTAATATAAAATAATAAAATAAATATCTAAGTGTATGTGACTACCTACCTACTTAAGAAACGGTTTGTTAACTATTACTTATCTACCTACATCACAAAATAATCAATAATACTATCTATCTACAGAAGACTCACTCCACGATCATCAGTACGCTATGTGAAGTTTAGTTGCCGTGTGGATTAAGTTTTTATTGGTTAGCCCAATAAAAACTTAGTACCAGCGTGTCACCTCTAACTAACGTACCTCTACCTAAACTGAAACATACCTGCTTTAAGTGGTTTAAGTTTTAATCTTATTTTTATAAAACATCAAATTATATTAGTATTTATTAACCAACTATATTAAATTATTTAAAATATTCTCAATTAAATATGTGAATAGCTACTAGTATTTACAAATAGTTACCTACATAAAAATTAACACTAGACCCTTAAAGCAAAAACAAACACACTCCCCATATATTCCCCATGTAGGACCTCTTCAGACACATAATCAGTGAGTAGATCTTTGAGGATATCAAGTAGGGGTAGTCATCAGAGGCACGTCCAAACATTACTTTGCGTACACGCCCGCGTTTTCCTAGTAGTTAGCATTCCACGTGACAGGTTGCAATCTCACGACCCACGACCTCCGGATCAGAAGTCGGGGTACCACCCAATAGGCCAACACGGTTCCCTCCCACTAGACATTTACATACATAGTACCAATTCATAAAGTTTTATAACTCAAGAGGCAAACCAATTCAATTCTTTTATTTTAGGACATCACTAGTGTAGATCCATGCAACCCCAACCAATGAGTGTAAAATGTTACCTACTACAATAATATTATTTATGCTAGATCTAGCAATTTAAAGGCTTAGCAGTAAATAAACCAGAACACAAATCATATTTTTTTCTAGTTAATATAAAGTTGATAAAATACTCAATACGCAATACTCAATACATTTATTGCTTTCACATTAAAATCAATCAATTTCAATTCAATTTTCAATTAAGTGGAAAAATACAATAAGTATTATACCTCACATTTACAAAAACTTGCAATCATCCATCATCAATGTTATCAAACGTGGATTTAGTGGCAATTATAAGAACACAAGTTGGCAACAAATAAAACTTATGTTGTAGGTATTGTTGTTTACAAAATATTCTGGCTGTCTTTATTATTTTAACTACCTACTTATTTCTGAATACGTGTACATGATAAGGCAAAGGAAAGGGTAAAAGGCCATCCATCGCATCGTTCGATCATTCGGCGGACCGCAGGCTTAGCGACATGTCGCGTATTCTGTTCCTCGCATGCCTTATCAGCCTCGGCATATTTTCTGCCGAGGGTTTCTTCCACAAGTACCCTGAGCTGAACCTTGGCGAGAGAGATGGCGGCGACGCAGGTACTCCTCTATTCCTCACCCCATTTATTGAAAGCGGGAACATAACAGAAGGTAGGCGTCTAGCCCGTGTGCCCTTCACGGAAAGCCTCCGTATCAAGAGTTATGCCGGTTATTTTACTGTCAATAAGATATACGGCTCGAATCAGTTCTTTTGGTATTTCCCGGCGATGATACCGAATAATAAAGAGGCTCCAGTCGTCGTCTGGCTGCAAGGCGGTCCCGGCGCATCTTCCCTGTACGGCCTCTTTACTGAAAACGGTCCTCTCAGAGTCAGAAACGGGAAATTCGAACGCAGGAAGTACACTTGGGCCCTAAGCCACCACATGATTTACATTGACAACCCTGTGGGGACAGGATTCAGCTTCACCAAGAATGATAAAGGCTACTGTACAGATGAAACCCAAGTCGGAGAGCAGCTATACTCGACCATCATTCAATTCTTCCAGCTGTTCCCCGAACTACAAGGCAATAAGTTCTTTGTAACTGGTGAGTCATATGGAGGGAAGTATGTCCCAGCATTAGCCTACACAATCCACAAGAAAAATCCCACAGCTACCCTAAAAATTAATATGAAAGGTGTAGCTATCGGCAATGGTCTAAGCGACCCAGAACACCAATTAGTTTATGGAAAATACTTGAACCAAATCGGTCTGATCGACTGGAACCAAGCAAAAGTATTTGAGGAGTATGAGAACAAAACAAAAGAGTACATACAACAAAAGAACTGGGTCAAAGCTTTTGAAACCTTCGATACCTTATTGAATGGCGACATGATCAATGGAAAAAGTATCTTTACAAACTTCACCGGTTTCAACTTCTACTTCAATTACTTGCACACTAAAGACTACACACAGTTCGAAGACTTTGGACCTATGCTGCAGAAAAGCGCTGTACGGAAAGCCATCCATGTTGGTGACCAACCTTTCAACAACGGCAGCGTTGTAGAGGCGCATTTGAAACAAGATGTCATGAAATCCGTAGCACCTTTAATATCAGAACTACTAGACCACTATTACGTTGTTATCTACAATGGCCAACTTGATATCATAGTTGCTTATCCATTAACAGTAAACTACTTAAGAAACCTCAAATTTACGGGTTCCGAGGACTATAAAACTGCAAAGAGGTATCAGTGGAAGGTTGATGGGGAAGTGGCAGGTTATGTCAAGCAAGCTGGTAAATTAGTGGAGATATTGGTGCGGAATGCAGGGCATATGGTGCCAGGTGACCAGCCAAAGTGGGCCCTAGATTTGATCACTCGGTTCACTCATGAGAAAACCTTTTACAATCCTAAAAAACCTCATTTAGGATACTAGAGAATATAATTTTCGATGTCTTCTGCTCTTTTTGTGAATATAATTATGTAAGAGAAAAACTAAACTGTTTTGGCATGATTTTAATGTCTTGTGGTGGTGAAATATGGCAAATTTTAATGTATAAAAATGTTTGGTACATTTTTGGTATGAGAAAGGTATTTTAAGTATGAATAGTGTTGTAATAAAATGTTTTAAGTATCAGAATTCTTCAAGCATTCATGACTAAAAGTCAAAATTCCTTAAAACTTGTGGAATGTTGTCTCTAAGAAGGTACATTTTAAAAAAAGTTTCTCCTATTTTAAAAGATATAATTTTGCACCTATGTTAGTTAAGTTTGATATGAAATAAGAATCTTATTTGTGTTTTTTTAATAAAGTTTTTAACATACCTGCTACTTTCACAGCTACTTGCCACAGCCGCCCTCTATTACTTCTTTTGTTCGACTCCTAAAGGTCGTAACGTGATGAGAAATAGCTTATAGCCTTCCTCAAGAATTGGGCTGTCAAAAAATATATATTTTTATATCTAAGGGGTCATCAATATATTACGTCAAATGCATCCTGGTCACATCTGGTCACACATTTGTTGCAGCCCAATAAAGTTTTAAAGTTGAAGATGATATACTTATCGGCACGGCGTTCGTGAAGTCATTCGCACAGGTTTTGTCTTAAAATCAGCGCTGCTTTACACCCATGGTGTGAAGTAGCATACCTACATGCAAAGCCTGTTTGGCATGAGGTGCTCGGGCACAACCGTACCTACCTATGAGTAAAACTACCTACCTCTCGCAGACTAGTAAGTTAGTAAGGGATACCGACCTACATTATGTTTCAGTAGGTTTTTGATCCTGACTCATTAGTCTCTCTTCCCTTTATTTATGCAGTATATCCAAGATATTGGTCCTCTTCAACCACTTTGTGACGCTTGGATTTTCGACTAGCGCTCTTGCGGATTGGCGTGGCATTTGAGGCGGTCTAAGTATCGTCTTCCTCTATCCTTAATTTCTTCGTCTACTGTGGGGACTTGTAGGTATTCATGGATCTCGTGGTTGGTTGTGAACCATGGTGAGTTAACCAGGACTCGGAGGATCTTGTTTTGACATCGTTGGATGATAGCCCGGTTTGATTTACTGGTTGTATTCCATATCTGTAGCCCGTATGTCCACACTGGTTTAAGGATGCTGTTTCAGTAGGTAAGTAACAGTTTTTTATCATTTTATTAAGTTCTTGGGTACCGGTTATAGTACAAAGATGATGTCTTCTTTTCGTTTTACCAAATAGATATTTTCTTTCTTTCTTTCTATGACGTCACACATTGTTAACACCCCCCTCAATGCGTGACGTAATTAACGGATGGCCCCTAACCAGTAATTCCAGAGATCGTTCAAACAAAAAAACAAACTCTTCAACTTTATTATTAGTAGTTATAGATAGACCAACTGACTTTAGGGTGCTTTAGATCTTAGAGGGCATACCATACTAATTATGTAGGTTAAAAGATCTTCTAGGCTCTTGTCTATATTGTTTAAACAAGTGTTTTGTTCATGATAAAAACACAGGTGTGAATTGTACAGTGACAAACTATACATAATCCTACGACTATTATATAAACGCGAAAGTTTATGAGGATGTTTGTTACTCTTTCACGCAAAAAGTACTGAACGGATTTTGATGAAACTTTACAGTAATATAGCTTATACATCAGAATAACACAGGCTACTTTTTATCCGGGTACCAAGCGGGCGAAGCCGTGGGCAGAAGCTAGTTATATTATAAACGCGAAAGTTTGTGAGGATGTTTGTTCCTCTTTCACGCAAAAACTACTGAACTGATTTTGATGAAACTTTACAGTATTAAAGCCTGGATAACACATAGGCTACTTTTTATCCGGGTACCACGCGAGCGAAGCCGTGGGAAAAAGCTAGTAGTTTATATGTAGGTACCTATATTATCTAAAGCCGTGGCCTATTGGGCGGTACTCCGACTTTCGATCCGAGGGTCGTGTGTTCGATCCCGGTCGTGTAATAATTGGATTTTTCCACTCGAAAAAAACGTACTCACAACGGTGAATGAAAACATCATAGAGAAACCAGCACCCGCTAGTTGCGGGATAAATTCCCGCCGCGGGACAAATGTTTGTATGATCTGCAAATATTTGTCTCGGGTCTCGGTGTTTTCTAAGTATAATATGTATGTATTTACCTAAAAAATATGTATATAAGTAGTATATCAGTCACGTAGTTCCCATAACACAAGCTCTGCTTACTTTGGGGCTAGATGATGCTGTGCGAAAATGTCCAGCAATATTTATCCTCAATGTATATTTATCTGAGGATTTCCATCATGGGGAATACAGTTGTGAGCGTGTTTACTATCGTATATAATATAAATAAATAATGCAGTACATTTACACACAGCATCATCTAGCCCCAAACTAAGCAGAGCTTGTATTATGGGAACTACATGACTGATATACTACCTAGCCAAGCAGGCTTCCACGCATAATGGACCAACCTAGAGACTGAATGCGGAAAAGGGAGTCTACTTACATACATACTACCTACTTATATTTTGTTTTGTAAATATTAACATATTATACATAAAAAACAACCCAGACCCTAGACAAATATATGATCATACAGACATTTGTCCCGTGGCGGGAATCGAACCCGCAATCTTCTGCGTCTCAGGCGGGCCTTGGCCCATTGCGCCACAGAGGTCGTCCCAACCCATCAATACGGTTATAGAAGTTTATTAAATACTCATAAAGAACATGGTTCATTTATAATGAGCTTAAGAACTAACAAATATAACTAATTAATTACTAGTTATTCAAGTATTATAAGTATTATATAACGTTAACTTATTTTTTTTTATCATAGACATATTTAATCTTCATAAATAATCTTCTTTATCCCAACTGTAGGCGATCGGCGGCGCGATGTTTTAAATACATTAGAGGACTTTTTAAATGATTTATTTCCGATTTACATTCGTATGGAGATCGCCATAGCCTCCTTGTACATAAAACTACCCTGATATTTTACATTAAATCTAAATCTACCTGCACTAAAATTAATAACCTAAAATTAAAAAAAAATGCAGGACAGCATTATCTATGACTGATATACTACTTATATACATTTTTTTTGTAAATACATACATATTATACATAGAAAAAACCCAGACCGCTGACAAATATTTGCAGATACAAACATTTGTCCCGCGGCGGGAATCGAAGCCCTTCTTCAACCTTCTGCGTCTCATGGTGGCGCCTCACATGGGCTTATGACTTGGTTCCAACGCTGGCTACGAATAGAATGGCCAATAATTGCAACCAAGATTGCGGCCTCATATGGGCTCCAATATAATTGGGCAAACACTCATGCCAAGAGCATTGGAAGGCTGGACGTTCGAGCAGGTATCATTTATTCATAAAATTTATTGCTAGCAAGCCATGTCGGACGGGACACTTTTCGCTCGGGCTACTTACGCCCACGCATTGAGCACATATTATTATTATTTAATTAGTCAAAGGAAAAAGAAGCCAAGGAAAAGGCGATTCTGGATGATAAAAATGAAAAGAAATAAATCTTTTGCTCGATATAATTCAATGAACTTCAACACTTGTTCATTCGTCCACTCGGCGTTCGGAGAAAACATATCGCAGCACGTCCAGCACTCACATCGGCAGAGCGCGTACTGATGCAACCAATGTGTGGATCGAGAAGTGACGTTGGACCCAAGTTGCCCGCCCGCCTACACACTTCACTCCCCTCGCCTTTGAACTTGTACAAAAAACCGACACAAGTCGGGTTGACATTGGCTATTGGACGCAATGTTCCGTTTTTATCCAATAATGTTCCAAGATCGATCCTCACATTGGTGTGTTGGATCCAACAGTATAACTTGGAGCCAACATAGCCCATGTAAGGCGCCGGCATCAGGTGAGCCTTCGCCCATTGCGCCACAGAGGTCGTCAATTACAATGGTATTTAGATTTAATACGTTTGTATGAGTGCGTCGCTAACACCAACGTAGGTAATGCACAAAACAAGCAAGATTATCAACATTATCATCAATAAGCCTGCAGAGCCTGCAGAAGTGAACAGCTGGACTCCCCAAAGAGTGCCATGCAGAACGATCTTGGACAATCATCATACACCGAGTTCCCGTAAACTTTACGATGTCATCGGTCTATCAAGTGGGGTGCCTTCTTCGCCCTTCGCCATTCTAGTACCTGCAACTATACATTATTATATATGCAACAAATATAACTTATATTATACAAGCTTCTGCCCACGGCTTCACCCGCGTGATATCCGGATAAAGAGTAGCCTATATGTTATTCTGATGTAAAAGCTATATTACTGTAAAGTTTCATTAAAATCCGTTCAGTAGTTTTTGTGTGAATGAGTAACAAACATCCATCCTCACAAAGTTTCGCGTTTATAATATTAGTTTAATTAATACTAAAAACACATCCTGTTTCGACTATACTTTTGAACCTTTTAAGGTAAAAGCACTCTTGAATGAATGAATGAATGAAAACACTTTATTGTACACCATAAGAAAATAAAAATAACAAAACTAAAAAACAAAACTCAATGTACAATGGGTGGTTTTATCGCTTAGAAGCGATCTCTTCCAGACAGCTTTTGGATGGAGAGGACTTAATGAGATTGTAATAATGGCTGGGGGTGTACTAATGTAAAGCATTAGTTATTTGGAAACTCTCTGCAGTAGCTTGCCTAATGTAAGGTAGGAATGGTGGGATTAGTGTCTTGGTTACGCAGCTCTGAGGTCAATAGGCACCATTTGAATTGGCTACATAGTTCTGGACTTGTTTTATATTATCTGTTGTTCTGGTAATGGCACTAGGAGCTAGGCGCTTTTGTGCCCAAGGATAGGTACTTTACGGACCCAGCCATAAAGTCGTCATGGCCTAAACCCAAGCTTTCTATGGAGAACATTGGTGGTTATGGTGTATCCTTTATTTGAGATGGTAAGATCTTCTACCGGACTGATCCTTCAGAGCCACATACCCGTGCCACACATTATAATACTAGCCCGTGGTCTGAAGACCGAATGATGTTGTTGGAAGTTATTATTGTAGATAGGTAGGTATTGGATGGCCATCTAGGGATTGTATTTGGTAGCATGTAGCTACTTTTTCGTATACCAGTTCTTTGCTTTTCGCTCTGCATTTAGTTAGAGATTTCGCTACATTCCCGTCAGATTGGCTGCTAACTCATACGAACTTCCTGATAAGTTGAAGACAGACAGGATTTGAACAAGACTACAAGCAATAAATTATTTTTGATAACTGATTGCCTGTTGTCATCAGAGATGGATATCGGATTAGAAACTATGAACTTTCTCAGCTTTATTAGCCTGGCAAAGCATGGTAAAAGTTATCAGCCTCTATCCTTTGTAAATGTTCGAAAACGACAGGGTTTGATTGACTTCCTAAGTAAGCAAGTAATTATGATTCAGAGGAGTCTTCATATCTGCAAAATCAACATCTAATCTTTTGTTCATGAAGTATTTGTATAGGTGATTTTTTAAAAAATAACAGCCAAGTATCACAATATCAAATGTCAATTTAATAACGTTATCCTAGGAATAATTTGTTGATTGGACACAAATCAAGTGACTAATAATGTAGAAACAAAATTGACACTATGAAGTCTTAAAATTAATGTTACAAACACTCTTCAAAATGGTTTACGTTATGGTAATATAGGGAATGAAATGCTTAAATCTATCGGCCTTCGATATAAGTGGAGAGTTCTATTTCGTCAGGCAGCTCTGAAATGTTGACATCGAAGCGGTCTTGTACTTCATTCAGGATCTTGGCATCTCCTTCATCAGATACCATGGTGATGGCGAGGCCCTTAGTACCGAAGCGCCCAGCCCGAGCCACACGGTGAAGGTATGTGTCAGAATCTTCAGGCATGTCATAGTTGAAGACAATATTGACTCTCTCAATATCCATTCCTCTTCCAAAGAGATTGGTGGCTACCAGGATGCGCTTCTGGAAGTCCTTGAATTGTTGATAGCGGGAAAGACGTTCATCTTGGGTCATGTTCCTGTGGATTCCGATGGCAGGGAAGTTCTGATCAGTCAGCAGTTGGGCGAGGGCTATGCAGCGTTGCACGGATTTCACAAATATGACTACTTGGTTGAACTCCAGAACATCTAGAAGCTCAAATAGTTTCTTGTTCTTCTCATTCTCCTTCAATTTCACGTAATGCTGCTGCAAACCATGCAGTGTCAGCTTAGCTTCATCATCCACATATACTTCCATGGGATCTTGCATGAATTTTTTGCACACTGGTCTGATTTCTTTGCTCAGAGTAGCCGAGAACATCATTACTTGCTTCCCATGGGGAGTGTTCCTGAAGATTTCCTGTACATCACGTCTCATGTCCAGAGATTCAAGCATTTTGTCGCATTCGTCCAGGATGAAGTGCTTCAAATGTATCAGGTTTAGTTTCTTATTGTTCACTAGAGCCAGGATTCTACCCGGGGTCCCGACAACGATGTGAGGGCACGCAGTCTTCAGCACTTCTTCGTCCTTCTGGATCGGCATTCCGCCGAAGAATACGGACACCCTGACTCCAGCCATGTATTTCGAGAATCGTTCGTATTCCTTGCTGATTTGGAAGGCGAGTTCTCTCGTGTGGCACATCACGAGCACGTAAGCATGATTCTCCGAAGGCTCTAGTTGTTGAAGCGTCGCTAAAACAAACACTGCCGTTTTTCCCATTCCGGACTTCGCTTGGCACAAGATATCCATTCCAAGCACGGCTTGGGGGATGCATTCGTGTTGGACTTCCGAGGGATGTTCGAAGCCGCAGTCTACGATGGCGCGGAGGATCTCGGGCTTTAGTAGGAAGTCCCTGAAGCCGGAGCTGTGTATGGAGACGTAGGAGCCCTTAACCTCTTTCTTACCGGGCGCCGCCTCCGACGCTCCGTCCGCGGTTTGCTGGTCCGCTTGCTCCTCGTCCTCGTAGTCGAGAAGATCGTCGTTATCCGCCATGATTTTTAATTTGTTTATCTACTACAACAAATAGGTGCAGATTAAGCACGTGAAATCCTATTTTGTAATTTTTCTATTTCACAATGGCGGCTAAAATATTGGCGTCTGTATATTTCTTGGCCGATGCTATTTCGGATCCAGAATTGAAAGTTCCCCTCACCTTCACCCCTGCCCCTGAGCCGAACTGTCATAGGTATTTGCAATTTCAATTGAATTGTCACCGTCAAAAAATATAAATTTGTATGGTAGTATAGGTTTTAGAATAGAAAATCAAACTCAGTGAACATAAGTAAAATAAAAAAATGGAATGTAGATTATATTCAATTTTTGAAAAAAGAAAGAAAATAAAAAATCAGCTCCATCTGAGTGGATTTTCATATTAAAAAATCACTAAAATTTCCGTAAAATAGCTACACTTTTTATCACTTTCTGTGATGAAGGATGACATATGACCCTTTATGCTACTCGTCGCTAGATGGCAGTGTACGTTACAACGTATTTCAAGTTGAGGATGATGTAGATGGTACTTTGGAAGATTGTGTACTCGCTGATTATGATTACAGACGAGTAAAATAGGTCGTAAAAACTTAAACATAATTTTGTTCTGTTGTAATATGCATGCCGGTGGTCAGCGGCGCGCCGACGCCATCGTCGACACCGACGTTGAGCCTGCCAAGGACTCTGACCAAATAGCAGTGTTCGAGGCGGCATCGGCGGGTACAGGTAGGTAGGTAGAGGGTTTTAAAACTATTAGTTTTGGGGTAAACACATGAATAAGTAACAACGCGTGAGTCATAAATACTTTTTTATTGTATTGAAAATTTAGATAATAAAAAATGATTCTAATTAATAATAATAATAATAAAATTGTCTACTTGTTTTTACAAAGGAGTAAACTTTCTATCGAACTTGTGGTATGACAATCAAAAAACCTACTTTTAAATCTAACGACTAGCGACATCTATTAACAACAAACATGTGCATGAAAAGAGTCTCCTTATGAATCATTTTGATCCCTTTCTACAAAGTTCTCGCAATAGACTCAATCAGAGCTCTCTACAGAAAAGAACCAGTTTCTAATAGCTACTTAGAACTCAGAATCTATCAGTCAAATCTTACATCTTAAATCCCAATGTTTACTCCAGAAAAGGGGCATCCTTTTACATGAGTTCATCATTCATCGCCTAGATGGCGTTAGTCTATGTTTCAACTAGAATTCTAGATGTGAATATTTAATTGAACCTATTTTTATACTATAATACTTTTATGTAGGTACAGTGGCCTAAACCATAACGTTTTACTGCGATTTAATTCAGGCCAAGATGTAAACCCCGCTTTGCAGTTGAGGACGCTGCGTCGCTGTCAAATAATCGTCAATCGTCAAATTATAAAATAAACACTCAACTGTCTCATCTAACAATAAGAACACACAAATATTATTAATTAGATTGTAAGTGTACCAAAGTAAACCGTTTTTGAAAATAAATATAATTTATTATTTTTATTATTAAAACAAAATCACAAAGCGGGATTTGACGTCTTGAATTGAGACATGACGGTTAGCACAGATTAAAGATTTTTTGATCCTACAGATGGTTAGGCCCTAGGTATTAAACCTAACATTTATCACTATAAGGTTTCAGCGGCTTAAACTCCGCGTTCCCACTCAGATACGAATCAACGAAATTCTGCACAGAATCCGTTGTAATTTCATCACCGAATTTCATCGTCACCATTCGCTGCTTCGGAAAATCGATAGCTGTTAACAACGGGACAGCATCATCCAGACATATATGTTCTCTCAGCATATCCGCGCAATCCGTGCCATCAATACCTATGAAGAACATGACATGTTTGAAAGTTTTCCTCTTGATTCGCGAGTGCTTTGATGTTGGATAGTCGAAGTCCATAGATTCGTCGTCTGAGGAGTTCTGATAGGGGCAAAAACCGGGGAACTGGATGAGGCATTCGTCGTAGTAGGATTCTGCTGACGGGAGGAGGACTGATTCAGCGAATTCTATCTCAGAGTCTTCGTCATCTGGAAAGAGCAATGTTTATTACAGACGGAGTGGTGGATATTAGTAAGTTTTCATCAGCTGGAGAAAAGACTTACCACGTCTTTGTTCCAGATTTCTGTGACAAAAGGGGGCGGTAGAAGGCTCTACAAGATATTGAGGGCGCTAAAGCGGTTTAGAGAGGAAATCATAGGTTGTCAAGTTTAAAAACTTTGGGAGGCGCTAGGATTTTTTTAATTCTCAAAGTGGGCGGTGGGAAAAATAAGTTTGAGAACCTGTGTCATAAAGTAATATAGTATAGTTGCCTGATTAGAACATAATAACATGAAAACTCAATTGCGCTAATACTGGAGCAAAGTAGGTTTTGAATGGATTCTTACCAATGAAAAGGACCACAGCGGGATGCCTGGCCATCTTCAGGAGAGCTTGCTCAGTCAGCACTGACACTGGGCGCTGGGCCCAGGGGAAGTTCTGAAACATAAATAGATAACAACATTAGGATCTACTGCTGACGATTGCTTGGAAGAGATTGCGATGCTTGCATATTCTGCAGATGTTTGTTCCGGATCAGAGGGTCTAGACCACAGGTTCTCAAACTTTTTTTCCCACCGCCTACATTGAGAAAAAAAATCCTAGCGCCCCTAAAGTTTTCAAACATCTAGGATTACCTAGGGCCCTCTACCGCCCCCTGAAGGCCTCCAGCGCCCACAAGGGGGCGTTATCGCCCACTTTGAGAAACGGTGTATTTTCTTTCCTGACAGGGGGGCGCAAGTGCATCCCCTTGCACCATGCTGCCGGCGCCCATGCAGATAAGTAATATCCTAAAATAATATACCACCTAGAAATAATATCTAGTATGATAAAGTGATGGGAACTCACAAAGCCTAGAGGATCGGCAGCTAGATGCCGGCGTCCATTAGAAGCGACGACATTCCCAGCTGCATCCGTTATGACGAGCGCTGGTATCCCAGCCACGGCCAGCGCCGCGGGGAGCGCCAGCCGGGCCTCCGCGGAGCCCCACGGAACCGCTAGGGCTCCTGCGGTGGACACAGACTGGAGAGTCCGGTTGTATGACTGCTCACTTCTGTGGAGAGAGTTTGATGTGAGACAATAGGTGCGAGAGAATGAGAGTAAATTGGTAATCTTACTAATATAATAAACGCGAAAGTTTGTGAGGATGGATGTTTGTTAGTCTTTCACGCAAAAACTTCTGAACGGATTTTGATGAAAGAATAATAAAACATAGGCTACTTTTTATCCGGGTACCACGCGGGCGAAGCCGTGGGCATAAGCTAGTCTATAAATAAACTAACAAAAAAAACACAACAAAAAGGCACTAAAAACGGGTAGATACTAAAATGAGAAAATATAATTTAATTACATATTAATATGCGCTGTATGAAAACAGTGCCCTGATGACCTCTGTGGCGCAGTGGGTAAAGGCCCGCCTAAGACGCAGAAGGTTGCGGGTTCGATTCCCGCCACAGGACAAATGTTTGTATGATCTGCAAATATTTGTCTCGAGTCTGGGTATTTTCTATGTATAGTATGAATTTACAAAAAAATTTATATAAGTATTTATTTTTTGTAGTTCCCATAATAAAAGCTCTTCTTAGTTTTAATGTAGTATTATTTATTATTTTTTTCTTTACATTAACAGTCTACAATCGTGCCGCAACCACAATTTTTATCAACTACAAAAAAGAAGCAGGTTCTATGTTCGTCTGTATATATTTTTTTGTGTGTCCACCGATATTTCCGTCAATTGTTAACCAATTTAAAAAAATATATTATTTTACTAAATATTTTTTAATGCTATTTTTTTATTTATATTTGATTCAAATATTAATGAAAATCGTAATTTTGAACATTCGGAATAAACATGGCTACTGAGTAACTGTTCAGGGGTGCTAGACAAATACCTCACGCTTACTTTGCCTTTCACGCTAACGCAAATTTATCAAGGTAAATCTTGGCAGCTGTCACGTGACATTACCACAGCTAATGTCATTCCCATACAAATTAATCTATCCGCAGGCGTTAACGACAACAGAAAGTGGTAACAAACCCCCCCCCCCCCCCCCCCCTTGTTAAGTTAAGTTAACCCCTTGTTAAGGAACTTAGTTAGGTATACCTATCTTGGCTATCTCAATGAAAAACGTATTTTTTATATTCAAAACAAAAATGGCTACCAAGTAACTTAGTTACCTACTTAATACTAGCCTACTAGCCAAGCTGCTAAGAAACTTAGATATATCTTGGCTATCTCAATGAAAAACGTAATTTTATACACTCAAAACATACATGGCTACTCAGTAACTTACTAAATACAAGCCAAGCTACCTAAACTTTCAAGAACTTTCTATCTAAACTATCTCTGAATCCGCAATATACCCAATCAGATAAAATAAAGCCGAACAGAATGAAGGAAAACCATTACAAATTCCTACCCTCGGCTAATTCCTATATGCATGGAGCACTATCCCGGGATCTATAATCCCGGAATAAGTGCTAAAGTTTGCTCATAAAATATGCCATCTCCATTACTCAGGCTGTAGGGAGGTTTAAGATTTATGGCTTTGTGTACGAGTGGATTATAAAACTTATGATTTTAGGTGAAAAGGTCGAAAATCTTATTGGTTACAAGTTAGTATGAAAAATGTTTGGCTTCAGAACTTCAGAGCTATGTTATTATCATCAGAGGCCTATATGAAGTATAGCGAGTCAGTTCAGGCAAATATGTCCGCTTTGCGATTGAGGACGCTATTTCGCATTGTTAAAGCTTTGTCATTCGCAAAGCGGGATTTCACATCTTTGCCTGAATTGAATAGCAATAAGTCTTGATGGTTAGGTCCCAGCTCAGAATAATAGTTAATAGTCAGAATAAAAAATACTTATAGTATAGTTAAACATTTACATTATTTTCTTCAATTTTAGTATACCTTACTCTAATACTACAAGTAAGTGTATAATAACTTTTTAAATTTACATAGTTATGAACATATTTTTTACAAAAAACGGGATATACACCATGATTTGTGAATTTAAATGTTATAAGTTCCCAATATTTCGGCACAGTTGCAAAAAATCGGTATATGTATAAAAAATACAGATGAAACGTTACGAGTACCTAAAGACGATCGATATACTACCAAGCGTTACCAAAATCCTACTAATAATGATATAAACGTTAAAGTCTGTGAGGATGAATGTTTGTTACTCTTTCACGCAAAAACTACTGAACGGGTTTTGATGAAACATTACAGTAATATAGCTCATACATAAGAATAACAGATAGGCTACTTTTTATCCGGGTACCACGCGGGCGAAGCCTTGGACAGAAGCTAATAATTTATATTAATCATATTTATCTATAATATTTGTCGCCATAAAAACATATTGACTTCATAATCAAATGGAAGCCTTCCTTCAATCCTGCAATTGATTTCCAAAGCTGTCACAGTTACGTCTCTGGGTACACCCGGGCACAAACCCGGGGTAAATAAGATCGTAAACCGGGCATGAGCGCGGGGTTATCGTACCACCCAGCCGGTGAACCGGGTTTATTTAACGCCCGGATAAACGACCACCGTTTATTTGTTGTTCTGTTGAACCATGGGGAAATGGCCTATCAGAGAAGTGATTTATAGAATTTATGATATTGCGATTTTATATCCTAAAACTAAAATATTTTATACGTCTCAGCTTCACATCTAACTGAAAGTAGGCATCCTAGGTGGTTCATAAAAAATCTTTACCGACGTAAACAAATATTAAAAGGCACGTAAGAATTAAAATCAGTCAATGCAGACCTCTGTAAGCAGTCTAAACCTCTGTAAATACTGCCGTAATAAAAATATATAATTCGTTTTACTTGTGGCATATTAATTAAGATTTTATGATATTTACATGTGTAGGGAGTACACAATAGTGCGGTATTGTAAAGATTTTTAGATATATTATCTGTGAACGGAAAAGGAACGACACTAGAACGACGCCGCTCCTCGTTCTAGCTTCCTTTTGGCCGGCAGTTGATTTTTTGTATCCAAGATGATGACTTGTGAATAAACATTCTTTTATACATACATACTACACATGTAATTATTTGCTATATCATAATTATAACTATTCGTACCTATTTTTCAAATTGTAAAATAGGTACCTAACTGTAAACTGACGTAACCAAGTGTTCTGATAGGCCCCTATGGTTTGAAATAAATGAATACTAAATACTGATACTGCAACATGACTACTTATGAGTTCTTGGCCTGAGAGAGGCCAAGCGCCGTGCACTACAAATAAAAGTAGTGCACGGCGTGACGCGGAAGGAGAAAGCGACGCGGAAGGAGAAAGTCGCAACCACTCACCCTGATGAAGACTCTCGGAATGAGTCGAAACTTAGTCGGTGCCTTCACCGATAGTGCAGTACGTGAAAATTCCCGTTTTTACAATATGAATGTTGATTATGTTTGTTTGGACGAAAGTTTAATAATAACACTTGGAATTCATTTAAAAAAAATTAGTCTTTGATCTTCAATATTTCCAGAACCAGTTGATTCTACGGTATGACTAAATATAGTAGAAAAAAACCCAACACTCGTACATCCTACTATTATTATAAACGCGAAAGTTTGTGAGGATGGATGTTTATTACTCTCACATAAAAACTACTGAACGGATTTTTATGAAACTTTGCAGTAATATAGCTTATACATCAGAATCAATCAAAGGCTACTTTTTATCCGGGTACCACGTTGGCAAAGCCGTAGGCAGAAGCAAGTATAGAATATGTGGGTTTCGGCTTGATAATGGGTCTTTTTACCCGGTGTATAGTGAGTGGCCTAGACTAGATGATCAATCAAAGGGAACTTTGCAAGCTTTGAAGATTTTAATCGGGTTAGAGGCAGACTGGAAGTCGTTATATCGAGCCACGCTGATTGCTATCTGCTGAAACCGACGCGAGGGGCTCAAATCTCACTCCAACGAACACACCTCCACCAACTTGCGCTACTGTATAGTAAAAATATTCGATCTCCATCATTTTTTTTATGATTATTCATACAGAATATAATAAAGTGGTTTATTTGTCAGCAAAGCACAGAACGGACATAAACAAGACACAAGGTAAATTTTAACAGTAAGATTTTACAAAATAGAGACAATGAGGAAGATTTTTTGTGCTAATTAGGCCCATCATTCAGAAATCGCCTTGAGGCTGACTGTTGAATCAATCTTTTTTGTATAATTCCCAGCTGTTTTTAGACAACGATTTTTGGCATCAGGCTAAACTAAACTTTATTTGATTATGGTTATGTATTTGCTATCAAGGTTTTTTATTGGTATTTTACTGGAAACAGCTGATTTTTATCACTATTTTCTACAAAGAGATCTAAAAACAACGGCAGTATGTTATTCACATACTTATTCCCTTTCGGGAAGGTGTACCTATGTATTCTGGGACACCCTGCAGTATTTTGCTTCTAGCTCACAATAAGTACGAGCAGTAGGTACCATGTTTCAAAGACGTGCACCCGTAGTAGAGGTGTCGCACTGAGTTTGATCACGCAATGCCGTGCTGATAAAAACGTCATTACGGCTTCGATCGGCGCGTCTATTCAGCCGGACGAAAAAAGAACATATTTTGATTTTATGATGAAAATATGTCCGTACGGTTATTTCGCATGATTCGATATTTGACGGTGAGAATCTTCGATATTTGAAATAAGGAAAGGATATTCTTTTATGCACAACCAACTAGGTTGTCAGTATTCTTAGGGAAATGTCGTACTTATTCCAATGAACATTACTTAGATGACGTTGTTAGTTGTGTATAAAGCCTTAATTTGGAACAATAGACGAATTTAATCTTTTAGGTATAACGCTAGACACCTCCCTCAGCTGGAAGTCCCATGTACAAAAATAAAAACCAAGCTTTCACGATCTTTTACGCACTAGCATACTACATACTAAAATTCAACACAAACTTCGAAACAGCCCTCTCGGCTTATTACGCGTATGCTTATCCCTCGCACTTGGCTCTTTTTTTATTCCGTATATAACTTCAATAAGAATCAGGGAAGACTGCGTTTTCTAACGCGCGAGTATCTAGATTCGGTTTGATTTTAGAATGTTAGAGCTATTCATATCTCATCATCCCTCGATCATTTTCCATTCCTCTTGATCCCGAACTCGCATCGAACCTATCCGGGATCTCACCCTATCGAATTTATCTACTTACTCATTTATACAGTGTGTCCCGCGGCCATACTAAATGGAGGGCAAGTATTTTAAATATTGAAGATTTACCTTTTCGGTATGAGTAAAATACAGAATGTTTTTTTTTTCTCATTTAGCGGATTCGAGAACCGGCTTAGGCGAGCGACTTTTTAAAATATTTGCAGTAATCTTCATTGCTCATCATCCCTCTATCGTTTTCCATTCCTCTTGATCCCGAACTCGCATCGAACCTATCCGGGATCTCACCCTATCGAATTTATCTACTTACTCGTTTATACAGCGTGTCCCGCGGCCATACTACATGGAGGGCAAGTATTTTAAATATTGAAGATTTACCTTTTCTGTATGAGTAAAATACAGAATGTTTTTTTTCTCATTTAGCGGAAAGTTAGTCGACTTAGGCGAGCGACTTTTTAAAATATTTGCAGTAATTAATAGTCCTTTATTTTTAATTTATAATAAGTAAGTAATTTACGTAACTTAAAAAAAACTTAACAGGGCGACTAGTCGAAGCGACGAGTGACTAGAGAGCTGTTTCTTATCTGGGTCAACGTATTAGCATTGCCATTCAGCGTGATAATGCGGCCAGTATTTTGGGAACGCTTCCGTCTGGTAGTGATTTGGATCAGTTGAGTTATCTATAGATCGTTTGCAACGGTCTTTTAGATAGCTAGCTGTTTCATCACATAATTTATTGTATATACTTCTTATACATCCTATTAATATTATAAACGCGAAAGTTTGTGAGGATGGATATTTGTTACTCTTTCACGCAAAAAAATACTGAACGAATTTTGATGAAACTTTACAGTAATATAGCTTATACAGAATAACACATAGGATTTTTATCCAGGTACTACGCGGACGAAGCCGTGGGCAGAAGCTAGTAGTTGTACCTCGTGTGTTCATAAGTTTTGAGACGAACTTATTTAATTAATTTAAAAAGAAAGTAATTCATGCAACCTTCTTTAAACTTTTAAAATTTTAAATTTCGAATGTTTTGAATCAGAAAAAATATACATTTGAATATTTGTTTCATTCTCCGTGAAAATGGCGCCAACAAAAGATTTGCGTGCGACTGTAATTTCACTGTTTCAAGCAGGAAAAAAACCAATGCCAGTTTTTAGTGAAATCCAAAGTTTGGGATGTAGTCGGAACTTTGTGTATTATACCATAAAGAGGTACAAGGAGACCGGCTCTTTAGAAGACCGTGGAAGATGTGGCCGCCCGCGGTCTGTAAGGACGCCCGCCAACATCAAAGTAATCAGAGAGCGAATTCGTCGCAACCCTTGCCGGACTCAAAATAAATTAGCTCTGCAGACCAACATTTCGCGAATATCGGTGAACAGGATACTTAAATATGATCTTAAACTAAAGGCCTACAGTCGAAGGAAAGTGCATTATTTAAACGAGCGTCTTCGTAAATTGCGACTGGAACGATGTCGGAACCTATTGAAGAGACACGATCTAAAAAATATCCTGTTTACCGATGAAAAGATCTTCACGGTGGAAGAAAAGTTTAACCGGCAGAACAATAAGGTTTACGCCAGAAGTTCAAAGGACGTCCAGCCATCTGTACGCAATGTCCAGCGCACTCATCATCCAGCAAGTGTGATGGTTTGGTGGGGTGTTTCCTACGAGGGGGTCACTTCGCTTCATTTTTGCCAGCAAGGCGTCAAGGTGAAGGCACAAAATTACCAAACCGACATATTGGAAGCGGTGGTCAAACCATTAAATGATACGCTATTCGCTGGAAAATACTGGGTTTTCCAACAGGACTCTGCTCCCTCCCATAAAGCTAAGACTACCCAACGTTGGCTGGAGGCCAATTTGCCAGGCTTCATTCGGAGCGAAGATTGGCCCTCGTCAAGCCCTGACTTGAATCCTTTGGATTATTCTTTATGGACGGAATTGGAGCTGAGGGCATGCAGAAAGTCTCACCCAAACCTGGATTCTCTCAAGCGAGCCCTTATTAAAGAATCGAAACGGATTCCCATTGAAAAGATTCGTGCCGCCATAGATGAATGGCGCACGCGTTTGAAGGCCTGCATTGAATGCAAAGGCGGCCATTTTGAATGATTTATTTTTAAATACAGATCTAGATGTCAGTAGTTTTAATTTTAATATCCAATAAATGAATACTCAACTTAGCTCCAAAAATATTTTAGTTTTACTGTGTCTCAAGACTTATGAACACACGAGGTATAAAAATTAGTAAGTATCCATTCAGTAAAACTTCCTGACTTCAATATTTAAAATACTTGTTCTCCGTATCATAAAGTGCGGGACACACTGTATATGTATAAGTAAAATACCTAAGAATTCGAAGGGTCAGGCTTGTGAGTAATTTGAATCATTCGGTACAACTGCCCAAACACTTTGTTCAGTGGAGTGTATTATAATGTAAATAGAATCACAACAAAACCTCAAGTAATACCTACCTACTCCCTCTAGAGAAAATTGAAAAAACTTTTAGAGTATTTCTTGTAAAAAAAGGAACAATTTAAACGAATATACAAAAGTCGTTGAACAAAAGTGGCTACCTATGTTAGTCCTACTAATATTATTAACGTGAAAGTTTGTAAGGATGGACGTTTGTTACTCTTTCACGCAAAAACTACTGAACGGATTTTGGTGAAACTTTACAGTAATATAGCTATTAAATCAGAATAGCACATAGGCTACTTTTTATCCGAGTACCACGCGGGCGAAGCCGTGGGCAGAAGCTAGTTAAGAATAATTCCCTTCGCGATAACATTTGACGAGCCCGATGACGCGGCGGTGATCAGCCGGCAACGACGCAAGAGATGCGGTTTCAATTCCCGCTGCCGAACCATTTGTTTCCATGCTCTGCAGATATTCGTTCCGGGTCCGGGTGTTGTGGTGCCACCGGTACTCGTTGTTTCTGATACCCACGACACAGGGAATCCTACTGTCCCCACACTAATATTCCCGGATTCAGGACTGTGTATTTATCAGTCGGGTATCTATTTACACACATTCAGGGAGCTATAGTTGTACCTATATACAGTCTGGACTGTGGGTTGCCACCTGCCCCCAGCCCCACATCAATAGACAATCGCGTCAGATATCTCCCCGAAGGAGGGGGGAGGTAATTGTAAATCAGGGCTTTCACCTTCGATAATTATGGATAAGTAATATCCAGTGGGACTAGACAAATACCTTGTATTGTAATAGTAATGGAATGTAAAATGTGAAAAATGTATGGAAGGACATTTGCTGCGGAAATTTCACGCGACATTTCCATACAATTTTATCTTTCTGCCTTATCTTTCTGCGTTTCGTTAACGTCAACAGAAAGTGGTATTGTTCTAGCCCCCCTGGACCCTTACAACTCAAAGCTCAGTTTAAATGATCGTAGTCACCGATAGGTATTTGTTATGAAGCCATAATTCTATTTGTCTGGAAGAGATCACTTTTAGCGATAAGATTTACCATGGAATTCAAATTATTGTGGTTTGGTATCATTATAGAATAACGTCTATACCACGTTCCCGTCTCACGACCGTCGAGCGTAGTCGCGGACGGTGTTCATGAGGAAGGACCTCTAAACGGTCAACGAAACCTCAGCAGGAGAAAAGTCAAATACATGGTATAATCGTAATAATATTCTAAAAAGATTGACCATTGTACCTTGTACTAGTTAAAATTTTGTAGAACGTGGTGTCGTCAGTCGTGAAGTCGTGATGAGTTGAAATTCAACTAATAATCTTGTTGGAAGTTGATAAAATTTAAATCAATTTTTAATTTTTTATTAACTAATGTGGCAAACAAGCATACGGACTATCTGTTGGCAACACGAGAGGTATCTCTCGCGTGTTGTCGACCCTGAGATATACGGCTGAAAAATATCCCCCGACATACCTATATACCTACATATTTAAATAAATAAATAAACACCCTAGTCCTAAAAGTTATTTAGCAAAAATATCTGTGGGCTAGCACGACAGTCAAAGACGGTCGTCGATGCTTAGAAATCCCTAGCATTCTCGCTAAATTGTGCAAAATTGATTTTCGATTATAAAAATCGTTCTACATTATGGCTTGCTGCCCTTTCGCTTTCGCCATTTCAGCAACTTTTTCAACCTAATAAATTGGAATGTTGCTTCATATCACAACAGTCCAACCTCTATAAAAATATATTATCTCTATCTACTTTACGAAGCGACCCCGACGATGGAAATAACGCAGGTTTATTCGACCCTCCCTAAATAGGGTTGCTACGCGCCAGGTTTTTTAAAACTAAACCTACCTATTGATGCCAAGCCTATGTCCGGTTTTATGTCAAAAAGTCATATAAAACTGTGAATAAAGGTGGTAGGTTTCAAAAGTTTCAACAGCTAGCCCGTTTCAGGCACACAATATTTTAATGTTTGCAATTGCGTAAGTAATCTTTAGACATGTAAGGAGGTAATTTTTTATCCTTATATTTAGTTCTAAAATAGGTAGGAGGTTAAGTAGGTAGGAAGGTACTACATTAAACTTAGGTAGGTACATACGAATATACAAATAGGTAGGTAGATAAAAATTTTGACCAATTCATGCTTTGGTTTGGTTTTGACACGAAATTTCACATTTTTCTTTTCAATTTGATATCCATAATCAATAATACAGGGTTTTACAGGATTTGTTTACTATCCCAAAAGGGGATTATTTTTTGATATTATAAAAGAAGAAAACGATAGTAAAAATCTGATATTTTCAATAAAAATCTGATGAATCATCTGAATTAAATACGAAAATTTAGTCTTAGAATAACTTGCTGCAGATTTTTGTTACTTTATACATAATTTTCAGCGGCCAGTATTTTGGGAACGCTTCCATCTGGTAGTGATCTAGATCAGTTGAGCTAATCTATAGATCGTTTGCAACGGTCTTTAGATAGCTAGTATTTTTATATATGTAGATGTATAGTAATTTTTGTTTATACCTATTGTATGTACATAGTTGTATGAATTAATATATTCTAGAAAATAAAATTTGTAATTTCATTTTTTTCAGGAAAACTTATGTACCTTCGTAGGCAAATCACCCTTTGGGGTTAGCATACATGTCCTGAAACACCCTGTAGTATTAAAATAAGTGAAATGCAGAGTTAACCGGCTTATTTTGGCCCACCCTATGTACATAATTTTCCCATAAAAATGAATAGGTTATAAAGCTCTGATATTCCCCTTGCGGACTGCGATGCTGAGAATGTAATATTTTTTCTGTCTTTAATTTAAATTCTCATCTAAAAACTGAAAGCGACTGAACATTCATAAAAAAAGTCCAAAGTTCATCTAAAATCATTTCTGTTTTATTTGTAAACTCGAGATACGAAAATGGGTCAGGGTGTTTAGGGACTACGAAACTTCAAGGGCCCGGTCAATCTGCGCGGTGGCGTATGGTGGTAGCAGTGGTAGCGAGTGGCGATCAAATGGACATGGTTGTCAAAGTTCACGTGACTGTACTGACACCACTGCCACGCGAAAGCCACGCCACCGCACCGTCACGCCACCGCGTTTGTTTGGTCAAAACCAGCGGGGCGATCACACTAACTCATGACTATCGAGATGGCAATCAATTTTGACACTACATAGTTCCTTATTTTAATGGCCCATCCGTCCAAAAAACAGAACGTCCAATATGAAACCAATTTTGTTCATTCGCATTGTCCATCTATGGCTCATCCAGCTTACAAATTAGCGTGATAGGATTCATCCCATCCGATGATACCAGCCATGGGAAATTAGTGTGATCGCCCAGCTGGCCCTAAGTCAAGTTATTGTGGGAGCAGTTAGTATTGTACCTTTACCAAAAAGCAAAAGGCGTTTTCTTCCCTTCCTCCGAGCAGAGTTCCATCAATTATTCGCAAAAAGGTCGAAACAAATCCTATAAATCCTCACCAAACATTATTTCTATGAGTTGAATACTGAAACGTCCGCAATTTCGCTCATTCGAAAAAAACATATTTCGATGAATGCTCCGTGGAAATTTTACAGAAATTTGCAGGATAGGAAATTATGTGAAATATCACAGAGATGACATTTATAAAGTAGTTAAGATACTTGTTCAGAAGAATTGAAAAATAAACTTTAATTAATAAAACTCAGAAACATTGAATGTTTTTTCGTTAGTGTTTCGTGTGTAACCCGACTTAGGTACAGACGATTTAACAATAAATAGTGTGTCCGAAAAATAACGAACTTTTCAAATATATTGTTACGTTTCTCATTCTATATTTATGATTTTTCATGTATCAGCTTATTTTTATTTCATACTAGCCTCTGCCCACGGCTTCGCCGGCATGGTACCCATATAAAAAGTAGGTAGCCTATGTGTTATTCTGATGTATAAGCTATATTAACTGTAAAGTTTTATCAAAATCCGTTCAGTAGTTTTTGCGTGAGTGTAAATATAGCTTATACATCAGAATAACACATAGGCTACCTACTTTTTATATGGATACCATGCGGGCGAAGCCGTGGGCAGAGGCTAGTTTGTTCATAAATAAACAGTTTCTAGACAAGCCAAGAAGGATGGCAGAAATATGTAAATTTTAAGCAGTAAGTAGTATCACAACTGCTCTGAAGTAGTCATGTTTACCGCGCCCTTTTTGTACACGCCAAATAACTTTGCGCTTCGTAGGTACTTCATAACTACCACAAGTTACAATCCTATCCTACTTCCTACTAATATTATAAACGCGAAAGTTTGTGAGCATGGATGTTTTACTCGTTCACTCAAAAACTACTGAACGGATTTTAATGAAACTTTACAGTAATAAAGCTTATCAGAATAACACATAGGCTACTTTTTATTCAGGTACCTCGCAGACAAAGCCGTGGGCAGAAGCTAGTATTATTATATACGTAACGTCTCCCAGTTAAGGTTCTGTCTGAAAACTGTAGCATTATGCTGAGACTGGGCCGCACACTCGCAGCGAAAGACTGATAGAACTGTCCGTAGGACCTAGGTCTTTGCTTAATATATGTCTTCATCTATGTATGTCACTTTCTCCTAATTATTTTGTTTTTATCTCCTTTATTTATATTGTAGATTAGTACCTAGATTTTTTTTTATTTGTTGTGGTATTATGTCTTTTATGTTGTGCGAGTGTGTGTGTCAAATAAATAATTTCTATTATTATGCGTTGAAAGGGCTAAAGAACTACGTAATATTTTATTGCCTTCGTATAAACTTGTACCTACTAGAATGACCTACTTTTGATTTTTTTTAGTATGTCTTTATGGGAATAAACGTCTTAAACACACAATTATTTGATTAAAATTTTAACGTATAAAAATAAATATTCGCAATTTCATTTGAATACAAACTGCAGTCTAAATAGTTTGACTAAAATTCGATTAAACTTTGACTGTTATATATGTAAAGTCATTCATTTATTGGAGGTAGTAGAAACAGCTAGCTATTCGTTCAAACTTCGCAAGCAACGGTCCCATTATTAAGTAAGGGTAAACCATCCATTTGAACCCTTGTGCGATCGCCGCTACCCTTCTTGAATTCTAATGCCATCCAAGGAAACTGATTTTCTATTAGATTAGATTAATTTATTTACCAAACTCAGTAGGTACAACAGTTAGTAGTATTTTATAACCAACAAGTATCTGCCCACGGCTTCGCCCGCGCGGTACCCGGTTAAAAAGTAGCCTATGTGTTATTCTGATGTATAAGCTATATTACTGTAAAGTTTCATCAAAATCCGTTCAGTAGTTTTTGCGTGAAAGCGTAACAAATATCCTCACAAACTTTCACGTTTATAATATTAGTAGGATATTAGGTTTGTCTACTAATAGGTTTTTGAAATGATATGTGAAAAAAGTGCACAGCAAAAATATGAGTGTACTTATCACTCATATTTTTAAGCATTGAGAAGAACTTTATATATTTTTAGGAACTTAATTATTACAAGGAGTGACCAATTACAAATATAACGACGGAATATGTAATCGTAATATTATTAATAGTAGGTTCATTCGTATTTGGGGAACTAAGTTTTTTAGGATTTTGGATTTATCGTCTTTAAATCCTAACGTTTTTTTAAATATTTAATTGACTAAAGGAATGCCAGACTTAGTGACAAAAGAAGACCAGGGTTTCTAGAAAAATACCACACACTTAGTTTTACTGTCACGCTAAAGAAAATTTGTCATTGCCAAACTTGACAGCAGTCACGTGACATTTCCACAGCTAATGTCCATTCCCATACTATTCAATGTTTCTGCAGGCGTTAACGCCAACAGAAAGTGGTATCTGTCTAGAAACCCAGATCGACCAAGAAAACGATGGACAGTTTCGACATCATAAAAACTGCTGGGAGACAGTAGACGATCAGCCAGAGACAGAGAGACATGGAGTAAACTGGAGGAGGTCTATACATAAAGAGGGATTCCTAATCAGGATTTGTTTATATACAGGTGTAAAAAAAACTGGGGGGTTGCATCAGACCATGATTCTGAATATATTTCGCGAAAAAAAACGCTAAAAATATGTAGACATACCTACGTCCTTTTAATTTTTTTATAGTTACATACAATAGTAGAACATAATAAGAGCATATCTTTCTAATTATTTAATTTATAAAAGCTAAAAACAAATGAAATAAAAACAGCAATGTATGCGCAACAAGAAGATTCCGCCCGTACTACAGGAACAGCTGATCTCGCCCGCGGTCATTGATCGAGCGTACATTGCTGGCTGCCGAAATAAATAAAAATCTTGAAACAATATTTTCTCCGGCTATAATTTTTTATTCGGACAACTGTTTTTTCTTGTTGGGTTTTGGGGTGCCGCACCACCCCCTTTTGTTTTCGGTAGTCGTCTTTTTACTCCCTTTATATTTACCTAAAACCCTACCTACCTAGCATATCCTGAGCTGACCCCTTTTCGGTGCGACATTGAACTATCTAGATGAATCAGGAAGGTGCGTGGAGTAGGTAAACCTTATTTGTGTGTTTTATATTTATCATTTCATTTAATAAAATAGTAATCTAGTTTAATAAGAAAATAAGAAGGTTAAGTCTTCAGTTATTAAATAAAGAAATCTCTAAATGAAAATAAGTCCTACTATTATAAATGCGAAAGTTTGTGAGGATAGATGTTTGTTACTCCTTCACGCAAAAACTACTGAACGGATTTTAATGAAACTTTACAGTAATATAGCTTATATTTCAGAATAACACATAGGCTACTTTTTATCCGAGTACCACGTAGCGAAGCCGGGGGCAGAAGCTAGTAGTTGATAAAAGAAGATTGTTATAAAACTAATCGACTCGGAGGAAGCCGATCGCGGAATGTTTCTGTAGCTCGCATACTAACAAATGTTGCAATTTAATTTGAATGCAAACTGCAGTCTCGATTACAATAACGATCTAAAACAAAACATCTGAATATCTATGAATTATTCATATTTATTGAGATTTCAGTCTTCTTCCTCTTGAGCGATTTTTCTAACAACGTGATAATCAACTAACAGCTTGAGGCTTAAAACCCAAGTCAGGTTGGTATTTCAGGACCCCACTTTATAAAGGGCAAAATTACTAGTGATATTTAAAATACTGGCTAGTGTTTCAGGGTTTTTGATAGGAAAAAAATACTAGGGAGTGATACTTAAAAAAACTAGGTAGGTACTGGAAAAACGGAATTATAGTACTGATGGAGTACTTATAGGGGAACAAAAAAAAATCTTTTTTGTGTAGATTACGAGGCCACGTTAATTTGGTGATTTTTAGCGATATAGGTCTCAGTATCTTCGAGTACATATGCTAAGAGTTTGAGAAATAAGAATCTTATGAATGTACTAGCTTCTGCCCACGGCTTTGCCCGCATGATACCCGGATAATAGCCTATGTACATAAAACTGTCTAGGTAGATGGATTAGGCAGTAAGGTGCGTGGGGCATTTCTGTTTCAGTTAAAGGTAGGTACTTATAAGTAGGTTGTCCAGACATAAATTATTATTATTATGTATTCCCACAAACTATCCCACCATCCTAACTTCCAAAATTTTTTGTATATATACGAGTATATATATATTTTTTTTATGTCGTGTTAAATAAATATATTCTTTCTTTTTTTTTTCTTTCCTATGTGTTATTCTGATGTATAAGCTATATTACTGTAAAGTTTCATCAAAATCCATTCAGTAGTTTTTGCTTGAAAGAGTAACAAACGTCCATCCTCACAAACTTTGACGTTTATTATATAATAGTAGTAGGATTTAAAATTATATATAAGGAGTATATATTAGCCCTATAGTTCCCATGTAGCTGTCAAATTAAATCATCTCTTGTACTAGGATACTGAAACACCAAGAGGTTTCATGTTCCTCAATATATATATATTTTTGAGATACAATATCAAAACTGCTCTATAAAGTAACTCTCATTTGAAAGCAATCGCACTTATCCTATTCAAACATATTCAAGCCGGAAAAGTCTCTCCGGAAATTACCACACTTTCCATTGGGCTGTCCACAGATATATATTTTTTTCATAGTAGGTATTACCTACTATGAAAAAACAAATCCTTTTTCTCTAGTTTCGTAAAGCACAATATGTGGAGTTTTGAAATAATCCTACTACTATAAACGCGAAAGTTTGTGAGGCTGGATGTTTGATGTTGGACGCAAAAACTACAGAACGGATTTTGATGAAACTTTAAAGTAATGTAGCTTAGACATCAGAATAAAACATAGGCTACTTTTTATAAGGATACCACGCGGGCGAAGCCGTGGGCAGAAGCTGGTATATTATAATAACTACTAAGGGCTAGGAAAAACTAATTCTTTTCCTCTAGTTTTGTAAAGAACAATACAATGTGGAGTTTTGGAATAATAGCTATCTAAATGCGTTGAATCTAAAACTCAACTATACTAACATATTTAAACCAATCCCTTACAACCCTAGCCGCTTCTCAAAGTGAAAAGTTTAATTAGCAAACATTTTGTTCTGGCGTCAAACTACTTCAGACAAGTTTATTTGTTATCCCTAATTGGATCCACCGCGTTTCTTTGATGCACTGAATTATAATAGTGGGTACTAGCTTCTGCCCACGGCATCGTCCGCGTGGTACCCGGATTAAAAGTAGCCTATGTGTTATTCTGATGTATAAGCTATATTACTGTAAAGTTTCATTAAATAAAGTTCAGTAGTTTTTGCGTGAAAGAGTAACAAACATCCATCCTCACAAACTTTCGCATTTATAATAGAAGTAGAACTAAAGTCAAAGTCAAAATTCATTTATTCAATAAAATCACAAGGACCACTTTGAAACGTTGGTTTTTATCTAGGTGCCTGTTCCTCCGCGACCAAGTCAGGAAAGAAAGGCAAGAAAACAAGGCTGGTTATTCTTTTTAATGATCCTTTACAAAACAATAGGTTCGAGTTGGAACTGTAGGAAAGGTCTTCTCCGGCGGTGTTTGGGTGTCAAAAATGTACGACTCTGATAGTGAACACTTTAATAACGCGCACATACATCAGAAAATATCTAAACAGGGCTAACAAATCAAATAATCTATCAAAACAACGAAATAAAAGCCGCGCGTGTCGCAACCGGCATGCGGGAGGATTGGACGCTGACTCTCTAGCGCCGCCCGTTCGAACACCCATATTAAATTACACTCGCGTTTTAGTACTTATTTAGATTAAATCAATAAATTAGAAGAACTGGTCTGGCTCTTTCCTCGCTCAAAGGATTTCTTTGGCTATTCAGCGAGGGACTAGTATTATTCCAAAAGCTATCGTGAACTTGACTATTCATATTGTAAAAACGGGAATTTTCACGTACCGCACTATCGTTGAAGGCACCGACTAAGTTTCGACTCATTCCGAGAGTCTTCATCAGGGTGAGTGTCCGCGACGCTCTCCGTCTGCGTCGCAGTGCACGACGCGACGCAGAGGGAGAGCGTCGCGGGAGAAAATTCCCGTTTTTACAATATCCCTCTCCTCCCTCGAGGAGAGATACCAGGCTCTTGGCACCTTCCGCATGATAGAATACCTAAAATATGACTTTTTCTTAGCTCTTCTACTCTGATTTTAATTGTTAAAAAATGCCTTTGACTTTTAGCTAATGACAAATTTGTAAATACTATACCTATCGGTAAAGATGATCTCATTTGCATGATATAGTCTTGACCAAAAGAACCAAAACTAACCTGTCACTGGAGACCAATATCAGCTGGGTGTTGACATATTTGGCTCGTCGCTTGCGCACCGCTCCAAGCGCAGCACACACGCTCGGAGAGAATGCTCGGCACGGAGGACACTGGAACAGATTACAGCGTTTATCATCAGGCCCAAGGCGTACCTTACGTACGATGAGCTTTTGTAGCGTCTGAACTAAGCTTAGACAGACTCAGACACGTTGGCAAAGAGATAAACGCAGATATAATACTGCGTTCTAGCGTTCTAGACAGTGCCCTGCTTTTAATTTTTTAGATAAAAACTGTTTTTTTTTATCATGAAGTAGGAGAACGCATTTCTCATGAAACTCACTTGGTGATGTTATTCTACATTTACACTGCGGCTATCTGCAGAGCAGGATATGAAAGAGTTTTCACTTAATATAATTTTATATTTGTTGCAGCATTAGGTAAAGTGACTTACCCAATGAGCTGCAAAATAGAAAACCATTAAATGCATCAGGCGCGAGGCCCTCAAAAACCATCGTGGCCCTGTCTCCCTGCAGCGGTTCACCTCTTTTTACTTCAACGGCCGATATGCCTTATAGTATTAGGCTAACGTAACTTACCTAATGTGCAGCGAAATAGAAGAACCTTAAGGCATCAGGCGCGAGATCATCGAAAGCCGTCTTGCCTCCTTCTCCCTGCCGCAGCATTCTCTTTTTACTTCAATCGCCGCCATGTTTAGAAGCATTCGGCTACAGGTGACTTACCCAATGAGCTGCAAATAGAAAACCCTCAAGGCATCAGGCGCGAGGTCCTCAAAAGCCGTCGTGACTCCTTCTCCCTGCAGCAGCACTCCTCTTTTTACTTCAATGGCCGCCATGTTTAGTAGCATTCGGCTAAAGGTGACTTACCCAATGAGCTGCAAATTAGAAGACCCTCAAGGCATCAGGCGCGAGGTCCTCAAAAGCTGTCATGACTCCTCACTGCTGCGGTACTCCTCTTTTTACTTAAATGGCCGCCATGTTTAGAGCATTCGGCTAAAGGTGACTTACCCAATGAGCTGCAAAATAGAAGACCCTCAAGGCATCAGGCGCTAGGTCCTCGAAAGTCGTCGTGACCCCGTCTCCTTGCAGCGGCACTCCTCGCAGCACCTCGTGCAGAGGCGGCGCGGGCCATGGGAAGCACTCGCCTTGCGGGTCGGCCAGCAAGGCGTCGCGGACCGGTCTGCCGCGGATCACTAGCGTCGGCACGCCCACTGCTATGCTGTACTTCTGGGTGAGTCGACGCTGCAGCAACATTACAAGAGATACGTAAGTTATTACTGTCCATATAAGTCAGTAACAGTTAAATCTTTAGGCATTTTTTTTATTAATTTCGTAAATTCTAATAATGATGTTCATTTCATTAACTTTGTTGATTCCTTTTTTTTATTTCCATGTGTTCATTAGTTAATTTCATTAATTTTACGCGTATTTTATATGCCGTCATAAAAGGTGGTGTATGTAGGTACATTTGTTTACGTAATATAATTTATCTCCGTCATGGCCGATTGAAATGTCTTTTTTAGGGTTCCGTACCTCTAAAGGAAAAAACGGAACCCTTATAGGATCACTTTGTTGTCCTTCTGTCTGTCTGTCTGTCAGGTCTACAGTCCCTTGAAGCTGTGAAAAAATCTAACTTTTAAGTTAACGTAAAAAAAATATACGGCCGTTTATGCCACAAAAAACGTATGTGTCGACACTCTCAAGGGAATCAAAATTTATAGGGTACTTTCCGTTGACCTAGAACAATGAAATTTAGCAAGTAATATCGTCTTTTACTACAAGTACAGGAAAAAATCTAAAAACTATACATTTGTAATTGCTCCTGGTTTTGGAAACTGAATTTCGGGAAAAGCTTGGAAAAAACTGCGAGACTATTATCCTGAACTATTTATAATATGCACCTACAAATTTGTACGGAACTCTCGGTGGGCGAGCCCGACTCAAACTTGTCCGGTTTTTTTGTAATCGATTGGTTTGACTTCAAGGATGGTTATAGATGATGAAAAACGTCAGGAGACAAACATTTTCTAAAATTTCCTACGTCGTGTTCTTTTCATTGCACTGTGCGATGTGGTACACAACATCGCATGTTCGTGACATTTATTTATAGCCTCGAAGTAAACATAAATACATGGTACTTGTAATTCCACCGGTTGCCTTACGAGCCGTTACACAAAAAATAGTTGGATAACTCAGTCAATCAAAACAAGCTAGTTTTGGCTGTGCGTTGATAGATCAGCCAGTCAGGAAAAACAACTTTCTAAGTATATATTAGTATTTTTTTTGGTTTTTAAGTAAGTATACTTACCGTCCAAGATCCGTGCTGAAAATTAGTGAAAATTAGCATTGCTATTCAACGAGGTAATGCCGCCAGCCTTTTGGGTACCCTACCTTCGGTCGGTGACTTGACTCTGTAGTCCTATAGCTACAGGTAGAAAACAGTCTGATTTTCCGAGTTTAATATAACGTAGATATTTTTTTTTCTGTTATTAAATTAGTTGGATGCAATCGGTTGTATTATTCTGTTGTATAAATAGGTAAATGTATTTTATATAATTTAGGTATTATTTAATAACTTTAATACTATGTTTGTATATATATAAATATAAGTTATACCTAGCTATGTATCGTTTTGGTCAAAATAAACTTTTACTAACTTTTTTACAAACATATTTACCGGCACGTCCTAAATCAGCTTCGACCCAATAATATCAATGCGAAGTTATCTACGATATCAGTGTGTATGTTTGTATGTTAGTCACGTGATCTGTGGTTACGTGAGCAGCATGCCTTTATCAATCTTTATGGAAAACCCGAATGCTATTGAGGTTATGTCATCATTTTAGTTTCTGTTAGGAATACGAAATGAAGTAAATGGCAAAAACTTAATGAATAAAGTTTTCCCCGAGATGGACCGCTTCAGATAAATACAGTGCGTATTTATCTGAAGATCTTTGAGGATACCAATGAGGGGTAGACAGAGGCACGTTTAAACATTATATTTAATAAACAAATAAATAAATAATGTTGGACGTTTTTCACACAGCATCATCTAGCCCCAAACTAAGTAGAGTTTGTATTATGGGAACTACATGACTGATATACTACTTAGATACATATTTTTGTAAATAAATACATACCATACATAGAAAACACCCAGACCTGAGACAAATATTTGCAGATCATACAAACATTTGTCCCGCGGCGAGAATCAAACCCGCAACCTTCTGTGTTTCAGGCAGGCCTTCACTGCGCCACATAAGTCGTCTTTGACACAAGCCTTTGCAATGCGAGTAGTTCGTATTCCACACGACAGTTTGTAAACCATCGCCGCTTATTGGAACACTATCGGATGATACACGCCTTCGATTTTTAGTTCTAGGGCAAAACCCACGATCTCCGGATTGAAAGTCGGGGCACCGTCCACTACGCCATCCCAGGATCTTACGGTATAGTAGGCAACTTATAATAATAATAATAATAAATTTATTTATTCAGACAAATCAGTCCATTTTGTTAGTATAATTTAAAAACTAGGTTAGTACTTAATAACTAATAGCGATTTTACTTATTAATTTGAAATAGATATAAGTTAATAATATTATTATTATTAATAACTTATACCTATTTCAAATCAATAAGTTAAAGCCTCTATATAGTGACTATATTATGAATAATAAACAAATTACCATCCAATAGACACATATTTATTTATTTATTTATTTATTTATTAACACTTTATTGCACATTTTAAAAAGTGAACAATAGGCGGACTTAATGCTAAAGCATTTTCTACCAGCCAACCCAATTTGTAGTGATTGGCGGTAAGCGTGCTACAATTTTTTAATTACAATATTATATTATACTTATATCTAATTACACAATATACTTACTTAATACATATAATTATATATTTATAGGCACTTATACATAAAAATAATAGTCAGAAAGGTAGGGTAAATAAACTATGAATATAACTCATCCAGGAAGTGTTTGCGAGTTAATCTTTTGAAGCATTCTTTAGAGTCTACCTTTTTAATTTCAAATAAAAATTTCATATTTACATAGTCCTGACCTCACACTAGGAATCCCTATGTCGTGGGTATCAGAAAGTATGAGTACCGTAATACTACCCGATATCCAGATCCGGGACAAATACCTATCTGAAGAACATGCAAATTTGAATAATTGCAATATTAAATTGTTTTAGTGGGACTAAAACTATTTCATATGGCAACATTACTTTAGCGATTTAATCACTCTACTTTTCACTTCGATTGCCAGAAAATAAAATAAACTAAATAGGTATTATAGTAACAATTCGAGAGATTTCGCAGCAATACCAACATTTTAAAAATGTGTTCTTGTTGACAAACGCACTGACGCATACATCCAACGATCGCCCATAACCGAGTTCAGCAGTGGTAGCTCACTTTCAGTTCCAATTCCAAAAAAAAATCAAATAAAAAATAAAACCTATAAATGTTTTTTCTAAGAAATTATTTCAAAAATGGAACATCATAGAGCCGAGGTTTTTTAAAGGGTCACATTATTTTTTTTTAGTCTGTTGATTTGACGATTAAAATAAAAAAAAGAATTTATTTTTCCCTCCATAGAGATTTTAGAAATTATACTTTAGTCCACCTACACTACGCCAAAATGACACAATTTATAGAGCATAAGAAGTTAAAAATCAATTATGGTAAGTAGGAACTAGCCTTGAACGACATTTTAATGAAGGAACGAAACTTTAGAAACATGTAATTAAAGATAAAAACAACACTACAGATAATATGCACATGTCACTGATTGAGTTCCCTAGGTCAGTGTCTTGTCTGTTTAACTTCAAACGAACAGAAATAAACTGACTTCCTGAGACAATGATGACGAAGGAACTTAATGAGCTGCTAGAAAGATTTGAGTGTTTAGGCTGAGTTTATAATAAAACAAGCTTCTGCCCACGGCTTCGCCCGCGTGGTATCCGGATAAAAAGTAGCCAATGTGTTATCCTGATGTAAAGCTATATTACTGTAAAGTTTCTTTAAAATCCGTTCAGTAGTTTTTGCGTGAAAAGTAACAAACATCCTCTCAAAACTTCGCGTTTATAATATTAGTAGAGGTGGATAATAGGATGATATTACAAAAAATGATCTCATCAAATTATTTTCCTCGTCGTACCTTTAGGCCTGTAAACAAGGCTGCAAGGACTGAGAGTAGAACATTGAATCTATCCAGACAAAACCTGTGCAATCATGCTAAAAGCATGTCCCTTACAATACCACCACAGTATATTGAATGACACCCGTATATCCAAGAGTTAGGGTTGAAAGTGGAGGATGTTGTCTGAAGTCCCTTGGTGAAAGGGGAGGGTAATTAGTCATTCTTATGGTAATGCGTCAGCGGGACATTTTGTGAGTAGAAAAACACGAGCTTTTGGAATTGTTTTCCGGAGTGCTTCCCCGTTCGACCCAAGATTTTTCTGCCCAATAGGTATTTTGCTCCGTTCGACCCGAAACATTAGATTCAAGTTACCCTTTGTACCCACACCTACTTATTCCTAATTTCTATTGTTTAAATTCAAATAAATGGCACAGTGAAACAATAAAGTAGAAGGGTCAGCAGACAAAAAAAATTAGATACTTATATTAAATATTTTTATTAATAAAATTAGTCTTGTTCAGATAATAGTGACTCAAATATTTGTTTACTAATCTAACAAAAACACTAATCAACCTTTAAAGAAAAAAACATAATCAAATAAACATATTATAAAAAATAGCACATCAATGTTCAATTTCAGGTCTGGTAGGTAAATATAAAGTTACATTTCTAAGTTATTTAGGTACATTATATCAGTCATGCAAAATAATTATTTTTTTCGAGATCAAATATTTAAAAAATACCAATAAGTCCGCCTACTTACATTGTTCTATGAATTGCACGTGCATTCATTTGAAGAGAGCATAAACATTAGCATAAAATATTATTACCTCCAAATGTAGTACAAAATTTGAAGTTACTGTGAGTAATAATTTCATCAAGTTCGATTTTTTACAAATATTACGGTGTCTGTACTGTTTAGAATACACTGTGACTTAGATTTTTGGATTGGGTAGAACGGAGCATATGTTTTGGGTTGAACCGGTAAAAATAATATTGGGTAGAAAAAATATGGGTTGAACGGGGAAGCACTCGTTTTCCGTAATCTATGGCACCACACATGATAGATACACCACACATGTAGTGTAGGTTTATCAGTACTTAATAATTATGAAATTTGTCTTTACTGGATACGCCTCACCGTATTTTTGCACGCCCAGGATGACTGGTAGAGAATGCTTTAGCATTAAACCCTCCTAGCACTACATTGTTAGTGCGGAAGTAAATAAATAGAGATATGTAAATTACATCTCTCCTAAACGCAAATTCACTAAGATATTTAAAATTTACGTAGTTTTAAAGCTGACATTTCTACATTATAATTATGATCCTTGTGATTTAAATGAAAAACAAATATATATTTTTTAGGAAAAAATAAAAACAGACTTCAAATAACGGGAAGTTGCTATATATAGGAAATTTCAGCTCCCATTTTTTTAGCCATATTGGTGGATTTTTCATAAAATGTTTATGGGACCACCCTTGAAGTACCTATTGTAGCATAGTCTATGGAGCTGGTAGGATATAGCCTGTGCAAATGTAACTAGAAAAATTAAGCAAGTAATAAAACCAGGTGTCCTCATAATAAATGTTTTATTAAACAATACATGGCGCAGCCGGTAGGATAACTATACCTATTCAAAAAATATAATTAAAATCAGCTCACAATTCGCGAACCAAAAAATATATAGACGAATTGAGAACCTCCTTTTGAAGTCGGTTGAAAACCTATTAAATTTGACTTTGGAAAACATTACACTTGCATAAAAGGAGCCTCGACCAGGTAGACTAATTCCATTCACCACACCGTTTCTTTCTACAACAGACACAGTTTCAAGGCCGCCATGCTTTTATCAAGACAACGTCCTCATCCATTAAACCGATGTACAAATGACCTTTACAAAATAACAGAAATTCCTACGGAAAATATTTTAAAAGTGATTTATTACATTTCCTTTTTGCATGTACAATGTACATGTTATACACCTTGCAAAGGCACAAAATGTATAATAATATTACCGTCCAGCTCGACAGGTAGCCGGGGGACGAGGGAGGTCACTAGACCGGAAAGGGTACGATCCTGACGCAGTCAACCTGAACTCCTTAATCCTGCAGTCGGGATGACTGTATTACGAAGACTGGGAGCTTAATAACAAACTAAAGTTTCATGATCTTACGTCTTCTGTGTTAAGGCCTCTGTCCGACGACCTCTGTGGCGCAGTGGGCGAAGGCCCGCCTGAGACACAGAAGGTTGCGGGTTCAATTCCCGCCTCGGGACAAATGTTTGTATCTGCAAATATTTGTCTCGGGTCTGGGTGTTTTCTATGTGTAATATGTGTATATAGTTACAAAAAAAATGTATATAAGTAGTATATCAGTCATGTAGTTCCTTGTATAATTACAAGCTCTGCTTAGTTTGGGCTAGATGATGCTGTGTGAAAAATGTCCAGAATTATTTATTTATTTATTTATTTAGCTTCAGCCCACGGCTTCGCCCGGTTATAAAGTAGCCTATGTGATATTCTGATGTATAAGCTATATTACTGTAAAGTTTCATCAAAATGCGTTCAGTAGTTTTTGCGTGAAAGAGTAACAAACATCCGTCCTCACAAATTTTCGTATTTACCTATAATAGAAGTAGGATGTAAGTACCTTGAAGATTATAATAAAATAAATATCTTGCCGGCCTCGCAGTAAGTAAACTAGTATAGACTGGGAGCAACTAAAGTTTCATGATCTCACGTCTTCTGTTTTCTAAGGTATGTAAGTACCAGAAAAAGAAAATTCTTGCCCGCCTCGCAGTAAGTAAACTCATAAATCCTGCACGAACCGCGTTTAGTTTCTAGACCAAGCCGAATGAATACGTTTCAAAAAGCGTGTTTTAAGTTTTGAAAAGCGTGTGGGAGTGAAGTGCCCTGAATGGCCTCTAGGGTGAGCGAAGCGAGAGAGCACTCGTCAAGACGTTACCCCCGAGAAACCATATTTCCAGCTTGTTGTGGATATTTTTTAAAGAGTTTTTCTGTGTAGAGCAGCTAATCATTTGTAGTTTTGATATAGACTGATAATCCTACTAATATTATAAACGCGAAAGTTTGCGAGGATAGATGTTTGTTACTCTTTCACGCAAAGTCTACTGAGCGGATTTTGATGAAACTTTACAGTAATATAGCTTATACATCAGAATAACACATAGGCTACTTTTTATCCGGGTACCACGCGGGCGTAGCCGTGGGCAGAAGCTAGTATGGTAATAAAGATCCGTTTATTACCTCAAAACTATCACAGAAAATGTTTGGGAAAATTGAGCATCTCTAAAGTAAGTTTGAGAGACATATATGAAGATTAAGATTAACCGATTCCTACATACATTCCTACCTATAATACAAAATATAAATTAATATAAATACCCAACATTCACGTACATAATTCTGTTAGTTAATACTAGAAATAAAGATAAACTCGCTGTTGCCACTTGTAGACTCCATAAAATTAGAAAATCGTTTAAAGATATACCAAAAATTATAAATTAACAAATTTAATAATGTAATTATTTTAAATAACACTTTATAAAGGCATACTATAAAATATCTGATTATTTAGATGACAAAAATTCTTGGGATTGAAAATGCTCCAACTTGAACCTATTGTTTTGTAAAAGGGTCATTAAAAAGTATAACCGGCCTTGTTTTCTTGCCTTTCTTTCCTGGCTTGGTCGCGGAGGAACAGACACTAGATAAAAACCGACGTTTCAAAGTGATCCTTGTGATTTTATTGAATAATTGAACTTTGACTTTGATTTTAAAGACATTCTGTGTGTGTTTTGTAAAAGGATCATTAAAAAGAATAATCAGCTAAGTTTTCTTGCCTTTATTTCCTGGCTTAGTCGCGGTGGAACAGGCAGTACATAAAAACCGACGCTTCAAAGCGATCCTTATGATTTTATTGAATAAATGAATTTTGACTTTGACATCGTTTGAGGTAAATTTACAGTGTGATAAGATTTTATAGAGACACTGATTCCTAGCGCTAAGCCTTCTTGGTAGAGTTATTCGCTCTAAGTTCGTCGCATAAACCAAACGTCCCTCGCCATTTAATCGCACAGTTTAATATGCCCAGCCTCTGTCCTACTAATCCCCGCGCATTCCGAGCCACAAATAGTCTAGCTCCCCTCAAATTCCTCAACCAGCTAATATTCAAATGAAAATATGAGACAGCGATTTGCATAACTTACACTGAACATTGCGAGTTCAAAACCTATAGCCAGTACAAAATGATATTACTTTAATTAAAAAGCGCACCATGTATTTAGATAACTAGCAGACAGTAGTTTTAAGCGGCTATTCCTCTTCGTCAATGTTTATCCCTTCAGGAGTTCCACAGGGATCCTTATTAGGTCCCCTTCTCTTTACGATATTTGTGAATGACATATCTTCCTGCTTTCTTTATTCTAAAATTCTCCTCTATGCTGACGACATGAAAATACTTTATCAGATAAGGACTATTAGTGATGCATATAACTTACAGGATGACTTAATTAGGTTTCAAAATTATTGTATTCAAAATAAACTAGATCTAAATGTCTCCAAGTGCTACGTTTGCTCGTTCACTCGAAAACCTATAGTTGTTAAACTCGATTATACCCTACACAGCACACCTCTCATACGAGTAGATACAATAAGAGATTTAGGCGTATTTTTTGACAGCAAACTACTTTTCGATGAACACATTAATAACATAGTAAATAAATCTTCTCGTGCACTTGGTTTCGTTTTACGTATGTCATCTGAATTCTCCAATATCAAAACCTTTAAAATCTTATATTGTGCGTATGTACGCAGCCATCTCGAATACGCATCCCAAGTTTGGAACCCCTATTATGACGTTTATACTACACGGTTAGAGAACATTCAAAAGAGATTCTTACGTTATCTACAGTATCGTGATAAAATTTACCTTCCTGACTATTTGACTAGATGTCGTAAGTTTCACTTTCTTCCTCTTCAAACTCGTAGACATATTTCTGATTTATGTTATATATTGAGCATAGCGAATGGCACGCTGGACTGTTCGGAGCTGCTGGAACTGCTGGGACTTCGCACTAACACGTCCAATATGCGTAATCCTAGTACTCTTTTTGCACCGCTAGTAAGGACTAACTATAGGCAGAACGCCTTTTTGAATAGAACAAGCAAATCGTTCAACACTTTGGCAGGGGCAGATGTTGATATAGACTTATTTAATACATCTAAAAACAAGTTAAAACGCATGCTGACTGATAAATTCTTCTGTAACAATTATTTTTAATTTATATTTAGTTTAATGTTCTTCTGTTACTACTTTACAATTGTTTTCTTTTTATTTTCTCATTTTCAAGCCTATAAGTGGAAACTTGTAATTTGCCATCATTTAAAATATGTGCTTTGCATGTATTTTTATATTTTTTCCTATTATCTTGTCTAGATCTTGTCTGTAAGTTTTCCCAAAATTTTTAAAATAAAATAATTAAATAAAATAGATCCGCTCGTAACTTCGTTTACATGGATTGCTTATTCTCAAAAATTCACCGTTTAAGAGCGGTTGTTGTTTAAAATCGAAAAATGTACATATATTATACACACACACACACACACACTCAAACAAATAAGCTACTTTATAAGTTTAGTCTTTATCTAAGCCATATCCAATATATTATTTTTTGAAAAACCTTAGTACCCCTTAATTTTGGAAAACCCAAAATGACAAATTTCAGGTCTTTAAAACTTACGGTTTAGAGACTCTGCGTTGAGTTCTTAGTCAGGCTTTGTTCTATTAAAGAATCTTGAAAATACTTTAAAGAGTATACTTTTAAGAGCTTTCTGTGAAAGGGCTCGTCCGGGGCAGTGCTTCCACCACGCCTATTTATATCTCTTATTGCTGTATTCCGGTTTGAAGGATGAAATAACAGGCCCATGAGATCTTTCATCTTGATATCTCAGGAAGGCAAAGCGTGAGTGAAACCTTGTATTTCAAGCGTCAATAGATTACGGTAACCGCTTATCATCCGTAGTCGTATATTTGTTTGCCTCTTTAGTAATAAAAAACCCAAAAGAGATTGCGGAAATGTATAAAAATATAATCAAATATTCATCTTTGTTAAATCGTATTATTGCTTTTGATAACTTTTTGATTTAAAGTCCAAGCTGTGTCCTAATATAAATAATAAATAAATGCTGGACATTTTTCACACAGCATCATCTAGCCCCAAACTAAACAGAGCTTGTATTATGGGAACTACATGACTGATATACTACTTAAATACTTTTTTTTTGTAAATACATACATATTATACATAGGAAAACACCCAGACCCGAGACAAATATTTGCAATATCATGTAACTGTCAGACAGTGGACTCTGTCGAGGTTGTCTCCAGGTTGAGGAGACTGTGGAGCATGTGGTAATACACTGCACCGCCACAAATGAACTCAGATCGAAGACGGGACCGCAAGAGCTCATCAACTCATGCTCTCCGTCATCATTAACTGATAAGAGGTCAGGGATACTGGAACACTGCTGTCATCAACCCAAAGTCTTTCTCCGCTACTTCAAGGAGTTAGGCTGGTTGGAGTCAGGTTAGAAGGGGGATAATGCACAATACACCCCAATGCGGGGCGTCGATGCTGACCTTAGCTCCCCCACTTAGCATTAGGTACAAAACCACAATAATTTCATTTCTATGATTACCTCAACCAGTGAAAAACCGTTCAGAAACCTACCCCTATTCCCTGTATCAAATTCAATGGCCGTACAAACTAACTGCGCACTCCTGCTTGCTTTCCGAAATGAATATCCCATAGGATTTATCTCTATTAGCTGGCTATGAATGCCTTCTATTGACGAACGATTCAGACGGGTTGCATATTTGAACATGTTTGAACGTCCCCAGCCTCGACAAAAATGCTCGCATTTTTTGTGATGATGCATACTGTAAATTCACCTGAGTGAAATTGTTCCAGCGAATTAAGGTGGATATTCACAACACCTCAGAACAAATATGTATCTGCAGAATATGCAAACATTTACTTATTCCACAGCGGGAATCGAACCCGCACCTCATATCTACTATGTAATTATATCGACTCAACTCAATACCTACCAACCTAGCTATAAAAGGAACCTGCACTTATAAAAGGAAAACCTCCCAACTTTTCCATTCGCAAAACATTGCAAAAATTCTTTTTTCTCTTTGTCCTTCAGGGTGGGTTTGTGAAGGGTGTAGGAAAGTTGGATAGGATGGCATCCGCTGGATTCACGGTATAAATTAAATACCGTATTTTGGGATGCGTGGGCCAATACGACCCATTGTAATGAAAATAGTAGTAACACTTAACCCTACTATGTGCAAGAGAATTGCGTTAATATGTTTAACTTTATAAATTTATGTCTCAATTATGTGAGATTAAAAATCGATACACAACCTTTCCGTAAATCCTAGACTCTTGAAAAAAAAAATATAAATTCCACCACTAGAGTAGCCGCCCTCAGCGCAAGGATGAAGTTTGTAAATATATATATTATATTCTTGAAACGGACGAAGTCGCGGGCCGTTACACTATGTGTATTATGAATGTATTTTCATTAAAAAATTGTACGTAAGTTAAATAATAAACGATTAAAAAAAAAACAAACAATAATTATTACTAAATATTAAATAAATGAATTAACAATTAGAACATAAATTGTGATTAACTAGATAATTAATGAATTCAATTCAATTCAATTCAATTCAATATATTTTATTCCATTAAGATACAATTATTGTACACTTGGAAAAATCATTTTATCATTTTTAAGGTTATTATAGTTTATAAAATACATTATAGGTACATAATACATTCTAAAGAAGAAAAAAAAAAACAAACGAGTATGATTACATACAAAAGTCATCAGCTAAAGCTTCGTCAATGTCATAATATGATTTTGACATTAAAAAACACCTTATTTTAGAATTAAATTCCTTAAAATCTAAATACCTTACGTCCAAAGGCAATTTATTAAAAAAATATATGCTTAAGCATAAAAAGCTGTTATCAACTTTAGCAAGTCTATGTTTTGGAACAACTATATTATGTTTATTGCGTGTATTGTAATTGTGAATGTCACTTTTTAATCTGAAATTGTCAATATGTAATTTAGCATAAATTAAATTTTGATAAATATATTCGCAAGTAAATGTCATGATATCTAAATGCTTAAATTTTAGTCTACACGATTCTAATTTGTCAATTTGCAATATGAACCGTATCGCCCGCTTCTGCAACACAAAAACTCTATTAGACTGCGATGCATTTCCCCAAGCCAGTATACCATACGTCATCAATGAGTGAAAATACGCATGGTATACAGCCTTGGCAGATCGTATATCGCTCAATTGTCTTATTGTTTTTATTGCATAAGCCGCCGACTTGAGTTTCCCTACTAGACTGTCAATATGGTTGTTCCAAGTCAATTTACTATCAATTTGAATACCTAAAAATTTTACGTCATTTATTTTATTGATAGAATATTTAACAATTGTATTTTGAGCTGGTTCTGCCCCTTGAACATTTCCCAGAAAGAATCTAACAATGTTTGTTTTATCAGCGTTTAAGAGTAAATTATTTGCCTTGAACCAATCATTAATGTTCAATATTAATTTATCTAGTTTCATACAAACTATTTCTCTACTTTTGTCGCTTACTACAATAGTAGTGTCATCTGCAAAAAGAACTATGTCAGTTTCGTTTTCTACACATGTCACAAGGTCATTTATATAAATTATAAATAATAAGGGCCCTAAAATGGACCCTTGTGGAACACCCATTTCTATACCACTTGATTTGGACTTAAAACCATTACATTCTGTAATTTGCTTTCTATTTTCAAGGTAGGACATGATAATGGAAAGCTCATTATTGCGAATACCATAGTGACTTAGTTTTGCCAGAAGAATTTTATGACATACACAATCAAATGCCTTAGAGAGGTCACAAAACAAGCCATACGCGTTTTTAGAGCTGTCCAAGTCCCAGAGAACTTTCTCTAACAGAGTAGTTATCGCTTGAGCAGTGTTTTTTTTCTTTTGAAATCCGAACTGTCTACTGTTAATGATTTTGTTAGATTCTACAAACGCGTATAGTTCATTTGCTATATATTTTTCATAAATTTTACTAAAAACTGGTAAAAGAGATATGGGTCTATAGTTATTAGCATCCGAGTGAGAACCTTTTTTATACAATGGGATTACTTTCGCAATTTTTAGCAAGTCTGGGAAGTTACCTCTATGAATACAATCATTAATAACATTTGCTAGTGGAACAGCCAGCTCAAACTTTAGTTTTTTTAATAGTACAGAGGATACTCCCCATAAATCACATGAACTTTTACATTTAAGACTCTCTATTATTTTTATAACACAAATAGGAGAAATGTCTTTCAATGAGAAAGTTATGACATTTGGTGCAGAAAATCTGCGAAGAAATGAAACAGCTTCCACTTCCGATCTCATCAGATCTTTTGTCAAAACAGTCGCAACTTGGGCGAAAAAGCGATTAAAATAATTTGCAATTTGAGATGGTGATGTAAGGAAATCGTTACTCATGTCTCTTATTTTAGGAATATTATTGCAACAAACTGTGGCTTTTCCTGTTTCTTTTTTTATTATGTTCCATGTAGATTTTATAACATTGTCGGAAGCTAAAATTTTCCTACGTATGTAATTTTTTTTGGCCAATTGAGCACATTGCTTAAATATTTTACTGTATTTTCTTATGTAAATTCTAAGATTTTCATCATTCGTCAGTGTTAGGAGATAATATAAATTCTTCATATTAGCTTGTGATTTTTTTAAGCCTTGGGTTGCCCAGTCATTAAACGACTTTTTAACCCTTCTGCAGACTGTTTTAACTGGCATAGCCGTATCGAGTTGTAATAGGAATGTAGAAAAAAAATCCTTAAAACAAGTTACATGACGATTTTTGAATTCATTATTAATATTTGATCTCAACAGTTGAATAGAATCATTATTAATTATACGTTTTCTTATATAAGTATTTTTAATCAGTTGAGTAACAGCACTGACAGCTATTATTTGAGCAAAATGATCAGACTGTACACCCATCAGTACATTTGAATTTAGGACATCTAAAGTTGAAAAAATATTGTCAATGCATGTTGCACTATGGCTGGTCAATCTTGTTACGTCATGAATTTTTTGTTTTAAGGTGTAACATCCAAGTAGGTCTAATAAAATATTACATTGATTACCGTCTATTTTAAAATCTACATTAAAATCACCACAAAGTATGATGTCTTTGTGAATATTCGACTTAGTCTTCGTCAGGGTACATAGACAAAGTTCTAGCTGGTCAAGAAACAATTTAAAGTCACCACAAGGAGATCTATACACGACAACAATTATATAATTTTTCATTTCTACACAACTAACCTCAAAAACTTTTTCTATAATAAGTTTATAAACATCTTTTCTAGGTTTAGCCTGGAGACCATTTCTAACTAAAATAGCTGTACCGCCACGGTCATATTTTTTTCTATAATTTGCACTTAAAATCTTATGGTCATTAAAATTACAAACAGATATTTCTTCTTCTTTCAACCATGTTTCCGTCATACAAAAAACATCGATATTTTCTTTCTCTAAAAACAAGTCCACTAATAATGTCTTTCCGTTAACTCCTTGAACATTTTGGTGACCTATTATTGATGTAGCGTTCATTGATATTTTTATGTTTTTTCTAGTATTTGCCTTGCACTTTGAAAACCCGTACTTTGGTCCAAGTTTAATGTAGTTGGTCTTATAAACCGGAGATAACTTGAACCCTTAAAGTTGTTTATATTGTAGCATAATCTCTTTACAAACAGATCTTTTGAAGAATGTAATTTGGTAACATTTTCAATGTGGTCATTAATCTCCAGGTATTTCACATTTTCGTTAATAATTGTCAAGTGGTGTATATCATTATTCAGTCTGAAAATATCATCGTCATTAACTCCGTCATATTTGAAAGAACAAAGTATAATTTTGCATTTTAAATCAGGAAGCATCTTTTCTAGTAGTTTTGGGTAAATGTTATAATTTCCTTGTTGTTTGGAGAACATACTTATTAATAATATAACAGTGTCATTCGGTTCTATAATATTGGTATTTTTTTCAAACACTTCTAAAATATGCCTAGTATTGGCACCAGGCATACAGTAATTGATCAATTCTTTTGATGGTTTAAGTTTATTGATGAGATTTTTTGACATATTTCGGCCATAGGCATCAGAGAACATTAGAACTTTTTCAGTAGACTTAGAGCTGTCTATTTTAGTATATTTGTTTTCAAGATCTTTGCTTTTGTTTAAATAGATTGCAGATTTTTGTTCAATAAATGATTGCAGTTCTCCTAGTTTTTCTTCCAAGAAGTCCACTTTCTCTTGTATCCGACTTTCTTGGTTGATGTCCATCTCATATTGTCGAATCATTTCCAAAAATTGTTCACATTGGTTTTGGAGTTCCTTTATCGTTGAGTTTCTTCTAATTAATTCATTTTCGATAAATGATTGAGCTATTTTTAGTTGTGTTGATTGTTGCGTCAGATTTCTAATGCATTGCATGAATTATATTTTTTTGGTATGGAATAAACAGGCTTTTTTAAATATGCTAAGTATAGGTACTTACCACGGATACCCATTGTGTATACACTAAATATTACTGTGGAAATTTATTTCACTTGTTTTGAAATTTCTTATGATATGCTTACATTCAAATAATTTTTCAAAGTTGAAGTTATTTATATTTTTTTTTATTATCAAGATAACAAAACATAGATATGTCATTTGTTACATATTTGCTATCAATAAATAAACTATGAACTACTAGCTTCTGCCCGCGGCTTCGCGGGCAGAAGCGAAGCCGCGGGCAGAAGCTAGTACCCGCTTAGTACCCGGATACCCGCTAGTTACCCCCTACCTTAGGCCTTAGGCTTTTTGTTTTAAATAACTCAAAACAAACAGGGGGTCCTTTTTTAAAATTAATTATTATAGAGCTTAATCACGATCATGTTTCTCTGTTTCTCACATTCCTTACTATTAGACTGAAACATGTGAAAAACGAGATAATATGCAGACGCAGACAGGTCGCAACAGTATCCGATACTAGCTTTTGTCTGCATTACCTGACAGCATTGTATTACAATACAATACATTGTGATTATGCACAATCGTAGATCCTTGGGTAAGCATCAACAGACCGCAAAAATGTAATCTAACGTATGTAAGAATGTATGCTAATACTTATAAAGTTATTCTTCTATCCTACTAATATTAAAAACGCGAAAGTTTGTGAGGATGTTTGTTACTCTTTCACGCAAAAACTACTGGACGTATTTTGATGAAACTTTACAGTAATATAGCTTATACATCAGAATAACACATAGGCTACTTTTTATCCGGGTACCACGCGGGCGAAGCTGTGGGCAGAGTATGGCAGTATGAATATATATGAGTGTCAAATAATTTATATTTTGCTTTTATCTAGCAAAGGTGCATTAAAAGGTCGAGATTAGGAAGTGGGCGGAAAACTGGCGAATATACCTTTGAGCAGAGATGATTTTCTATGACTGGTGTCTCCTAACCGTAATATAACGTGAGCCTCGATTCTGTACTAACTAAACTTAATTTAAACTGTCGCTCTCTTTTACTGATAGTGCACGCAAGAAAGAGATGGCAAGTATTTTACTCCTTTCAAATCAGTTTACGTGCCGCTTTTATTCGTGTTTATATGTAGTCAGCATGTTTTGAAATTACGACTAAATTTGTATGGAAAACTTAAAACTGACTAATTTGACGGCACTGAACTTGCAGCTTACTCTTTCTTGCTTGCACTATCAGTAATCTCTACACATTTAGCGCATATTACGTAGTTATGTCTGCGCAGACCCTTGCTCCCATGCCTACCTTCAATACACCACACCTTTCCAACCCTATATCATTTAGAAATAGAGCTTAGTTTCATCTGGACAACCCTTGTAAGTTTAATAGCTTTCGCGGTCATTTCTCAACGTTATAGGACCGTTATTTATAAACGGGGCTGTTTTGTATTGCTCGGTTAAAGCTCAAGATATCTTCCAGGGTTGAGTGTTGTGATACCACTGTACTCGTAGTTCCTGATACTCATGACACAGGGAATTCTAGTGTAGGGTTGGGGCTATGTTAGTTATATTTTGCTCTGTATCAATGTTTCCACCTTCCTGAACCAAAACGGCACTTAAAGCTCTTCTCTCTGCTAGCCCCGATTTTTACATGTTCGCAGATACGTGGACAAAAATTCTAAATGAATACATGTGTTTTTGTGAGCGTCATTAATTTATGTTTTACCTATATTTCTTTTTTTACTATTGATAGATAGATAAGATGGATAGATAAAAACATTTATTCGTTGCTACAGACACACACCAATATACATTTTATTGTCAGTAAGTTTGTGTTTGTGTTATTGACATTCTATATGATATATTATTGATCTTCCTTATATTAATTAATTTTTTAGTGTATTGTTAATAGTCTTAATTATTTATATATAAAGTAGACATAATTTTAGTCCTTAGTTAATGTAATTGGCCCCTCGGCCGTGTTAACTAAAGTAAACAAATAAATAAACAAAAAAAAAGTTGTGTTTATATTTGGAGCCCAATGAAATGAAATGAAATTTATATAAACATTAAAGTGTCGTGTAAAAACAATCCTTATTATCATTAAAATCGCAAAAATACACCGATATTTTTTGGTCAGTTTAAAGTCGTCGCCCACATTTTTTATTACTTAAACGTGTTTATATCGTTGGTTTAGTTTTCGGATTTAATTAGTATTTCATATGGAACTGAATATCGAAAATAATTATCAAAAGTGAGCTGAACACTTGGTAGGGCCGCAGAGCGCAACGACCTTGTAGACTGATGGCGCGGCGGCGCGGGCGGACAGTGACCCCGCGACCAAACAGCTGAGCCGCCAAGCGAATAGCCACTACTATCGGTTCTCAAAATATCGACTATGTTTCGTGTTATTATTAATTACAAAAAAATGGATTTTTGATTAACTATAATTTTTAAGTAAGGATATAGATTAAGTGGGCGCCGGCTTTAAACTGACCAAAAAATATCAGTGTATAGCATTCCTTGATGGATAACATTGGTATCTAAATTAGGTTTACCTATGTGGTGGTTTGCGTACCAATCACTTCATTGTTTAAGCCTTACCTTTGTGATTGTTTTGCAAAAATGTCTAATTAATCCATTTGAAAACCCTAAAAGTACCACTTACTTAATTATAGCGACTAGAAACTCCCCAACATAAAAATACTTGACACCCCGGAATAAAAGCACTTAATTACACCCAGGTTTCCAAAGAATGACATTAATGAGTACAATGCACCTGTTCCCGGGTACACGTAAAAAGTACCCTCAGACACATTGACACAGTAAACAGGTTGCCAGTAACTTGTAGTAAAAATGTTTGATAATAATAATAATTATAAATAAATAAACAATGCTGGACATTCATATTGTAAAAACGGGAATTTTCACGTTTCCGTTCCCCGTTTTTACAATATAATATAATAAATAATATAATATACAGGGTGAGTTTTCTCGACCGCCCTCTGAGGCGAAATTCTAAACGGCTCTAGTTATAGAAAAATGTTGTTAGGAGTCACGGGCTCGATTTTGATAAAAATAAGAACTGCATTTAAAAAAATCCAAACAATCGTTAATTTTCCGAGAAAATAGATTTTTTGATTTTGATTTTTTTTGCATATTCTTATTCTCTACCTGATTATTAACAAATACTTGAAAAGAACTATGGGTCCAATGTTGTTGGAATACTTAAAAATCCTTTTTTTATTTTTCATACAGAATGTATACAAAGTGTACCTACCTAACATCAGATATGGCAATCAAATGCAAACAAACTATTTTGTTCGATATTTGAACCATAAAGAGTATCCTCTTCCTGTTTGGACTAGGATTTTGAATTTTGAAATTTTAATATTTTTTCCAAACCAAAACCAAGTCCAAACAGGAGGATAAGAATATGCATAAAAAAATCAAAATAAAAAAATCAATTTTCTCAGAAAATTTACGATTGTTTGGATTTTTTTAAATGCAGTTCTTATTTTTATCAAAATCGAGCCCGTGACTCCTAACAACATTTTTCTATAACTAGAGCCGTTTAGAATTTCGTCTCAGAGGGCGGTCGAGAAAACTCACCCTGTATATTCGTTTTTAGTTCACGATAGTTTTTGGAATAAAAATGCTGGACATTTTATTCACACAGCATTATCTAGCCCCAAACTAAGCAGAGCTTGTATATTATGGGAACTAAATGACTGATAATATTTTTTTGTAAATACATACATATTTTACATAGGAAACACTCTGGGTGTTCCCGAGATATTTGCAGATCATAAAAATATTTGTCCCGCGGCGGGAATCAAACCTTCTGTCTCAATGGCGGGCTTTCGTCCACTGCGCCACAGAAGTCATCAGATGTCGGTAAATATAATTTATTTCAGATAGCAACATGAAAAATATTAAAAATTATCACACCTTCTTCTTTCTCATGAAGTTCGAAGATGGGAAGTCGAGACACGGCACACAAAAGAAATAAAACCTGCTGCTGCCTTCAGATTCATACCTTATAATATTTGTTACTAGCTTCTAGCCTACGGCTTCGCCCGCGTGGTACCCAGATAAAAAGTAGCCTATGTGTTATTCTGATATATAAGCTATATTACTGTAAAGTTTCATCATAATCCGTTCGGTACTTTTTGCGTGAAAGAGTAACAAACATCCATCCTCACAAACTTTCGCGTTTATAATATTAGTAGGAAAGTAGGATAGTGGGATAGGATTTGAAATAGGTTTTTTTTCCTCAAAAAATATCAAGTATATTTGTTGAGGAAAAAAACCTATTTCAAAAAGCTATTTTTTTCTGGTACTTAATTATTTACCTGAGAGGCAACCTGTTTTCTATGTGAATGTGATTTCCAGGGGTAGAAATGCAGGGTGGAAAGTAATTTAGGGTGATACACGGTACTGACGCAACCCTCCCGTAATTACGGGACCCCAACGCGCGTAGCGAGGGGCAGCCCTGAATGAGAGCTCTTGAAATTCTTGAGCTGCGTTTTCTGCGATTTGAGAAAACTGTTTGCATTTTAAGATTTGTTGATAGAGAACACACATACTCACATTGCGTGTTCAGGCTTGAATTAGAATTGGTAATATTAGAAAAAAAGTATGAACTATACTTTTTTTAGTAAAGGTATTTGCTACTATCATTAATTAAAACTAAAATACGTAAAAATTAACTATCTTGAAATAAAACTTATGCATGTGCAGTGGGCAAAAGCCCGCCTGAGACGGGTTCAATTCCCGCCACAAATGTTTGTATCTGCAAATATTTGTCTCGAGTCTGGGTGTTTTCTATGTATAATATGTATGTATATCAGTCATGTAGTTCCCATAATACAAGCTCTGCTTAGTTTGGGTCTAGATGATGCTGTGAAAATGTCCAGAATTTTTTATTTATTGATGACGGGCTGTCATTAAAAAATGAAGAAGGTTTGTGTCACGGAAATATTACAAGAATAAGACTCTATAAAACAACAAAACAAACACGACCACGACTGTATTCTCCATGATGGACACCCTTAGATACATACTCAGTGAGTAATAATAATAATGCTGGACATTTTCACACAGCAGCATCTAGCCCCAAACTAAGTAGAGCTTGTATTATGTGAACTACAAGACTGACTACTTATATACATTTTTTTTGTAAATACATACATATTATACATAGAAAACACCCAGAGTAGATCTTTGAACTAACAAGGGGGTAGTCAGAGACACGTGCAAACATCAAATTTCGCACATACCCGCGTTTTGCAATTAGTTAAGATATTGGAACACTATCTGATGGAGATGCCATCGAATTTTAGGTTTAAGGGCATGCCGGATGCCAGTTTCCTCATGATGTTTTCATTCACCGTTTTGAGCACGTGTTAATGCACAAATAAATTCGGGTTGAAAAATGCATTGGTTCACGGCCAGGTTTTAACTCACTACCTGCGGATTTAAAGTCAGCCCCGCCCGTTTGGCCTACGTATGACGCAGACTACGTATCTTTTATTTATCAGGATGACAGTAATATCTCTTCATTCATACCTACTTGATCTCTTGCATACTCTCCACAAATCTCACACACTCTGCACACACAAACTCAACTCGCCTTATACAAATAACCACAGTCTTAACTTGTCTGTAATCTGCTCCAAATTAGTATGTACCTTCTTTTTGTGCTCACTCGCCTATTTTTTATTTTTTATATTGTTACCTACATATAGTAATGCATCGTCTTTTCTCAGACAATTCTCTGTCCCTTATTATGTGGTGATGGTAAAATCCGCGGCGTGGGAGCACTGGTGACCTGTAATTTCAGGTTTTTTCAAAACTTATCTCAGGCACCAGTCCCTCACAAAACAGGTTTTCTTTTCACGGTGTACGCTTTAATAGCAAACTCCCAAGAGATATACAAAAATTATCAATTAACAAATTTAAAAACGTAATTAAACAAAAGCTTTATAAAAAGGCATACTATAAAATATCTGATTATTTAGATGACAAAAACTCTTGGGATTGAAAATGCTCCAACTCGAACCTATTGTTTTGTAAAAGGATCATTAAAAAGAATAACCAGCCTTGTTTTCTTGCCTTTCTTTCCTGGCTTGGTCGCGGAGGAACAGGCACCTAGATAAAAACCGTCGTTTCAAAGTGGTCCTTGTGATTTTATTGAATAAATGAATTTTGACTTGACTTATTCGTTTTTCACCTCAAATAGTTACTCCTACCTACTCTAAAAAACCTTTTTTTAGAGAAAATAAATGTTATTAATATATTTAATGTACCTTACCCACCTATGGCTGAAAAGACTACGGGAACGGAAAACTTATGCATTGTCTCGCCATGTTGTTTACAACAACCTAAACACTCTATTGTCTTTGCCCTGAATACAGAAACACTCGATCCGCCAATACTTCCTCTCGATATTTGTTTTAGACGTGACCTAAGTAAGAGGTATTCACAAAGACTCCAAAGCCTCCAGTATTTTATCTTAAAAAATTGCAATTGTATTTAAACTCTCACAATTTAACTCGAAAAGCGACGATTGATTAATTTGCGTACTCTTAATTAAGATTGTTATTTTAGATTTTGGGTAGGGACCTGCTTTCCGTTTCCTGAATCCTTCTAGGCACTATAAACGCGAAAGTTTGTGAGGATGGATGTTTGTTACTCTTTCACGCAAAAACTACTAAACGAATTTTGACAAAACTTTACAGTAATATAGCTTATACATCAGAATAACACATAGGTTACTTTTTATCCGGATACCACGCGGGCAAAACCGTGGGCAGAAGCTAGTCTTACACAAATAGCCGAAACTTGTTTAGGTTCTGAACATATTTTTTTTGTTATTTTCAAAACAAATTATCTTTTTAAGTTATGGGATCTCTCACCTTTGTGTCGACATCGTGGAAAGGTACGGCAAGCCATGGTTTCCCAGTTAGCGTCCTGCGGAACCCCGCTTCTCTCTCCACGGGACCCTCAGGTGTGCCGACATGAGCCCATAACACAACCTCCACAACTTTCAGTCTCGGTAGCACTTTTTTGTAAACCTCTTCCAGTCTCACTCCGAAATCATCACTTTCATCACTTATGTTGGCAAATGAAAAGTAAATGCCGCACACAGAACCCTCACCTTCCTCCACACAGTCGGTTAAAGCTTGTAATGTAGGGATAGTCTCTAACAATGCGTTCTCCCCGCATCGCACAAGGTTTTTGCCAAAAAGTTTTTCGCGCCAATCCATCTTTTCAGAAATTCACCATTTTCTCGCTGAGGCAAAGATTTAGCATGATCAAGTCAATTGCAGAACCGGTTCCTTGCAGTTTATTAAGAAAATACTCATCTCTAAATTATTTTAAAACGGATTTCTTTGCCCATAGTTGTGAGTTTCTGAGCTAGGGTTTTTGACAGAGATAGTAGAAGTTTTTATTGAAAATTCCGGCAAGGGTATATGTTTTGCAAACAAGCGAAATGTTTTGAAATTGATCACGCGTTTTGAAAGCTCAACGACCGCTCTCCCTCACTGACGAAGCCAGACTGAGGGAGGGAGGGAGGTCAGAATGGAGTAGACAGCAAACATTCAAGGATAAACAGACAAGGATGAAAAAACGAGCATAGGTAGGTTATGCTTGAACAAATATAGATTTAGAATGATAAACAATACACAATTACGGACGGTATTTACAAATTCAAAGTAAAGAAAGCCGGCTCTAATGTGGTGCCTTGTGGTATGCCAGGATTCATTTATTTTAGAGTTTTGTTTGACCCGAAAGAAGGGAATGTTAAGTTTCGAATAAAGAGCTGAATATGGTATTTTATTCAGCTGTAAGTAACTAGGGTTACAAACTTTTTGTTATCAAATAAAATATTTTTGAGGTTATTACCGACCTATAAAAAAATAGAAAGTAAATGGAAAAAAATACCTATTAAACCTAAGTATTCTTAGTATGTTCGCAAAATTGCACGAATATCTACATTTCGTTCATAAAGACTGCATTCCATTTGACGCTTAGACATTGTTAAACGAAGAATACCTATTGCTTAATTTTTTTAGCTAAAAAATATCGTTGTATTTTTTTTAAATATAGTATTTGGGCTCCTTATATATTAGGATAGGAACTGTATTATATAGCAGGGTTGGCGACCTTAGCTGTAAGCTATGTTCAGTTAATGAAATCTAGATAAATTATAACGATAGGTAAACTGGTTTCGAATCTTTAGACTAGCTCTCGACAGACTCAAATTAAATTCGAAAGAACAAGACCCTTTAACTAGGTTTCTTCCTGTTTTTATTCAGATCTAAGGGTAGTTGGACCTTGGTGGTTACCGTGCAGATACATTCATCCTCGACTGATGAATTGAAGGCGACAAAGAACCGCTCAGCGCTGAGTAAAGCCCGATTAAGTTTATGTGAAATCGATAGTTCCGCGAGTCACGTTGTCTGCTTCCGAGTCGAAAGAAAAGTGCCAATATGCGCTTACAAACCCCGTAGTATACCTCATTCGTAAGATTTAAGAGCTTTATATGCTATTAGCAACTGCCCATGGCTTCGCCTGCGTGGTATCCGGATATAAAGTAGCTACCTTTGAGGCAGCGTTCGTAAGAAACTTGAGAGTTTGTGAGGATGGATGTTTGTTAATCTTTCACGCAAAAACTAGCAAACAGATTTTGATGAAACTTTACAGTAATATAGCTTATACATCAGAATAACACATTTCATAGGCTACTTTTTATCCGGGTACTATAAAAAGTAGCAAAGGTAATAAAAGGTAGCTAGTACTAAATACTTTGCAAAACGCGGATAGATGTTGTTTTTCGTACCTCTGACTACCCCCTTGGTATCCCTAAAAATCTACGCACTGACTAATCTTTTATCGTCAATATAAGCATTTGAGGTGTAATACGCCTTCTTTATTAGATTATTCTTTGTATAGTATTTAAATCTACGAATAGTCAGGTAAGTTATATTTACCGGAAGCTTATTTTAGAAGCGTATAACGATTTCCCCATAAAAGACCCATTGGAATTTTCTAGTTAAAATTTCGGAATGTTTTATTTATTAATATTATGCACATAACTTTTTTTTATAAAACACATTTAGTTTTCATATTATAAGTACTGCGAAATATGTACTGTCATAATGTTTATTTCTTTGAATCGTTCCCTCAGAGTCGCGAGGCTTCATATTGTATATGGCAATTGGCCTTTTTTGTAAAACAAAAATTGATTAAATATCTAATACTTCCCCCCACAGTAAGATTCCATATGACATGACATTACGAAAGTAGCTGACATATACTAACCTATTTGTACATATTGTAAAAACGGGAATTTTCACGTACTGCACTATCGGTGAAGGCACCGACTAAGTTTCGACTCATTCCGAGAGTCTTCATCAGTAAGATGTCTATCTGTCCTAACTGTCCCATATCATCGTAGGTATCAGGAACTACGAGTACCGTAACACCCAAACCAGAAACAAATATTTTTGACGACCTCAATGGCGCAGTGAGCGAAGGCCCGAGATACTGGAGGTTGCGGGTTCGATTCCCACCACGAGACAAATGTTTTTATGCTCTGCAAATATTTGTCTCAGGTCTGGGTGTTTTCTATGTATAATATGTATGTATTTATAAAGAAAAAAGTATATAAGTAGTATATCAGTCATGTACTACCCCTAACCCAAGCTCTGCTTACTTTGGGGCTAGATGACGCTGTATGAAAATGGCCTCGATTCTGTAGTACACTGACTAAACTAAATTTAAACTGTCGCTCTCTTTTACTGATAGAGCAAGCAAGAAAGAGATAGCTACAATTTTAGTGCTGTCAAATTAGTCAGATTTAAGTTTTCCATACAAATTTAGTTGTGATATCAAAACATGCTGACTATAAACACGAAGAAAAGCGGCACGTAAACTGATTTGACAGCAGCACACGACACTAAAATTGTAGCTATCTCTTTCTTGCGTACACTATCAGTAAAAGAGAGCGATAGTTTAAATTTAGTTTAGTCAGTGTACTACAGAATCGAGACCAATGGGAAGTTGTTTTTCTCAATGTCGTCTTTAATTTCGAAATGGTCCTCATTTCCTTAATCAGCATCCCCAAATTAATCAAAACTCAACGTTACGTTATTTGGATTTTCGAACATAAAATTAGTAGGTATTCGCCATCTTTGATTTCAAACTATGTAAATAGCTATAATTGTGAAAAACAATACCCCCCCACTCTAACGTGTTATTCTTCCGATCATCATTGTACCGCCATCTATTGACGAGTAGCCCCTTTTAGTTCTGTTTTATATCCCCTGCGTACCTATAGAATAAACTACAACGTGTTATTCTTCCGATCATCATTGGACCACCATCTATTGACGAGTGGCGTCATTTAGTTCTGTTTTATATCCCCTGCGTATAGAAAAAACTGCAACGTGTTATTCTTCCGATCATCATTGGGCCGCCATCTATTGACAAGTGGCGTCATTTAGTTCTGTTTTATATCTCCTGCGTATAGAAAAAACCTAAACTGCAACGTGTTATTCTTCCGATTATCATTGGACCGATCATCTATCGACGAATAGCGTTTGAGTTTCAAATCAAATGTGATTTTCGTAGTTTTTTTCCACTTCACCTACTTTATTTTGCTAAGGTTTTTAGCCATAAATAAATAAAAGCACCTACCTTACCTATAAAATCTTACCATTTTACGAATATAAATAAAAAAAAACTGACACTGTAAAACGACTCTATTTGTCAGCCTATCCCGAGTCAAAAATAAATAAATAGGAGGACGTTTGATCTAAAATTTCAATACGTAGGTTAATTCAATGTTTTGGATTTCGACGAGTCTCATGTATCATACCGAGATTGATGTAATTTTGATCATCATATGACCGAGAACGCTGTCTAGATGGCAATATCATGTATGTAGAAGAGGCGCCGGCTTTTGCTGCTTATACCCATTTGATGACTTGTTTAAAGAACAGACAGGACAGAAAGGTGATGGATTTTATAAATGTGAAAGATAAGTCTTATAAGTTCCTTGTAGACGTCTTGTCCCGCGAGTGGGTGAGGCTGAAGAGATATTGCTCAAAACCTGCTGATCAATTTTGATGTCTTGGGTACTCTAAAGTCAAAGTCAAAGTAAAAATTCATTTATTCATTAAAAGCTCAAGGATCACTTTGAAACGTCGGTTTTATCTATTGCCTGTTCCTCCGCGACCAAGCCAGGTAAGAAAGGCAAGAAAACAAAGCTGGTTATTCTTTTAATAACCAGCTATAGGCTGGTTTTCTCGGCGTCCACTATTTGCCTTTCATGTATCTGGTATTCATAGATAGAAAGAAAGATAGATAGATAGAAAATACTTTATTGCACGCTAAATATTTCAGCTTAAATAAATAGTACAAGCTTTAACATTGTTGTAAAATGGGCAGTCTTATCGCTAATTAGCGATCTCTAGCAGACAACCTTTGGATGGAACGGACTGTACGAAAGATTACAAGCGGTTGTAAGTAGATACTTGCTTAGGTATACCGCATTTACACATGCGTCGTTCGCGCACCAATTTTGACTACTTAGTAGGTACCTTAGAGTAGACAGCCTTTTGGTCGAAACTGTAGATTCAATCAATTAGAGCACAGCAGGTAACATGACGCAATATCAATGACAATGTATTTTGGAACAATGTAGAACAAACCTAGAACAATTCAGCACAAGTATTAGAAAACACAAAATCGCGGGGCTTACTCCTCGCACTCACAATGTCCGCGTTTACCAACATCGGTCCTAAAATCTTTTCACTAACCATGATGTGTACACATGTTTTAGAATGCCATCTAGCTCAAAACATTTCTGAATTTTTGTATGTATTTTAATCTGATTATATTCTGTTTTGTGTGCCAAATAAATAAAAGACTGATTTGTTGACAGAACAGTGTGGTTCAATATGACGCCTCTCGGGGTCAACTGCTCGGTGCTTAGTACTAATCTGTGATGGAATAACCATACATTTTTCGCCACAGATTAGTACTGAGAAGTTAACTCATTTACTGCCACCACGATTTTCTTGAAGTTCATCGAGATGCCGACACTCGGCACTACAAAAAACATTTTTTTCGTAAATAATTCTAACTAGTATTTTAAGGTGACCGCTTCAAAATGCCATAGCCTATCCCTTAAAAATGATTTTTGTTTCTTGCAAACACTCAGTAAAAGAGAGCGATAGTTTCAATTCAGTTTAGTCAGTGTACTACAGAATCGAGGCCAATATTGTCTTTAATATTATATTTTTTACAAACTCTGTAGGGTACCTATTACTTGAAAGAAAATAAATAATTACCTGAACATCTTGTGAGTATACCAAACAGAATAACAATGCACACAGATCCTGCCATTTTGTTAGCTGTTAGGAACGATCACTGGTAACTTTCATTACCCAACCAGCGCCTAGCTAAGCACTAACCTACCTAAAGATTTAGGTAAGTAGATAGGCATCTCCTCTTAAGTCCGACTCGCACAATTTAAAATTATTTTTAATTATTTATACGATTTGATTCGACGTTTCATATGATTTGAAATATCTTTTATATTCCTCGTGCTAACTTATAGGTACCTACAGAATGACTAACTGATTGGAAATATTAATTTTTGTTTGTTACCGCCCGCCGGATATTTATTAGTTTCTAGGAAGAATAATGCAAAAACAAATATGGCAATTGAAGTTTATAATAAATTACCAAATTAATACAGCACATTATAGAGCACTAAAAGAAAATGAATTCAACCATAAAATATATACAGGGTGTAAAAAGACTACTCCCGAAAACTTCGGGGAGTGAAAGTACCCATCAATATGAACAACTTTTACTATGGAACCAACACAGTGAACGCGAAAAAAAATCAGCTGTTCCATACTAAAGTTCAATACCTACTTGGCTGAAATGTATGGAACAGCTTTTTTTCGCGTTCACGTCACAAGGATTTCAAAAAACGGGAAGTTGATAAAAAGTACAATATGAAATTTCATCCCCCATTTTTTAACCTGAGGGATGGAATTTTTCAAAATGTATATGAGCCCACCCTTAAAGTATACCATATCCATTAAAAAAAGAATCACTAAAATCGGTTTACAATCGGCGAAGATAACGCGTAACATACACATATAAAAACATATAGACGAATAATTGAGAATCTCCTCCTTTTTTGAAGTCGGTTGAAAATTAATAAAATACAAATTCAACGTCAATGCTTTATTGGTAGGTTGATGAACCATTACATATTATATGTACCTATCTATATATATTTTGTGAAATAGTACTACCTAATTACAAAAGCATATATCACCTACTCTTATGAATCGAAGCGATATCACAAGATCTGACCAAATCGGAAAAAGGCTAAGTACTAAAACACGTTTTTTTAAGTCAATATAATGCGAATACCTACTGGCCTTCGCATTTTTTTATTTAATTGTTTTTGTCTACGCCAACTCATTCTGCAAATGGTTTATTTCATTGGCAACACTGCAACCACGCATAGGATATTTAAGCGTAAGAATTTTCGAAATAAATGGTCCTATAGCAATGTCCTGTGCCATAGCAGAAAACCTCTTTAGTAATAAGAAAAGTTGGACTCTTCCGAACAAAGGACTATTGAATTTAATTGTTGTGTTCATAAATACTTGCATTATAAATTATACCGTCGACTAGCTAGCAACACCGCGTAAATCGATTTTCGTCACTTTTCAGGAGAACAAAAAAACTGTTTTATCAACTTGAAATCGCAAGCTTTTTATTAGCATTTTGTTATTTATACAATTCACTTGTATAAATAACAAAAAAAAAACAAACAATGTAATCAAATCTTGAAAGTCAATTAACTTACTTGTAATTGTCATATCGAAATGAAACTTTGTATGCATATGTATAACTTTTGAAACTATCATGGTTTTGAACATAATTTTTACTAAAAACCTGGATATTTACCATGATTTGTGAGTTTGATTGTTTCCCGATATTTCGGCACAGTTGCATGTACCATGATCACGGGAGGAACTGAAGTCTTTGCAGGTTTCGAATGTTAAAGGCAGACAAATCGATCTACCCTCTTTCTCACTCTTTTTTTTTCTGTGCCGAAATATCGGGATACATTCAAACTCACAAATCATGGTAAATATCCCGGTTTTTAGTAAAAATTTTTCAGCTGATCTAATGAAATTTAATTATTTTATAATTTTTCACGCGTGATAAAATGGCGTTTTTTAGTTTTTTTCTACTACATATTTTTTATATATGTAGAATTGGAGACATGCACGGTGTTCGAAAACCTTAAAGGCTTACCCGGTCACACTTTTTAAATAACAGCCGGTGATTAGTTGAAATAAAATGTTCGTATTGGTTCTCCAATACAAACAATGTATCCTCCTATTCACAGGAGGGCAGTGAAAAGATCTATCTAATGACATTAAAATGTCAAAACCGCAAAACTTCGATAAGAGCGGTGTTGGTAGTGAGCCGACGATATATATGTACAGAGATACATTAACATTTTACAATACACCATAATGCTCCTTACATATTCAAACAGAGTAAATGTAAGTTGGCTTCGCGGAAGTATAATGGTCTGTCTTATCACTAATCGCGATCTCTTCCAGACAACCTTTGAATGGACAAGAAGTTATAAAATGATGGTAGTACATAGTCAATAAAAGGATATGTATATAGTAACGATTTATTATTATAGTATAGTAACTATAAGGCATTATCGGCTTTCATCAATACATTAAGTACTACTTACACATTATATACTGGATATTATCTCTAGGTACAACGTTTATCTTTTTTAGATAAATAGGTAGGTATCTACGTACAAATCGGTTTAAAGATTCTTAATTTTTTCTCAAAGAACATAGTTATAGTTCAATTAGTATATATTTGACGACGCACGAAATGCGGGTTCGATTCTCGCTGCCGGACAAATGTTTGCATGCTCTGCAGATATTTGGGTGTTGTGGTACGGTACGGTACCCGTAATTCCTGATACCCGCGACACAGCGAATCCTAGTCTACACTAGGATTACCTAAGTACAGCACTAGCATAGTGTTGTACCTATACTACGATTCCCTGTGTTTAATAGCATTATAACTTTTTTATTTTTTTGCTGGACTATCCACACTGCATCATCTACATGGGTACTAGATGACTGATATACTTAATACAATACATTACATAGATAGATATTTTTATTATACATAGAAAATACCCAGAACACCCGGAACAAATATTTGCAGATCGTACAAATATTTGTCCCAGGGCGGGAATCGAACCCGCAACCTCCTGTGTAGCAGGCGGACCTTCGCCCACCGCGCCACATCGGTCGTCACCACTACCATTTCATCAACTTATTAGTCTTTATAGCTCATAACGTTCCAAAACGTATCGACCAAGGCTGGGATCGAACTCGCGACTTCCCTCGTTACGTGGGCTTACTAACCGCAATGCCACACGTGCTAGTAACGCTTAAAAATCCATAATTTTTGACACAGCACCTGTCACTTGCCAGAGCAAAGTTCCGCAAGTTTTATTGTCAGTGGAGACTTTACTAAAGGCGCGGCTAGACAGACGAGCGCTTTGACAACCACTTCTGCCCTTCTATACGAAAAGTGCGACACAAACGCCGAAACAGAGAAAAAAAAAACATATTTATGAGTAAAAAATAACATCTGTAAAAGCCCTTTTGGCTATCGGTAACTCTATTGAGGAACGAGATAGGAAGAAATTAAATTTACGATCAGATGCCCTTTTTACTGATCGTCGTGGTATATTTAACTCAAAAAAAAATACAAAAGGTAGTAGATGAGTAAATTTACGATCAGATGCCTTTATTACTGATCGTCGTGGTATATTTAACTCAAAAAAAAAATAATACAATAGATGGTAGATGCGTTGTTTTTGAATAGGACGGCAAAATTTACGATCGCCCTTTTAGATGCGCCCTTTTTTACTGATCGTCGTGGCATATTTAAATAAAAAAATGACAAAAATATTTTGATGAAAGATTGTAGATACGTCCTTTTTGAATATGACGGAAAAAAAATACGATCAGATAGATGCGCCCTTTTTTACTGATCGCCGTGGTATATATAGAGCTTAAAAAAATAATTTGACAGCAGACTTGATAACCATTTTTCTCTCATCGCCGCCGCCGCCGCTGCCGCCGCGTCAGTTTGACCGGGTCCTTAGTTACGGATGTAATATGTGAGTGAATGTAGTGGGTAGTAAGTGGCGCTGCGCGGTGGGTTCTCTGTTGGTTAGCTGGGTAGTGGGTAGTAAGTGGCGCTGCGCGGTGGGTTCTCTGTTGGTTAGCTGGGTAGTGGGTAGTAGGTGGCGCTGCGCGGTGGGTTCTCTGTTGGTTAGCTGGGTAGTGGGTAGTAAGTGGCGCTGCGCGGTGGGTTCTCTGTTGGTTAGCTGGGTATTGGGTAGTGGGTGGCGTTGTGCGTTGGGTTCTCTGTTGGTTAGCTGGGTAGTGGGTAGTAAGTGGCGCTGCGCGGTGGGTTCTCTGTTGGTTAGCTGGGTAGTAGGTGGCGCTGCGCGGTGGGTTCTCTGTTGGTTAGCTGGATAGTGGGTAGTGGGTGGCGCTGCGCGGTGGTTTCTCTGTTGGTTAGCTGGCTAGTGGTTGACGCTGCGCGGTGGTTTCTCTGTTGGTTAGCTGGGTATTGGGTAGTGGGTGGCGTTGTGCGGTGGGTTCTCTGTTGGTTAGCTGGCTGAGTTGTTGTACTGCGGCCGCCCCGCCAATTCCAACAGATATCTGTCCGGGTGCTCGATCCAATCAGCCGCTGATAACTTCACCTGATAAATGTAAACATAACATATCATAACATTTTTTTTAATAACCTTTTGTATCCCACTGTTGGGCAAAGGTCTCCCTCAATTTACTAAAGTTGTTTAGTGTTAGAAAAGGACAGGGTCCGAAGTGTGTTAAGGTTGTATTTGCAAATATTTGTCTTGGGTCTGCGTTTTTTTCTACATACAATATGTATGTATTTACAAAAAAAAATGTATATAACTAGTATATCAGTCATGCAGTTCCCATAACACAAGCTCTGCTTAGTTTGAGGCTAGATGATAATAGCCGCGATTCTGTAGTATACTGTCGACAGCACTAAAATTGTAGCTATCTCTCTCTTGCTTGCACTATCAGTAAAAGAGAACGACAGTTTAAATTAAGTTTTGTCAGTGAACTACAGAATCGCGGCCAATGTGTGAAAATGTCCTGCATTATTTATTTAAAAAAAAACAATGATACTCACGTGGCGCTGTCTCTCTGCTTCCCGGACTTGCCATTTCTTAATCTCGAGCTGAGTCTCCCGCGAGGCGGTGTCGCCGCAGCCCCACACCTAAAATGTAAAAATTCCAAAGCTTTTTTTTTTTTTTTTAATTTTTTAACTTGATCGAACAAGTTGCTTGCTTGAGTCTGTATTTTTGCATAAATACGAGCGACGGACCGAGTAAGATCCATTCCCTCACCCTGGCTGTCGCCTTTACCAGGAAGCACAACCTGAAGCTCACCCTGCAAGGCCAAACCATAAGTTGGTCCGGCAAAATACCCTCGCAGCCAGAGCTATTCTGAAGCCAGTGCTCTTAAGAATGGCTCTGGCTGCGTTGCGTCTTCCAATTGCGTCGACCAATCTTGAGGCTCCTTTCGAGCCGAGCCGAAGTCCATAAGTTGGTCCGGCAAAATACCTCGGAGTGACTATCGACCGATAACCTCACAATGGCTGCACAAGCAAAGATTGCAGGGGGGGGGGGGGGGCTACGCTCGCAGCCAGAGCCATTCTGAAGCCAGTGCTACAATCAAGTCTCCCAATGCGTATGAAGATCGGATTATACAAGACGTACGTCCGACCGCGTTTCGCATACACCGCCCCGGCATGGTACACTCTGCTGGCAGAGAGCCACAGAAAGAAACTGCGCAGACAACGGAGCCAATGCCTCCGTACTATCCAGCGCGACCTGAAGCTAGAATCCCTGGACCAATTCATCGGCCGCCTTGCCAAAAGCATGTTCGCCAGGATGTCGGAGTCCAGCTGCTCGCATCTGCGAATGCTTGCGCCGACGTACGAGTGGACCGCCAGCGGCAAGGCCTACCCTCGGAAACTGGTCAGGAGGAGGGGACCCATGACCAATCTTGAGGCTCCTTTCGAGCCGACCCAAAGACCCCCCAGTAGTATCTGGGGGCGGTTAGAACACCGCAGTAAGGGGCCAAACGCCCGGTACTGCGTCCCCCACACACAGACTTCGCCGGCGTGTGAGTAGAAACACCCCGTTAAGATCAATTCCCACTCGAGCCGAACGTGCAGACTTCGAAAACCTCTGTATAACCAAGAATTAATTAGAAGAACATCTCCTGGAGTTTACTTTCGTCGTCAACTATGAGCGACCAGCATGCTGGTGATGGTAGTGACGTCAGAATTGATGACGTCACACTTTAAAAACCCACCTTGGAGCTCCTGCTCCGTCATATAAGATATAAATGTTATATATAACGTATGTACTTTTTGAACATTATTATTATTATTTATGAACTGACCTCGATGGCATTGAGCGCGTAGGGCACTCCCTTGAATGTGAGTGTGTCGAATCCCTCCGTGACCGCGAGCAGCGGCTTGCGCGCGTCGGATCCGGCTCGAAGGCCCTTCGCGTAGCCGCGGATAGCCGTGTTCAGGTACAGCATCTTAGGAGCTCGCTCTACCACGCAGAACCTGACGGTACATTCACATACTTATTCATCATCATCATCGTCATCTTTTCAGCCCGGAATCATCCACTGCTGGGTATAGGCCTGCTTTCGCTTTTTTGCCATCCTCCTCGTCTGTTTCTGTCCTAGACAAATACCACTTTCTGTTGTCGTTAACGCCTGCGGAAAGATTAAACGCCTGAACAGTCCCCTAGGGGAGCCCCTATTTGACTATGAATTCGGCCCTAAGTGTTAATTTGTGTGGTCAATCCTACTACATTTATAAACGCGAAATTTTGTGAGGATGGATGTTTGTTACTCTTTCACGCAAAAACTACATAACGGATTTTGATGAAACTTTACAGTAATATAGCTTATACATCAGAGTAACACATAGGCTACTTTTTATCCGAGTACCACGCGCGCGAAGCCGTGGGCAGAAGCTAGTGGAGAATAAAGCGATTCTTTATTGTAAGTTTTACGGGTATTATATACTGTGATTTCTATGTTGGGTGTTCTTAAACAATAAATAAAAGGAAAGTAGCGCTGGCTATCTCACGTAGGTTCTAGTTGAATGAGCGCCGATTCGGGCCCGCCCCAGTACTGATGCGTGTCGCGCCACTCGACCGGGCTGCAGACCACCACCACCAACTCCTGCGCCTGCAGGATCACTAGCGTCGGACCTCTGGGGAATATTAACTATTCATAAAAGACAGTTAAAGTACTGATCGTTTTTCGATAGGAACCTGACTTGCGCTTAGTACTGGTTCTGGATATGGGTTTAATAGTTTCTATGATATGCAATGTATAAAGAAAAAAAAAAAAAAGTATATGTCCTTTTGACTTTGATAACCTCTGCGTGAAGTCTTCGGTTTGAGGTATTTTTTTTTGTATAATATGAAATAGTTTCTAATATAAATTCTTAGGTACAAGGTTGGTATTAATAAGTAGACGGCGGACGCTAGTCTATTACTAACCTGTATGCTAACGTGTGATGTAGGAACCGGTTCGCCCCTAGCCCGTGCTCCCGCGATATGTAGAGAGGCGTCCAGTGGGACGGCACCGCGCACACCAGGCGGGACAACCAGGCGGCTGACGCTAGTCCATTACTAACCTGTATGCTAACGTGTGATGTATGAACCGGTTCGCCCCTAGCCCGTGCTCCCGCGATATGTAGAGAGGCGTCCAGTGGGACGGAACCACACACACCAGGCGGGACAACCAGGCAGCTGACGCTAGTCCATTACTAACCTGTATGCTAACGTGTGATGTAGGAACCGGTTCGCCCCTAGCCCGTGCTCCCGCGATATGTAGAGAGGCGTCCAGTGGGACGGCACCGCGCACACCAGGCAGGACAACCAGGCGGCTGACGCTAGTCCATTACTAACCTGTATGCTAACGTGTGATGTATGAACCGGTTCGCCCCTAGCCCGTGCTCCCGCGATATGTAGAGAGGCGTCCAGTGGGACGGCACCGCGCACACCAGGCGGGACAACCAGGCGGCTGACGCTAGTCCATTACTAACCTGTATGCTAACGTGTGATGTATGAACCGGTTCGCCCCTAGCCCGTGCTCCCGCGATATGTAGAGAGGCGTCCAGTGGGACGGAACCACACACACCAGGCGGGACAACCAGGCAGCTGACGCTAGTCCATTACTAACCTGTATGCTAACGTGTGATGTAGGAACCGGTTCGCCCCTAGCCCGTGCTCCCGCGATATGTAGAGAGGCGTCCAGTGGGACGGCACCGCGCACACCAGGCGGGACAACCAGGCGGCTGACGCTAGTCCATTACTAACCTGTATGCTAACGTGTGATGTATGAACCGGTTCGCCCCTAGCCCGTGCTCCCGCGATATGTAGAGAGGCGTCCAGTGGGACGGAACCACACACACCAGGAGGGACAACCAGGCAGCTGACGCTAGTCCATTACTAACCTGTATGCTAACGTGTGATGTATGAACCGGTTCGCCCCTAGCCCGTGTTCCCGCGATATGTAGAGAGGCGTCCAGTGGGACGGCACCGCGCACACCAGGCGGGACAACCAGGCGGCTGACGCTAGTCCATTACTAACCTGTATGCTAACGTGTGATGTATGAACCGGTTCGCCCCTAGCCCGTGCTCCCGCGATATGTAGAGAGGCGTCCAGTGGGACGGAACCACACACACCAGGCGGGACAACCAGGCAGCTGACGCTAGTCCATTACTAACCTGTATGCTAACGTGTGATGTAGGAACCGGTTCGCCCCTAGCCCGTGCTCCCGCGATATGTAGAGAGGCGTCCAGTGGGACGGCACCGCGCACACCAGGCGGGACAACCAGGCGGCTGACGCTAGTCCATTACTAACCTGTATGCTAACGTGTGATGTATGAACCGGTTCGCCCCTAGCCCGTGCTCCCGCGATATGTAGAGAGGCGTCCAGTGGGACGGAACCACACACACCAGGAGGGACAACCAGGCAGCTGACGCTAGTCCATTACTAACCTGTATGCTAACGTGTGATGTAGGAACCGGTTCGCCCCTAGCCCGTGTTCCCGCGATATGTAGAGAGGCGTCCAGTGGGACGGCACCGCGCACACCAGGCGGGACAACCAGGCGGCTGACGCTAGTCCACCGCCACCTGGAAATATCCGTATAACTATCAGACAAACAAAAAGGCAATCAGAGAGCTATCTTAGTAGAAGAGTATCTCCATTTTAGAAGTGTTATGGAAGAGTACCTTGGAGCAGTTCGTGTGGTGTCCTGGGTAATTTCGGATCAGTGTAGAGTTACTAAAATACCCTTTAGTCATCACGCTGATGGGCACTTTTAAAACACTGAAGTGCCCCACCATTGTCTAAGATAATGCTCGGAAATTTGAGTGGCAAAACATATCTAAATTTGACCTGAGTAACTTTAAAGCGTCCTGGATCTGGTCTTTTAAGTGGGTAATCTGGTGTTTATTTGTTTGTCCGATGATAGCTGACAAACTTGGAAGGCATATTCATATAACCATGAGCAGCCAGGCGCAGGTGAGCGGCAGCAGCGCGGAGCCGGCGCCCGCGCTATGTGGAACCGGGGAGTGTGACAGTACCCTGGTAGACGGGGGGCTGCAGCGGGGTGGAGTAGAGCGGCGGCGCGGCGGCGGCGAGCAGCCAGGCGCAGGAGAGCGGCAGCAGCGCGGAGCCGGCGCCCGCGCTATGTGGAACCGGGGAGTGTGACAGTACCCTGGTAGACGGGGGGCTGCAGCGGGCTGGAGTAGAGCGGCGGCGCGGCGGCGGCGAGCAGCCAGGCGCAGGAGAGCGGCAGCAGCGCGGAGCCGGCGCCCGCGCTATGTGGAACCGGGGAGTGTGACAGTACCCTGGTAGACGGGGGGCTGCAGCGGGGTGGAGTAGAGCGGCGGCGCGGCGGCGGCGAGCAGCCAGGCGCAGGAGAGCGGCAGCAGCGCGGAGCCGGCGCCCGCGCTATGTGGAACCGGGGAGTGTGACAGTACCCTGGTAGACGGGGGGCTGCAGCGGGGTGGAGTAGAGCGGCGGCGCGGCGGCGGCGAGCAGCCAGGCGCAGGAGAGCGGCAGCAGCGCGGAGCCGGCGCCCGCGCTATGTGGAACCGGGGAGTGTGACAGTACCCTGGTAGACGGGGGGCTGCAGCGGGGTGGAGTAGAGCGGCGGCGCGGCGGCGGCGAGCAGCCAGGCGCAGGAGAGCGGCAGCAGCGCGGAGCCGGCGCCCGCGCTATGTGGAACCGGGGAGTGTGACAGTACCCTGGTAGACGGGGGGCTGCAGCGGGGTGGAGTAGAGCGGCGGCGCGGCGGCGGCGAGCAGCCAGGCGCAGGAGAGCGGCAGCAGCGCGGAGCCGGCGCCCGCGCTATGTGGAACCGGGGAGTGTGACAGTACCCTGGTAGACGGGGGGCTGCAGCGGGGTGGAGTAGAGCGGCGGCGCGGCGGCGGCGAGCAGCCAGGCGCAGGAGAGCGGCAGCAGCGCGGAGCCGGCGCCCGCGCTATGTGGAACCGGGGAGTGTGACAGTACCCTGGTAGACGGGGGGCTGCAGCGGGGTGGAGTAGAGCGGCGGCGCGGCGGCGGCGAGCAGCCAGGCGCAGGAGAGCGGCAGCAGCGCGGAGCCGGCGCCCGCGCTATGTGGAACCGGGGAGTGTGACAGTACCCTGGTAGACGGGGGGCTGCAGCGGGGTGGAGTAGAGCGGCGGCGCGGCGGCGGCGAGCAGCCAGGCGCAGGAGAGCGGCAGCAGCGCGGAGCCGGCGCCCGCGCTATGTGGAACCGGGGAGTGTGACAGTACCCTGGTAGACGGGGGGCTGCAGCGGGGTGGAGTAGAGCGGCGGCGCGGCGGCGGCGAGCAGCCAGGCGCAGGAGAGCGGCAGCAGCGCGGAGCCGGCGCCCGCGCTATGTGGAACCGGGGAGTGTGACAGTACCCTGGTAGACGGGGGGCTGCAGCGGGGTGGAGTAGAGCGGCGGCGCGGCGGCGGCGAGCAGCCAGGCGCAGGAGAGCGGCAGCAGCGCGGAGCCGGCGCCCGCGCTATGTGGAACCGGGGAGTGTGACAGTACCCTGGTAGACGGGGGGCTGCAGCGGGGTGGAGTAGAGCGGCGGCGCGGCGGCGGCGAGCAGCCAGGCGCAGGAGAGCGGCAGCAGCGCGGAGCCGGCGCCCGCGCTATGTGGAACCGGGGAGTGTGACAGTACCCTGGTAGACGGGGGGCTGCAGCGGGGTGGAGTAGAGCGGCGGCGCGGCGGCGGCGAGCAGCCAGGCGCAGGAGAGCGGCAGCAGCGCGGAGCCGGCGCCCGCGCTATGTGGAACCGGGGAGTGTGACAGTACCCTGGTAGACGGGGGGCTGCAGCGGGGTGGAGTAGAGCGGCGGCGCGGCGGCGGCGAGCAGCCAGGCGCAGGAGAGCGGCAGCAGCGCGGAGCCGGCGCCCGCGCTATGTGGAACCGGGGAGTGTGACAGTACCCTGGTAGACGGGGGGCTGCAGCGGGGTGGAGTAGAGCGGCGGCGCGGCGGCGGCGAGCAGCCAGGCGCAGGAGAGCGGCAGCAGCGCGGAGCCGGCGCCCGCGCTATGTGGAACCGGGGAGTGTGACAGTACCCTGGTAGACGGGGGGCTGCAGCGGGGTGGAGTAGAGCGGCGGCGCGGCGGCGGCGAGCAGCCAGGCGCAGGAGAGCGGCAGCAGCGCGGAGCCGGCGCCCGCGCTATGTGGAACCGGGGAGTGTGACAGTACCCTGGTAGACGGGGGGCTGCAGCGGGGTGGAGTAGAGCGGCGGCGCGGCGGCGGCGAGCAGCCAGGCGCAGGAGAGCGGCAGCAGCGCGGAGCCGGCGCCCGCGCTATGTGGAACCGGGGAGTGTGACAGTACCCTGGTAGACGGGGGGCTGCAGCGGGGTGGAGTAGAGCGGCGGCGCGGCGGCGGCGAGCAGCCAGGCGCAGGAGAGCGGCAGCAGCGCGGAGCCGGCGCCCGCGCTATGTGGAACCGGGGAGTGTGACAGTACCCTGGTAGACGGGGGGCTGCAGCGGGGTGGAGTAGAGCGGCGGCGCGGCGGCGGCGAGCAGCCAGGCGCAGGAGAGCGGCAGCAGCGCGGAGCCGGCGCCCGCGCTATGTGGAACCGGGGAGTGTGACAGTACCCTGGTAGACGGGGGGCTGCAGCGGGGTGGAGTAGAGCGGCGGCGCGGCGGCGGCGAGCAGCCAGGCGCAGGAGAGCGGCAGCAGCGCGGAGCCGGCGCCCGCGCTATGTGGAACCGGGGAGTGTGACAGTACCCTGGTAGACGGGGGGCTGCAGCGGGGTGGAGTAGAGCGGCGGCGCGGCGGCGGCGAGCAGCCAGGCGCAGGAGAGCGGCAGCAGCGCGGAGCCGGCGCCCGCGCTATGTGGAACCGGGGAGTGTGACAGTACCCTGGTAGACGGGGGGCTGCAGCGGGGTGGAGTAGAGCGGCGGCGCGGCGGCGGCGAGCAGCCAGGCGCAGGAGAGCGGCAGCAGCGCGGAGCCGGCGCCCGCGCTATGTGGAACCGGGGAGTGTGACAGTACCCTGGTAGACGGGGGGCTGCAGCGGGGTGGAGTAGAGCGGCGGCGCGGCGGCGGCGAGCAGCCAGGCGCAGGAGAGCGGCAGCAGCGCGGAGCCGGCGCCCGCGCTATGTGGAACCGGGGAGTGTGACAGTACCCTGGTAGACGGGGGGCTGCAGCGGGGTGGAGTAGAGCGGCGGCGCGGCGGCGGCGAGCAGCCAGGCGCAGGAGAGCGGCAGCAGCGCGGAGCCGGCGCCCGCGCTATGTGGAACCGGGGAGTGTGACAGTACCCTGGTAGACGGGGGGCTGCAGCGGGGTGGAGTAGAGCGGCGGCGCGGCGGCGGCGAGCAGCCAGGCGCAGGAGAGCGGCAGCAGCGCGGAGCCGGCGCCCGCGCTATGTGGAACCGGGGAGTGTGACAGTACCCTGGTAGACGGGGGGCTGCAGCGGGGTGGAGTAGAGCGGCGGCGCGGCGGCGGCGAGCAGCCAGGCGCAGGAGAGCGGCAGCAGCGCGGAGCCGGCGCCCGCGCTATGTGGAACCGGGGAGTGTGACAGTACCCTGGTAGACGGGGGGCTGCAGCGGGGTGGAGTAGAGCGGCGGCGCGGCGGCGGCGAGCAGCCAGGCGCAGGAGAGCGGCAGCAGCGCGGAGCCGGCGCCCGCGCTATGTGGAACCGGGGAGTGTGACAGTACCCTGGTAGACGGGGGGCTGCAGCGGGGTGGAGTAGAGCGGCGGCGCGGCGGCGGCGAGCAGCCAGGCGCAGGAGAGCGGCAGCAGCGCGGAGCCGGCGCCCGCGCTATGTGGAACCGGGGAGTGTGACAGTACCCTGGTAGACGGGGGGCTGCAGCGGGGTGGAGTAGAGCGGCGGCGCGGCGGCGGCGAGCAGCCAGGCGCAGGAGAGCGGCAGCAGCGCGGAGCCGGCGCCCGCGCTATGTGGAACCGGGGAGTGTGACAGTACCCTGGTAGACGGGGGGCTGCAGCGGGGTGGAGTAGAGCGGCGGCGCGGCGGCGGCGAGCAGCCAGGCGCAGGAGAGCGGCAGCAGCGCGGAGCCGGCGCCGAGCGCGCGCGCCAGCACCGGCGTGCCCAGCTCCAGCCCCGCGCCCGCGCCGTCGCTCTGCAGCGCCGACTCCACGTCGCGGTGCCGCGTCGCCAGCGTGTGCACGCAGTATCTGACAACACACATACGACCCACGTCAGCTTTAGATACATAAAAAATACCGATAGCGATATTTCTTGACATGACCAAAGCGTTTGACATGGTTTGCCATGGAAGATTGCTGAATAAATTGGATCACTGTGAAATAAGAGGCCCCCAAATAATAATTAGTATGCTATGTTAGCATACAAATTATTAGTTATCTAAAAACCGATCAAGCGCGTGTCGGGCCACGCGCAGTGTAGGATGCATATTGTAACGGGCAACTACTTTCATAGTTACAATATGCAGACTTAGAAGGGAGCTTAGCGATAGTAACTTATATTTACTACTTGTTTTACACAACTAACAACTCAATGCAAATAATTTTGGTTTTATATAAAATTTCCTTTTTTCTTCTCCAAGTTAATTTATAAGTGGATCGATTATTACATTTTAGCTTGTAAAGATTACTTAGCTGTGACGGACAGACAGACGGACGGACATGGCGAAACTAGGAACCGTAAGGGTTCCCTATTGACAACGGAACTCTAAAAATAGACAACTATATATACAGATCAGAAAAATGTCATCTGAAACAAAAACGGAATGCCGCAAGGGAGCGTTCTTGGCCCAGTATTATTCATCATCTATATTAATGAACTGCCTAGTTCGACTGATACAATTTAAACATACATACCTATGTACAGGGTGTATCAGGCGGTGACAGTGTTCCTCTAACCAACGCACCACGAACCCTACACTGTGCGAGTCTTTATTGTTGAAACAACCGTTCACCACCGCTGATAATGTCTTGTTTATCTGCAAACATGCAGTCAATATTAAAAATAATAAACAGCCTATATACACATGCATAGCCCTGACTTTATTTATTCTTCGACGTATATCATGTGGGTAGGAGTGGGTTTTTAAATACAAGCGATAGCTTTATATATTTAGTCCATTAAATATCATATAGGTATATTTAGTATGATTTATTATAATTATTAATGTAAATGATCACCTTAGTAGGCGCGTATGCATTTGTTTTATTTATTTTTTCTCATTTTTATTTAGGTATAACAGTTAGAACATAGTAAATAATCTACAGTAAATACAGTCTAAAAATATATATATTTATATAATACACATAATAATCTCTTGAGCGTAGTGTTTGGTTCTGTCGTCTGTGACGTCACTGCGCAGGGTCAGCAGAATACCAGCGCTAAGTAGGTAGCCACCTACCTAGCATTATGCTGAGCTGATACCTTTTTGGTGCGACATAAAACTGTCTAGGTAGATGGATTAGGCAGTAAGGTGCGTGGGGCGTTTCTGTTTCAGTTATAGGTATTACTTATAAGTAGGTTGTCCAAACATAAATTATTATTATTATGTATTCCCACAAATTATCCCATCATCCTTACTTCCAAAATTTGTTGTATATATAAATATTTTCTTTCTTTCTTGACTAGGATACCCTGCGTCGCGTGTATCAGGAAGTACGTGTACCGTGGTTCCACAGTACCCAACAAATATCTGCAGAACATGCTCACATTTGTCCCGCAGCGGGAATCTAACCGGCACCTGCGTCTGGCTACTGCCCACCGTGTTTACGATTGCAAATTTTACGAGTGTCATTTACGGAATTTTTCGTTTGAGTAAACTAAAATAAAATGTGTTTCTGAAGAGTTCCACTGTCCACCTTCTGGCTCCATCATCAGACCCTTCGACACCAAGTGCAATTCATCGAACTCCTCAAAACGAATCATATGAGCCCAAACTCGAGAGGTTTACTAGTTGCTACTGAAGAGTTCCTCTATCCACCTTCTGGCCTCATCATCAGATCAGTTCCAAAATACAAAATCATAGTATTGTACTCCGAACTACATATAAATACAAAATTGCATTTCGATACGACAATTAGAAGAAGGCAATTTTTTACTTCCAAGACTTGATTACATTGTTTGTTAGTTAGTTACAAGTGAAGCTTATTATAAGCGTGTTAATTTCATAATTAGCCAAGAACCTACGCCTCAGAAGACCTTGGCTGGTAGCTAGGGCTTACCAGAAGACAGGTCTGAGGACCCTCAGGGTAGTGGTCCATGGCCAGCTTATAGCTCGTATACAGCAGCTTCCTTAGACATTCCGGAGTCACTATCCCTTCTTTTTCATCTGAGCTGAACATCCTGTAAAAATTAAGAGTTTTTTTTTCTAAACTCTAATTAGTAAATAAATTGTCTGTTCATCCTATAATGCTATATGATTGTTCCACTTAAGTCTAGCTCACTTGACATAAGTATAGCTTACTTGACATAGGTCTAGTTCACTTGACATAAGTCTAGCTCACATGACATAGGTTTATTTCACTTGACATAAGTTTAGTTTACTTGACATAAGTCTAACTCACTTGACATAAGTTTAGCTCACTTGACATAAGTTTAGCTCACTTGACATAAGTGTAGCTCACTTGGCATAAGTTTAGCTCACTTGACATAAGTATAGCTTACTTGAGATAGGTCTAGTTCACTTGACATAAGTCTAGCTCACATGACATAAGTCTAGTTCACTTGACATACGTTAGCTCACATGACATAGGTTTATTTCACGTGACATAAGTTTAGTTTACTTGACATAAGTCTAGCTCACTTGACATAAGTTTAGCTCACTTGACATAAGTGTAGCTCACCTGACATAAGTCTCAGTAATGAGAGCATCGTCCAACATACTCATTATCCTTTCACACTGCTGTCTGAAGGCCGACAGTGGTATGTGGTTATTTTTGCATTTCCCGGCGCGATGGATGTATGCGAAGAAATGCGTCGCCAAATCAGAGTACATTGGGAATAGGTATTTCTGGAAAATGCAAAGATTTCATACTAGTTTGTAGATTATAATCTGTGCCTTGAATTATATTCTCTTCCACAGCTATTGTAAGGTAATGTAAAATTAATCTGATTATACGCTTATTTCTACAAAATCTTTAAACTTCGTCATTTCATATGTCAACGGAAACGTATTCTCTCGTATTCGCGACTAAATTATTAGGAAATAGTAAATAATTTAGTAGATATGTAACTCGTATAAGTAACGATACACACCTTAAATGATATCTCCGTGACTCCATTGATTCCATTCTCTTTCTGCGATCTCTGCACAAGCAACTGAAAACAAAGAAAAATGGGTTCACTAGTAGTCGACCTTCTTTGTTCAAGAGTGTCTGAGGACTGACCATCAAGAGGTAGGAAGATATCGTTTTATTAATAACCAAAAAAGAATACGGCCCACCATAAATATATGACGGAGCAGGTGACATATAAAATAAAATAATGCCGGAAATTTTCACACAGCATCATCTAGCCCCAAACCTAGTATTTAATATCTGTGGACAAACTAAGCAGAGCTTGTATTATGGAAACTACATTACTAATCAAATCATATACTTTTTTTTTGTAAATCCTAAATTCCTATCCTATCCTACTAATATAATAAACGCGAAAGTTTGTGAGGATAGATGTTTGTTACTCTTTCACGCAAAAACTATTTAACGGATTTTGATGAAACTTTACAGTAATATAGCTTATACATCAGAACAACACATAGGCTACTGACTATTCGGGTACCAAGTGGACGAAGCCGTGGGCAGAAGCCAGTATATATGTAGATATTATACATAAAAAACATCCAGACCCGAGACAAACATTTGCAGACCATACAAACAATTGTCCCGCGGCAGGAATCGTACCCGCAACCTTCTGCGTCTCAGGCGGGCCTTCGTCCACTGCGCAAAAAAAAAGGTCGTCAAGATAAGCTGGAGTGCATCTTGGAAGGACTTAATTGTCTCATGCATATGTCGAGGCTAATTTCACCTTGCAAGTAGGAGCAGCAGTTTGAGTCTTCTCTTTCACTTGAATGCCAAATATCCTGAGCTTCATACCCTCGAAAGTATTCTTCCATCGCTCCATTTTACCCAACGACAGACAAGGAGGGTAAGTCTTTCAGTTACTATTTAAGTATGGTTCTTTGTTCTAGATCAGAGATTCCCAGACTTTTTTTCTCAAAGACCACTTTCAAAATGTAGCTGGTTTCGGTGGACATTTCTACCATATTCCCAAAAATCGACAAAAAAGTGTGAAGATTTGATCCAACCACGGATAGGGAGTTTTCTAAATGAAACAAGTGAGAATTGACTGGCTAATTAATTGATTGTGCTGCGAGTGTGAAATTCAAGCCAACTTTTAGTTCTTCACTATCAAAGCAGATCAATTTTCGTGGACCCCGCTTACGAATTGTAAACCCTAATTTTTTTGTCACGCCAACATAGACCCCCGTCAAGTTTCCCGTGGACCCTTGGGGGGTCCACCTGGACCACTTTGGGAACTAAGGTTCTAGATAGAAAGACGGCTACACCAATTCTGATGCGTTTAATTTTTGTGTTTTTTGGCACCGAGAGACACAGCAGATGTAGACAATTACACACCCAAGCGACAGCGTAAAGCGCTAACTATAGTCATAATGATAGATTATACAACAACGATGCGATGTCTGACGATTATAGGTCACTCTAGTCTTTAGCTAGAGCCTTTTAATTAAGTCTTATTTCGCGCGGACACTTTGTCTGGCGGTATTTTTTCAGTCACAGATTTGATTTTATTTATAAGTGATTGTTTTTATTCAGGTATCGTTAAATGAACTTGATACTGTACAATGAAAACAAATGGCCGAATCAGTGCTATCAGATAGCTGATAAGATATACGACGTATCTTTATAAATTAGCGGATAACTTGAATAAACACATCATTAGGATATCTCTCCGATAACTAGTGATGGGATTCACAATTGAAATAATTATGATATATATAATATTATGATATATATGATATATATCATCGTATTATGATCATATTATGATCATCATCATCAGCCCACATCAGTCCACTGCTGGACATAGGCCTCTCCCAATACGCGCCACTGAGCCCAGTGTTCGGCTCTTTTCATCCACTTACTGCCCGCTGCCTTCCTTAAGTCATCGCTCCATCTAGCCGGGGGGCGCCCCACACTACGTTTACATATTATGATATATATCATATTAACACACATATTTTGGAAATAAAATTTTAAATCATATCCTCCTACTTATATTATAAACGTGAAAGTTTGTGAGGATGTTTGTTCCTCTTTCACGCAAAAAACTACTGAACGGATTTTGATAAATCTTTACAGTAATATAGCTTATACATCAGAATAACACATAGGCTACTTTTTATCCGGGTACCACGCGGGCGAAGCCGTGGGCAGAAGCTAGTAAGTATATAATATAAAGTGTTCCAATAAGCGTGGATGGGCTGTCAGCCTGTGACGTGGTTGTGAACGGTCCCCTAATTAAATTAACAAATTGGTTATGGGAAACTGCTCATTACAGACGTAGCAAATTTAAGAAGACCCAGAACCCAGTTCTCGACCGAAACTTTCAAATTTTTCAAGTTTCATACAAGTTTTGAACATTGCCTGGCTTTGCAAAATTAGTTCACAAGTCTTGTTCCAAATAGCCATTTTGCTTATGTAATTAGGGGGTGGGTCGACAATATGCGTGTGATCCCTCTGGTGTTATAACCATAGGTTACGGTAACCGCTTACCAAACAGGTGGGCCGTCTTCTTATTTGCCCTTAGTGATATACAATGCTTACTATGCAAAGCGCGGAAATTGCGCCACATTTAATGTTTGGACGTCTCTGACTACCCGCTACTTGGTATGCTCACTCATCTGCGTGCTGAGTATGGATCTGAGGATCTCCATCGTACGCACCCTGCCCTACGATGGTAGGGAGCGTGTATTTAAAAAAAAAGAAAATTCAAAAATTCAAATGTAGATTCTCATTTAGAGTTAGCAAATAATCAATTACAATTTGGATTTAAAATTGGGGTTGGTGTGCCAGGCCCAGGGGTCTAGACAAATACCACTTATTGTTGACGTTAACGCTTGCGGAAAGATAAAATTGTATGGAAATGTCACGTGACATTTCCGCAGCAAAATGTCATTTCCATAAAATTTTATCTTTCCGCAGGCGTTAACGTCAACAGAAAGTGGTATTTGTCTAGCCCCCCGGACACACTAGTTTTGAATTTACCACAGACATATCACCATTGAAGACGAAAGACGAAGACCAGCGTTTTAGTTGCACAAAGTGCTTCTATAGTAATAATGTTTATTGTTCAAAGTACACAGTTCATTATAAAGTACACCCCACTTCAAAATCATATTTAATCCTCTCCATCCAAAGGTTGTCTGGAAGAGATCGCTTTTAAGCGATAAGAGCGCCCATTGTACCTTTATCATATTGTGTTACTGTTTATTTTGTTTATATCTTAAGGTGTACAATAAAGTATTTTCATTCATTCATTCATCCATAGGTTAAATTTATATCTTATCTAAATCTTAAAAAAATAGATTTGGTTGTCTGGTTCAGTTGCCATTTTGTAGACATAATGTTAGTGTTTAGAACTCTGAGTATCGGACAAGAAATTCTGCTTCCCGATCCTCAGCGCCTGCCCTTAAATTAGACTAATATTGTATATGTATCCAAGTATTGTAACTTGGAGTTACTTGGAGCCTACCTAACTATAAATTAGCGGAATACAGAAATAAGAGAGTAAATAAAAAAAACTCTATAACATAGTACTGAGTGGCGGTTTTCTTGTCAATCTCATTATTATTTTAATGACTCATAAATATAATGTATCCTTTAAATGACACAAAATAAACTATTTTTACTATAAATTAGTTATTAATTACAGAAATAAGAGAGTAAATAAAATAAACTCTATAACACAGTACTGAGTGGCGGGTTTCTTGTCAATCTCATTATTATTTTAATGACTCATAAATAAAATGTATCCTTTAAGTGACACAAAATAAACTATTTTTACTATAAATTAGTTATTAATTACAGAAATAAGAGAGTAAATAAAATAAACTCTATAACACAGTGCTGAGTGGCGGTTTTGTTGTCAATCTCATTATTATTTTAATGACTCATAAATATAATGTATCCTTTAAGTGACACCAAATAAACTATTTTTATCTTTATCTTAATTGTAATTCAACACACATTCACACCAGTTTCAAATACCACAGAACAGCCACAAGTTGTAGAATCTATTAAAACCAAAAAAAGTATAGAACAATATTCCACCCCCTATACGCAATGTTAAAAATAAGTATACTTTTAAAATAAAGTTTAAACAGTTTTTATTACAAAAGCAAATTGCAGGTATTCCCAAGCACTTCGTAAGCCTAAAATAAAGCTGCCGTCAGTTGTTTTTATCAGTTTGATTCTTCTCTTTTAAATACACTTGCAACTAGTTCTGCTTGCTCTCAACAGGTTTTTGTCTCAGTGAAAAAAATTTTTCACTGAGCCATGGCCTTTTTGTTGTGCTGCAACACACACAAACACAAACTTACTGACAATAAAATGTATATTGGTGTGTGTCTGTAGCAACGAATAAATGTTTTATCTATCTATCTATCTATAGATTTTTTTTCTAAAGGGTAAAAGATCTACTTAGGACATTATTCAAACAAATAGCATTTTGCTTAAGGACATGGAATGTAGATGAAGAGGTAGTTCTGAGAATGGCCACTCCATAAGACACATAAGACACATAAGGATAAAATAATGGCTTCAATATTAAGTCTGAGCCATTGAAGTATCTAGGCAACGTAACTGCAGGTATTAAGTACTCTTAATTTCTCGAGAGAAGTGTTTGCTTCTGTGGTCTGTGACGTCACTGCATAGGGTCAGCAGAATAAGGTAGCCTACCTATCATTATGCTGATCTGACAGCTTTTTGGCGCGATTTCAACAGTCTAGGTAGATGGATCAGCAAGGTGCGTGGGGACATTTCTGTTTTAGCTTTACTTATATTTAAGGCTAGTATATATTTTTAGGGTTCCGTACCTCAGAAGGAAAAAACGGAATCTATATAGGATCACTTTGTTGTCCGTATGTCGGTCAATACAATTTATCTCGGGAACGCGTGGAAGTATCGAGTTGAAATTAAAACGAAATACTCAGGTCTATAGTCTCTTAAATCTGTGAAAAAATCAAACTTCTAAGTTAACGTAAAAGATAAAAGAAAAAAACTTATATTTCCACACTCTCAAGGGAATCAAAACTTATAGGGTACCGTTCCGTTGATCTAGAACTATGAATAATGGGAAGTAATATCGTCTTATACTACCTATTCACGAAAAAGTTGTAAAAATACGTTTTTCATACGAAAATTGCAAAAATGTCGCAATTTCGGAGTAAATTGGCGTTTTCTACGCAGGAACGGACCCTAGGGCCACTGAATCACATCGCAACCACACGCGGGCACACAGAAAAATGAATTTCAGCCGAAATTAATGTAAGTTACTTAAGAAAAGTTACCTACAAGTACAGAGAAATTTGAAAACTATACATTTGTAATTGCTCGTGGTTTAGGAAACAAAATTTCGGGAAAAGCTCGGAAAAAACTGCGAGACTCGATTCCTGAACTATTTATAATATGTACCTACAAATTTGTACGGAACCCTTGGTGGACGAGTCGACTCGCACTTGTCCGGCTTTTTTAAAATATTTGTTCTATTTTTTATCTTTACTTTCCCACCAATCATATAGTTGCATAATTTATTGTTTTAACGTCGTGCTAAATAAATGTTTCATAAGTGTTTAATAATTTCATTTAATTTCAGGTAGTATATTGCAGTCGCAATATCTAATTTATAATCCACTTTGATGACATTTTGTTTGAAAATAACATAAAAAAAGCTAAGTGGATAGATACATTATTAACATTTACGCCTGGAATATTAATCAATGATAATATTCATTGTTTTTTTTTACGTAAGTATATTTTAGATGTATATGTGTTTTAATTTAAAAATTGATGTTTCAGATTTTCAGATGGATTTTGAAAGAGTATGATTCACATCACTAATCAGAGATAAAGATAGGTACCTAAACTTATAGACTTAATTATGATAGTAAAACACATTATATATCATAAGGGCATATTAAATAGAGTGTCAAATTACGTCTGGTGTTATGTGAGTACTAACGAGGTAACCATACACATGATTTTCTACATAAATGAATGGAAATCTACCCACGACACATAGGACATACGGACTACATAAGGACTTTAATACCGAGGGCAAAGAGTAGACAGCCTCAAGAGACGCAATGTTTGTTAATTTGCTAGGAAACAATTCTGTCAACTGTAGTGCGAGTCCCGTCACGCCTGCTGTCCTCTGATTGGTCGAAACTGATTTCAACCAATCAGAGCACAGCATGCAACATGACGCAATGACAATGACAACATCCGCGTTTGCCAACATCAGTCCTAAAAGACTGATGTGTTGACAGAACAGTGTGGTTCAATATGACGCCTCTCTGGGTTAACTGCTCGATGACTGTGGGCAACCGCCTAAGACGCAAGAGGTGCGGGTTCAATTCTTGCGCGACATATTTGAAAGATTTTTAACAGCAATTTAATGAGATTCCAAGATTGGAGGATCTTTCAGAACCAAACATGCCTGAATATGAAGAACTCGCGCTAAAAAACTTAGTACACAAATAATACTTAAAATAAACTTAATACTGAAAATTACGCTTCATACAGATAAAAGCAAACTTCTCATTCTGAGAGAATGAACCTAGTATTATTAGCAGCGTGCCAACTCTGATCATTGATTAAACTCGGATCATTGATTAGTTGGAAAAATAAACACTTGTGTTGATTCATCTGAAGTGCAAACGGGCTGATTAATTGATGGGCTTCAAGTGCCTATTCTGGCTACTGTTTATATTAAAGCTAAATCTGGACAAAAAAACGTGTCTATCCGGGGTCTTAGACATATACTATTATGTTGGCGTTAACGCCTGCGGAAAGATTAAATTGCATGGAAATTACATTAGCTGTGGAAATGTCTCCACAGCTAACTGTTGACTGCTGCCAAGTTATACCATTTGTATATGCGTTTTAAAGTTTACTTGTAAATTAGTCTATATTAATCATGTTTCTCCAAACAGCTTAACCAATAGTTTTATATGACTTCACAAAGGTTTTTGGATAGGTTTTATTTCAAAGTCAAAGAATTCATTTATTGAATGGTGATGCATTACACAATGGAATATACGAGTCAGGTGTTTTAAACTTGTTTAAAGTAGTACCAATGTATTAATTCCTACTTGCTTAATGTCAGTGACATAACTGAAATATCGAACCGCCTATCAACCGCCGTATGCTTGTTTGCCACTGTGGTGGTACAAAAATAAGTCTGTTCCAATATAGAGTGCAAGAAATGGCACAAAATCAATATTATAGAAGCAATAAAGAAGAAACTAAATTAAAATTAATACATTCATGTGACCTTTTCGTATCATTGAAATTTTATATATCAATTTAATTTAATATACATATCTTCTGAGTAGGAAGGTGCCTAATATTTGCACAACAAATTTAGTTGAGTACCTAATAACATAGCATAGGAACCAATGTACCTATATTCAAGCAAATAAAGTTTTCATTCATTCATTCATTAACAGCCTATGTGAATCCGATGATAGAGATATCAACGGCTAGCTAACAACACCGCTCAAGTCGAAATTTTGCGGTATTGTCATTTTTATGCCATTGGATAGATCTTTCCACTGCGCTTCTGTTCACCAATACAAACATTGCATTTCAACCAACCACAGTTTTAATTTCAGCCTTAGCGATTTCAATTCTGTGGACTTGTGCGGAGTTGATAAAACAGTTTTTTGGTTCTCCTGAAAAGTTAGGAAAATCAATTTACGCTGTGTTATTAGCTAGCCGACAATATATTTCACACTAGTTTGGCAAAATTCACAGATGCTGCTACACGATATATATTTACTTTGTGATTTCATTGTTGTTTTGGTGTCCCTACTGTTAAGACAATGTGATTGTAATTTATAATAAAAATAATTAAGCTTGTATGTCTTTGTAGCCAACTTTGGTGTCCCAGTTTTTTAAGCCTTGAAGGGCAATTACTGATAATATCATTGGTTGTTTCTTAGTCACCATGCATTGAGCCTGGTCATCAATGACTATGTCGAGTTAATGTATGTTGATAGGTACTTCCAGCCATTTCTAATATAAATTTTATGACACAAATAGTACTTTCTTGAACCTGAGCATATAATAATTATACTAAAGTGTTTACATATGGCAAGATTTGTTTGCAAAAAATATTACCTTATAGCATTTTTAGAACACATCTATAAATAGATAGACAATCTATCATCATCGGTTATCACATCAATCTGTAAGATGAGATCATTCTCATGTGATAACTATTTTTGTTTGCATAAACGTTAGATATCTGGAGTTTTTGCTCTAATTAAAACCTTGATTTTACAGGAAAAACTTTTTACTAAGTTTCCTCCCTTATTCATAATCACTCCCTAGTTGGCGAGAAAGAACAGCGTAGATAAAGGCTCGTACAGCTTCCTTTAATAAATGACCTGGCATGTGTTTATGTAAATACAGCTCTTATAGAAAATGTAATATAATTGGTAACAGTTGTCGTAAAACTAGCGAAACCTATAGCTACTAACCTTGCCGAGTTTTTCCACGGGTACCATAGAAGGCGGCGGCTTTTCCTGCTTGTCTGGTAGACCCTGAAGGTCTCCACCTGACCCTGAACGCGAGCCTCTTTGAGACCCTCGCGGGGTACTGAAACCACTGCCATTACCACTGGCATCCACGCTCCCCTTCATTTCATGGCTGTTGTGGCTCCCCATCGCACCACAAGAATATCACGCACAAATTCCGGGCTTCACAATGCAAAATGCAAACAAATCGGCCTTCTTTCGTTTGCGGTGGAACTGGTGGATTGGATGGAAAACAGGAAATGTCAATGTCTGATACGTCTGGCTGACAGAGACGTGACAGTGCTGACGTCTAGCTATGGGTATAGTCTATGCTGCATCTGTCCGTCGTCGGCGTCTAAACTGTTTTGAAGTGCGAGTAAGAATTGAACTTAATATTCTTTTTCTAGCCCCAACAGCTGTCAGCGTCAATGTCAGTGTTAGTTCACTGACTTACAATCAATGTCGAACTGTTCAAATACGCTGCACAGATTGTATTAAAAAACTCATAAATCGGATTTTTTGTGTATGTCTGTCTGTCTTTTAACTTCTGTCGCGTCGTCGTCTGTACGGTACGACATCGATGTCTTTTTATTTTAGGAGGAATTACCAAGTGGTACGCTTTAAGCGTACGACAGAATTTCGAAGCCATATGCCACAATTTCCTGCAGCTGTGTTATTGTGATAAAATTTAATAACTTTATTAGGAATTCCAAAATAATGAGTCTCTTATCGATGCAGATAACACAAAGAATATTACATCTAAACTACGAGGTGGCTTCGAAAAAAAAAACAATGGATTTCCATTAATTTATTCCCAATCTTATAAAAATACTTTAAGGCTAATAATCAACGCTACCTCTACATTCTGAATTATCACAGACACGTAAAACAACTTATGCTCAAATCAAAGCATAGAAGTTCTATCTATTCATCTTATCTATCTACCTACCTACAAAGCCTTAGGTAATTATTACTGTAGGACTTACTTTTATCTATATATACCTAGCGTTTGAAGGTAGAGGTTTTTCATATAGCAACCTAATGTGAGGTAGGGAGGTATGTAGGTAGGTACATAAAACAAATCGTACTTGTCTAGGTAGTTAGGAGAGTACCTATCTACATACTTAAATTGGCTATATGGTAAGTAAACAAGTGTATCTACCTACCGGGTTTGTTAGTCAATAGTCATTTCATTAGTTATCATTTTATATTTGTTGTTTGAAGTAGGTAGATTTTCGCTATCCGTGATTGTTGATAAATTAATCTACGTAGGTAAGTTATCAAATTATTATATATATTTAAATTTGCAAAAAAAAAAACCTAACTCTCATTACATTTTACATGAAAGCGCCCTCTAGTGACGAGCGGCGATAAAACCAATCCGATTAATCAAATCAACTTCTTTAAAGAAGCTTCTTCTTGATTATATTCAACAGTTTTAGGTTATTTTTAGCATAAAAGTGATTGTTTTATGAAAATAATATGAATTACCTACCTACCTACTTACATCATAACATTACCACCAAATGGACCGATGACATAAGGTTTCGTAAAGTCAGTGGATGGACGGAGCTGAGGACCGTTCTTCATGGCACACTTTAGGAAAGGCCTATGCCCAACAATGGACATGGACATATAACCCCTTTTTACGGAAGAATCTGTCTAAAAGATAATGAAAAAGGGCTGGTGGGTATCGACTGGTAAAACTGCGCAAGTCTGCTTGCAATCTTGTTCGATGTTTGCAATCTCGTAGCTCAGCAGATGGCCAGTAGGAACCTCTGCACCGGCACCTCTATTAACAAGTGAAGGGGTAGAGCCAACCAATAGCTCACGAATACCGTCCATAGGAAGTGACCACCCTGGGAACAGCAATTCAATTAGGTTATTCCTCTTGTTCCCCGATCTTCGGCCCCATCACGGGACATATTTTCCTCGATTCACATTTATGGAACAATCTAATGGTTATTAGGTTTTAATGTTAACTTACACCACCAATTTTCTAAGTTATTGTTGTTGCTAAGTTACCGCATACCAAGCGGAAGGTGCGGTTCGAGTCCCACCAAGGTTGAATATTTGGGATATAATAAAAAAAGTTCAATCTAAGTTCGTTCTGAAACTGATCTCAGAAGGACAATGACTTTGACATTATCCACTCGACTAGGAGTCGGTTCTAGGAACCGGGTTAGTGAATCAGATGGGTCAGCCATGGGCGCCGACAGGATTACTTTCAGGGAGGTGCACCTGCATCTACACATTATACTATTAACTCAGATAAAATATAGACTTATACATGTATATTATGTAGATAAATGTAATGTAATGAACCTATATTTTGCACGTCACGACGTGGAATACCTCAAGGATGGGAGACGCGAGGCTAAGCGGCCTGTGCATGCTCAGTGTTCACAGGAAAAGAGTAGAGAAGGATACTGAATTTATTGAAATGGTGATGAACAAATTTGGACAGCAACCTAAACACCTTCACATACTGTTAACATTCAAACAGTAATTTAATAAAAAAAAATCTATGTCTTTTCTTTCCTTACAGGGGTGTGTGAGTGCACCCCCTTGCAACCTGCTGCCGGCGCCCATGGGATCAGCCCAGTGGATTATCTTCACACTACCTCGGAATCTGTATACTTACGATTTCGTGCACAGACACCGGTGACAGGTGGGACCTCGCAGCGAGCTGCGTCAGCGCGTACAGCCAATGCACCAGGTAGATGGATAAAGACATCCTGCCTAGCACCTCCCAGCCGCGCCACGAAAGGAAACGCCACCAGATATCTAAGGGAACAGAAATATCGCCTTGGTTACTCCGCGTACGGCTCTTTATCTCTAACCAGCTACTGCCCACGGCTTCGTCCGCGTGGTACCCGGATAAGAAGTAGCCGATGGAAACGTTAACGAAAACGTTCGTAAGAAACCTAAGTATTTGCTCGTTTTTCGTCGACTTACGTTGCAAAATGGGTCTACACTACACGAAAAGCCCATATAATTCAACGAGATAATATAGAGCTTTGTCCACCCTTAAGTTCCGTTCTAAATGTTAAAAGAGATTTTTTGAAATCAGACGAGTATTTTCCACTCCCACATAAAAACTGTCGAAATTTACCTCTTTATAGTATTAGTGTAGATAAATCCTAGCTTGCCGTTCAAAAGAGCTGGTGAGCTAAGCGAGACCCTTCTGAACCAAGTCCTGAACTTAGCCTAGGTGTGAAATGAGCTTGTGAATTGTAGACTATTCTCAATAATGGCTGACAGAACAACTAAAACAAGCGGTAGATTGCTTAACCTGTTTAGTGTTCAGTAATCTTAACTGATCAACTAATACGTGTCCAGGAATTTAAAAAGTAGGTACATATGATACCTTTGGCATTTACGAAAAGATAAGCATGTGGAGGGTATAAAAGAGACTGATTTTGACTTGACTTTGACTCTGACTTTGACTTTGACGGCTGATAGAGGACTGTGGGAGAAGAAAACTTATGCCGACCCACGTAATGAGGGGCAATGGTAAGAAAAAGGTCTTTCTCGAAATGGTAATACAAAAATGGTTGGTATCTAGGGTTTGATAACAGACTTAGATGAATAGGAGGGGGAAAGTCGCGACAACTCACCCTAATGAAGATTCTCGGAATGAGTCGAAACTTAGTCGGTGCCTTCACCGATAGTGCAGTACGTGAAAATTCCCGTTTTTACAATATGAAAAGTGGTTCCGTTGCACTTCTTGTGGGCTTTGGGCTCATGCAGTCTGTACTGGGCAGGACTCAGCCCGCAATTATGTATGCGACTAATGTTGAATCCCATTGTCAACACGCTGATCACAATTGCCAACCGATGTGGACAATGGTGATCAAACCTGTTTTTTTTTGAATGTCTATAGTTCCTAAAGTATTAAGCCAAAGTGATTAAAGCCCTAAGGCCACGGTTAAAACATCCTTTTCAAAAAAGACAGTACATATCTCAATCATCTCAAATTTATAATATTATAGATAATAATTTAGACCTTTATGCACAAACAATTTATAACTGCAAAAAGACCCTTACCAACTGGCTGAAGATCAAAAGCTATCGAAATAGAGGACATCGTACACACAATAACATTGTAATAAACTAACACTCTCAACCAACATTGGAATGATCCCCTTCATCACCCACACTCTTAAGAGACTGGAGATTTATTTTCGAGCAAGCCGATCACACAAAGACACTTCTCACACACACACACACACACACGCACACACACACACGCACACACATACATACACACACACACTGCGCATTTAAGTTTTAGTTTAATTAATTAGTTTGTTAGGTACAACTTATAATATGATTTATAAAATGTTAAAGAAGAGCGGGTTTTCCTAATACAAGCATATAATTGCTTAAAAGGAGACTCCACACCCTGTAATCACTAACCTATAAGTAACAGAAATAAATATTTGTATTATTTGTATTTTGTATTTGATTAAAAGTGATCTCAATTGATAGTCAATGAGCTAAAATTTGTAATAAGGCTAAAGTAATAAATAGTTGATCTATAGTTTTGGTTTTATTTCAATTCCCGCGTAAGTGATCCCCATTACCTACATCTCCCCTACTTCAGGGATGATTAATTGGCTAGTTTTTACTGTAGATATTATGCTTTTCTAAATTAATTAAAGTTTCGTTACCTACTTTTGTAATACGAGTGAGTTACCTTCATTTTTATTTGTCAAAGTACCTAGTATCTAAATAACATTTATTTAGTACCTACTTTCTAGTTTAAAAGATTGCACAATTAATATACTGAAAATATCGTGGAAATTAGAGGAAACATAAATGAAATAAATAAATAAATAATTTTGGTCATTTTTCACACAGCATCATCTAGCCCAAAGTAAGCAGAGCTTGTGTTATGGGAACTAAATGATTAATATACTACTTGCATAATTTTTTTTGTAAATATGTACATATTATACATAGAAAACACCCAGACAAATATTTGCAAATCATACAAACATTTGTCCTGGGGCGGGAATCGAACCCGCAATCTTCTGCATCTCAGGTGGGCCTTTGCCCACTGCGCTACAGAGGTTGTACGGCAATTGCACGATCCAAAACTTTGAGGATGGAAAGAGGAGATAAAATAACCTACATATCTTGAAACTTACTGTCAATTTTATTGATGAATCCGTACATAGCGAAAGCGATAATCGAGACGAAAATGGGCCGATCTAAGGCAGCGTACAGCGCAATGCCGACCGGATGGGTGACCCCTTTCATGAAGTATCCACCGAGGACCCAGATGAACATTGCCGGAACCGACATACGGTACAGGATACGGATTATCTGGAAGAGAGAGCGTATTGCATTAAGTTTTTCGTTTCATCAATTACCCTTTACTCAACTCCTTCCACTTTTAAACAACAGAGGGCTTCAGAGGAGAGGAGTAGTGCACGGCGCGACGCGGAAGGAGAAAGTCGCAACCACTCACCCTCATGAAGACTCTCGGAATGAGTCGAAACTTAGTCGGTGCCTTCACCGATAGTGCAGTCCCCGTTTTTTCAATATGAACCTCTGGCTTAGTTAGCCTAATAATGAGTAATAAGTTAACTTTAGAAAAGTTTTAGAACTCGCGATTTGTTTTCCATCGTCTATTCAAAGTCAAAGTCAAAGTCAAAATTCATTTATTCATTAAAATCACAAGGACCACTTTGAAACGTCGGTTTTTATCTAGGTGCCTGTTCCTCCGCGACCAAGCCAGGAAAGAAAGGCAAGAAAACAAGGCTGGTTATTCTTTTTAATGATCCTTTTACAAAACAATAGGTTCGAGTTGGACCATTTTCAATCCCAAGAGTTTTTGTCATCTAAATAATCAGATATTTTATAGTATGCCTTTTTATAAAGCTTTTGTTTAATTACGTTTTTAAATTTGTTAATTGATAATTTTTGTATATGTCTTGGGAGTTTGTTATAAAAGCGTACACCATGCTCTTTAAACGATTTACTAACTTAATGGAGCCTACAAGTGGCAACAGCGAGTTTATCTTTATTTCTAGTATTAATTATTATTCTATTTTTTTCTTAAACAAATTAATATTTTTGTGAACATACATCAGATTTTCATAGATGTATTGACAAGGGAATGTCATTATATTTATTTCTTTAAACTTTTCGCGAAGTGATTCTCTGGGGCCCATATTATAAATTGCTCGAACAGCCCTCTTCTGCAGCACAAAAGCGGTATTGATATCAGCAGCACTCCCCCACAGCAGTATACCGTACGACATAATGCTGTGGAAGTAGCTGAAGTACACTAGTCTAGCTGTGTCAACGTCTGTATAAAGACGGATCTTTTTGACTGCATATGCCGCAGAACTAAGTCTCTTCGATAACCCATCAATATGAGGACCCCATTGAAGCTTATTATCTAGGGTGATACCTAAGAATACTAATAATAATAATATAATTTGAGACGATAATGGGCCGATCCAGGGCAGCGTACTTATGAGGCCTGTTTAGTGGACGGCAAGTCATCACCTGCCTATCATTTAATCTGAATTTCAGTAAGAATTGACAGGTGCTGTTTCGTCCTACATAGCCCAGCAACCATTCCATAAGCATATAATACTGCAATATTCTATTTTATCACTCATATTTCCAATAGTTTAAATCAGTTGCCATCCGCAAGATTACGTTTTTTATATGATAATGTACAAAGGGCCTCTTAGTGTTAGCTTTGGCTCCACTTATGCCCCAGGCATAAGGCTGAGATTTGAATTAAATAAAGAGTAATCATTTATTTATTTCAGGCAACACAGTAAAGTAGGTACACGTATGAATACAGAGTACATACATATCTCAAAACTAAAATACATCCTATCCTACTTTCCTACTAATATTATAAACGCGAAAGTTTGTGACGATAGATGTTTGTTACTCATTCACGCAAAAACGATTGAACGGATTTTGATGAAACTTTACAGTTATATAGCTTATACATCAGAATAACACATAGGCTACTTTTTATCCGGGTACCACGCGAGTAAAGCCGTGGGTAGAAGCTAGTACTGTATAAAACAAACTAAAACTTATTTATCTTTTAGTGATTACGATATGGCACAATCACACAAATTTCTGACAAGTCTGTTCTGGCTCTAACCGCCGCCAAACTCTTTACTTCAGTGCTAAGCCATAGCTTAGACAAAAAAAAAAGTTTTGCTTGAAAAAGATTACCTTTTCTGTTGGATAAAAAAAGACTATAATATAAGAAGAGTGCGGGCGGCTGGGTTCGGTAGTTGACCGTGGAAACGTCTATAACCAGCTAACTTAGGCCACAGATCTTCCTTCATGAAGGTCGGCAGGTTGCCGACCTATTGCCTTAATATCTATTGCTTTTAGTGCCTTGTCGTGAATAAATTTTAATTATAATTTACTACATTCAAGCCTGGCAAAATGACCAAGGCCTCGTGTTCGATCCGTTTGGCAAGTGTATTTGGGGTCGGTCAAGTAACCGCAAAGTGATTATATAGAATCGGTGCCTGCCACGGCGAACGAACGTAGATAGATGGTTTATTCGTATATATTGTACTGAGGAAATGTCTTGATAAATCGGAAGTTCTCATACTTAACGTGTGAGGTCAAAGTGCGGAACACAATCGAGTAGGTATTTATTATGAATGCGATCACAATAGGTGATTGCCACGCGTTATAAAGTCGTTATCATATCAATTATACTTTTGATGCATTTGTTTTGTCAACTTATTGCTCAAATAAGATGACTCATGAAAAGTCTTGGTCGACGGTTTTTAAGACTTGAAGTAAATTGCACAAAACGTGTCGAGGCAGTCTGCTAGGGTCCCGAGGTTGCTTCGTATCATCTAAAGTTATTAATAATCTTGTAAAGTTTGTAATTTAATTGTTTAACCCTAAATACCTTTTACCTGGTTTGTTAGGCAATACTTTATCTAATCCGAAGCCGTATAATGTCCTGGGTGGGAGATTCCAAAAGGGAGATTGAGGATATATAAAAAATATATTCTTAAAGATCTGATCAATGATGCAAGGAGGTGCGATGCTCACTTTATTATGTTCCAAGAAGCCTGGACACAACTTTGTTTTCGATTCTGTTAAAATAAGTAAAAATCTGATTGTGATACATTACACAGACAGACAGACAGACAGTTGGGCATGGCTAAACTATAATAACCGTTCCGCTATAGCCATTTGACTTTGGAACCCTGAAAAAGGAAAGGGTTATGTCGTCTATGTTTTTTTTACTGTGTACCTCGATTTTATTCCGTGATTGATCCAATTTGAATATACTTACCTAAGCGTGCCTAAGCACATCTGGGTTGTTTTTATTCGTTACTAGTTCCATCATGGTCATTCGATAGTGAATGTATTTCGTGACATTAACCTCGTAACTTTTAGATTTTAATGTTACTCGGAAGCATACTGGCATACACACCTACGTAGTTTCTGATACCCACGACACAGGGAATCCTGGCATTTATTCTTTACTAGCTTCTGCCCACGGCTTCGCCCGCGTGGTACCCGGATAAAAAGTAGCTTATGTGTTATTCTGATGTATTAGCTATATTGCTGTAAAGTTTCATCAGAATCCGTTCAGTAGTTTTTGTGTGAAAGAGTAACAAACATCCATCCTCACAAACTTTCGCATTTATAATCGTAGGCCCTGAAGCCTTCGCCGGGTATCATCCTCGTTCAGACTAGCAATTAGACTGCATTTTTTTATTATTATAAATAACTACATAGCTTCTGCCCACGGCTTCGCCCGCGTGGTACTCAGATAAAAAGTAGCTAATGTGTTATTCTGATGTATTAGCTATATTGCTGTAAAGTTTCATCAAAATCCGTTCAGTAGTTTTTGCATGAATGAGTAACAAACATCCATCCTCACAAACTTTCGCGTTTATAATAGTAGTAGGATAATAGACTTTCATTTGGCCATAATCACATCTGATGATAATTAATAATATGGCCGACGATGGAGAATGAAGGTATAGAAGATGCTTCACTCATTCTTCATTCACTTTTGAAGAGACCCAGATTGTATTTTTCAGGACAGACATATTATGATGGTAGTGTGTTCTATTTTTGACTTTATTCAATTCTTTGAGTAGCACTCTTTTTCTATAAATTAATTCACCTCGTTCGATTGGCACCACACTAAAGCTGAATGAAGGATCATTAAAAAAATAACCAAGCAGAGTTTGTTGCCTGATTCTTCTGATTCTAGGTTTGGTCGCACGCGAGGAACCGGCGTAAATTCACTTTCGAATTTTAAATTCACGTAGTATTTAAGTTGACGTTTCTATATGATCCTTGTGATTTCAATGAATAAAAACCTATTGACTTTGACTTTGACTTTGATTCCTTTGCCGTTTGCATTATAAAGTATGCGATTGTGTGGTATAAGTACTGATTAAGATACGGATTGTACGGGCAAGTACATTGACCCACTTAATTTGTACCATCCAAGCACATCGGTGTCTAAAAGCAGCGAACCAGTTCGCGTTCGGTAATCTATCAAAACGCGTCTCATTATCATTTCATCAGTATCATAAGTTTATATCAATCAGTTAAAATTTATATATTAGTTTTACTGATATAAAACTATCTCCAACCCAGGATATGCGGACCGTACACGGATGGTACTGAGCCGTGCGTCTGCTTGTCCTTTGATCGTTAGGATCGTTAAGATAACTTAGGTGTCTCTGTCGTTTTTTTATAGAAGTTTTCAGCTTTATAACTAGCTGAGTCATATCGAAGGACTTCATATGGTTTTATAATAAACTCCGACAGCCATCCAAGTTGGTCACTGGCTCATATAAACTTGCTTGTTTTTACAGTTAAGGAAGTAATCTCGACAAAACAAGTGTGCCCTTTGAAATAGGGCATTATTACCAGTTTATTTACTATTACTTTTCTGTTTATTCTATAAACAAAATACATTACTAGCCTCTGCCCACAGCTTTGCCTGTGTGGTGCCCGGATATAAAGTAGCCTATGTGTTATTCTGATGTATAAGCTATGTTACTGTAATGTTTCATCAAAATGCGTTCAGTAGTTTTTGCGTGAAAGAGTAACAAACATCCATCCTCACAGACTTTCGCGGTTATAATATTAGTAGGATTTTGTTATAATATTACTAACCTACCCATAATTTTTATTTTATCAGCCCTCCTCTAAATTTCAATAACAAAATGACGTAGAAGAACGAACATATGGCACTTATTTTGAATTACGAGTGTAACCTATTGTTTTGTAAAAGGATCATTAAAAAGAATAACCAGCCTTGTTTTCTTGCCTTTCTTTCCTGGCTTGATCGCGGAAGAACAGGCAGTAGATAAAAACAGACGTTATTAGCACTTTCCTTTTTGTCTGTGTGTTTTTGTAAAAATCTTACTGTAGGTACTTACCTACCTATAAAGTGTTTATTTTATTTATTTCGTACCTGTTCTTTCTGTGCTTAATTATTATATCAAATAAACCACTATCTATTCTATTTTATTCGTTGTTGTTCTGTCTATAATTTGTCGGTGTCTTACCAAGCTGTCTCCAGGCTTGTAACCATCTGCTTGGAGCTGATAGTGTAAAAAGGCCACAAACAGTCCCACCAGGGCGGCAGGCAGACTGTCCCAGGGCGCTTGGTACAGCCACGTGAATGACGCTTCTCCTGCAAACTGTATTCTCATGTATCTGGAAAAAACAAATTATATGAAACAGCGGAAGTGAACGGTTAACGTATTTGATCTTGTTGGAGATGTTCTGGAGAAAGGTCAGATATGAGGAATTCTAATGGCCATGGGTAACTATGCAGTTAATATTGAATGTCTTCATCGATGTTCGAAACTTCTTTAGAGCTTAATAACTTATCATCAAAAATTTACTCATTTTCAAACTTTGGTCCCATAGTATAATCTTTGAATGATGTACATGGGTGAAGAGAGTGGGTAAATTTTGTACAAACAAACAAAAGTACATTGCTCGGTTGAATAATAGTGCAGGTCTTCAGAAAAGAGATCCCATCACTTCTTCATCAGCTGGAGAAGTTTTCTGCCGAAAAGTTTGTCTAGACCTCACGCTTAGTTTTCCAGCCAGGTAACATCTCAAAAGCTAATTGGTCATTTCCATACGATTCAATGTTTCCGCAGGCGTAACCGCCAACAAAAGTGATTCTTGTTTAAAGAGGCAGGTCTCCATCATTACCGTCTCCTATCTATAACACCAGGGACATTCCTGATGTGTTGTCCTCCCAGAACACAAAGATGAAAAAGCAAAATGTAGCTCTACACCCTTCCCTTCGATCAGGAAGCTTAACAGTAGAAAAGTAAATTGATTTTACGTCCAAGGAAAAGTCAAAAGCCTCCAGGGAAAGTATACGTACAAGATTAGGTATTACGTCTTCTAGTTTTGACAAAGCAGTCACCCTTTGAAAATGATGAGTAGAAGATCTTTTGAGACACATCGTTTTTCGGTGCGTGGACGGAAATTTAAAGTGCTGGAGTGACGATAACGATCTTCGGTTACTGGAGTTTCGGTGACTAAGGCATGAGTTCACCAACTAAATGGACGATCAAGTAAACCATTGATTATGATGACAGATTCCTATGAAAACATGCGTCAAAAAGCTTTGATTAAGACCTAGCCACCCGTAACTGTGTTGGTGAAATCGGGCTATAAATATACACTGGCCAGCGTCGATTTGGGTTGAATGAATCAGGTCTACTTACTCCGGAAACATAAGCATAACCATTGGCTTCAGCTGGAAATAGTAAGCTGCCGCAAGATTGCAGACCACTGTTATACCGAAGAGGCCAGCCAAAACTTTGATGGCGAGCCACGGGTTGCGGCCCAGCACCAGGGTCAGCATTAAGGATACTATGTAGAGCTGCATATCCACTGCTAGGAACCTGGGACATGGGGATGTTATTGGGTTACAAACACACGGTCTGAAGTCAGTTTATGGACCACGACAATGTTTATGGACTTAAAACAATGAAAGGAACATTTAAATCTCGCGATTTGTGAGCGATGTTTCTCGATATTTCGGCCTGTGCCGAAAACTGTGCAACTGTTTGCATGTACCATGATCACGGGAGGAACTAAAGCCTTTGCGAGTTTTGATTGTTAGTGCAGACAAATCGAAAATTACCACTACTATTTTTTTTTTAATTAAGAAAAAAACCATGGTAGTTTCAAAAGTTATAATTAAATCTCGTCACGGAACGAGCGTTTCTTGAATACAACTAAAGTAAATAAATAAATAATGCTGGACATTTTCACACAGCATCATCTAGCCCCAAAGTAAGCAGAGCTTGTGTTATGGGAACTACATGATTGGTATACTACTTATATATATTTTTTTGTAAATACATGCATATTATACATAGAAAATATCTAGACCCGAGAAAAATGAAAGCAGATCATACAAACATTTGTCCCGCAGCGGGAATCGAACCCGAAACCTTCTGCGTCTCAGGCGGACCTTCGCCCACTGCGCCGTAGAGGTTGTAAAGTTGCAAAAAAGCATATGGTCCACGTATTGGTAAGCGGTTACCGTAACCTATGGAAGTTTGCAAAACTAGAACTCACACGTTGCCAACCCTGAGACATAACTGGTGAAAATAATAATGTGTCTGTAATTTCACTGGCCTTCAATCCAGAACAGAAATGCGAGCATCACTGCTTGCCCATAGATAGACCACGCGGTTAACAAAAATATATATTAGCCTTGAGTTTACCAACGAAATAATGGAAATAATCAATCCATTGATCATGATGACAAATTCTATGAAAACACGATGTTGGTGCTCTGGTACAGAACATGCAAACATTTGTCCCGCAGTGGGAATCGAGCCCACAAAACTATTGTATCGCAGTTAGCTATTCGACCGCCTTGTCACCGAGGTCCATCTTCACACTATGCAATCCTACTAATATTATAAATGTGAAAGTTTGTGAGGATGTTTGTTAATCTTTCACGCAAAAACTACTGAACGGATTTTAATGAAACTTTACAGTATTATAGCTGATACATCAGAATAACACATAGGCTACTTTTTATACGGGTACCACGCGGGCGAAGCCGTGGGCAGAAGCTAGTTAATCATATACATTTAAAATTGCATGCGGTAGATTGAATATTATAATAAAACTAGAGGTCGCTCGGTGCGCGAGCTGCGCGCAGCTCGCGGTTTATGTTTGGTCCTGGGGGGTGTTTTTGAAAAGGTTTGCAAGTTTTAAAACGTCATGTATCACCCTTAATACGATGCTACTATGCAATCGCTACCCCTTTTGCAAGTTTTTAACATACGATGGGAAGGGGGGTGCAAGGGGGGCTAATTAAAAGAGGAGGTGCAGGTTTAATAATGTCGTGGAACACCCCTATACGATTTCACCACGCAATCACCGCCCATTTTGCAGGTTTCGAAGATACAATGGGAAGGGGGGTGCAGGGGGGGCTAATTTCAGGAGGGGGGTGCAGGTTTAATAATGTCTTGGAACACCTCTATATAATCCCACCATGCAATCAACGCCCCTTATGCAAGTTTCGAAGATACAATGGGAATGGGGGTGCAGGGGGGGCTGATTTCAAGAGGGGGTGTAGGTTTAATAATGTCTTGGAACACATCTATACGATCCCACTATGCAATCAACACCTTTTATACATGTTTCGAAGATACTATGGGAAGGGGGGTGCAGGGGGGGCTGATTTCAAGAGGGGGTTGTAGGTTTCATAATATCGTGGAATACCCCTATACAATTTTACCATGCAATCACCGCCCCTTGTGCAAGTTTCGAAGATACAATGGGAAGGGGGTGCAGGGGGGGCTGATTTTAAGAGGGGGGTGCAGGTTTATTAATGTCTTGGAACACCTCTATACGATCCCACCATGCAATCAACGCCCTTTATACATGTTTCGAAGATACAATGGGAAGGCGGTGCAGGAGGGGCTGATTTTATGAGGGGGGGTGCAGGTTTAATGATGTCTTGGAATACCTCTATACGATCCCACCATGCAATCAACGCCCCTTATGCAACTTTCGAAGATACAATGGGAAGGGGGGTGCAGGAGGGGCTGATTTTAAGAGGGGGTATGCAGGTTACATAATGTCATGGAACTTCCTCTATAACCATCTATATTGTTCGGTGCGCGAGCTGCACGCAGCTCGCGAGTAAATCATTGTCCTGGGGGGTAGGGTGGAGAGGGGGTGCAGGGGGTGCTGCTTTCCAGAGGGGGTGCAGGTTTAATAACAAAGTGGAAAGCCTCTATACAATCCCACGATGCAATCAACGCCCCTTCTTCAGGTTTCGATGATGCAATAGGAAGGGGGGTGCAGGGGGGGCTGATTTTAAGAGGGGGGGTGCAGGTTTATTTGTCGTAGAATACCTCTACACGATCCCACAATGCAATCAACGCCCCTAATGCAAACTTCGAAGATACAATGGGAAGGGGGGTGAAGGGGGGGCTTATTAAAAGAGGGAGTGCAGGTTAAATGGCACCGTGGAAAACCTCTATATGATCCCACCATGCAAACACCGCTCCTTGTACAAATTACGAAGACAATAGGAAGGGGGGTGCAGGGGGGGCTGATTTCAAGAGGGGGGTGCAGTTTTAATAATGTCGTGGAACACCTCTATACGTTCCCACTATGCAATCAACGCCCCCTTATGCAAGTTTCGAAGATACAATGGGAAAGGGGGTGCAGGGGGGGCTGATTTCAAGAGGGGGTTGCTGGTTTAATAATGTCTTGGAATACCCCTATACAATTTTACCATGCAATCACCGCTCCTTGTGCAAGTTTCGAAGATACAATGGGAAGGGGGTGCAGGGGGGGCTGATTTTAAGAGGGGGGTGCAGGTTTATTAATGTCTTGGAACACCTATACGATCCCACCATGCAATCAACGCCCTTTATACATGTTTCGAAGATACAATGGGAAGGCGGTGCAGGAGGGGCTGATTTTATGAGGGGGGGTGCAGGTTTAATGATGTCTTGGAATACCTCTATACGATCCCACCATGCAATCAACGCCCCTTATGCAACTTTCGAAGATACAATGGGAAGGGGGGTGCAGGGGGGGCTGATTTTAAGAGGGGGTATGCAGGTTACATAATGTCATGGAACATCCTCTATACGATCCCACCATGCAATCAACGCCCCTTATGGAAGTTTCGAAGATACAATGGAAAGGGGGGTGCAGGGGGGGCTGATTTCAAGAGGGGGGTGCAGGTTTAATAATGTCTTGGAACACCTCTATACCATCCCACCATGCATTCAGCGCCCCTTATGCAAGTTTCGAAGGTACAATGGGAAGGGGGGTGCAGGGGGGGCTGTTTTTAATAGGGGGTGCAGGTTTAATAATGTCTTGGAACACTTCCATATGATCCCACTATGCAATCAACGCCCCTTATGCAAGTTTCGAAGATACAATGGGAAGGGGCGTGCAGGGGGGGCTGATTTCAAGAGGGGGTTGCTGGTTTAATAATGTCTTGGAACACCTCTATACGATCCCACCATGCAATCAACGCCCCTTATGCAAGTTTCAACGATACAATGGGAAGGGCGGTGCAGGGGGGGCTGATTTCAAGAGGAGGGTGCAGGTTTCATAATGTTATGGAACAGCCTCTATAACCATCTTTATTGCTCGGTGCGCGAGCTTCACGCAGCGCGCGAGTAATACATTGTCCTGGGGGGGTGGGGTGGAGAGGGGTGCAGGGTGTGCTGCTTTCCTGAGGGGGTGCAGGTTCAATAACAAAGTGGAACGCTTCTATACAATCCCACGATGCAATCACCGCTCCTTCTTCAGGTTTCGATGATGCAATGGGAAGGGGGGTGCTGGGGGGGCTGATTTCAATAGGAGGTGCAGGATTAATTATGTCTTGGAACACCTCTATACGATCCCACCATGCAATCACCGCCACTTATGCAAGTTTCGAAGATACAATGGGAAGGGGGATGCAGGGGGATGAAAAATGGGGGAAGGGGGGATAACTTATATAACAGTCAATAATTCACTATACGATCCCATAAAGCAATCACAAATTTTTTTACGCATTTTGGAGATCTCGAAAGAGGGGGGATGAAAGAGGGGGGAAGATGGAAAGGGGTGAACAATTTTTATACTGTTTATCATCCTTTATACGATCCCGTAGAGCAATCACCACAATTTTGTCGCATTTGAGAGATCGGGGTAGAGGGGGTTTAAAAGTGGGTGAAAAGGGGGGTAGGAGGGGAAAAATTTTCCAACTGTTAATCATTCACTATACGATCCCATAAAGCAATCACCACAATTTTGTCGCATTTGAGAGATCGGGGTAGAGGGGGGTTGAAAGTGGGTGAAAAGGGGGAAGGAGGGGGAAAATTTTCCAACTGTTAATCATTCACTATACGATCCCATAAAGCAATCACCACAATTTTTACGCATTTCGGAGATATCGAAAGAGGGGGGGTGAAAGTAGATGAAAAGGTGGGAGGGGGGATGAATTTTTTATCTGTCAATTATTCTCAATACGATCCCATAAAGCAATAGCCACAAATCTGTCGCGTTTGCGAGATCGGGTCAGAGGGGGGGTGAAAGTGGGTGAAAAAGGGGGGAGGAGGGGGTTAATTTTTTAACTGTTTATCATTCACTATACGATCTTATCGAGCAATTACCAAAATTTTCACGAATTTTGGAGATTCCGAAAGAGGGGGGATGAAAAAGGGGGGGAAGGTGGGGAGGGGGGGTTATTTTGTATCAACTTGAGCACCCTCTATACGAATCCGGTATAAAAACATACCCTCGTCGGGAAGATTTCAATGTTCATTCCTGGGGGGGGATGAAGGGGATGAAAAAGTGGGGTTTTCGGATTTTTCCTCTACTCACTGGAACACCTCCTATACGATCCCACCAAAAGTTCACCCCTCCCACTACTGCATCTGGGAGAACAACTATGTCAATGAGTGAGTCAGTGAGTCAGTCAGTGGTAATCGAGCTTTATATAATATAACTAGAGGTCGCTCGGTGCGCGAGCTGCGCGCAGCTCGCGGTTTATGTTTGGTCCTGGGGGGTGTTTTTGAAAAGGTTTGCAAGTTTTAAAACGTCATGTATCACCCTTAATACGATGCTACTATGCAATCGCTACCCCTTTTGCAAGTTTTTAACATACGATGGGAAGGGGGGTGCAAGGGGGGCTAATTAAAAGAGGAGGTGCAGGTTTAATAATGTCGTGGAACACCCCTATACGATTTCACCACGCAATCACCGCCCATTTTGCAGGTTTCGAAGATACAATGGGAAGGGGGGTGCAGGGGGGGCTAATTTCAGGAGGGGGGTGCAGGTTTAATAATGTCTTGGAACACCTCTATATAATCCCACCATGCAATCAACGCCCCTTATGCAAGTTTCGAAGATACAATGGGAATGGGGGTGCAGGGGGGGCTGATTTCAAGAGGGGGTGTAGGTTTAATAATGTCTTGGAACACATCTATACGATCCCACTATGCAATCAACACCTTTTATACATGTTTCGAAGATACTATGGGAAGGGGGGTGCAGGGGGGGCTGATTTCAAGAGGGGGTTGTAGGTTTCATAATATCGTGGAATACCCCTATACAATTTTACCATGCAATCACCGCCCCTTGTGCAAGTTTCGAAGATACAATGGGAAGGGGGTGCAGGGGGGGCTGATTTTAAGAGGGGGGTGCAGGTTTATTAATGTCTTGGAATACCTCTATACGATCCCACCATGTAATCAACGCCCCTTATGCAACTTTCGAAGATACAATGGGAAGGGGGGTGCAGGAGGGGCTGATTTTAAGAGGGGGTATGCAGGTTACATAATGTCATGGAACTTCCTTTATAACCATCTATATTGTTCGGTGCGCGAGCTGCACGCAGCTCGCGAGTAAATCATTGTCCTGGGGGGTAGGGTGGAGAGGGGGTGCAGGGTGTGCTGCTTTCCAGAGGGGGTGCAGGTTTAATAACAAAGTGGAAAGCCTCTATACAATCCCACGATGCAATCAACGCCCCTTCTTCAGGTTTCGATGATGCAATAGGAAGGGGGGTGCAGGGGGGGCTGATTTTAAGAGGGGGGGTGCAGGTTTATTTGTCTTAGAATACCTCTACACGATCCCACAATGCAATCAACGCCCCTAATGCAAATTTCGAAGATACAATGGGAAGGGGGGTGAAGGGGGGGCTTATTAAAAGAGGGAGTGCAGGTTAAATGGCACCGTGGAAAACCTCTATATGATCCCACCATGCAAACACCGCTCCTTGTACAAATTACGAAGACAATAGGAAGGGGGGTGCAGGGGGGGCTGATTTCAAGAGGGGGGTGCAGTTTTAATAATGTCGTGGAACACCTCTATACGTTCCCACTATGCAATCAACGCCCCCTTAAGCAAGTTTCGAAGATACAATGGGACAGGGGGTGCAGGGGGGGCTGATTTCAAGAGGGGGTTGCTGGTTTAATAATGTCTTGGAATACCCCTATACAATTTTACCATGCAATCACCGCTCCTTGTGCAAGTTTCGAAGATACAATGGGAAGGGGGTGCAGGGGGGGCTGATTTTAAGAGGGGGGTGCAGGTTTATTAATGTCTTGGAACACCTCTATACGATCCCACCATGCAATCAACGCCCTTTATACATGTTTCGAAGATACAATGGGAAGGCGGTGCAGGAGGGGCTGATTTTATGAGGGGGGGTGCAGGTTTAATGATGTCTTGGAATACCTCTATACGATCCCAAAATGCAATCAACGCCCCTTATGCAACTTTCGAAGATACAATGGGAAGGGGGGTGCTGGGGGGGCTGATTTCAATAGGAGGTGCAGGATTAATAATGTCTTCGAACACATCTGTACGATCCCACCTTGCAATCAACGCCCTTTATACATGTTTCGAAGATACAATGGGAAGGGGGGTGCAGGGGGGGCTGATTTTAAGAGGGGGTGTAGGTGTAATAATGTCTTGGAACACCTCTATACGATCCCACCACGCAATCAACGCCCCTTATGCAAGTTTCAACGATACAATGGGAAGGGCGGTGCAGGGGGGGCTGATTTCAAGAGGGGGGTGCAGGTTTCATAATGTTATGGAACAGCCTCTATAACCATCTTTATTGCTCGGTGCGCGAGCTTCACGCAGCGCGCGAGTAATACATTGTCCTGGGGGGGTGGGGTGGAGAGGGGTGCAGGGTGTGCTGCTTTCCTGAGGGGGTGCAGGTTCAATAACAAAGTGGAACGCTTCTATACAATCCCACGATGCAATCACCGCTCCTTCTTCAGGTTTCGATGATGCAATGGGAAGGGGGGTGCTGGGGGGGCTGATTTCAATAGGAGGTGCAGGATTAATTATGTCTTGGAAGACCTCTATACGATCCCACCATGCAATCACCGCCACTTATGCAAGTTTCGAAGATACAATGGGAAGGGGGATGCAGGGGGGCTTATATAAAGAGGGGTTGCAGGTTTAATAACGCCGTGGAACACCTCTATAGGATCCCACCATGCAATCATCTCCCCTTCTTCAGGTTTCGATGATGCAATGGGAAGGGGGTGCAGGGGGGGCTGATTTTAAGAGGGGGGTGCAGGTTTATTTATGTCTTGTAATACCTCTATACGATCTCACCATGCAATCACCGCCACTTATGCAAGTTTCGAAGATACAATGGGAAGAGGGGGTGCAGGGGGATGAAAAATGGGGGAAGGGGGGATAACTTATATAACAGTCAATAATTCACTATACGATCCCATAAAGCAATCACAAATTTTTTTACGCATTTCGGAGATCTCGAAAGAGGGGGGATGAAAGAGGGGGGAAGATGGAAAGGGGTGAACAATTTTTATACTGTTTATCATCCTTTATACGATCCCGTAGAGCAATCACCACAATTTTGTCGCATTTGAGAGATCGGGGTAGAGGGGGTTTAAAAGTGGGTGAAAAGGGGGGTAGGAGGGGAAAAATTTTTCAACTGTTAATCATTCACTATACGATCCCATAAAGCAATCACCACAATTTTGTCGCATTTGAGAGATCGGGGTAGAGGGGGGTTGAAAGTGGGTGAAAAGGGGGAAGGAGGGGGAAAATATTCCAACTGTTAATCATTCACTATACGATCCCATAAAGCAATCACCACAATTTTTACGCATTTCGGAGATATCGAAAGAGGGGGGGTGAAAGTAGATGAAAAGGTGGGAGGGGGGATGAATTTTTTATCTGTCTATTATTCTCAATACGATCCCATAAAGCAATAGCCACAAATCTGTCGCGTTTGCGAGATCGGGTCAGAGGGGGGGTGAAAGTGGGTGAAAAAGGGGGGAGGAGGGGGTTAATTTTTTAACTGTTTATCATTCACTATACGATCTTATCGAGCAATTACCAAAATTTTCACGAATTTTGGAGATTCCGAAAGAGGGGGGATAAAAAAGGGGGGAAGGTGGGGAGGGGGGGTTATTTTGTATCAACTTGAGCACCCTCTATACGAATCCGGTATAATAACATACCCTCGTCGGGAAGATTTCAATGTTCATTCCTGGGGGGGGATGAAGGAGATGAAAAAGTGGGGTTTTCGGATTTTTCCTCTACTCACTGGAACACCTCCTATACGATCCCACCAAAAGTTCACCCCTCCCACTACTGCATCTGGGAGAACAACTATGTCAATGAGTCAGTGAGTCAGTCAGTGGTAGTCGAGCTTTATATAATATAATAACTAGAGGATGCTCGGTGCGCGAGCTGCGCGCAGCTCGCGGTTTATGTTTGGTCCTGGGGGGTGTTTTTGAAAAGATTTGCAAGTTTTAAAACGCCATGGATCACCCTTAATACGATGCCACTATGCAATCGCTGCCCCTTTTGCAAGTTTTTGACATAAGATGGGAAGGGGGGTGCTGGGGGTACATATTTATAGAAGGGGTGCAGGTTAAATAACGCCGTGGAACACCTCAATAGGATCCCACCATGCAATCAACGCCCCTTATGCAAGTTTCAAAGATAGAATGGGAAGGGGGGCGCAGGGGGGGCTGATTTCATGAGGAGAGTGCAGGTTTAATAATGTCGTGAAACACCTCTATATGATCCTACCATGCAATCAACGCCCCTTTTGCATGTTTCGAATATACAATGGAAAGGAGAGTGCAGGGGGGGCTGATTTCAAGAGGGGGGTGCAGGTTAAATAATGTCGTGGAATACCCCTATACGATCCCACCATGCAATCACCGTCCCTTGTGCAAGTTACGAAAACACAATGGGAAGGGGGGTGCAGAGGGGCTATTTCAAGAGAGGGAGTGCAGGTTTAATAATGTCTTGGAACACCTCTATACGATCCCACCATGCAATCAACGCCCCTTATGCAAGTTTCGAAGATACAATGGGAAGGGGGGTGTAGGGGGGGCTGATTTCAAGAGGGGGTGTAGGTTAAATAATGTCTTGGAACACCTCTATACGATTCCACTATGCAATCACCGCCAATTATGCAAGTTTCGAAGATACAATTGGAAGGGGGATGCAGGGGGGCCTTATATAAAGAGGGGTTGTAGGTTTAATAACGCCGTGGAACACCTCTATAGGATCCCACCATCCAATCATCGCCCTTTCTCCAGGTTTCGATGATGCAATGGGAAGGGGCGTGCAGGGGGGGCTGATTTCATGAAGGGGATGCAGGTTTAATTATGTCTTGGAACACCCTCTATAACCATCTATATTGCTCGGTGCGCGAGCTGCACGCAGCTCGCGAATAAAACATTGTCCTGTTGGGGTGGGGTGGAGAGGGGATCCAGGGGGTGCTGCTTTCCAGAGGGATTGCAGGTTTAATAACAAAGTGGAACGGCTCTATACAATCCCACGATGCAATCACTGCCCCTTCTTCAGGTTTCGATGATGCAATGGGAAGGGGGGTGCAGGGGGGGCTGATTTTCAGAGGGGGTGCAGGTTTAATAACAAAGTGGAACGCCTCTATACAATCCCACGATGCAATCAACGCCCCTTCTTCAGGTTTCGATAATGCAATGGGAAGGGGGGTGCAGGGGGGGCTGATTTTCAGAGGGGGTGCAGGTTTAATAACAAAGTGGAACGCCTCTATACAATCCCACGATGCAATCAACGCCCCTTCTTCAGGTTTCGATAATACAATGGGAAGGGGGGTGCAGGGGGGGCTGATTTTCAGAGGGGGTGCAGGTTTAATAACAAAGTGGAACGCCTCTATACAATCCCACGATGCAATCAACGCCCCTTCTTCAGGTTTCGATAATGCAATGGGAAGGGGGGTGCAGGGGGGGCTGATTTTAGAGGGGGTGCAGGTTTATTTATGTCTTGGAACACCTCTATACGATCCCAGCATGCAATCAACGCCCTTTATACATGTTTCGAAGATACAATGGGAAGGGGGTGCATGGGGAGCTGATTTTAAGAGGGGGGTGCAGGTTTAATAACAAAGTGGAACGCCTCTATACAATCCCACGATGCAATCAACGCCCCTTCTTCAGGTTTCGATAATGCAATGGGAAGGATGGTGCAGGGGGGGCTGATTTTAGAGGGGGTGCAGGTTTATTTATGTCTTGGAACACCTCTATACGATCCCAGCATGCAATCAACGCCCTTTATACATGTTTCGAAGATACAATGGGAAGGGGGTGCATGGGGGGCTGATTTTAAGAGGGGGGTGCAGGTTTAATAACAAAGTGGAACGCCTCTATACAATCCCACAATGCAATCACCGCCCCTTCTTCAGGTTTTGATGATGCAATAGGAAGGGGGGTGCAGGGGGGGCTGATTTTAAGAGGGGGGGGGTTGCAGGTTTAATAACAAAGTGGAACGCCTCTATACAATCCCACGATGCAATTACCGCCCCTTCTTCAGAAATCGATGATGCAATAGGAAGGGGGGTGCAGGGGGGCTGATTTTAAGAGGGGGGTGCAGGTTTATTTGTCTTGGAACACCTCTATACGATCCCACCATGCAATCACCGCCACTTATGCAAGTTTCGAAGATACAATGGGAAGAGGTGGTGCAGGGGGATGAAAAATGGGGGAAGGGGGGATAACTTTCATAACTGTTAATAATTAACTATACGATCTCATAAAGCAATCACAAAATAATTTACGCATTTTGGAGATTCCGAAAGAGTGGGGATGAAAGAGGGGGGAAGATGGAAAGGGGTGAACAATTTTTATACTGACTATCATCCTTTATACGATCCCGTAGAGCAATCACCACAATTTTGTCGCATTTGAGAGATCGGGGTAGAGAGGGGTTGAAAGTGGGTGAAAAGGGGGGTAGGAGGGGAAAATTTTTCCAACTGTTAATCATTCACTATACGATCCCACAAAGCAATCCCCACAACTTTTACGCATTTCGGAGATATCGAAAGAGGGGGGGTGAAAGTAGGTGAAAAGGTGGAAAGGGGTGGTGAAATTTTTATCTGTCAATTATTCTCAATACGATCCCATAAAGCAATGGCCACAATTCTGTCTCGTTTGAGAGATTGGATCAGAGGGGGGGTGAAAGTGGGTGAAAAGGAGGGGAAGAGGGTGTAAATTTTGTAACTGTTAATCATTCTCTATACGATCCTATAGAGCAATCACCACAATTTTAACGCAATTCGGAGATTCCGAAAGAGGGGGGATGAAAAATGGGGGGAAGGTGGGGGAGGGGAGTCAGTTTGTATCAACTTTTACACCCTCTATACGAATCCGGTATAAAAACATACCCTCGTCGGGAAGATTTCAATGTTCATTCCTGGGGGGGATGAAAAAGTGTGGTTTTCGGATTTTTCCTCTACTCACTGGAACACCTCCTATACGATCCCACCAAAAGTTCACCCCTCCCACTACTGCATCTGGGAGAACAACTATGTCAATGAGTGAGTCAGTGGTAATCGAGCTTTATATAATATAATTTTAGTTAAAAAATACAAAAAATCACGCACTAAAATTATACAAAAGAATTCCACTATACACCTCCTAGCTCCATCATTAGACCCTCGTTGCCAAGCCCTAACTATTAGACTTCTCAAAAAAAACATATAAGCTCAAACTTGAGGGGTTTACTACCCATTGAAGAGTTCCACCATCCACCTCCTGGCTCCATCATCAGATCAGCTCCAATATACCAAATTATAGTATTGTTATCCGAACTTCATATACATACAGTTTCGATACGACAGTTAGAAGCAAGTTAAAATTGATTTCGAAGATTTGATTACATTGTTTGTTATTTAGTTGTTTCAAGTGAAGCTCATATAAATCGTGTCTTAAGTTATAATTTAACTTAATAATAAATTATGGATCAAGTTGTCGGAATAAATAAATAAATAATAATTAATCTATAGATCGTTTGCAACGGTCTTAAGATAGCTGTTTGCCCGTTTCGTCTGTATTTTATGTGTAAACAGTACCTATATAGTTGTACTAGCTTCTGTCCACGGCTTCACCCGCGTGGTACCCGGATAAAAAGTAACCTATGTTTTATTCTGATGTATAAGCTATATTACTGTATAGTTTCATCAAAATCGGTTCAGTAGTTTTTGCGTGAAGGAGTAACAAACATCCTCACAAACTTCCGCGATTATATTAGTAGGATTACCAAAAAATTTTAGAATAAATTATTAGAGTTATTCAGTTGATAGCAAAAAACCTGTTCAGGTAGGTATATCTTTTGTCATATTTTCGTGTCAATACTTTATCGTAAATTAATAAATTTAAAACAAGGATGTCAGTTAGCTGTTTTTTTTACGGAACTCGTGTTATGTTTTTTTCTAGAAAGACTGGCCAAAACAACTGTATCGGCTGATTATAACCGCTTCCGCAAATAGTATATTTTGCAAACGAGTTCTTAGTAGGTAAAGGTTTTGAAAAAAATAAGCAAGTAAAAATACCTTACAAAATAACACTAAAAATAACCTTCCTGATCGAACACCTTTTCTCGTCACTAGCGAAACAAACCATTCGCAAACCAGAGCTTTTATAACGGGGTTTCTTTTTTATCTGTGAAAAGAATCGTTAATTTTTTTCTTTGCAGTTTAATATTTATGCTGGTAGAAATATTTTATATAAATATTTTTATGTGAGTAAAAGACATTTCATGTGTAACAAAGCGGTGGCGTTTGATTTATTTGATAAAATTGATAACTCTACTAATATAATAAATGCGAAAGTTTGTGTGTGTGTGTGTGTGTGTGGGTGTGTGTGGGTGTGGGTGTGTGTGTATGTGTGTGTGTGTGTGTGTGTGTGTGAATGTTTGTTACCACGTATCTCCGTAACTACTAAACCGATTTTGATAAAATTTGGAATGTAGATAGTTTAGGGTCTGGAATAACACATAGGCTCTAATTTTCGAAAATCGACCCCTAAGGGGATTAAACAGGGCGGTAAAGTTTCTATGAAAATTAAAATTGTTTGATTCGCTCGAAACTAATAAACTTTAAAGTAAATAATGAAACACGTATTTTTTATTTTTTCAAAACTACCCTTTGGGTGTATACAACTGTGCAATAGAGTTCTAAACTTTGTATAAATTGTAATCCTTAGTTCGATTCATTCAAAAGTTGGTGGGCATAGTTTGAAGCCTAGAGACGGTCATATGATACTTTTATTAACATATACGACGCGGGTGAAGCCGCGGGCAACAACTAGTTTGGAATAATTGTAGGTAATTAAAGTGTTTGAAATATTAGTTCCATCAGACGGACGCCGGCCGCGGTCCCCGGCCGTGGCAGATCGTGGCTCCAGTATTATACATATCTATTATTAACTAAGATATAATATACTTAAGTATGTCTGGTCAATGTTGTCCGAAATATACAATACAATAAAATCTACTATATATAGTTATTTAAAGTCACATAGATGCCACTAATGAAGTGAGTTTAGATGAAGTGAGAAAGGCTGTACAAAGTATGAAAAATGCAAAAGCGGTTGGACCAGATGCTATACCAGTGGAAGTATGGAAGTTTTTAAAAGCAGATGGGTGGAAGTGGTTTACTTTATTTTTCAACAAGTTGTTACAAGAGGAGACGATCCCCGACGTATGGTGCAATAGTTCGCTGGTGCCCATCTTTAAGAACAAGGGTGATGTACAGGACTGTAACAACTACAGAGGAATAAAGTTGATGTCACATAGTATGACGGTATGGGAGAAAGTGATAGCAAGGCGCATGTAAAAACTTATGCTATTCTTATGCTGATAAGATCTTATCAGATTTAGTTTATGAAGTGTGTTAAAATTAGCTCGAACTCGTCTACCAGAATTTAAATTCATCAGGTCGATGAATATGAAAAAAAAACATTCTAGCTAGTTAGAACTAGTTTTGGATTTGTAACGGACTAAACCAACCACTTGGTTGATGAACTAAGTATAACCCGCTTAAAAACATGTTCTCCAGTTTTGCAGATGTAAATAGTAAGGGACCGCGGAAGTACTCCGTGATGGGGAGGGCAAATTTCTTTGGTCATACCTTCAATGTATGGTTTTTGGTCACCTACATTTTTTACAATACTAGAATCTACTTACCTACTTTGCTTGTGGTGGCAAGGATATATTAGCGTACAATACTTTGCACCGATCGGTACCGGAATAAAAGAAACAGAATAGCAAAGCTTGCATTGCTGAGTTCAGGTTTGAAAGTTATGGGCGCCAGTGAATTTATAGGCAAATGAGTCTTTCACCCATTATATTGTCTCAGTGATACTTCTGCTGTTGCAAGCTCCATAGTAGTGGTAGGTCCTTGGCACGTGTGGCACCACTTTTGGAGCTACACACTTTCTCGAAACGAGGCCTCACTCTTTTCGTTTGGACGAGCTAGCACACCTGCACACCAACACAGTTGCACAATCGTGATAGGCGCGAGGCGCGACGCGCGAGCTGCGAGGAAAGATCGTGTTGGCTCGCACAATGCGCCTCGCACATAGCACTCCACTCCATTACCACACCATACAACACGCACAGTGCACACTATGTTTCCAAGACTGCCTCACTCAACTACGTTCAGAAACTGCCACGCTGCCTCACTTCAATTGTGGTACCACAGTGTGCTGGCTCAGTTTTAAAACTGAGCCCCTCGCACAATCCTCGTTTTCAAATAGTGTGCTACCCATGACTACTCCATAGGTTACGGTAACCGCTTACCAACAGGTGGTATGAATGAATGAATGAATAAAAATACTTTATTCTACACCATAGGGTCTCAAACTTATTTTTCCCACCGCTCACTATGAGAATAAAAAAAAAACTAGCGCCCCCCAAAGTTTTTAAACTTAACCATCTATGCTTTCCCCTCTAAACCGTCTTAGCGCCCCCAATATCTTCTAGAGCCTTCTACCACCCCCTTGAAGGCCCCCAGCGTCCACAAGGGGGCGTTATCGCCCACTTTGAGAAATAGTGTTCTACACCAAAGTTAACAAAGCTCAAAGTACAATGGGTGGTCTTATCGCTTATCGATCTCTATGCTTGTATTGGTATGTTTGTTTGCCACTTTAGTTTTAAAAAAACATTTCAGACGTCACAATAAATGAGTGATAATTTTATCTTCACCTATATTCATCATCTTTTTCAACAGCCTGTGAAAGCCTCTGTACAAAACAAAATGAAAAAAAATATATTATTTTAATTACCAATGAATTCGAGTTTATCTCAGGGTATTTCGAGGTGGTTCGGATTTTGCTAAGTCGAAGTCAAAATTCATTCATTATCACAAGAATCACTTTCAAACGTCAATTTTACCTTACTGCCTGTTCCTCCGCGACCAATCCAGGAAAGAAAGGCAAGAAACTAGGCTGGTTATTCTTTTTAATGATACTTTTACAAAACAATAGTTACATTTTTCATCGAGTTTGAGCAACTTCAATCCCAAGATGTTCAATCACGTGAGGATCTGATGATAGTGTACCTGTACGATAGAAACTGTAAACTTGGGACTGCAAGCGTATCGCCAATATCCCGATTTAATTATTATCAACTGACTTCCAAAAAGGAGTTTCTCAATTAATTATGAACCGATTTTAATGTTTCTTTTTTAATGGGTGGTTAATATACAAAGGGTGGTCGCATTAAAAAAAACCCACTCCTAAAGCTGAAAAAATGGGTGATGAAATTGCATATTGGCCTTTATCAATTTCCCGTTATCCTAATTTAGTTTTACATTATTTGTACTCTTGGAAGTCTTAAAGTGTATCTTGTCCTTTAAACGATTTGCCAACTTACCATGTATGTATAAGGCACTTGACGTCAGGCCTGACCAAGTTGTTGATGAAGAGAGCCTGGGTCCACCACTTATCCCTGCAGCGGGCGCACTCGCCACCGACTAGTGGGTCCCAAAGCGGGCCGTCATCCACGTGGTACCACCAGGTCACGGCCATGCCGAGGACGAATAGATATACTGGGGATATCCTGAGGATAGATAATTATTATTGTTTTAAGACGGAGACCTAGCAACGAAGGGTTTCCGTTCCTTGCTTTATTATTTTAGGCTTCATTGTCATTATCCTGTGAAAGACTACTGCTAGGAACATAGGCAGCCATAAAGTGTCTTGAGGATATCATCCGTCTATCGTGTGAGGGATCTTCCTACACTACGTCATCCGCTTCCTGATCGCCATTCAGAACCAAATACCCTTACTCTCCTGCACTTTTTCATAATTTATCATTCTCTTGAATATTAATTTTGAGAAGTGAACTTTTTCGGAGTAGTCAATTTTTTGGAAAAGGTCACTAAGAGAATGGTAATTTTGAAAAGAAGACTTTATAGGAGTGGTAAATGTGGGGGGAGATATCATTTGATAAGTGGTCTATGTGGAACAGAATGATCAGTGAATCAACTAATAAGTGCATGTGTACCTGACGATCCGATTAAGAAGAGATTTAGGGAACATCTCCAGGCTCAGAGGCCTCTTTTTGTTTTCCGAGTGCAGAAGCAGGTTGTATGCTAGCAGGAAGCTGGAAGCCATGATGAAGGTCTGGACTATGGAGGTCCCGTTCTGGAATTTCGCCGACATGGGGTGGTGGCTCAACTGAGGACAAAGAGATTTGAATGAGGACCAATACAAAAAAAAGTAATGCTCATTTAAGCTATACACAGTATATCTAAATAAGGCATCATAAAAAATCAAGAAAGTTTGTGGCTTGATTCGTCAAGGCTTGGTCGTGCGCGAGAAATCGGCGTAAATGAGTAATTTCAATAAAAAAATGAATTCGCCTAGTTTATAAGTTGACGTATGATCCTTGTGATTTTAATGAATAATCTATTGATTTTGACTGTGACTTACATTGCGGACCAGCAAACCTTGATAGCTGGCGGTCGAATAGCTGTTACACAAGAGGTGCAGGTTCAATTCCCGCTTCGAGACAGATGTTTACATGTTCTGCAAATATTTGTTCCAGGTCCAGACCATAGTACTAGTAGTGTTGTGGTACCATAGTACTCGTAGTTCCTAATAATCACGACACAGAAAATCCTAGTATGAAGTTCGGACTAGTATTGTAAAATTTATAATAGCCGATTTACAAAACCGCACTGTTTTCTAATCCACCGTAGTGACGTCCAGACGAATTGTAATAAAAATCGGATAAAAAATGGTATATTGTTAGTGCGTTTCACGTTTTCCAATGCGACTCACAATCTGTATGTAGTCTGTGTAGCTGTTTTACAAATTGGAGCGTCGTTTTGTAATTAAAATAAACGAAGAACCTAACCTATCTTCAGTTTACAATTTGGCTAAATATTGGCAGCCTTTTTGTTGAACGTATCGCAATGACATTCCGGCTGGACGTCAATACGGCGGATTAGAAAACAGTGCGGTTTTTTAAACACACACAGCTGTTACACACTTATATATCCTGTGTTGCAACACATTAATATCCTGTTTAAGGGTTGGCAGCCGGAAAAACTACAGACACATGAGGCTTTGTTCTGTAGGTCTGTAGTTTTAATCCACTTTATATTCGCGCAAATTGGTGCGGTGGCATTGGAGGTGGCGGTGGCGATGATAAGTATACATTTTGCAATAGCGTTTGTACTGAGGAGGAGACATGGACGCGCGCAAATTTTAACAAACACCGCGTCATTTCTGCTTGCGCGGAATTTTACCACAAGGCAATCCGTGAATTTTGCGTGTTCTTGGCGTTATGCGTATTTGGCGTTTTACTATATTTTTTTGGTATGGAGCGTTTATGCAATTTTGCGTATATGCGATTTGGCATTCTGATTATTTGGCTACAAATGTATTTGGTGTCATACGTACGAGTATATGTCATTTTTCGAAAAGGTACTTAAATGACCTTGATATTCTGTACCTATGCATCTGGTGGTGGAGACGCTTGGCTCTTACAAAATTTGCACTTTAAGCTTAATACTTCGCTAACGAATCTGTATCAAGATTTTTATAATTATGCAAAAATGCTCATTAGGATAATCTCTTGGTTATCTAAGAAAAAAAATCCCTTACCCTTCCTCGCTTCAACTTATTATGTTTTTTTCGCATTTTTTATGTTATACTTAATATTCCTATGTAGTTTATGTAGGTTTTTATTTTGTTCCCTCGTCAATGTTCGTGTCCTCACAAAAGGCCCTGTCTGAAAACCAGCGCAGCAAAGTACTAACACGATGCTGCATCAAGCTGAGACAGGGACCTGTTGACCCCAAGCAACACATATTTTCTATAGGCTAATTCTTTCCCATTATTTTCCCTTGTTTGTGTTTTTGGGTTCAAATAAAAATATTCTTTTTTTTTTCTTTCTTTTGGGTTTAAATAAAAATATTCTTTCTTTCTTTTCTTTCTAAGAGTCCCTGAGCTAAGCCGCGGACAGACAGACAGACGGACATGGCGAAATTATAAGGGTTCCTTGTTGACTACGGAACCTTAAAAACGTGACTCATATATAGCATCGCCCCACGTGTGGAATTAAATCTATCAAAAGCTTTCCATGAAGTCATTGCAAAAACAACCTCCTAATGTCCGGCTTCATGCGTCGTAGGTACCCGCTGTAATAACTACGCAGCAACATAGAATATTATATCATACATACATATAGTCACGCCTGTTTCCCAGAGGGGTAGGCAGAGACCAAGGATTTCCACTTGCTACGATCCTGGCATAACTCTTTTGCTTCATTCATCTTCATCACATTCTTTATAGACCTGGCCTTTTTCTAAAATGTCTCCAATTTGGTCAAAGTACGTCCGCCGAGGCCTTTCTCTTCCAACTATCCCATTCACGCTGTTGAATCATGCTGTTGATTTATCATCTTCTGCACCCACTGTTAGGTATAGGCCTCCTTTTTAAAATGACACTACTGCCCACGTCTTCACTCGCATAGTACCCAGATAAAAAGTAGCCAATGAAAAGCAGAGTTCATCGGCCGAAGAAACGCAATAGCTCGACCATTTTTTCGCGTATTTCCTTTGCAAAATTGGTCTCCACGAATAGCCCCCTTTTTTGAGGGGATAATATAACCTATGTCCACCCTGAAAGTCCTTATCACCATGGTGATAGAATTTTTGAAATCGGTTGTTTAGTTTTGGGGATTACCCCTTCATGCAAACTTACAAACGATACCCTTTTAAAATATTATAGTATAGATTATTTCCGATCCCTTTGATCCTCATCTACTGATTCCCGGCCACTGATATGCTGACGATGTTCGACCATCGGGCGGGTGGTCTGCCTCTCTTGCCCACCATTCGGAAACTGCCTTCGTCTCTTCTAGCCAAGTGTCTTGCCCATCTCCATTTCAGCCTTGCGATCCGCACACTCTCGTCTAACCTTACGTTGGTGAAAGTTGTTTAATAGGATAAACTTACCTTCTCAAAGAACAGAGGATTGTAGATATAGGTTATGTGGTACGCCAGTACTGAATGTGCCATCATGATCAGCACTAGCGTCAGAGCTCTGAAACACACGTATATACCTTACCTATGTACTTATTATAATCAAATATTATTGTCAGTTTCTGAACTGGATTAGTTGACGTATCTATATAATAGTTTACAACAGTGTTTATATAGCTAGCTGTTTCATCTGTATTTTTGTATATACATACTTGTACATACTATATATTATGATATTATGAAAAAAAGCGCTTGTCGCCTTAGCGTCTAACGGCACGGCAACTATTGAGAAATTGGCTCCGTTGATATTGTTTTTAATGGAGCCAATTTCTGTGTAAAATTTACCGTTTCAAGAACAAAGTATTCACTTGTAACATTGTTAGCATCGTATAACCACACACAATGCATTCCACTTAACCCTTAACCACTAACTTGTCATAAAGTAACACTCCCACTGACTTACGCATAACTTTCGTATGTATTTTTAAAGACCTCAGTTGCAGTAATCAAGTATTATTCATGTATTTATGAATAGTTTTATATTAAAACATGTCGAATATTAGCTATAAAGATATATCAATCAGAATACCTACATAATTAGAGCTAGCCAATTGAAAATAAACATTTTTAAAAAACTACTAACTACCTATAGGAACATATTTTCATCATTTTGTTACGCAATAGAAATGTTTTTAAGATATCAAAATTATATTTTCATTAAATCATTTATCTAGGCACTTTTTAATGGCAATTATTGGATATTGGTTTTGATCGGTCAGATCGGTTGACTTTGAACAACCGAACTGCCTGCAGTATAAAGCACCCGGATTGGATTCTACGTCGTTTCTGCTTGAAACACATGAAGCTAATTCTTCAAGGTCATACATTTTGGTTTAGTTTTAGTTGAGTTGTTGGTAATTCGGCAATATTTAATTTTTTTCTTTCACAGAATTTTCGCGGTCCGAGTGAATACAATCTTCTTTATCTGCCAAATAACTCGTAAAATTCACATAACCAAGATTCTACGAAACTAACACTGATCAAGTTTTGAACGAATAACGATTTCGGGGACGAATGTCATTCGTACGTCAGTGGTTAAGAAAGAAACTGGAGTTTCTATAAGCATTTTTTTCTATTCTATAAAAAAATGAAAGCTGTTGATAATCTACTCACTTTATACCCTGTATAGGTTTAAGTGCCGTGATTCGAGGATCACCATTGGAGTAGTCGGCCGTGAGTCTCCTCCAGCTCGTGTACAAAGACCACGATATCAGGAGCTTGTTGGCTGAAAGTTTGCCTGATCAGTAAGTAAAGAAGGTCACTGCCATCTAGCGGACATCGTCAGGGCTTCTTATTTATGTACTAGCTTCTGCCCAAGGCTTCGCCCGCGTGGTATATTACTGTAAAGTTTCATCAAAATCCGTTCAATAGTTTTTGCGTGAAAGAGTAACAAACATCCATCCTCACAAACTTTCACGTTTATAATATTAGTAGGATAGGATAATAATGCTGGATATTTTCACACAGCATCATCTACCCCCAATGTAAGTAGAGCTTTTGTTATGGAAACTACATGACTAATAATTATATACTTTTTTATTAATACATACAAAGAGAACACCCAGACCCGAGACAAATATTTGCAGATCATAGCAACATGTATCCCGCGGCAATATCATAAGCAAAGGGTCATAGACTACAGATGATACCATAACGAACAGAGGCTTGCAACACCCTAGATATAACTAGCGTGTTGCCTTACGACATTACATACTGAGTGCATAAATTTTTGCAGATACCAAGAGGGTAGTATGGTGCCCGTCCACACATAACATTTCGTACGTGTAAACTGTGGAATGAGCTGCCTTCTCAGGAGTCAAGATCAAAGTCAAAATTCATTTATTCATTAAAATCACAAGGATCACTTTGAAACGTCGGTTTTATCTGTTGCCTGTTCCTCCGCGACCAAGCCAGGAAAGAAAGGCAAGAAAACAAGGCTGGTTATTCTTTTTAATGAACCTTTTACAAAAAAAATAGGTATATAATAAAATAATAGGTTTATATCATCTAAATAATCAGATATTTTATAGTATGCCTTTTTATAATGTTTTCGTTTAATTTAAAACGTATTTTAAATTTGTTTATTGTCAATTTTTGTATATCTCTTGGGAGTTTGTTATAAAAGCGTACCCTGCCTTTTAAACGATTTACTAACTTTATGGAGTCTACAAGTGGCAACAGCGATTTTATCTTTATTTCTGGTATTAACATTGTGATTATCGCTTTTTTTCTGCTGAACTTATACATGACCCGCTTCAAAAAATATAAATAAAGTGTCCTTCAGAGCAGGCTATGCAATACCCTTGCCTGCTTAGGATGTCGAGAAGAACAAAAATATGATTTCTCCCTCTTTTGCTTGACAGAATAGGCGACAGAAATAGTTTTTGTCTTCTCCTTCTAAGCGGGTATGTGTTGTAGGTATCAATAGACGACGATGATTATACAGGTATAAGGTTTTTTCTATATAAGTATAATATGTATGTTTTTACAAAAAAACGTATATAAGTAGTATGTCAGTCATGTAGTTCCATTAATACAAGCTCTGCTTAGTTTGGGGCTAGATGATGCTATGTGAAAAATGTCCTACATTATTTATTTATTTATAACATACAAACAAAATTACCCCGTTTTTTCCTAGTATTTAGCATTTCAAGTAACAGGATGCTAGACTATTGCAACATATTGGAAAACTACGCATAGAGTTTTCCCCCATTGATTTCCCCCACTTCTAGAGGTAAATTTTCGAAAAATCCTTAACTATATTATATTGTAGGTATTTATTAAAAGCAGCCTATACTATAAACCGGTCTTCGGCGCGGTTTATTATTTGCTTTGATTATCAGTCAGTGAATAAGCTTTGTTATGATTCAATATTTTAGATAGAAAACAATACATAAATAAACTTGCTATGCCATAGCGTGTTACGACCGCCCTCGCCCTCCAGCTTACCGCATGACATCGCACGTACGCGCCATTACTTCTTTTTCTCGGCTCATCGGTCGTAGCGTGATGTTAAATAAAATAGCCTATAAGCTTCATGAATTGGGCTATCAAATGCAAAAAGAACTTTTAAATCCAACTAACAGTTCCAGAGATAAGTGCGTTCAAACAGAAAAAACTGTTCCTCGTTATTATTAGTTAAATTTACGTAATAAATAAAATCCTAACAGACACAGACATAGTCCTGACCTAGGATATCTTGTGTCAGAATATGTGCAGAACATACAAACATTATTCTCACAGCGGGAATCGAACGCTCTTGCATCTCGGCCGATTTTTGTCGAACACTCAAAATGTTTCATTATTTCTCTGCACATACAATGTATAATCATACTAATATTATAAACGGAAAGTTTGTGAGGATGTGTGTTTGTTCCTCCTTCACGCAAAAACTACTGAATGGATTTTGATGAAACTTTACAGTAATATAATTTATACATCAGAATGACACATAGGCTACTTTTAATCCAGGTATCACGCAGGCGAAGCCGTGGGCAGAAGCTAGTATTATAAACGCGAGAATTTGTGAGGATGGATGTTTGTCCTTCTTTCACGCAAAAACTACTGAATGGATTTTGATGAAAAGTAAAGTTTACAGTAATATAATTTATACATTAGAATAACACATAAGATAATTTTAATCTGGGTACCACGCGGGCGAAGCCGTGGTCAGAAGCTAGTCTGTTATAATTTCTCCATGTTTTCCTAGATCTAACTCGGCTCCATTCCACATAATATACATTTGCATTCAGCACTTTTTATCGTTACATAGAAATATTCCTATCTCATAAATTATTCATATAAATCCAACCTGACTTAATTATATCTATTTTTAAAAGTATTGACGTCAATAAATTTGACATTTCACTGCGTTGGTGGATAACGACCCTCAGATCACAAGTATTAATTATATACCTAGTATATGTTGATTAATGTTTCGATGCCTCAGATATCAAAACACACCAGTTAGTTATAGACCAGTTGGGCTACCTTTGACGTCATACTGATATTACCAGCGTCAACGTTCCAGCTGTTCGCGAACCGAATGGGCTACTACGTGACGTAAGCGGCCTGACGGCATGAACCTTGCCCCTTGGGAGAGGGGAAGGCCTTTGGTATGGGACGCCACATGCGTAGATACCCTAGCACCATCTCATCTGTCGGGGATATCAGTTAGAGCCGGTGCGGCGGCTGATTCGGCCGAGAATCTCAAGAGGCGCAAATATAGAAGTCTCGACAGAGCTTACTTATTTGAGCCTTTTGGGTTTGAGACTCTGGGTCCGTGGGGAACCGGGCCCTTCGCGTTTTCAAAATTCTTTCAGGGCGATTGGTCGAAGCGACGCGTGGCCAGAGAGCTGGCTCTTATCTGGGTCAACGCATTAGCATTGCCATTCAGCGTAGCAATGCGGCCAGTATTTTGGGAACGCTTCCGTCTGGTAGTGATCTGGATCAGTTGAGCTATCTATAGATAGTTTGCAACGGTCTTTAGATAGCTAGCTGTTTCGTCTGTATTTTTTGTATATACCTACTTGTAAATAGTTGCATGAATAAATGTAAAAATACTAATATTATAAACGCGAGTTTGTGGGGATGGATGTTTCTCTTTCACGCAAAAACTATTGAACGGATTTTAATGAAACTTTACAGTAATATACCTAATATCATCAGAATAAAACATAGGCTACTTTTTATCCAAGTACCACGCGGGCGAAGCCGTGGGCAGAAGCTAGTTATATTCTAATTGAAATTGGGGATTAGGATCAAAGCGCACGATTGAAATAAGTATCTGGTGAAATTATATGGATTTAAATGAAATCAATTATGATATAAACTGGTGGTTAGGTACTTTTGATGCGATTTTGACGTTGACAGTCGAGACTGGAGAAGAGATGCGATTTATTTTTTATTTTTTTTATTTTACTTTACAGTAATATAGTTTATACATCAGAATAACACACAGGCTACTTTTTATCCGGGTACCACGCGGGCGAAACCGTGGTCAGAAGCTAGTATAATATAATAGTAATAACACAAATTAATGACACTCACAAAAACACATGGATTAATTTAGAATTTTTGTCCACATGTCAAGAATGGGGCTAGCAGAAGAAATTGCGTTGAGCGCCGTGAGAACGAAACGATTGGATTAGAATTAAATTTGAGATTGTATCGAGTGTCAAGGGTAGCCTCAGGAGTTCGTAGTCCAACCCTATCGATCGAGTTTTTTGGGATGATCCTACTTGTATTATAAACGTGAAAGTTTGTGAGGATGGATGTTTGTTACTCTTTCACGCAAGAACTACTGAACGGATTTTGATTTTACTTTACAGTAATATAGTTTATACATCAGAATAACACACAGGCTACTTTTTATCCGGGTACCACGCGGGTGAAACCGTGGGCAGAAACTAGTAAAAAATAACGCAAAGAGAACGTATGCTGTCACGGCGTAGGTTAACTGCATTTTTGAAACACATTATGACTGGCATTTGCACGTACTGTACTATCAGAGAAGGCACCTAAGCTTCGACTCATTCCGAAAGTCTTCATCAAGGTGAGTGAACGTGACGTTCTCCCGTCCCGTTTATTCCCGTTTTACAATCATTCACTCATTCATGTCGTGACAATGTCTTATTTTTTAAATTTGTTTTAACTAATGTGTGGCCACTTGTACAGCCTTCGGTTGTTCCTCTATGAGACGTTCCCGGCTGCAGGTGATGAGGCACAGAGGGCAGGAGAGCAAGTGCGTCATATTCTGTATGGGTTCCCCGCACTGACACTGGACGTGGGTTGGATCAATTATCCCCCATTTGGCTAGATTGCTTCTGCAGCGGCCAACTTTGGTACGAAGCCTTCCGAAAGCGATTTGCAAATTGGCCACTGCAGCTCGTACCCAGGAGGCAAACGTTCTGTGGGATCTATGAAGTTCAGTGTAGGGGAGTATTTATTCTTCTACATCTCGTATCTTGCTTCCGCTGCGCTCTTACCCGAAGGAGTTGTTAAGTTTCATAAAACTTATACGGCTCTTGCGGCTCTTTTTTTTCGTTTTACAATATGAATCATTAAATTTACTATAACCACCGTTTTGGAATAAAGTTTTGAGTATAATAATGGATTTAGGATGCAGATGGAGGCTATTTCGATTCTGCAGTGCATCTACCATGTTTGCTCATTGCAGTACCTGCCTCATTGCTCAGCAGACTTCGGGCCATCACCAGTAGCATGCTGCAGGTCTTACCTGATAGAATGACCTGCTTGTCATGAAGGCTTTCATTCGGGTCCTAGTCATTAGTTTCGTAGAGTGAGTGGTAGCCTGCGTGCACATACATAACTAGCGTGGTACCCGAATAAAAAGTAGCCTTTGTGTATATCACTGTAAAGTTACATCAAAATCCGTTCAGTAGTTTTAGCGTGAAAGAGTAACAAACATCCATCCTGACAAACTTTTGCGTTTATAATATTAGTAGGGCTATCTACCTAGTTGCATAGATACTTTTTTTTTTTTATTATTATAATTGAATTTTATTTTATTTTAATTATGACTGAATCTAATCGCTGTATCTAATCAAATGTTTCTATGATCTGCAAATATTTGTCTCGTGTTTGGGTGTTTTCTATGTATGAAATGTATGTATTTACAAAATCATATGCGTATTATATTCAGTCATTAAGTTTCTATAACTCAAGCTCAGCTTGCTTATGGGTTAGATGATGCTGTTAAAAAAAACTACTCACGTTTATTCCCAGAGTTCTGTAGCACATCATAGGCAGTTCCGATCATATTCATCAGGAATATAGCACCGCAGATCCATGCGAAGCCTATATCCAGTCCATCAATAGGCCTCCTCATCTGGTTAGTGGTCCTGCAGTACTCCAGATGTGTCAGGTTCGTCTCCAGCCCGTAGCGAGCTGTCGTGATGTTGCCCACGCACTGCTCGAAGCGTCTCCTGAGGGTTGGGCTTTCGATGTGTGCGCAACGTGTAGTGATGCAAACGCCGCGGTGTATGTGTGTGTGATTGAAGTGGTATTTATCTTCTGAGAAATTCTGGAACAGAAGGTATGATGATTATAAGTTTAACGGGTCTTTATCGCGTTTACCTTTTTTATTATTTTCCCGACGTTTCAACTGTATTGCAACAGCCGTTAAACTTATAATAATTAAGACCCGTTAAACTTATAATAATTATGTTATCTAATCGCGAAAGTTTGAAAAATACAGAAGGTATGATGGTTAAAAAACGATGATGGACAGCCTGAGATACATGCTGAGTGTGTAGATCGTTGAGGATTCAACTAGGGCGTAGTAGGCACGTTCGAACATTAGATTTAGTTCATGTCCACGTTTTGTAAGGCGCTACCCCATTCTTCTATTAAAGTAGCCGTCTTTCAAGGTGGTCTGCACGAAAAGCCATTTTAACGGAATAATATATAGCTAATGTCCACCCTGAAAGTACATTTTAAATATTGGCAAAATATTTTTTAAAATCAAATGAGAAGTTAAGGGGATCTCCCTACAAACTAACTCTAAAATGTTATATGTTTATATTATTAATATAGATAAGTTTTTACTGTAAGATTAATTTATTAGCTAGTAATAACCAAGAAAGAACGAATGACATGACGATTGAACTATTGGTACCCTGCTTTGCCTTGAAGGAAGGCAGTAATCTTCCATGAATTATCTGATTTAATAAAATCACACTCGTTAAACTTCATAAAAACCTTTGTTTGCAACACCTTTGTTTGCAACTACTATATAAACGGGGTCTCGACAAATACCTCACGCTTAGTTTTCCTTTCACGCTAACGCAAAATTGTCAAGGTAAAACATGGCAGCTGTCACGTGACATTTCCACAGCTAATGTCATTTCCATACAATTTAATCTTTTCGCAGGCGTTAATGCCAACAGAAAGTGGTATTTGTCGAGAGAAAAAAATCTTCCAACGCTCCAAACCATCCTACTACTTAATAAACGTTTGTGAGGATGGATGTTTGTTACTCTTTCACGCAAAAACAACTGAAGGGATTTTGATGAAACTTTACAGAAATATAACTTATACATCAGAATAACACATAGGCTACTTTTTATCCGGGTACCACGCGGGCGAAGCCGTGGGCAGAAGCTAGTTAAACAATGAATATATAACACTTTCCATGCATTCTAAAACATCGTAGTTGTGTTTTTTATTTTTTCATATTTACTGTGTCCTTATTTTATCTACCTACAGATAAAATTATGGAAAATAAACCACATCCTGATTGGATTTCCCAGTTAAAAGTGGTGGCATTCATTTAAGCAATGAGCAAAGTACATGGATTTTTGAGTGACCTGAATAATACTTAATACTAACTACTTAAAATAATACTTAATGTATTTAAGTATGTACTTGAATCATACTTAAATACATTTTATTATTATTACATACAAACATAAAGGTATGCCTATTACCCGGAGGAAGAGATCATGGATTTCCACCTGCTACGATCTTGGAATACCTCTTTCGCTTCATTCTTCCTCATCACATGCTTCATACAAGCTCGTCGGTTTAGTGTAATCTTAACTTGGCCTTTCTCCAAAACGTCTCCAATTCGATCAGAGTACGTTTACCGAGGCCTTCCCTTTCCAACTCTCCCATTCACGCTTATCCGAGACTTGCATAAATTGTGAAATATCAGTATATTCTGTTGAAATATATGATAGGAGCGTTTTAGAAGGTTAAAATACCTCTAACAGAAGGCTTTCCACCTGCTAGAGAGATATTCTGCAGTCGCAAGTGATTGGATTGCTCCAAAAGGTTGAAATACCACTGACAGAAGGGCCCCATTAGTCATGAAGCAGAGGACACTCTTACCTGTATATCTTGCAGGAGCTTGTGGTTGGAATACTCCAGAAGGTCAAAAGACCCCAGGCAGTATGCCCCGCGCTTACTGGAGAAGCACTCATCGAAGTCATCGAGCTGGTACAATCGCGGCATCTTGTAGTACTGTTCATCTACAGAGAAAACCAATAGAGCCATCAAAAAGTAGTCATCAGAAGGAATATTTGTACAGAAAGGAACAATGCGCGCGTTGATTCATACCGATCAAAAGAGTGGACCTAATGACCAATTTTTCCTTATTTGGTATTCTTAAATGCACTGTTCATTACACAAAGGTTAAAAACTTTGCTAATTAGCATTAAGTTAGCCTAAGCGCTTGTTTTATCTTATGCATTTAATATCTATCTATCGGTCACTAGGCCCTTTACAGGTCATACTTCAACTTAGTCACTGATCTACAGCAGTAAATCAGTACACGAAGAAATAATGAAAGACCAGAGGCGTATGACGACCTCTGTGGCGCAAAATAAAATAAATAAATATTGCTGGACATTTTTCACACAGCATCATCTAGCACTAAACTAAGCAGAGCTTGTATTATGGGAACTACATGACTGATATACTACTTATATACTATTTTTTCTAAATACATACATATCATACATAGAAATAGAAATATTTGCAGATCTTACAAACATTTGTCCCGTGACAGGAATCGTCTCACCCAACCTTCTGCGTCTCAGGCGGGCCTTCGCCTTCTGAGCCACAGAGGTCGTCAGTTCGCCATAGTTGGACCAAGGTCTGCCTTATTTTGTCAAGCAGGCTCTATTCACCGTTAGATATTGCAATATCATTAATAGATTGGCCATTTTAACGTGGGTGGTCCGATATCTATATTAATATTATAAAGAGGTTTGTAAGTTTATAAGTAGTCTTGTAGGTAATCTCCGAAACTGCACTTTCAGGGTGGACGCATAGGTTGTACTTATATTATCCCGTAACAATAAAAGGGATTTTCATCAAAAGATCAACGAAAATACGGTCGAACAAAATTAAATGTTTCTTACGAACGCTGCCTCAGGACCAGTGCGGCTCTCAGTAAAAAGAATGAAGCAAAATTTAATGCTACTTTTTGAAGGGCCTAGTAAGATCCAGAAGTCGAGTCGCGATGCATTTACCTAATTTGCATCATAAAAAGTAAAGTCAAAGTCAAAATTCATTTATTCATTAAAATCACAAGGATCACTTTGAAACGTCGGTTTTATCTAGTGCCTGTTCCTCCGCGACCAAGCCAGGAAAGAAAGGCAAGAAAACAAGGCTGGTTATTCTTGTTAATGATCCTTTTATAAAACAATAAGTTCGAGTTGGAGCATTTTCAGTCCCAAAGGTTTTTGTCATATAAATAATCAAATATTTTATAGTAGGCCTTTTTATACGTTTTTATGTTTAATTAAGTTTTTAAATTTGTTTATTATCAATTTTTGTATATCTCTTGGGAGTTTGTTATAAAAGCGTACACCGTGCCCTTTAAACGATTTACTAACTTTATGGAGTCTACAAGTGGCAACAGCGAGTTTATCTTTATTTCTGGTATTAACATGGTGATTATCGCTTTTTTTCTTAGTCAAATTAATATTTTTGTGAACATACATCAGATTTTCATAGATGTATTGACAAGGGAATGTCATTATATTTATTTCTTTAAACTTTTGGCGAAGTGATTCTCTGGGGTTCATATTATAAATTGGTCGAACAGCCCTCTTCAGCAGCACAAAAACGGTATCATAAAAACGGTAACGGTAAAATATTTGTATAAGGGTATACTTCAAGGGTGTACTTCAAGGGTGGTCCCATAAAAAAATATGGAAAATTCGCACCCTTAGGAGAAAAATTGGGGAAGTAATTTCAACTTCCTGTTATTTGAAGTCGGTTTTTATTTATTCCTGGAAAAAATATATTTCAAATATTTTTTTGGATGGTCCTACATGATCGTTTTTATAACTTTTGAAACTATCATGGTTTTGAACACAATTTTTACTAAAAAACTGGAAAATCGGGAAACATTCAAACTCACAAATTATAGTAAATATCCCGTTTTTTAGTAAAAAATTATGAGCGTTTTTTTTTCTTATTTTGGAATTTAGACAAACTCTTTATTAGCATTATCCAAAAAAAATACCATATTTTGATATTAACTATCCGATAAATAATCCAGGTCAGTAGGTAAGTTATTTTCGAACAGACAGGCATTGTTATTGAAACTCTTTAGGCATTTATCGTACTCAATAAGTCTACCTACCTACATAGTTCTGCAAAATATTGCTTTGCAAACAAAATAAAGTAGGTAATTTTGTAACTGGTTACCTACTATGTATGTTTTAGCTCACTGCGTATGTTTTTGGTATCGTTTTGTCTCATTAAAATCGTTCATTTTGTTATATTTATTGTTAACAAATAAAAAAATAAAAAAACAAGCATCTAATGAACAAGCGTTTTTACAACCAAAATATGGTTGTAAAAACGGGAATTTTCACGTTTTTATAATATGAATAATCAAAATATTTTTTACTAAAGAACGGGATATTTACCATGATTTGTGAGTTTGAATGTTTCAACGATATTTCGGCACAGTTGAAAAAAAATGAATAATCATTTACGATAGTTTTTGGAATAAAATGAATATAAAAATGTGACCCAAAAAATCTGATTTCAGAAAGTAAGTGCATTTCCCTTAAAAATAACGAATTAGGTAAATAAAAAAATTAGGAGATAATAGATTTTTTTTGGTAATAGTGGAATCCAAAGCAATACTTTAAATTGTATCGCCCCATCGTCGTGTATTCAAGACTTAAGTTATTAGCTAACAGATGAATTAATGAATGAAAATACTTTATTTTACATTAAAAGGTAACAAAATAAATAAAAACGTAATATATCTAAAATAACAATGGACGGTCCTTCAGCTTAAAAACGCAACCAGGCAACCTAATGTGAACGAATATAATCCGGGAGGCCACAGTTGTCAAACCGAGCCATAATTATATGGGATGAAAAAGGACCCATAAATACGTAATGTAAAAAGATCAGGAGCTGCGAGGACCATGGTAGGTACTCATTGGAAGGATTATTACTTCTAGTATGTATTTATAGGTTTTTTCATCCCCTAATAAATGACAACCCCTAATTACTAACCTGTAAAAACGTATCCGCTGACTGAAGTCACCAAAAAACACATCCACGTCCAAAGCGCCCTCATCTTTAGCACTAATCACTTTCAAACCCCCAACTTATTATGCAATAATTGAAAAAATAACCGTCTCTACTTCAGATACAAGCTTTCTGCTTTAAAGTTCGAGTCTTAATATTGGTACGACTCTAGAAAAATAATAGTTTGGAATATACTTAGGTATATCTGTCCCCTGTTATGTTGGCCACGTCTAGATATGTCGGAGACGACAGCAGAAATGCCTATTTATTAAGAAAATGGTTCTCGCGTTACAAATAGAAATTGTAAAAAACAAAATCATCATAAAAAATTTGTATACTATATGGCCTTCGGTCGGTTTTTATTGTAAAAGATTATAGGTACATTTAACCAACGGATAAAGGTACATTTTCAGAAAAAATACATAGAATTCGTATATAGAGGTAAATAAAGTGCTCAAGACGTGTCGAGATGTGCACCTTAAGTTATTGGAAATCCTCGAAGATGATTGCAGTTATGTTATAATATAATAATGATGTTTTTTTCCACACAGAATCATCTAGGCCCAAACTAAGCAGAGCTTGTATTAGGGGAACTACAAGACTGGGGCTAGATGATGCTGTGTGAAAATGTCCAGCATTATTTAGGGTTTTATTTATTTAGGTATTTATTTAGAAAGTTTGTAACTTTCTAATTTATATTATATAAATTTATAATACCTAGTGTTTAGGTACTTAGTAAGTAGCATATTTGTAGAATATATGGATAGAATAAAGGAAAAATGAGAGGTTAGGTTATTAGGATTTCACAGTGAGACTGATGTAAGCGATTTATACTGGTTGCCCGTCCTATTAATTCAATAGTTTCATAATTTCATTTATTTAAACTGTTGGGACATCTTTGAACACTAGTTTCGTCAAGTTTTACAAGGTAGATAATAATAACTTATGGGTAGTATTTAAACGCAAATCAAAATAAATACTTTTTGTATCCAAAAATAATCCGAATTCATATCAGAATTACTGATTGCACAGCAAAATACTCAACTCAATGTATTACTTAATAAACTACAATTTATATTCATACCGTACCGCTTATTTATCTTAAAGTAAAGCTTTTTTATTAATGCATAGTTAATGATGACCAACGCACATTATACCTATTAACTCTTTTTTTAATATAGCTCTTATTTTTATAAAACATACAGCAGTTTAGATAACTGAAACAGCATTTTATTTGACATATCATCCTATTATTTATTACATTAAAATAAATAGCGGTAAATTAATGTAAGTAGATTAGTTATTTATGTCGGTTTTTTGCAGATAAACTAACCGGTTGGTTTTATTTATTTTGAACCCAAGTTTGTTGGGTAAAGTTCGGATAGCAATCCTCCTTTTCTGAATGGTATTAAAAAAACCTAATAACCTAACCTATCCAAGACGGATTTGCCTAGTAAGGATTTTTCAGGCCAACATTAACTTATTGTTTGCATATTTTGTCTACAAATATTGACTACAGATCAGTAGGTGAGTCGTCCGTTATTTCAATCAAATTGCAGTGCCGTCAGTATTTTTGATAAGACTGAAGTATTTTTGTACCTAAAGGAATTTATTTGCCCCGCATTAGAGGAAAAAAGTAATGTAGATGTATATTTTCGAATTATCTGCAGAACTAGCTTTGTTAAACATTTAGTTTATTTATAGTGAAATAATTTAATTGATGTAAAAAAGTATATAAAGGATGAAAATAAATTGATAGGTGATTATTTATTTGATATGCAATTAATAATATCCCCTAACTTAATGTCTAAGACATAATCCTAGGCAATATTTACTATTATAAATGCGAAAATTTGTGAGGATGGATGTTTGTAAAGCAAAAACTACTGAACGGATTTTGATGAAACTTTACAGTAATATAGCTTATACATCAGAATAACACATAGGCTACTTTATATCCGGGTACCACGCGGGCGAAGCCATGGACAGAGGCTATTAACTTATAAATTAGAAAACACCAATTTTTTTTTTTATTTATTCAGAATACATTATGACATCATTGCAGGTTTTTTTTATATTATATACATCAATGTCAGCCAAAAGTATAAAAGGTCAAGTTCAAAAATATTGCGATGCCCATTACTTAATATTTTTCAACTATAAAACTAGAATCGAGCGGATTGTACCTAAAGGTCCTTGTCAACAGTAAAATATTGGTAAAATAATGCAGATCTCTAGATATTTGTCTCGGGTCTGGGTGTTTTCTATGTATAATATGTACGTATTTACAAAAAAATATAAGTATCAGTCATGTAGTTCCCATAATACAAGCTCTGCTTACTTTAAGGCTAGATGATGCTGTGTGAAAATGTCCAGCATTTTTTATGTTGCAAAATGCAGCAGTAGGCAGCTGTAGGTATTGGGAGACCCAATATAGTTAGCAATATAGCTGACATACGTCATATGTGCATCGTCATAGAAGAATTGGCTTACTGACGTTTCGGACACAATATTTTCGGACACTTTGTCCGAACTGACACTATCAATTTTAATTAATTATTTACCGACGTTTCGGACACCATCAAAATATTGAAGCTGTTTTGTACAATTAGTTAAAAAAGTTTTAAATTATATTATATTACATACTAAGAGAAAGAGCGTTACCAAAAACTGAGTATTTTAGTATAAGTCATTGTGTCATTCTTCAGCATCATAAATGTTCCGTGGACATATAAATAATTCAAAACGTGTAAGGTTGTATAAAATCAACTTTTAAATATTGCTTTTAAATACACTATAATCATGAATTATACTAAAGTAAAAAAATAACTCAAAAACAATCACATTGATTGATTTGCCATTATCGATTTAAAAAAAAAATACATGTTCGCCGTCCATATTAACGTAAGTTCCACTATATTCAATGTCTTACGGGGCAATAGCACGGCAACACAAAATCAGTTTATACCACAGAAAGAGTGCGTCCGTATCCTAGAAAATATAAAAAAAAGAAATAGCTACAAACCTTGTTTTAAAAACCTTAATATTTTAACCTTGCCGTCTATCTATATTATAGAGATGTGCAAATTTGTTAGGAATTTTCCCAATTTGTATACAAATCTAGATGAACTTCCTCGGAGATACACGCATAAGGTTCACGAAGAAACAAAAACATACCACCGCGTTCACATAGCGAAGGCCCACACATCATAATTGACATATCAATTAAAATTTATGATTAACTTCAGACACAACTAAAAATGAAACAAAAATGTCCACTATTTATAAAAAAAAGCTTGGTGGCAGACCGAGGTTTTATTTTCATAGTTAGAATACGTTTAGGTAGGTATTTCTGACCGTGTCTTTTCTTATAACTAGTTTATTTACGCAAAACCTGGGTCTGCCTACCTACCTGTTGCTACTCTTAAAGGATTCATTTAAGATACTTACCTATAAACACCATATAATATATGGTAAACCATATTATGAACCTATCATTTTATTTCATTTATTTAACCATATTATAACATTGGTTATTATACAAGGCAAGTCAGTTCTTTTTATATATTTGGCTTAAAATAATATACATAAATTACAAAATTACACATAATAAAAATAAGTTTATCAAAATCCTATTATAATCAATTTGACAAGAGCTCACACTCAACTCACTCAACGTCGTTGTCATGCAAAAAATGAAGATTCTGCTAGAGTCATTATGAATTCGTTCAGACAGTAAAATGCATTGGATTCAAAGAAATATTTGATATTTTGTTTGAAATCTGTTAAGTGCTTTAAAGAAGATATTTTAATTGGCAATTTATTATAGATCACTATCATCAATATAAAACTGTTCCGTTACTTAATGGCGGATCAACGCATTATTATTATGTCCAGCATTATTATTATTATTATTATTTTTTATTATTATTACAGCCTAAACCATAAGTCCTAGATGCATGAAACTTGGAGAATATATTCCTCTTATGGTGTAGAGGTGCACTAAGAAAGGAATTTGTAATATTCTTCCCCTAAGGGGATGAAAAGGGCTAAAAACCTTTGTATGAAAAATCGTATTTCCTCAACTTACAGTCTTGAAACTTCACATAAATATTCTTCAATCCAAATGAGAAAAGTCTCATATAATAGTTTTCCCAAAATATCACTCAAAGGGGATGTAAGGGTTGTCAAAGTCCAAGAGATGAATCAACGCACAGCCTAAACCATTAGTCCTAGAAGCATGAAATTTGGAGGGTATATTCCTCTTATGGTGTAGGGGTGCACTAAGAAAGGAATTTGGAATATTCTACCCGAAAGGGGGTAAAGAGGGCTAAAAACCTTTGTATGAAAAATCGTATTTCCTGAACTTACAAACCACATAAAAAGACTTCAATCCAAATGATAAAATACTAAAATAATTATCTCCACAAACTACCCCTCGAAGGGGTTGTAGAGGGTGTCCAAGTTTGTTTGGGAACTTTTTAACGAGTGGTCCGATTTGTTTGAAACTCGGCATAAATATTATTCAGTACAAATTATAAAAGACAAATACATATTTTTCTAAACTACCCCTCAAAGGGGGTAGGATGGTGTGTTAAGTTTGTTTAAGAAATGTTTAACGCATGGTGCGATGTGCTGTAAATTTAGTTTAGATACTTAAAATACAAAAGAACTGAATACGTATCAGAATATACGATATCATGCAATTATTTTTAAATACCTTTCAATTATCTATCCTACGCGAGTAAAACCGCGGGCATCGGCTAGTCTTGATATAATCTTCTTGTTTTTGAATTTTGGTAAGCCTAGTTTTATATAGTTTTTCTATATTTCTTAAGTTATAATTGTGAGAATCTTTTTACTTTAAGTAACTTTCCTAATTTTGGTGTATCTTGTAAGCTTTTTAGATGTAAAGAGTTATTTAAGTCTTTATATTATTTTTTACAAAATGATTCTTTACATAAATTCGCTTTCTTAGTCCACAAAAAAACCTTATTGCCCGTTTCTTATTATTGGAGCTATTGAATAACGAATTATCGAATGAACATAAGCGAAATATGCTGTTAAAAGCGATTGCTTGTCAATTAATGATTTTAACTTTATAAATACATAGTTCGCGTTGGCTAGTTTCATGCAAATTTTCTCAATGTGAGATATACGACTGACAGTCTGATCGTGTTATGTATGATCTACAAATATTGTCTGGGGTCTGGCTGTTTCCAATGTATAATATGTATGTAATTAAAATATATATATAAGTAGTATATCAGTCATGTAGTTCCCATAATACAAGCTCTGCTTACTTAGGTCTGATGCTGTGTGGAAAATGCCCAGCATTTTTATTATACAAAAAATACAAATATATTTATTTCTGTTACTTATAAATTCGTGTTTACAGGGTTTGGAGTTATATGCTTGTATTAGGAGAACCCGCTCTTCTATAACATTTTTATAAATTATATTATTAGTTGTACCTGATAAGAACAATAAAAAGGAAAAAAACAAACTAACTATACCTAAACTAAAACTTAAATGCGCATTGTGTGAGTGTGTGTATGTGTATTATGTATTATTACCATGTGAAAGCAATAATTTATTGAGTATTAAATTGCACAGTGCTCAATTCGCCGGTTTATATTATTATTATTATAAGTCCAATCACTGATGAAACAGCTGGCTATCTAAAGACGATCAATATATTTATACACGATCTATAGATAGGTCAACTTATCCGGATCACTACCAGGTATAAACAGAAGAATTGAACGTTCTTAAGTCATTAAGTTGTTTACATAAATGAAACAGATGGGTATCTACTCAGCAGGGTAAAAAAATATATATATGTACCAAGTTCTAATCCAACATTAGGATTTCCTGTGTGTGATATCAAGAACTACGGTACCGTGAGATCGGAACACCAGACCCGTAACAAATATCTGGGTCTGGGTATATACTATGTAAAATTTGTATGTATTTACAAAAAAAGTATATGTGTAAGTACATCATCTAATTCATTCATTCATGTCTTGTCAATGGCTCATTCTTTAAATTTGTTTTGACTAATGTGTGGCCACTTGTACAGCCTTCGGTTGCCTCTATGAGATGTGCCCGGGTGATGGGGCACAGAGGGTAGGAGAGCAACTGCGTCATATTCTGCAGCGGCCAACTTGGGTGCGAAGCCTATTAAGGGATTTCCAAATTGGCTACGGCAACTCGTACCCAGGAGGCAAACGTTCTGAGGGATCTATGAAGTTCAGTGGAGGGGGGTATTTATTCTTCCACATGTCGCATTTTGCTTCCGCTGCACTCTTATCCGAAGGAGTTGCAAGTTTCAGAAAACTTCAATATAGTTAGGTAGATAGGTTGGTGCTTAGTAAAGCTCATCGATATTCTGCCACAATCGCAGTGTACCAAATTTAGGTACATACTTACCTATATAAAATTACGTATATAAATTGGCCACTGCAGCTCGTATACCAGGAGGCAAACTTTCTGCGGGATTTTATTCCAAAAACTATCGTGAACTTGACTATTCATATTGTAAAAACGGGAATTTTCCCGTACTGCACTATCGGTGAAGGCACCGACTAAGTTTCGACTCATTCCGAGAGTCTTCATCAGGGTGAGTGGTTGCGACTTTCTCCTTCCGCGTCGCGCCGTGAACTACGCGCTGCCGCACGTTGTGCGCGGTTATAAAGGCGCGCGAGTGGAGGGGGCGATTGTGTTCGTAGCGTTGCTGTAACTACTGGTGGTAGGGGTGCTATATCGTCTACGCTACTGCTCACGTCGATGCAATAACCTATTCCTGGAGGAGCCAGACAGGCTACGCTCACTGTGGCAATGTCAGATTCGACTCCCCCGTTATCATACAGTCCATACAGACATGACTTCCAGGCGGGGGGTTCATACAAATTGTTAAGTATTAACTAGCCTCTGCCCACGGCTTCGCCCGCGTCGTACCCGGATTAAAAGTAGCCTATGTGTTATTCTGATGTATAAGCTATATTACTGTAAAGTTTCATTAAAATCCGTTCAGTAGTTTTTACGTGAAAGAGGAACAAACATCCATCCTCACAAACTTTCGCGTTTATAATATTAGTAGGGTGTTCATACTTCATACAAATTGGTATTTAATATTTGCTGGGTTTACAATTATTTACATAAGTTGATGTTGATTTTCTATGTAGGTACCTACCGCCGGATGTGCGTAGAACACAATATAGGTACTCGTATTTGATCACAGCGTATCCGCCGTTTCTGAGAAAAAAGGTGACTATCGTTAAACCTGTTTAAGAATTCTTGTACGCATGTAGTATAAGTCAAATAAAATGTCGAAGAGGGAAAACCTAACTAGAGAGCCTAGACAAAAAACAGCCAAAATAAACATACATAGTCCACTGGGATTCCCTGTGTCGTAGGTATCAGGAACCACGAGTGCCGTGGTGCCCCAACACCGACAGCAGCATAGAACATGCAAACATTTACACCGCAGCGGGAATCAAAACTCGCACCTTTTGCTTCGCAGTTGGCAAATCGCTTAACACGCCACCGAGGTCGTAGCACAATTTTATTCACTGCGATCTAGATTTTGATCCCAATTAATATTCATTCCGAACGTTATTATATATTTGTTCCTATAATTAAAGTAAATTGTGAACTACGTAACAGAACAGGTGGGAATAGTTGATATTGAAGATGGATAGTTGGAAGACTAAATTCGTCTATTCCAACTTGTTCTGTTCAGTAGTTCTGTCGGCAGAACAAATGTGAAAAAAAATCCCAGTAGTTCTGTGACTTATAAGACTCGAATAGTCTTAACCAACCTGTTCAACAGAACAGGTTGGAATAGACGAATTTAGTCTTGGATTAAACATAGAATTGGTCTTACTTCTTATTCCATCCTACTTATCCTTCCTAGTAACTATATAACATACTAATATAACTATTGCAAAAGTATGAAAGTTTGTAGTTCTGTTGCTAAGGATTTTCTTACCACATGTATCTATCAGGGTGTCTTGACAAATACCTTATGCTTAGTTTTCCTTTCACGCTAACGCAAATTTATCAAGGAAAAACTTGGCAGTAGTCACGTGACTTATCCACAGCTAATATAATTTCGATACAAATCAATCTATCCGCAGGTTAACGTCAACAGAAAGTGGTATTTGTCTTTTACAATACCCTCCATAATCCTTTCTCTCCAAACTACCTCAAGGAACGTTTTTCACCATTCTTCCCTTAAGACCTTCCTGCTCGTTTCTCTCAACATCTTCGACTACTGAACCCTGAGCATTTTACCTCATTCTATACGCGCTCTACGTAGTCTACGAATCCAAACTTTACAAACATTTTACACATTTGTAACCCTCGTTATAATAAACTAGCTGCGCCCCGCGGTTTCACTCGCGTAGGTTTAGATATTTTACTCGTGATAACTTCGAAATTAAATGTCTGATTCGGCTGAATTAAAAAGTATTTTACGGCTACATAAATACCCTTGATAATAAAAGTATTTATTTGAATAACAATTAATACTACGATACGAATGTAACCAACTTTTGTTTCTACCCGCGATTTAATTACATTTTAGAACACAAAAGCTGCTATTGTGACTTAACTATCATAGTTAGATATATACCCTCGAGGACTTTTGTAGGGAATAATGAGTACTTTAATCATGTACGAGTACTACATCATTTTTATGTATCATCAATAGTTTTCTCAGCGCACGCCAAATAATGAATTTTATAGACAAAATTTTGCTACTTTGGGTTACATTATTGTAATTTTCTTAAAGATCTCATTACATCGTGATAATTTAGCTTTCTGTTTGTGAAAAAATGTTTAAAATCGGTCCAGTAGTTTCGGAGCCTTTTCGATACAAACAAACAAACAATCTTCCCTCTTTATAATATTAGTATACATACATTGATAGAATAGAAAGCATCCATATCAAATTTATCAAGTATTTCTGCTTTCGGTGTTGTATAAGCTATATTACTGTTAAGTTTCATCCAAATCTGTTCAGTAGTTTTTGCGAGAAAGAGTAACAAACATCCATCCTCACAAATTTTCGCATTTATAAAAGTATAGTTATATATATATATACTAATCAAACTAATACCTGTCTTAGTTATAACACTAGATTTCAGCCACGTTAATCTTATTAGTCATTCCTGTAGGTAATACTATCTTTCCATTTTAACCGTACCGTGAACAAGCTACGTGAAGTTGGCAGTAATATTCCTCACTTAAAGAGGAATAAGTTGCCAAAAAAGAAAAAGTTTTCCATGTAAAATCAATAGATTCCATCCTCCTCTTTACGCTTCCGTAGTTGGTAAGTTAGAGGCAAAATTCATTCTTGTGGCGAGTAATCAAACATCAACTAGCCCTGTAAGCGGATAGACTTAGATGTATTCTGCACGAATGTATACTCAGCTATTAAGCAGATAATTATTTCGTGTTAATTAATATAATTTAAGTAGGTTGCTACATTTTTATAATTGTTAACTACTTTCCATAGAACATGTTGGCTATACTAAGCAGGCTGTTCATATTTTGTTTGTTTCTTAAGTTGTTTTTAGATGTGAAAACCGTTAATTGGCATCCTGTTTTTACAAGATAATATATATGTTAGATCCGCTGTTGATTTCGCTAAATAGTAAATCAATACATTTTAATATTTCTGCAAAAAAGCCAACAAATTTTAATACCCTACTAATAAACGCGAAAGTTTGTGAGGATGGATGTTTGTTATTCTTTCACGCAAAAACTCCTGAACGGATTTTGATGAAATTTTACAATAACATAGCTTATACATCAGAATAACACATATGCTACTTCTTATCCGGGTATCACGCGGGCGAAGCCGTGGGCAGAAGTTAACTTGAAAGCTAGAATGTATAGGATCCTTCGAGTAAGGGCATGTTTCATCTTAGCCTGGCGTAAGATTTGTAGCGCATTTTGTAGTGTTCGCTGATTAGGTAGCCCCTACTGTCAAAGTAAGTGAGGTTTTGTCATGTAAAAATTACAAAATTTCAATGCCAAAATTTATTTAGTTTTAACAGATTTCATAAAAAAGGAGGAGGTTCTCAATTCGACTGTATGTTTTTTTTATCTTGTGTGTTTGGTAATATGTACCTGATGTCTTCGCCAAATGTTAACCGACTTGATGATTTTTTATTGTTGTATAGAAAATGATCCCGAGGTGATCCTATAAAAGTTTTATTTCTGAGGCATTGCCTGTTTTTTTCGTAAAACGTAAAAATATCATCATCTTATGGAATCACGACTAGCCGTCACATTTTTTTCTGAGCGACTTTGCTTTTGATTTTTATTCGAAAGAGTAAGCAAAATAACGTGGGCAACGTGAGAATATGATGATATAGAATACCTGCATTATTCGTAAACTTGGGACTGCAAGCTATCGCGAATATCTCAATTTAATTAGTATCAACCGACTTCAAAAACGGAGTTTCTCAATTTGTCTGTATGTTTTTGTGTATGTAGGTATGTTACGCGATATCTTCGCCAATTGTAAGCTATTTTAATGATTCTTCTTTTAATGGTTCTTCAAGGGTGGTCACGTATATTTTATGAAAAAGGGTGAAAAAATGGTTGATGAAATTGCATATTGGACAATATTTAAAACAATATTCATAGGTACATATATAATGTTCTAAAATATGCAATGTTCTAAAATACGAACGAATACGAATATTTACCATGAGGCCAACCTTTACTAAGATTTTTTTCGTTGACCCCCTTTCGGCTTATCATACCCTTTCTAGAAAACTCTTTTTTTACAATTTGTTGCAATATAACTCGATAATATATATAATTCTTATTCATGGACATCTACCAAAAAACATTCAACTATTTACTACTTTGGGATTTATCCGCTAGAGCTAGAGACTATGGATTCAACTGAGAGGTAAAGAGGCAAGAGGCTCAAGAGGGTGTGAATTTCCTTGCTTAGATAAAACGAACACCTGAAACATCGCCGCAAACAGTCTGTCTTTGTCTAAACTATCTGTCTTTTGCGGAATACATTTCGGAGACTGGGCAATGGAAGTGCACATTCCAATATCCCACAAAACACTTTCCTTCAATATTTATTGTGTTGAGTGTTTGCTCTTTTACGAGTAACTTGTTTAAACACAAATTAGCCCATCATATTACCAATGATGCAGCACTAAGACACGTTAAATGAGCAAAACCTAAACTTTAATTGTAACTATTGGCCTCGATTCTGTAGTACACCAACTAAACTAAATTTAAACTGTCGCTCTCTTTTACTGATAGTTTAAGCAAGAAAGAGATAGCTACAATTTTAGTGCTGTCGAATTAGTCAGATTTTCCATACAAATTTTAGTCGTGGTTTCAAAACATGTTGACTATAAACACGAAGAAAAGCGGCACGTAAACTGATTTGACAGCAGCACACAGCACTAAAATTCTTGCTATCTCTTTCTTGCGTATAGTATCAGTACAAGAGAGCGACAGTTTAAATTTAGTTTAGTCAGTGTACTACAGAATCGAGCCCATTATATAAGAATGACTTAATTCCAGATTAGTAATTAAGATTGTATTGTTCTCATGTAAGTGACATCTGTTTGTCTTTTTGTGAATAAAGTTTTTTAACTATTAAAAAAAACCTTTGTGCGAACCGCGAAGGAGCTGAGTTACTGTCTTCTGAGTAATACACTCTGAGGGTTTTCAAATTCAAAGTAAAAAACTCCTTTCTTGATAAGAGTGCTTCACTGCAACCCACAGCGTTACTTAAAATGAGAAAAACTTTGGTAAAATGCGATAATTAGTCGCGGGTACAGCTAGTAATTAATATGATAATTCAATAATTAAGGGTAATTTATGTAAATACTTTGAAGATTTTGTTATCTTTTTTAATAAGTAAATTCATTAATTAAGGCTAATTTATGTAAATACTTTGAAGATTTTGTAAAAAAAAAAATAAGTAAATTATGGAGATCGACCCACTCGATTACAAGAGCAGCTCGTACCAAGCATAGGTGTCTTCTACTTGCGGATGATGATGATTATCGGCAATCACAATGTTAATACTAGAAATAAAGATAAACTCTCTGTTGCCACTTGCAGACTTCATAAAGTTAGTAAATCGTTTAAAGGGCAAGGTGTATGCTTTTATAACAAACTACCAAGAGATATACAAAAATGATCAATGAACTAATTTAAAAACGTAATTAAACAAAAACTTTATAAAAAGGTATACTATAAAATATCTGATTATTTAGATGACAAAATCTCTTGGAATTGAAAATAAATAAATAATGCTGGACATTTTTCACACAGCATCATCTAGCCCCAAAGTAAGCAAAGCTTGTGTTATGGGAACTACATGGTTGATATACTGCTTATGTACTTTTTTTTGTAAATACATACATATTATAAATAGAATACACCCAGACCCGAGACTAATATTTGCAGATCATACACACATTTGTCCCGCGGCGGGAATCGAACCCGCAACCTTCTGCGTCTCAGGCGGGCCTTCGCCCACTGCGCCACAGAGGTCGTCAACCTCAATGCTCCAACTCGAACCTATTGTTTTGTAAAAGGATCATTAAAAATAATAACCAGCCTTGTTTTCTTGCCTTTCTTTCCTGGCTTGGTCGCGGAGGAACAGGGAGTAGATAAAAACCGACGTTTCAAAGTGATCCTTGTGATTTTAATGAATAAATGAATTTTGACATTGACTTTGATTATAGTTAATGATAAATACAGAAGACTATATTTCAATTTGCCACAGTAACAGCCGAGGACTGTAGAGTTTGTTTTTATCCGTGACCTTATTTGCAGAAATAGTATAAAACGTTTATGCAACTATATAACTGGTTGCCTTTCACAACAGTGAAATGCACTGTGCATGAAGGGCAGACAAAAATAAAGAATAAATGCACTTATTTTGGTTTACAACTCCGTGATGAGAACAGTGTTTTTTTTATTTTCGTTGTTCCTTGGTGCGGGAGCTGCTGAACTAAAAGGTATACTATCTGCATCAATTAATTAGTACTAGGAAGAGATACATAGAGTTCAAGGCACCGTCTATTTTTGCTACAAAACCGGCTTGCGTCGCTGTTGGTTTGGAGAGTATAGGTACCGGAAATTAAAGACACTGAGACGTTTTATAATATAACGGCTATACCACTTACTTCACTATTCCCTTGCTGACGTTGCTTTGGCCGTTTAGAGGTCCTTCCTCATGAACACAGTCCGCGACCACTCTCGACAGTTCCCGTATCACGTGGTATACTCATGAACACAGTCCGCGACCACGCTCGACAGTTCCCGTATCACGTGGTATACTCATGAACACAGTCCGCGACCACGCTCGACAGTTCCCGTATCACGTGGTATACTCATGAACACAGTCCGCGACCACGCTCGACAGTTCCCGTATCACGTGGTATACTCATGAACACAGTCAGCGACCACGCTCGACAGTTCCCGTATCACGTGGTATACTCATGAACACAGTCCGTGACCACGCTCGACAGTTCCCGTATCGCGTGGTATACTCGTAATAATGATACCATACCACGAAGTTTAACTTTAAGATTCAGGATAACTCGATTCTAAATGTCTAGAAGTCTTTTTCTGTAATAAGACAATGTAAATTTAGCTATTACTGTGACTATCTATACCTATACTTAATGAAGAGGTTGCAATGTTTTAGCCCCTTGAAGAAGATAAAACTTTGTTATTTTATTGTACTCAAAATCCTACTTTAAATATTATAAATGCAAGAGTTAGTTAGCTTGTTTGTTGCTTTATATCTCCGTAACCGCTAAACTGATATATATGATATTTGGAATATGTATAGTCCATGACCTTGAATAACACTTAGCTTAATTTTAATTCGGGTATCATGCGGGTGAAACCTTTGGCAGAGGCTAGTATTATTTATCAAGGATTTCCAAACCTACTCCTAAAAGAGGGAAGTTCTGACTTCATAGTGTTCTTCTGCAGACGATGAGTACTTCAGTCTGCCGAAGCTATTTCACCTGGATGACTACGAGCGCTGCCTCTCCAGGAGTGACGGGGTCTACTGTCAGGGGACCTTTCAGGTGTCTGCTGGGCGACCCAACTCTACTTTTGATCTCATGGAGGTAAGAGCTGAGTATTTTAAGGGTCTGGGTGTTGTGATACTATGGTACTCGTAGTTTCTGATACGCATGACACAGGGAATTCTAGTGTGGGGTCAGGACTATGTATTTGACCTTTGGGTATTTTTTATTTTATTTTTAATTACTTGCTTTTTGTCCCTTCCTTTCAACGGTTTTTTCATTATGCGTTCTAGTTTAAAATAGTAGGTATTTACACAACAAAGATTTTCACTGAATCTACGAATGCGTTTCGTCTGTCTATAAAATGATTCAAAATTATGCTTGGGATTTGTTGTTCTACTTGTTATTTCGTGTCGTCTTTCCAACCTTTGATGATAGACAGAATATATAGAGGTATATTTGATGATAGTAGTGCACGGCGCGACGCGGAAGGAGAAAGTCGCAACCACACACCCTGATGAAGACTCTCGGAATGAGTCGAAACTTAGTCGGTGCCTTCACCGATAGTGCAGTACGTGAAAATTCCCGTTTTTACAATATGGATAGACAGAATATTTACGATTTGTCGAATAATCTTAATACGAATAGTTAATGGTACAGCGTTATCCTTCCATACTACAGTTGCAGGATGAAAAAGCAAGCAAGTGTGGCATGGACTACCACCGGGGGCTACAATCGCACTGTTTTTTAATATGCTCAATAAAATGTTACTGATTTTCCACTTCGTTCAAGTTCCTTATGTGTTACAGGCATACTCCGACACTCTACACTTCAACCACACCTATCTCCATCGAGGGTACTGCGTGAGCAGTCGTTGTCCCTCCCCCATCTCCTCCAGCTCCCCTTATCTCCGCTTCTCTCATTGCATATCCCAATGGGGGAAGCGGAGGGACCTGCACTTGCGTCTTCATAAGCTGGAATACTGTACCACGCACCAGGAGCATGTGGCTAAAGCATGGGTTATGGGGGAACCGCAGAAACTCTTTCTATGGATTTTGGGAGCTATTCTGCTGATGAATGTGGTCGGAACATTGCATGATGCGGCAGTTGAAGACAATAAAAGTAAGTTGTATGTCCTAGCAGATTCCCTCAATTAGGAGAGAGTATTCCTAGAGTATTTTATTGTTTAAGAGTTATCCACTGTCTACTGGTAATTTTGTTGTTAAAACGTTGACACTCAATTGTTTAAGAACACACGGTAAAAACTGATTTCTTATAGAAAGACAAATTGCTTTCCATTAAGACATTTTTATTACCTCTAAGAAAATGATTCTCTCCCTATAGACGCTAGACAATAATTTCTTCGGAATATGAAAAAATCATCTCATTTTATTTTATTTGTTACGAGATAAATGAATTTAATTCAAGAAACATATTGTTTTATTTAACACATTTATTTGATACGACATAAAATAAGTCTTGAAATAAACATATTTATTTTCAAATAAGAACAAAATTGAGAAAAACATTGTCTTCAAAAAAGATAAGCAGTATTTTTGTTTTAAAAATATTGCATTAATCTAAGAAAATATATTTTTGTAATAACCAAATATTTCGAGAAATCAGTATTTCTTATTCAAAGAAATCCTTTTTACCCGTGCAATTGTTTTTTATCAAAGATCCAAATAATCACCTCTTCATGATCTATTCCTTCCTATCCTTCTACATATCTTAATGATTACAGAATATAAGCTATTGGCTGCTTGGTCCATTACATCTAATTGGAAACTGATGACGCACACCTTTGAAGATAAGGAGCAAGCTACCTTCGCACCAATGCAAGGATTCAGGTAGGGTTGGGTTTATATATCTTCTTTCTATTAATAATGATTTTTTGAAAGTTCTTCTGACTAAAATTTTGAAATTTCAGGGTTGTAACATTCGCACTCATCACCTTTGGTCACACCCTAGCCACCATGGCTCTTGGATACATTGACAACTCACACACCTTCGGTCAAGTAAGAACATACACCAAAAATCCAATTAATCTTCAGTCTACAAGATCCGTACTGTATCAACTCATTACGTGAGTCTTTCAGCTGTTCCAAGGTCCACTGGGCATGGTGATGTCAGTTGGAGCTGTAGTTGTGCAGACCTATATACTGATGTCCAGTTTTTTGGCAGCCTACCATCTGCTGTTGAAGTGTCGCGAAAAGCCGGTTGGCTTTGGATTGCTGCCCAAAATGCTACTTAGGAGAATAATTAGGTAAATCTCTTTGTTCGCCCAGTTTTGACGACCGACGTGGCGCGGTGGGCAAAGGTCCGCCTGCGACACAGGAGGTTGCGGGTTCGCTTCCCGCCCTGGGACAAATGTTTGTACGATCTGCAAATATTTGTTCTGGGTGTTCTGGGTATTTTCTATGAATAATAAAAAAAATATTTATCTAAGTAATGTATTGCATTAAGTATATCAGTCATCTAGTACCCATAACACAAGCTCTGCTTAGCTTGGGGCTAGATGATGCTGTGTGAATTGTCCAGCATTATTTATTTATATTTTATTTAGTCCAGAAAGGATTGGGCAAAGTCGTATCAAGTGTTCCAAAAAAAATCACGGAGTCATGTACTGGATCACAGAGTTTTTTTCTTTTAATTATGGAATATCATTATTGACTTAGGTGACGGTAGAAACCGCAACCTTACTCTACAAACGAGTGCGCTAGCATCGTGCTACTAGGTCTAGACCTATTTATAAAAAAACTTAAATCTTTTCTAATTGACAGATGCTATTAAAGTAATATTGACGATTATCTAGAACAAGCTTAGCAGTAAATTAATTTAACATTGTAAATAATAAAATGAAATTGAAAACTGACATTAAATCTAAATTGACATGAAATAATATGATCATTACTAACAAAATAATGCACTTATACCCATCTCCTCAAGTACCTACTTTGACTACCTACAATGAAAATAAAACCTCGGTCTGCCGCCGTACCCTGATACAAAGTTCATTTGAGAGACTTAACTTTATTTACTGTAGATATTAATAACTAGTTTGTTTACGCAAAACCTCGGCCTGCCTACCTATCTGTTGCTATACTCTTAGACAGGGTTCATGTGAGATACCTACCTATAAACACCATCTATGTACCTACCATGTGAAAGCAATAAATGTATTGAGTATTAATCTGTGGCCGGGACCAGTCCCTGTCACGTTGGAATTCCTGGGATGCTTTGAGATATCGTTAAATCAAAGATAACGAAACAGTTCATAAGAACACGAATCATGTTTTACGAATCCTGAATTATATAACCTAGGTCCACAAATATATAATATATATATAATATAATATAATAATATACAGGGTGAGTTTTCTCGACCGCCCTCTGAGGCGAAATTCTAAACGGCTCTAGTTATAGAAAAATGTTGTTAGGAGTCACGGGCTCGATTTTGATTAAAATAAGAACTGCATTTAAAAAAATCCAAACAATCGTTAATTTTCCGAGAAAATTGATTTTTTGATTTTGATTTTTTTTTTGCATATTCTTATCCTCTACCTGATTATTAACAAATACTTGAAAAGAACTATGGGTCCAATGTTGTTGGAATACTTAAAAATCCTTTTTTTAGTTTTCATACAAAATGTATACAAAGTGTACCTACCTAACAGCAGATATGGCAATCAAATGCAAACAAACTATTTTGTTTGAACCATAAAGAGTATCCTCTTCCTGTTTGGACTTGGTTTTGGTTTGGAAAAAATATTAAAATTTCAAAATTCGAATTATAAAAGATGTTATGTAGTAGCATTGTAAATTAATTGCGCGGCAAAAATAGTAAAAATGAATTTGCTTACGAACGAAGAGAAATTTGATGTACTTAAAGCTTATTTTAGAAATGATTGCAGCCCAGCTCGAACAGTGGAATGGTTGAGAAATACATACCCCACTCGACATGTCCTTTCAACAAAAACAGTGATTGTTTGGATTTTTTTAAATGCAGTTCTTATTTTTATCAAAATCGAGCCCGTGACTCCTAACAACATTTTTCTATAACTAGAGCCGTTTAGAATTTCGCCTCAGAGGGCGGTTGAGAAAACTCACCCTGTATATATAATATGTATATTATATATATATTATATCTTCTATCCCTCGACAAAACTGTAGTCTGTCGGTGGTCGTACAAAACCTACAGGAACAGATCTTCGAGAAGATGGAACAAAAACTTGTATAATCTCTCTTATTTACTTTAATACGAAAATTAGATCTCGGTATCCTTTCTCAAATACATTCGCGCCTTAAACGTCTTTATAAACAATACATCTTTCTTTAATCTATTAGTCAGTATGTGTCGCGTCGCCTATACAACGATGTATTAGTTGACTAGTTGTTGCCCGCGGCTTCGCCCGCGTGGTATGTTAATAAAAGTAGCATATGACCGTCTCCAGGCTTCAAACTATGTCCACCAACTTTTGAATGAATCGTACCAAGGATTACAATTTATACAAAGTTTAGAACTTAATTGCACACCCCCAAAGGGTAGTTTTGAAAAAAAAATACGTTTTTCATTATTTACTAAGGTTTATTTTTACAGAGTTTTGAGCGAATCAAACAATTTGCTTTTCATAGAAACTTTACCGCCCTTTTAACCCCCTTAGGGGTCGATTTTCGAAAATTAGATTAGCCTATGTGTTATTCCAGATCCTAAACTATCTACATTCCAAATTTCATCAAAATCGGTTTAGTAGTTATGGAGATACGTGGTAACAAACATTCACACACACACATACATACTTTCGCATTTATTATATTAGTAGGATAATAGTGGTTCACTTGATGTTTTAAATAATAATATGTTCAAGTTTAAAAAGGAAATCTTAGCTGCTCTATCGAAAGAGTACCCAAGCATTTTATGTATTTTTTCATATCAACATCATCTTCTTATCCTTATCCCACATTACGTGGGGTCGGCACAATATGTTTTCTTCTTCCACTCTCCTCTATCAGCCGTCATCTCAGTACTCACTCTTTGTATTTTTTCATATATATATATTTCGCTACTTAACTTATATAGTTTTATATTCTGCTATGTTAAGTATAATCATGTTGTGTACACATGTTTTGCAATATTAACTGGATCAAAATTTTTGTTTTTAATTTATTATATTCTTGTGTTTGACTGTATTCTGTGTCGTGTGCCATATTAAATATATTTTTTTGTTTATGGCCAGGATAGGCCCAACTACATACCTTCTTGTCACCTTCGCCTATACATGGTGGTCCCAGCTGGGCGATGGACCGCAGTGGCAAAGCATAGTAGGCGCTGAGAATAAGGTCTGCAGCCGCAAGTACTGGTGGCAGATTATGTTTGTCAACAACTTGGTGGAGCCGAGGGAGTTCTGCATAACACCTACCTGGTATGTACATTTTCTGTTTTCTGCCATGAGCGACCTTAATAAGAGACGGTCGCTTCGCATTGGATCCATCTATTAGTGAGCTACGTCATTCACACTTTCCATTGAGTTCACTCACATACGAAGTCACCTATATAAACTCCAACAGCTACCCAATACTTATTTGCACAAGGTTAAATTGATTCCTAACCCTTGATTGGTTCGTCGACGCTCCCATCAATTTCATTTATCGGATCCTGCTTTAGAGACTTTTATTTATTGATCATAGTAAATATTTTAATATTCAAACTTACCACTCAATCAATTCACTAATAAACTTAAACGTTGGTTATATGAAAAATGTTTTAATGATGTAAAAGAACTAATTAGGTAAAAACTAAATGTTATTAAAAATAATATGACATGTTATTAATTTGATCTGACAATGTAAATTAAAATTATAATGAAATTAAATTGATATTAGGTTTAACTAAAATAAACATTTGCATACCAATATGTTTGGTGAAATATGTGAAACTATAACTCCTTAATATAAGATCTTTGTAACCATATTTCTCGCAAATAAACATTTCATTTTATTTCATTTCATTTCAATATATTTTTATGTTATTTTACTTTTTTTGCTTTAATTTGTTAAGTGTATCTCATTTACCTGCTTACTTTATTTATTATTTTAATATGTTATTCAGTGTATCATTTATTTTGTTGACGTTTTTGTTTTTAAGCTCTTGTTTTATGTTTTGCGTTTTTTAATTAATTAGTTTCTCTTTTATTTTGTTTTTTCTACTGACTATAAATGTTACAAGTCCGTACCCCAAAAAACGGTTCTACCGAAAGACTGCTGAGTTGGGACCTTTTTTGCACCTTACATTGCCTTTATTATTTATTGTGTTTTTGCAAAATAAACTAAATTCTATTCTATTCTATAACCAAATACAAATTAAATATATAACAAGACACAGTCTACTACATAGCATCATATCTCAGTAAACATAACTCAGCAGGTTGCGGCGCCTTTAAGAGTTCCGTTACAAAATTAATATTTATGAGTCACATATTTTCAATTTATTTTCTACTAGCTTCTGCCCAGACTTCACCCGCATGGTAGCCGGATAAAAAGTATTCTGATGTATAAGCTATATTACTGTAAAGTTTCGTAAAAATCCGTTCAGTAGTTTTTGCGTGAAGGAGTAACAAACATCAAGGAGTAACAAATATTTGTTCTGGGCGTTCTGGGTATTTTCTATGTATAATAAAAAAATATTTATCTATGTAATGTATTGTATTAAGTATATCAGTCATCTAGTACCCATAACACAAGCTCTGCTTAGCTTGCGGCTAGATGATGCTGTGTGGATTGTCCAGCATTATTTATTTATTTATCCATCCTCACAAAACACTTTCACGTTTATATATTTTTTTTTATAATATTATAAATAAAATTATAATATTATTAGGATGGTTAAAATAATATTTTCTAATATAAATTATTGTGAGCTTAGTACAGCAAAAATATTTAAACCGTGGATATTTATAGCTTATTTACCTTGATATGTAGGTTCTTGAGACTACTCCTAAAATCTTTAAGAAGACTTAGACCGTAATTCTAGTACTGTTAGCGCCGTAAAATAATATAAAAACATAAAATCAATTAGACATCATTCTAGTATTCTGGGTTCAAGGTAGATATCGGTGAAATTACAGGAACATGAGACTTTTCATCACTATGCCCACAGAACAGAGAGATGATGCTCCCATTTTGTGTCAAGGTGGGCAACGAGCAAGTGATACCTCTGCTGTTGCAAGCGTACATAAGTTACGGTAACCGCTTACCAACAGGTGGGCTGTATACTTGTTTGCCACTTTACATCCTACTAATATTATAAACGGGAAAGTTTGTGAGGATGGATGTTTGTTACTCTTTCACGCAAAAACTACTGAATGAATTTTGATGAAACTTTACAGTAATATAGCTTATACATCAGAATAACACATAGGCTACTTTTTATCCGGGTACCACGCGGACGAAGCCGTGGGCAGAAGCTAGTGAGTAATAAAATATTTAAGGACATTTTCAAAACCACAGTTTCTGAGTAAAGTTAAGATTTAAGTTGTACCTATGTATGTTTGATATCAATGTCACCTTCTTAACTTATAGCATTGCCTGGATCCTATATAGGCTTCATGCAATTATGATTTTAAAAAGCGGTCTCGTTCAAAAAAATATCGTAGATTGACCAACCGAAATAAAGCTTGGGAGGAAATGACAAGTATTTTTTACTTAAAAGGAAATTTCACCATTGTTAAGTATTAAGTATCTCTTGAAAACTCAATAAAAACATTTGTATTGTATTATTGTATAAATGGTTGGTGATGTGTCCTCCATTTGCAAAGGGAATGATCTTCCACCGAGCTTATCCATCTGATCCGCCGATGAACCGAGCTGCCTATTCGAAGATTTAAATCTTATATAAAGAACAATCTAATAAAGAAGGCGTATTACACCTTAAATGCCTATATTGACGATAAAACTGCATGGCCCGATGTCGTCGCTCCGCTCCTTCGTTAGCTTAATTGTGGAATTGTATATCTGTGGTATCATATTTTTTAAGAATAGGTTAAGCATTACTATTATAAAGCGTAAAGTGTGTTGTCATAAGAACTTAGGTTGATACTTTTTAGACTTTATTTAAGTCTCTGACTAGTACTTTTTTCTATAAATGAGTCTCGTTCATTTACGTTCGATTGGCACCACACTAAAGCTGAATGAAGGATCATCAAAAAAATAACCAAGCAGAGTTTGTTGCCTGATTCTTCTATGCTTGGTCGCGCGCGAGGAACCGGCGTAAATTCACTTTAACATTTTAGATTCACGTATAGTTTTTAAGTTGACGTTTCTATATGATCCTTGTGATTTCAATGAATAAAAACCTATTGACTTTGACTTTGACTTTGATCCATTTGGAATATTAGAACCGACAGTTGTTTGTCGGAAGTATTATATAATGTTCAGGTTGCGTTTAAAATTTACTTGCGTAATCTAGAACCTTCGATAGCCATCTGTATTTTGTATAAGGTAGTATGTAGTTAACTTTCGTATAACCGCAGTTCGCACCTCTTCGCTCTGCGTTAATGTGATGTAACTTAGCTCAAGCATGTGGCGATAGATGTCGCTATAAAGGAATTTTGTTTTCTTATGGCTACGTGTAATGTGACTTCAGTTTTCGGCTTTTCTTAAGAGTGAGGGGAATCACGAGCAAATTAAACATACGCCAAATTCACTCCAAATTACACGTAAAAAAGTTTATTATTCAACACATCAAGTACAGGGAATACAGGCTATATATTTATCATTAATATGGGTGTTTTCTATGTATAATATGTATGTATTTACAAAAAAAAATTATATAAGTAGTATATGAGTCATGTAGTTCCCATAATACAAGCTCTGCTTAGTTTGGGGCTAGATGATGCTGTGTGAAAATGTCCAGCATTATTTATTTATTATTTATTTTATTTATTAATCTTTCAAACCTAGATTAGATTGTATAGTAACCAATTGTTAAAAAAGACTGGAAAAAGCAACATAGCCGTTTTTGCATTAGAGATGGGGACACAGATTAAATTTTTCTTGCTATTGTTGGGGGCATTCCAGACGCTAGTGATTTTATCAAGATCAAACCGCCACAAGAGTCGTCTTATATTTTTTAATAAGGAATTACTTTATAGGTTCCTAGCAGCAGATATGCAGCTTTATGTCGTCACTGTCATCCTGACCCTTATCTTGGCGAGGTACAGAGCTCATGCTGTGAGGATCCTCTTCGCACTTATCCTGGGAACCACTGTGATGATATCAGGACTGGCGTATATTATGGAATGGAAGTCAGTGCTGTATGAAACTCACCCCGAGTAAGTCTAGGTACCTCTTTAAAGTAGCTATATAATAAAGTTATAGATTTTGCTTGTTTTTTGTTTGAAAGCGCTAATCTCTGGAATTACCAGAGTCGGCAAAAATAATAAAATATCAGAAAGAACGCTAAGCGAAAACGAAGTAATAGCGCGGCGGGCGACGCGGCGCAGTGGTTAGGGGCCGAGGGCGGCCGTGACACAGCTAGTAATAAATAAAATAAAACACCCAAAAAGACACATAAATAGTACTCTAGGATACCCTGTGTCGTGGGTAATAGGAACTACGAGTAGTATGATACAGACCAGTCCCGCAGTGGGAATCGAACCCGCACTTCTTGCGTCGCAAAGCGACATAAGAGTACTTGCAACCCGACATTCTTCTAAGATTCTCGTTCTCTAACCAAAATTACCCAGCAAAAACCGAACGAACGAAACATGTTTTGTCAATAAAATCGAACAAGTGAACGATGAAGAACTCTGAGTATTTTTGGTCAATCCGGCGTTTGTTTATCTACTCGAATGTATTGTAAACAAATCACAATTTATGATAGCATTATGTTGGTTTTGTACTTTAAGTTACTCATGCTCTTTGGTTTCTTACTGCTTTCAATGTGGCAATATTCGTTCTATGGTCGATGACGCGACACAGCGCCGGGGGTGGTTGTTCTGTGGCGCCGGTCGGGATAATTATATAGAAAAAGGTTAAGATAGACTGATCAATAATAATTACGCATTGTAACCTAAGTATGCATTGTAACGTTTATATTGATTATGCATTAAACGCTGAGTTAAGGAGTTTGAGTTTAGTTTTCAGTATACAGGTGAATGAAAAACATGGAAATCCAAAAAGTCGTAGAACAAACAATGTTCCCCACCACGGTGCCAATGACCTCCTTCTGGCATTATATACACATTCCGGGACACCCTATATATATGTTTGTCCGTCAATAATTGTTTATATTTTTAGTACAACAAAAAAACGTAGCTGTCAGTAGTAACAATTGCAACTGCTAAACTCATAACCCTCGTTTCGGTCAACGGATAAAAACGGTACATTCAGTTCGTGGTTCCATGATTTTGTGAGTTTTATTGTTCCATAACTAGGCAGATTCTACTATCATGTTGCGGATGGATGTTATTGGAACACAAATCGATCTACCCTCCTCACTCTTACTATAAACTATAATAATCCACTACTACGGGTTTTATTAACACCTACTGGAAATTATCCTATTAATATTATAAACGCGAAAGTTTGTGAGGACGGATGTTTGTTACTCTTTCACGCAAAAACTACTGAACGGATTTTGATGAAACTTTACAGTAATATAGCTTCCAGCCTGACAAACTTTCGCGTTTATAATAGTAGTAGGATTTAGAATAAAATAAGTGAGAAAGAGGGTAGATCGATTTATCTGCCATTAACATCCGCCCGTTCCACCCGTGATCATGGTACATGCAACTGTGCCGAAGTATCGGGAATCATTCAAACTCACAAATCATAAATATCCCGTTTTTAATAAAAATAATTTTCTACATTATAACGCTGACCGTTTCAAAAGTTATATAATATGTTGACTTGTATATACATAAATACTAGCTTCTGCCCACGGCTTCCCCCGCGGGGAACCCGGATAAAAAGTAACCTATGTGTTATTCTGATGTATAAGCTATATTACTGTAAAATTTCATCAAAATTCGTTCAGTAGTTTCTGCGTGAAAGAGTAACAAACATCCATCCTCACAAACTTTCACGTTTATGATAATTAGGATACTTCCTCAGACTCGCCAGAAACACATGTCGTTACCTGCCTCATTTTCCGTTCTACATCTCCCCGGGAGGAGGGATCCAGGCCAGCCTCACTGGGATGCTGCTGGCGTTCGTACAGATCAGCATACGAGAGCAGGGTGGATTTAAGATTGATGATCATAAGGTACCTACTTACTTCGGGATAACAGTTTTCTTTTTTTCAAACACATTGTCATCGACCTGAAACATGTCTGAAACAACTTTGATGCCGAATCTCAGGCACACCTAGAAACCAAAATTGTTACTACCTATCTTTTTGTTTCGTTATCTGTACTAATATTATAAAGAGGAAAGGTCTTTTGTTTGTGTGTTTGTTTGTTTGTAACGAATAGGCTACGAAACTTCTGGACCGATTTTAACAGTTTTTTCAACAATAGAAATCTCAATTATCAGTAAGTAACATAGGCTATAATTTATTTTCAAGAAAAATAGAGATACTTGAGAAAATTTCAATAATGTAACCCAAAGTAGCAAAATTTTGCCTATAAAATTCATTATTCATCAATCAATAGTTTTATCAGCGCACGCCAGCTTTGATGATACATAAAAATTATGTACTACATGATTAAAGTACTCATTATTATCTACAAAAAAGTCCTGGAGGGAATATATCTAACTATCATAGTTAAGTCACAATAGCAGCTTTTGTGTTCTAAAATTTAATTAGATCGGTAGAAGCAAACGTTGGTTACATTCGTATCGTAGTATCAATTCTTATGCAAATAAATAGTTTTATCATCAAGGGTATTTATGAAGCAGTCAAATACTTTACTGTTACTTTTTATAATATTCCCAAAGAATCGAAACTTACGCGGGTGAAACCGCAGGACGCAGCTAGTATATTATAAAAGAGCGATAGATAAAATTAAGTTTAGCTGGCGTACAAAAGAAAGTTGGTGAAAGAGAGAGATATCAACAATTTTAGTGCTGTCAAATTAGTCAGATTTAAGTTTTCCATACAAGTTTAGTCATGATTTCAAAACATACTGACTTTAAACGAAGAAGAATGGCATATTCACTAATTTGACAGGAGTTCAATTCTTGCCATCTCTTTCTTGCGTGCACTAATCAATAAAAGCTCGACAGTATTTTGATGTACTAGCAAAACGGCGAAATCTATCGAAGCTTTGAACCAATGAAAGGAAAGACCAAGATAAAATTTCTTGTTCCAGTGGATGGTCTACGCTTTCAATGCCGTTATCCCGCTTGGGGCAGCGTGGAGTCAGGTTGGATTCCTCTTGAAGACCTATGAGACTAGGCTGGTCACGGCTGCATTCTTTGGCCTGGAACGGCCTTTGATGCTGGTCTTTTGTGGCCTGGCTGTCTTCGGGTCTATTAATGTTGACTGTAAGTAGTCCAGAGTAGGGTTAAGGCATCAACATTGCATGCCTTAGACGAAAGATATGTAAAAGTTTCAAAAGAGCAAGTTGAAGGTAAGAACGCCCTATCAGTGGAAACTCTTTTCCATACTCCATACCATAAGCCGTCCTAGTTGGGTAACGATGTTCTCCATCCTACTAATATTATAAACGTGAAAGTTTGTGAGGATGTTTGTTCCTCTTTCACGCAAAAACGGATTTTGATGAAACTTTACAGTAATATAGCTTATACATCAGAATAACACATAGGCTACTTTATATCCGGGTACCACGCGGGCGAAGCCGTGGGCAAAAGCTAGTATAGGATAATAAAGCTAAAGAGTTTGTGTGTTTTTTGTACGAACGCGTTAATCTCTGCAACTACTTACTGATTTGAAAAACTCTATTTGCATTTGATAGCCCAATTCATGAGGAAGTTTATAGGCTATTCAATATCACGCTACGAACCCTTACGAGCCGAGTAAAAGGAATAATAGCGCGGGCGGGTGATTAGACACGGTGAGCTGGGATCGGCGGCTCGGTACAGCTAGTAATTTAAAAAAAACTAATTTCTTTCTACTTTGATCAGGTACGGCACGTCGATTTTTAAGAAAACTAATTTCTTTTGACTTTTACCAGGTACGGCACGTCGTATTTTAAAAAAACTAATTTCTTTCGACTTTGACCAGGTACGGCACGTCGTATTTTAATAAAACTAATTTCTTTCAACTTTGACCAGGTACGGCACGTCGTATTTTAATAAAACTAATTTCTTTCGACTTTGACCAGGTACGGCACGTCGTATTTTAATAAAACTAATTTCTTTCGACTTTGACCAGGTACGGCACGTCGTATTTTAATAAAACTAATTTCTTTCGACTTTGACCAGGTACGGCACGTCGTATTTTCTCATGGCGCGGCTGGGCGGTGCTGGCAAGAGCCTCGCTACCCTACATGCTGGTCCACTGGATTCTGCTGATCTCCCTCACAGCAGCCAGGGTCCAGCCTTTGTATTACACTGTGTTTGGTCATGTAAGTATACATATAAACCCTTAGTTCTCAAAGTGGTCCAGGACCCCCAGGGGTCCACGGGAGACTCGACGGGGGTCTACGTTGGCGTGACAAGAAATGGGGGTCTACGTAAGCGGGGATCCACCAAAATGTATCTGCTTTCGATAGTGGAGAACTAAAATGTTGGCTTGGCTTTACCTATCAAAATAGGCAGATAATATTTTAAGAAGCTCAGCGACTGTTACTTGTAAAAACTTGCATATTTCATATTCAGTACAACGTGTCGAGACTTGCAAAACCAATCAATTCTCACTTATTTAATTTAGAAAACTCCCCATTCGTGGTTGGAACTCAGCCGCAACGCAAATTTTTGACTTTTGACTGGGTTTGTGAGATAAAAGGGGTTAAAACGGGTTCGCAATGCGCTAGTGATACCTTTGGTGTTGCAAGCGGTTACCGTAACCTATGACGGTTACGGTAACCGCTCACCAATAGGAAGGGCGTATGCTTGTTTGCCACTTTAGTTGAAAAAAAACTCTAGAATATTAGTCTGTCTGGGGTCAGATGCGAATCTAGGATTTCGTTCAAAAGGGAGAGTATTTTTTTGTGATTATATTTAAGTAAATTTGTTCTATAAAATATAGAAACCAATAGTGCAGTCTCGGACTCTACGCGTATAATTATTTTTAAAAATTCTTATATTACATATTCTATAGCTTATTACATAAACTTAGGTACAAATTACTGAAAATGTTGTAGGTAGGAACTAACTATGTAGGTAGATTATAAAAGGTTATTTTGTGGTCGAATAGGATTCGCCCTGATGATGTGTTAATAACGACCTTAGTAGAAAAAGTGATACCTTAATGACGATTACAAAATTTGAAATCGGTCAATCGTTAAGTAGCTTCGGTCGTGTCAGGGGGGTGGGGATGCCCTAACCTACTATCACTGGGTTATTCCACAAACCCCCCCTGAGAAATGCTCCTTAGGAGAGGAAAACTGAACACTAATGTTTAAAAAGTGCAGAATTCCCCATCATCATTTTTCTTATTCCACGTTTCCCTTTTAAGAGAATTTTGTCAGGGGAAAACATAACCCTAATATAAAAAATGAACAGAAATCCCCCTCATCATATTGGCTTATTCCACTTTTCCCCCCTGAAAGAAGAAAGCCTGGGGTTATCACTTACTATGAAACTTTATCTAATGTATTAATTTAAAGATAATTTATTGTTTAAAGGTTTTGGAGTCAATCACCGGATTCGTAGTGGGCTTCATGATATCGATACCCATCTCATTGCTGGCCGAGATTCCGATACAACGAGCGTTGGCTACCATCCTTCTCTGAACTCCTGATTTCCACCAACAGATATTATAAACATGCCTACCCTAATACCCACATTAATATCATACTACTGTTACGAGCTAGGGTTCGGGATAAAATAATTAAGTCCAATTAAACACCAAAATTAACACTGTATTAATAAATCACTCAATAAAAATGTCAACAGAACAAATAACAACGAAACTACACAATTAAAATAAAAACACTAAAACACTGTATCACTTGGTACAACACTAGCGCAACGGTCACTTCACTAGTCACTGGGTATCGCTCTCGAATCACTTGCAATAATTCACTTTCCAATCTTGAAAATAAACTAACTCTACCGGCCGCTTGCCGCGCTTATATATCTCGTAAGACGTCTCTTCCAGAACAATCTAGTAGGAGGCGTGGCCTTCACACTGTCTCACTTCGCTCTCTCGTCTCGTACCGCCTCGAACGTTCTGGAAACTACCGTCCTTTCCTAGCGCGGTTTGTGCCAGTCGATACTAGATGGCGGTAATAAGTAGTGCGTCCATTTGATAAGAGATGGCGCTAGCGTACCGTAGTTAGCTAGGCCGCGCTCGTCACACTACTAATATAAACGCGAATTGTGAGGATTGATGTTTGTTAATCTTTCACACAAAAACTATTGAACTGATTTTGATGAAACTTTACAGTAATATAGCTTCCGTTGTATCACTTATCTTGTTCCTGGCCACAAAACAAAACGATCTTGCATCTTATGTTATTTCAGGCGTTCTACTTGTAGCTAGTAAAATTACCACATAGTTAATCAAAATATTTTTGTCATTGAGTTGGTAATATAAATAGAAATACAGGGTGCCCCGAAAACTATCTTAAGCAAATTCAAAAAAGTGAAGATTGATGTTAATTGATGTTTCTGTTTTGGGTTATCTGTAGCCTAATATCTGCAGTTCTGTTTGTTAACATAACCTTCCAGATGGAAATGGGCCTCATCACTGAAGAAAATGTTGCTAAGTCGATGTACCGTAGGAAATTGAGTAAGGAGTCTCTCAGCGCATGTTTTTCGTAAAAGATAGTCACTTTCTTAATCCCAATTTTTTATTCCCGAAGTTGCTGCATGCAACTCCGGACAGATCGCCGTGGATTTGCGGTAACTGAATCCCTAACTCGTTGCACGATTTCTTGTGTTGAAACAGACGGAATATGTCCCATTTTTTTAATGTTCAGTACAGATCCTGTTTCCCAAAACTTTGTTATCCATTTATAAATCAAATTTATGCTCGGCGCATCCCTAATGCGACGGATATTGTAGTGAGTACAGAACTTGCGCCTGGCTTCTGTGTACAATTTGCCACTCGTCAAATATGCTTCGATTACAAAAGCACGATGCGGTCGGCTCGAGCGGATTGCTTAGTCAAGATGGAGCGTTGGAGCGCCTTCCAACGCTCCATCCCGACTGAGCAACCCGCGCTTCCGACGCGTCGTCCAAGCCCCCTCCCCGCTTCCTCACCTCAACCACCACCGCACTAAAGAGTTTTTAAATATGAACTTACCCAGTAGGTATACTGTATATGCGCAGGCAATACATCAGTCCCTCTGGTGTTGCAAATATAAAAGGCGTTGGATAGCCGCTTTTCATCAAGAGAGCCGTATGCCACTTTGCCACCGCTATAATGATACGCTCCCTAGATAGCTTACCTACTTGTTAAATCACGTATCTGTTCTAATATAAGTAGTATATCAGTCATGTAGTTCCATAACACAAGCTCTGCTTACTAATGGGCTAGATGATGGTGTGTGAAATCTGTTAGCAAAACCTACCTAACTATTGAGTGACTATTAAAAATATTAATATTAGCTGCGCCACGCGGTTTCACCCGCGTAAGTTTCGATTTTATACTCGTGATGACTTCGAAATTAAATGTCTGATTCGAATGAATTAAAAAGTATTTGACAGCTTCACAAAAACTATTTATTTGAATAAGAGTTAATACTACGATATGAATGTAACCAACTTTTGTTTCTACGCGGCGGCGATCCTATTAAATTTTAGAACACAAAAGCTGCTATTGTGACTTAACTATGATAGTTAGATATATTTCCTCCAGGTCTTTTTTGTAGGTAATAATGAGTACTATAATCATGTAGTACATTATTTTTATGTATCATCAATATTTTTCTCAGCGCACGCCAAATAATGAATTTTATAGGAAAAAATTTGCTAATTTGGGTAAAATTTTTGCAATATTCTTAAGAATCTCTATTTTTTTTGAAAATAAATGATAACCTATGTTACTTCCGGATAATTTAGCTTTCTATTAGTGAAGAAATTGTTAAAATCGGTCCAGTAGTTTCGTAGCCTATTCTGTACAAACAAACAAACAAAAATATCTTTCCTATTTATAATATTAGATTTTTTTTCTCACTACCCACAATGTTTTTCATAACTTGCATGTAAATTAAATATTAGATTTGTTTCTGTGTTTTTTAACATATTATTTTTTCTGTTTGTGTAGGTATGTCCCTTACCTACCTACTTACCTAGCCATGCATGTTACTCTCACTGCATCTAAAATGCATCTTAGTACATACTAGTTAAGTAGTATAAGAATATTGTGATTTCTCAGTAAGCTATTTATATTGTAAATATTTTGAGAAATAAATGATCTTAAACCGTATATATTTACTACTAAGTACTGAGTATAGATATATTTACTATTTCAATAATTTTTACATTTATATGAACTATTTCATTGAAATGAAATTTTATATTTAAATTTTTGTTTGCGTTAATATTATTAATATTGTTATTTTGACTGACGTGTAAATTGTGTTTATAAATAAATTGATTACTGGCCTCGATTCTGTATTACACTGACTAAACTAAATTTAAACTATCGCTCTCTTTTACTGATAGCGTACGCAAGAAAGAGATAGATACAATTTTAGCTATCTGGTGCCGCTAGCTAAAGTTGTAGCTATCTCTTTCTTGCTTGCACTATCAGTATAAGAGAGCAACAGTTTAAATTTAGTTTAGTCAGTGTACTATTTTTATCAAAAGGCTATCCATTATCATTATAAAGCGTATCGTGTGTTGTTTAAAGAACTTTGATTGGTATTTTTTAGACTTTATTTAATTCATTGACTTAATGCTCTTTCTGAATAATTGAGTTAACCTTGTTCGATTGGCATACACAATCTCATGGAATCCATTTCCATCTAAAGGTTGTCTCTAAGAGAACGCTTCTATAATGCGATAAGATCGTCCATTGTACTTTAAGGTTTGAAGTTTTACCTATTTATTTCTCTAAGCTGAATGAAAGATCACAAAAAAAACACAGAGTTGGTTGCCTGATAATTCTAGGCTTAATCGCGCGCGAGGAATCGGCCTAAACGCACTTTAAAGTTTAATAAATTATGAATAAAAACCTATTGACTTTGACTTTTATTTGACATAAAAAAGTAAAATACATTCACACATGTGAACACGGTCCTTACTTTTAATTTTCCATCACTTATTATCTACTTCACTTATCACCACAAATGTCACTATTCACACTAATTCGTATATACTAAACTTGGTCCGATATCATGTCTATCTTCAAGGAGCTTGCCACACTAAATCCTTCAGTACACTGGTCCGTTAACTCTTAGAGCTTTGCATTTTCACCATATTTAACGTAGTGATGAGAAACATCGATACTACGTCTGCTTGGCTTTGGTCTGAGGTTTGAAGAACAGTGTGTTGGTGAGTCTGAGGACTGGCATCTCCACCATGAGGGTCAGAGGAATGGCTATGACGTAGCTCAGTGCTGCCGTGCCCAGGCTGTCCACCGTCTGGGAAAAATACACACTTGAGCAACTAAATCGAAACTGAATCGACTCAAATCCATATTACGCACATACGAAGTTTTGTTATTTTTAAACACCTACACCAATCTATATATTAATTATAGAAGCTTATAAATTAATTATAATAAACTAATATTTTTTTAACGGCCTTATTGTATAAGTACCCAATCCAGTACCAGTCGGATTAGAAAAAATCTTTTTATATTTTATAGCTCAAATGTTTATAGATGACGATGTTGATAAACTGAATTATAAATTAATAGTAAAAAAAACATCTCAAAAACAAGTATTTAACCCTGAGTGCAGCAACCATGGTAAAACTTAAAACCAACTATCATAATAAAATACGTACACAAAATTTCGTATATATGCTGTTGACCGTTGAAGAGTTCCTTTATCTGAAGCTAATCCTGGATGTCGATTCAGATCATAGATAGATGGATAACTCTTTATTGTACACCACTTAATATATTGTTGCTTACAAATTCAAACAGAGCAAATTACAAGCTAATCGCGGGAGTACAATGGGCGGTCTTATCGCTCAAAGCGATCTCTTCCAGAGAACCTTTGGATGGACAGGAATTTACGTGAACGATACAGGACGATGGTGTATAGACCATACAAACATACATAGTAAAACATAATACTTATACATACATATGTACATACATGAATACATATACCTACATAAATAATCTATATGATAGCAACTCATCAGCTCTGAGATATGGACAAATAGTGACTGTACAATAGCTTTTTGAAGATAGGAAGGGATTTGGCAGTTCTGATATTGAAGGGGAGATATTGGGGAGGGGGGGGGGGCATTCCATAGGCGGATAGCTTGTACAGTAAAAGAATAATCATAGAAGGAAGAAGTCTTTATAATTAGATGTTTAAGTTGCAAGGTCTCAGAGGAGCGCATTAAACGAGAGTTGGATAGATGAAGAAGATCATGCTTACCATAAAAATGCATTGTATCGGAACTAAACCAACATGTAAAAATTCAACTCCTTAGGATAAGAGGAAATGGTTCCAATTGAGGTTGCAAGATTTGACCTGAACAAACAAACTAACGTACAAACATTGGAAGTTAAAAAAAAAGTTGTAAAAAATACTCACGACGTCTAGTAATGAGGTGGAGATGGGCTGTGGCCTCGACGCCGCTATGGAAGTGTTGACGATCCAGTGTATCATCAGCACCGAGAGCGACATGCGTCCCATCGCGTGCCAGCCGCTCCATGAGAACCAGTTCTGCAAGAACCCTGGAACGATATCATTATGGTCAGATGGTTCCGCCATCTATCAAAATCAGCGCTGCTTCTCATTACTGTGTGGAGCGGGACTAAGCTGAGACAGGACTTTGTCCCACACGGCACATATGGGACTAATTAGCACGAAAATCACTTTCTTTTCTTAGGCACTACCGCTTGGCTCTACTAGTAGAGAAGTTGGCACGACTAAAAAAAAAATGTGAAATGTTTTTGGCCAAAGTCCTGTCTCAGCTTAGTCCTGCTCCACACAGTAATGAGAAGCAGTGCTGATTTTCAGACAGGGCCTAGGAAAGCTGACCGCAAAAAGTGCCGTGTATTTTAAACGTGCTCCACTATATCTTCATCTTGAAGACAAACGTGACAAGAACCCGCGAAAGAACAGTCTAGTGATGAGATTCTTATGTGTACTTGCAGAGGTTTACACAGAAGACAAACGTGACAAGAACCCGCGAAAGAACAGTCTAGTGATGAGATTATTATGTGTACTTGCAGAGGATCACACAGAAGACAAACGTGACAAGAACCCGCGAAAGAACAGTCTAGTGATGAGATTATTATGTGTACTTGCAGAGGATCACACAGAAGACAAACGTGACAAGAACCCGCGAAAGAACAGTCTAGTGATGAGATTATTATGTGTACTTGCAGAGGATTACACAGAAGACAAACGTGACAAGAACCCGCGAAAGAACAGTCTGGTGATGAGATTCTTATGTGTACTTACAGAGGATTACACAGAAGACAAACGTGACAAGAACCCGCGAAAGAACAGTCTAGTGATGAGATTATTATGTGTACGTGCAGAGGATCACACAAAGAACAAGCTCACCCGAACTGCCGTTGAACATTCCCAAGAGTATGGTAGCTCCTAGAATGCTGAGTACCGGCCGCTCCAAGGTCACAAGGGTGGATGTGAAGACAGGCTCCGTGATCTCCCGGAACCAGTTACCGGCCAAGATCCAAGCCACCATCAGGAACGGCGCTAGTGTATACGACCAGCGGAACAACTGCAACAGAAGACTAACGAATAATATATGCTCAGTCAACTTGAGGTATTCTTTATTTATAGATTTGATCTGAACCTTTCCACATAAAAACACTATTCATATTGAAAGAACGGGAAGGCACCGACTAAGTTTCGACTAATTCCGAGAGTCTTCATCAGCGCAAGTCGCGATCACTCACCCTGATGAAGACTCTCGGAATGAGTCGAAACTTAGTCGGTGCCTTCACCGACAGTGCAGTACGTGAAAATTCCCGTTTTTTCAATATGAATAGTCAAGTTCACGATAGTTTTTGGAATAAAATAAAAACTATTAGATTTGTTAGAACATCTTAAAATAATATCTAAAACAATGGTATTCAAAATTGCCACAATATAGCAGTAATTAACCATTAAAGTGAGCAAATATAAAAAGCCGATAAAAGATATATAATAAAGATAAATATATCCTATTATATCTTACTAATACTATAAACGTGAAAGTTTGTGAGGATGGATGTTTGTTACTCTTTCACGCAAAAACTACTGAACGGTTTTTGATAAAACTTTACAGTAATATAGCTTATACATCAGAATAACACATAGGCTAATTTTTATCCAGGTACCACGCGGGCGAAGCTGTAGGCAGAGGCTAGTATAATAATATATGCGTAAACGATATCGTATAAGGTAGGTAAAAGCATACTATAAATCGCCGTTTATTCCAATAAATAATCTTTTTTGTGTTTAGAACTACATAAAGGTTGTCTGGAAGAGATTTCTTCTAAGCTATAAGACCACACGTTGTATATTTAGATTTTTAAAAGTTTTTTTTATTATAATTATCTTTCTTTTAAAATCGTATTTTCATTTCTTCAGAAATAAGAACCAACACATTAAACTCCTAGTCTGCAATTTACCTCAAAAAATCTTGCCCAGTTCCCCAAATTGAGTTCGTGGTGGAAGGATGACAAATACTTACTCTGTAGGCATTAGGGTTGATACCCCGCTCCTCCAGCTCAAAGTGCAGGTGGGCTAGGAACAGTCCCACGAGGCAAGCGGGGAGGCTGCCCCAGGGCGTCGTGTACAGGCGGTAGAAAGACGGCACGCCGTGGTACATCGTGTGCAACGTTCTAACAACAAGAGGTTTAGTTACCACTTAGTTTCAATGTGTACAAGAAAGAATGTGTATTTGTGTAAAATCTCATAGAAGGTAGAATAATCATATAATCATTTTCATGCGAAAACCATTCAGGGAGTCTTGCGTTTGAGCGGACTAATTGAACCAAAAAAAACCTTGGCGGATTGGTGGCCGAGGTCGGACCGAATAAAATCCTAGTTGTCCGAAAGCGGGGTGGTTTGACGACATCATTACAGTCGCAGGACAGAGGAGGCTGATAGAAGAGAAAGGAGGCCTATTTCCAGAAGTGGGTGATGCCAGGCTGAGATGATGTTGATAAATTGAACGAAGACCATACAGATAGTAGAGAAAATTCCATTATGAAACCTATACCGAGGGGTATAGGTTTGGGGTAATACCGGGCTGAGATGACGATAAGGAATTGAACTAAGACCATGTAGGTAGATATAGTAGAGACAATTCCCGTAGGAGACCTTTACTCAGCTGTGGGAAATCTCAAGCTGAGCTGATTACGATGGTGAATCGAAACAAGACCATGGAAGTAGGGAAAAATTTCTTACTCAGGATAGACGTGGTACATGATGGATTTCCAGTCGAAGATATAAGCCAAGGCTCCGTTGAGAACACAGGAGGCGACCGTTAGAGCAGCCAGGATTGGCAGAGCAGCAGCTCGCTTCGTCGCCAACCAGATGGTTAGTATACAAGCTACGATGTAAAGTTGCATATCCGTTGCCAGGAACCTGAAATGAAGGATAATGTTTCAGATAATGTCAGTCAAAAGTAAGAGATAACCGGATAAAAATGTACACCAGATATATTATTCTTGATATTATTAGATGTAGATGATTGACAAGTCCAATAGATTGGGCTTGGTAACGAGGGTCTGATGATGGGGCCAGAAGGTAGATAATGGAATTCGTTTTAAATTTTTAGTGCGTGACAAAAGCGTGTTGTTTATTTATTTTAAACTACATATATTGTTAAATCATCTACACCTAATAATATAAAGAATAATCTATCTGGTGTACATAAAAATGTACACCAGATAGATTATTGAACTCTATAGAGAGTTTCATTTCGATACGACAATAAAATTAGAAGAAGTAATAAAAATTGAATTTGACTTTATTGTTTGTTATTTAAAGTGAAGCTAATATTTAAAGCGTGTTTAAAACCTATTGCTTTTGAATTGGGTAGTTGAAACCATCAACTGACGTACTTTTTATGAGCTGTCAAAACGCGATTCCCCCATATTTTATACGGAAACAGCAACCTGTAACATCACATATTTGACAACTCAATTGACGAACTATTTATTGATTTAAAAGTATCTCAACATTGAATTTTACAAATACAGTATTTAAGTATGAATTATTTTAATTTATGTATGTAGTTTACTTCTATTTTAAGTAGCTTATTTAATTAAATACAATTTTCTCGTATTTTTATAACACAAAGGTTAGCTGGAAGAAAATGCTTATTAGCATTAATTTCCTTTGTACTTGTTTTAGCTTATACAATAAAGTATTTTCTATCTATCTATCTATCTACTGATTATCCGCAACGTTTAATAAAGTGTCCTTCCTACATTGTATCGCCTAGTTTGTGAATGCTATAGGGAAAAGTTGAGTCAAAATAGTGGTTACCATGTCTGCACAAGGCAATGATCGTCGGGCCTCACGAGGTTGTTGATGTAGAGCGCATGTACCCAGAACTTGTCCCGGCAGATCCTGCTTTCAGGTTCCACGAGTGTGGGCCACATGGGACCCGCGCGCATGTTCGCCCAGAACGTCGCAGCGAATCCCACAACAAGCAGGTTCACTGGACTTATCCTGAAATCAGGAGATATATCGATTTTTACACCAAACTGAAAGATTTTATTCCAAAAACTATCGTGAACTTGACTATTCATATTGTAAAACAGGAATTTTCACATACTGCACTATCGGTGAAGGCACCGACTAAGTTTCGACTCATTCCGAGAGTGGATGAGTTTCGACTCAGGGTGAGTGGTCGCGACTTTCTCCTTCCGCGTCGCGCCGTGCAATACACGGCGCAAGACTCGGAATGAGTCGAAACTTAGTCGATGCCTTCAGCGATAGTGCAGTATGTGAAAATTCCCGTATTTACAATATAAACTGAAAGATATCGAAAAAGAAATTCTACACTAATATAATAATGAAGTTTAGTTGTCTTCGCCCACTGCGCTACAGAGGTTGTCAAAGGAAATTCCAATATTGTCTATTTCGGATACTGTCATTGACCTACTGCTTTACATTTTACTATGGCTCGAACATCGTGTGGGTATGAAGACACTGAATTGGTATAGTGACCATGTATTTAACAAGAAAAAGTTGAGGTAGTATCTCAACTGAGTCACATAGATTGACGACCTCTGTGGCGCAGTGGGTGAAGGCCAGCCTGAGACGCAAAAGGTTGCAAATTCGTTTCCCGCCGCGAAACAAACGTTTGTGTAATCTGCAAATATTAGTCTCGAGTCTGGGTGTTGTCTATGTATAATGTGTATGTATTCACAAAAAAAACTATATCAAAGTCAAAGCCAAAGTCAGTAGGTTTTTATTCATTGAAATCACAAGGATCATATAGAAACGTCAACTTAAAAACTACGTGAATGTGCGACCAAGCCTAGAAGAATCAGGCAACAAACTCTGCTTGGTTATTTTTTTGATGATTCTTCATTCAGCTTTAGTGTGGTGCCGATCGAACGAGGTGAACTTATTTATAGAAAAAGAGTACTACTCAAAGAATTAAATAAAGTCTAAAAAGTATCAAACAAAGTTCTTAAGACAACACACGATACGCTTAATCATATTATACTTAACCTATTCTTAAAAAATATGTTACTACAGATACGCAATTTGACAACTGAGGTAACGAGGGAGCGGAGCGACGACATCGGGCCATGTAGTTTAATATAAGTAGTATATCAGTCATGTAGTTCCCATAACACAAGCTCTGCTTTGTTTAGGGCTAGATGATGCTGTGTGAAAAATGTCCACAGAGGTCGCCTATATTTCTACTGAAGAAGGATCAATTTCTCAGGGCTAACTTTTGAAACCATCATGCTTATATTAACATATTTTTTATTGACAACCGGATATTTATAATGAATGTTTCTCGATATTTCGGCACAGTTGCCTGTACTATGATCACGGGAGGTACTGAAGACTGCGGGTGGATGTTACTGGCAGACAAATATCCACATCCAATTCAGGTCTTCAGGCAGCTGGTATTGTTTTCAAGACGTACCTTGCCAGTCTCTTCAGCATGCAGTAGGGCAGGAGGCTGACGGTCAGCTCCCGGCTCTTGGAGACCAGCAGCAGGTTGTAGGCCAGCAGGAAGCTAGAGATCAGTACGAAGATCATCACGACGGAGGTACCGTTCATGAAGATCATTAAGAACGGATTCCGAGCCACCTGGTCGTGGAAACGTTTTGAAATTAGTCTGACTGCAAATTAGTCACGCAAGTTTTTGAGCAAGCAAAGTTTTTGTATAAGACATACCTTTATCAAATGGCAAACGACTATCACGGTAATTATCTACGAGCTGTTGCCTGCGGCTTTTCGCGGAGTGGTGTTTTAGAAAAAACCGATACTCCCATACAAACTTTCACCCCCCTGAAACACTTCATCGAGTCGTGTTTTCGTAAAAACCGATACTCTCATGCAAACTTTCACCCCTCTGAGACACGTCATCGAGTCGTGTTTTAGATAAAACCGATAATCCTATACAAACTTTCACCCCCCTGAAATACGTCATCGAGTCGTGTTTTAGAAAACCTCGATAATCCCATACAAACTTTCACCCCCCTGAAATACGTCATCGAGTCGTGTTTTAGAAAACCTCGATAATCCCATACAAACTTTCATCCCCCTTAAAAACACTATATCGCGTCGTGTTTTAGAAAAAACCGATACTCCCATACAAACTTTCACCCCCCTGAAACACGTCATCGAGTCGTGTTTTAGAAAACCGATACTCACATACAAACTTTCACCCCCCTGAAACACGTCATCGAGTCGTGTTTTAGAAAAAACCGATACTCCCACACAAACTTTCACCCCCCTGAAACACATCATCGAGTCGTGTTTTAGAAAAAACCGATACTCACATACAAACTTTCACCCCCCTGAAACACGTCATAGAGTCGTGTTTTAGAAAACCCCGATAATCCCATACAAACTTTCATCCCCCTTAAAAACCCTATTTCGCGTCGTGTTTTAGAAAAAACCGATACTCCCATACAAACTTTCACCCCCCTGAAACACGTCATCGAGTCGTGTTTTAGAAAACCGATACTCACATACAAACTTTCACCCCCCTGAAACACGTCAACGAGTCGTGTTTTAGAAAAAACCGATACGCTCATGCAAACTTTCACCCCCCTGAAACACTACATCGAGTCGTGTTTTAGAAAAAACCGATACTCCCACACAAACTTTCACCCCCCTGAAACACATCATCGAGTCGTGTTTTAGAAAAAACCGATACTCCCACACAAACTTTCACCCCCCTGAAACACATCATCGAGTCGTGTTTTAGAAAAAACCGATACTCACATACAAACTTTCACCCCCCTGAAACACGTCATAGAGTCGTGTTTTAGAAAACCCCGATAATCCCATACAAACTTTCATCCCCCTTAAAAACACTATATCGCGTCGTGTTTTAGAAAAAACCGATACTCCCATACAAACTTTCACCCCCCTGAAACACGTCATCGAGTCGTGTTTTAGAAAACCGATACTCACATACAAACTTTCACCCCCCTGAAACACGTCAACGAGTCGTGTTTTAGAAAAAACCGATACGCTCATACAAACTTTCACCCCCCTGAAACACTACATCGAGTCGTGTTTTAGAAAAAACCGATACTCCCACACAAACTTTCACCCCCCTGAAACACATCATCGAGTCGTGTTTTAGAAAAAACCGATACTCCCACACAAACTTTCACCCCCCTGAAACACATCATCGAGTCGTGTTTTAGAAAAAACCTGTGGCGAACCTACTACCTATTATACTACAAGTACATACCTACTATGTTAATATATTTATTTATAATTATATAATAAATACCTACACAAATATATTATATTCGGGTAAATACAAATACATATAAGTACTTTTATTATTTATATATTACCATAAATAAACTTATGTAAATAAGTAAAAATAATATCTATCTATTTATCGTATAAAATAATACACATACTTACAAATGATGATGCGCCCGTTCGCCTAGTCTAATGGAAACGTGAACTGGTTCCTGAGCTGCCGTACTAACTGTTGCATAGGCTGTGGCTGCACCGGCCGACCACAAGCGATATTCGTACGCGTCGCGGCTCGCAAAACCAGTCTCGACCTACCATTTGTCGCGGAGCCCGCGTTAATTTACTGCTTAATATTGCTTGTTTGTGCGCTTGTTATTTCTATCTATTTTTCATCTATCTACCTATATCTGACTTTCTACTATTTACTCCTTCTATATACTGTGGTGTTTGTGGTGTAATAAACTGTGTTTCCGTGAACCTTTGGATTTGATTGTTCCGGACATCGAAACTACCTAGCCAGGTACCTACCTACATACTAGGAATACCACCTTATCCCAAACCTGGTGACCCCGAGAAGAACATTCCAGAAAGATGAGCAGTGATGAAAATGCCGGTAGCAATACAGCAGGGTCGCAAGAAACGGTTCGCGTGGCAGACAAACGAGAGCGCGTTTCCATTGACCCGCCCGATTATCCAGCGGAACTTTTTCGTGTTGGCGTGAGGATCCCACCATTTTGGCCTGAAAAACCCACAATATGGTTCTCCCAAATAGAAGCTCAGTTCAGCATGGCGCGGATCACCGATGACCTGACGAAGTTTAACTACGTGCTTTCACATTTGGATAGGCAGTACGCAGTTGAAGTGGAGGACGTCATTACCTCACCCCCACCCAGCGGCAGGTACGATAAGCTTAAGAGCGAACTAATAATGCGTTTGTCGGTCTCAAAGGAAAAGAAAGCTAAACAGTTACTGCAGTCCGAAGAGCTTGGGGACCGCAAACCGTCGCAGTTTCTAAGGCATCTGCAGCATTTGGCTGGCCCCACTATACCAGAGGATTTCTTGAGGTCAATATGGACGAGCCGACTGCCAACCAACCTGCAGACCATCATTGCGTCACAGATGAGCCTCTCTCTTAGTGAACTTGCTGATTTGGCCGATCGCGTCCACGACATCGCGCCTGCCTCACCTCACGTTGCAGCGGCATCCAGTTCCAGGGCTGATTCTGCATTGGATATCATGGCCCAGCAGATCACAGAGCTGACCAGGCAGGTCAGCGCACTGACTGCGGAAGTCCATGACCGTTCCCGCCCCCGCAGCCGTCAGAGGTCACGTGGACGCGGGGAGCGTAGCCGTACACCAGCGAGAAGGTCTCAGTCGAACTATAGGAAGTTCCCCAATTGCTGGTACCACTATAGATTCGGCAGCAAAGCGGACACCTGCATCCAGCCCTGCGACTACAAGTCGGGAAACGAGAAGGGCAGTCGATAATGGCGGCTGAAGATTGCCCTCCTGCTACTGGTCGCCTGTTCGTCACAGACCGCAGATCCTCAATCCAGTTTCTTGTGGACACAGGGAGCGACTTGTGCGTCGTTCCCCGATCTGCGTTTCGAGAACGTGTGAAAACGGACTACCAACTATGTGCAGCTAATGGTTCTTCTATAGACACTTACGGTTGGGTTGAAGTGAACCTCAACTTAGGTCTCCGTAGGGATTTTGTGTGGCGCTTCATTGTAGCAGATGTTACAAAACCTATTATAGGCGTTGATTTTTTGTCCTTCTTTAATTTAATTGTAGATATTCGCAACCAGCGTTTAATAGATGCCACCACTAATTTGTCAACCGTAGCTACCATTTTTACTGTAGACGATAGCCTAATTTCAAGTGTAAAGGTCGTGACTGGTGATTCTAAGTACCATGCTATACTTTCTGAGTTTCCAGACTTGACACGGCCAACAGGCGCTCATCGCACACCCAAACACAATACAGTCCACCATATTCGCACCACACCAGGCCCCCCAGTATCATGCACACCTCGTAGACTGGCACCAGACAAGTTAAAGATTGCCAAGTCTGAGTTCGATGCAATGTTGGCGAATGGTACCGCTCGTCCGTCGGAGAGCCCCTGGTCGTCCCCACTTCACCTCGCCCCTAAAAAGGACAATGGTTGGCGACCGTGTGGTGACTACCGTATGCTCAACGCTCGGACGATACCTGATAAGTACCCCATACGTCATATTCATGATTTTTCCCACAGCTTATCTGGTTGTAAGATCTTCTCAACCATTGACCTTGTCAAGGCTTACAACCAGATACCGGTTTTTGACGCAGACATTCCAAAGTGCGCCATCACGACGCCTTTTGGACTTTTTGAGTTCCCTTACATGAATTTTGGCTTGCGGAACGCCGGCCAGACGTTCCAGAGGTTCGTTGATGAGATGACCCGCGGCTTAGACTTCTGTTACCCATATCTTGATGACTTTTTGATATTTAGCCGCAGTGAATCAGAGCATGAAGATCACCTTCGTCAAATATTCACCAGGATGAAGGATTATGGCATGCTCATAAACACTGCTAAATGTGTCTTCGGAAAATCAGAGGTAACATTTCTAGGCTACCACATCTCTCAACATGGAACAAAACCTTTGGAAGGTAAAGTGGCAGCTATCAAAGAGTTCCCCGTCCCTAAGACGGCCAAGCAGCTACGAAGGTTCTTGGGCATGATAAACTTTTATAGACGGTTTATCCCCCAAGCAGCTCAAATCCAAGCTCCTTTGAACGCTTTACTAACTGGCTCCATCAAAGCTTCGCAGTCCGTTAATATAAGTGGAGAGTCGTTAGAAGCTTTCGAAGCATGCAAGGATACCCTTTGTCATGCAACAATGTTAGCTCATCCTGACTCTAAAGCCAAGTTAGGTCTTGTAACTGATGCTTCAGATTTTGCCATCGGTGGAGTTTTGCAGCAACTCGTAGAAGGAGATTGGCAACCTCTAGCCTTTTTCTCACGCAAGTTGAGCCCTACACAACAGAAATACTCACCATACGATAGGGAGCTCCTTGCTATCTACGAAAATATAAAGTATTTCCGTCATTGGCTAGAGGCTACATCTTTCACCATCTATACCGATCATAAGCCGCTGTGCTTTGCATTCCATGAAAGGAAGGCACACTGCAGCCCACGTCAGTATAGACATCTAGACTACATATCACAGTTCTCGACCGATATACAACACATTGCCGGGAGAGATAACGTCGTTGCCGACACACTCTCCCGAGTTGATGAACTGCAAAGTCCTGTAGATCTAGAGGTGATTGCCAAGGCGCAAGACTCCGATCCCGAATTAGCAGAATTTTTACAACTAGAAACCAGTTTGCACATAGAAAGGCTGAATATACCTGGAAGTCACTTTAAATTGTACTGCGATGTCAGCACTACGACTCCCAGGCCTTTAGTACCCAAGACCTTGCGCAAACAAGTTTTTGATAGCTTGCACTCGTTGAGCCATCCCGGTGCTAACGCGAGCGCTAAATTAGTAGCAGAACGTTTTGTCTGGCCACTGATGAGGAAAGACTGTCGCGAGTGGTCTAGGGCGTGTTTGGCTTGCCAGCGCACAAAGGTAAATCGACATGTATCTTCGCCTATAGGCACCCACGATTTACCAAAAGCGCGATTCAAATACGTCCACCTAGACCTCATCGGACCATTACCTCCGTCTGGTGATTTCAGGTACTGTTTGACAGCCGTCGATCGCTTTACGCGATGGACAGAAGCTGTCCCTCTAACCAATATCACCGCGGAATCAGTGGCCAAGGCGTTTCTGTCGGGATGGATAGCTCGATTCGGTTGTCCTACCGACATTGTTACCGACCGCGGTAGACAATTTGAATCTGCACTATTTGAACAGCTATCCAAATTCATTAGCTTCAAGCATCGCAAGACCACTAGCTACCACCCACAATGCAATGGCCTTATCGAAAGGTTCCATAGGCAGCTGAAGGCTGCTATAATGTGTCACGCGGACAGTAGCTGGACCGAGGCGTTACCCCTTGTACTACTCGGGATAAGAAGTTCTTTCAAAGAAGACCTTCAATCTTCTTCTGCCGAGCTACTATACGGTGAACCGCTGCGACTTCCAGGTGAATTCTTTGGTCAAAGAGTTGACAAATGTACGACTGATATCACTGATTTTTCAGCACGTATCAGATCATTTGCCAATAATTTGCAACCAGTTTCGACGTCACACCACTCAAACAGCAAGATCTTCATTTATAAAGATCTCTCGTCTTGTTCTCACGTTTTTCTAAGAGAGGATGCATTGAGGGGTTCTTTGCAACCCGCATACACTGGCCCTCACGAAGTGGTTGGGAGAAGTGCCAAAACATTTAAAGTTCGCGTAAAAGGTAAAGTTGTGACAGTATCGGTAGACCGATTAAAACCAGCCTACATACTATCACAATCACAATCTAATGACACTTCTCCTGAAGCCCCTTCTCACACACCTACAAACAAAACAACTCGTTCTGGGCGTCGAGTTCGGTTTCCGGACTATTATCGCCCGCTAGACGCGGTCTCAAGGGGGGAGTGATGTGGCGAACCTACTACCTATTATACTACAAGTACATACCTACTATGTTAATATATTTATTTATAATTATATAATAAATACCTACACAAATATATTATATTCGGGTAAATACAAATACATATAAGTACTTTTATTATTTATATATTACCATAAATAAACTTATGTAAATAAGTAAAAATAATATCTATCTATTTATCGTATAAAATAATACACATACTTACAAATGATGATGCGCCCGTTCGCCTAGTCTAATGGAAACGTGAACTGGTTCCTGAGCTGCCGTACTAACTGTTGCATAGGCTGTGGCTGCACCGGCCGACCACAAGCGATATTCGTACGCGTCGCGGCTCGCAAAACCAGTCTCGACCTACCATTTGTCGCGGAGCCCGCGTTAATTTACTGCTTAATATTGCTTGTTTGTGCGCTTGTTATTTCTATCTATTTTTCATCTATCTACCTATATCTGACTTTCTACTATTTACTCCTTCTATATACTGTGGTGTTTGTGGTGTAATAAACTGTGTTTCCGTGAACCTTTGGATTTGATTGTTCCGGACATCGAAACTACCTAGCCAGGTACCTACCTACATACTAGGAATACCACCTTATCCCAAAAACCGATACTCACATACAAACTTTCACCCCCCTGAAACACGTCATAGAGTCGTGTTTTAGAAAACCCCGATAATCCCATACAAACTTTCATCCCCCTTAAAAACACTATATCGCGTCGTGTTTTAGAAAAAACCGATACTCCCATACAAACTTTCACCCCCCTGAAACACGTCATCGAGTCGTGTTTTAGAAAACCGATACTCACATACAAACTTTCACCCCCCTGAAACACGTCATAGAGTCGTGTTTTAGAAAACCCCGATAATCCCATACAAACTTTCATCCCCCTTAAAAACACTATATCGCGTCGTGTTTTAGAAAAAACCGATACTCCCATACAAACTTTCACCCCCCTGAAACACGTCATCGAGTCGTGTTTTAGAAAACCGATACTCACATACAAACTTTCACCCCCCTGAAACACGTCAACGAGTCGTGTTTTAGAAAAAACCGATACGCTCATACAAACTTTCACCCCCCTGAAACACTACATCGAGTCGTGTTTTAGAAAAAACCGATACTCACATACAAACTTTCACCCCCCTGAAACACGTCATCGAGTCGTGTTTTAGAAAAAAACCGATACTCCCATACAAACTTTCACCCCCCTGAAACACGTCATCGAGTCGTGTTTTAGAAAAAAACCGATACTCCCATACAAACTTTCACGCCCCTGAAACACGTCATCTAGTCGTGTTTTCGTAAAAACCGATACTCTCATGCAAACTTTCACCCCTCTGAGACACGTCATCGAGTCGTGTTTTAGAAAAAACCAATGATCCTATACAAACTTTCACCCCCCTGAAATACGTCATCGTTTATTTATGCTCAGTAGCTGTGAGTTTCATGTTTCTAACTTCAAAGAACAAAGACTAATGTATGAACCCTACTCATTACTCTTTCACGCAAAAAACTACTGAACGTAATTTGATGAAACTTTACAGGAATATAGCTTATACATCAGAATAACACGTAGGCTACATTTTACTTTACCGGGTACTATGCGGGCGAAGCCGTGGGCAGAAGCTAGTTTCCAATAATCCTTACTTAGTCGATTCTTACGTAATAAAATATACCATGTTTTAAATTGCAGCTTTCTACACTTAAGTAGTTTTGCTTATGCGTTGATAGATCAGTCAGTCAGTCAGGACAAATGATTTTATAAGTTTAGATTAATATAGTTTTGTAAACCTACCTTTTCGATGAACTGTGGGTTTTGCAAGTAAAGCATGTCATGGATACATCCGCTATGGGTCCCTATGATGAGTATCATCAAAAAAACCCTGAAACACGGTAAATTTTAAAAAAATACATTTATATAAGAAACTCTGATAACACGGATCTGTGACACGGTGAAGGAAAAATCGTGAGAAAATCGACATACCTCGAACCAAAAACTCGAACCAAGAACCAAAAACTCGAAGTCATGTGAAATCGGTGATTACTCAAATAGATTTTGATGAAACTTTACAGAAATATAGCTTATATATCAGAATAACACATTGGCTACTTTTTATCCGGGTACAATGCGGACGAAGCCGTGGGCAGAGGCTAGTATGTTCATAACTATAATAGTTTCAAAAGTGTCTGGGTACGTTTTGTTCCTAGGTACTTGTGTTGTGTTAGATTAAGTTGGTTTATATTCTTTGTTTTTTTTTCTGTTATTTTTCTTTTGTTTTTTTAGTAGATAAGTGAGTTAATTAAGTTAACAGGTAAGCACACTCGTGCTAAGATATATATTTAAGTTGATACGTACTTATATGTAGGTACTTAAAAGTTTTGTTTTCTCATTTAAATTAACTATAATTATGTTCTTTGAGAAATAAAGAATCCTTAAACCGATACCACTTTCATCATGCCAATTTCAAAATCTATGTCAGTTCTTCTACAGAGGCAACATGACGCAATTAAAATGACAATGTCCGCGTTTGCCAACATCAGTCCTAAAAGACTGATGCGTTGACAGAACAGTGTGGTTCAATATGACGCCTCTCGGGTTTAACTGCTCGATGTTGGTGATGTGTAGATCTAACCTGACTCCTTGAACAGGTGTGAGCGCATTCAGGCGAGGGTTACCGTCTTCGTATGTGGAGGTCAGCCGCCGCCAATTCGAACGCAGAGACCACAGTGCTAGCAGCTCGTTCTCTGAAACCAACGTACAAGGTAATTTTTTAATAATAATAATAAATAATGCTGGACATTTTCACACAGCATCATCTAGCCCTAAAGTAAGCAGAGCTTACTGAAAATGCTTAAATGAACGCTTAAATGCTTAATAAAACGAGTGAGGACTCGTTTCGAGAAAGTGTGTAGCTACAAAAGTGGTGCCACACGTGCTGAGGACCCACCACTAATTAGAGGTCCCTTCCTCACCGTCCGTGAGCACGCTCGACAGACGTTATGGGGAAATATAGTAAAAAGGTAAGTAGGAATGTTACGTGATATCTTCGCCAATGTCAACCGATTTTATTCCCATATTCTTTTTCGAGTTTTCAAATCCAACGTAAAAAGTTCCTTTCTTGATATGAGTGCTTCACCGCAGGCTACAGCGTTGCTTTATATGAGACAAACTGAGGTCAGATGCGAATAATTAGTCTGCAGGGTTCGCAATTGCGAACGAAGTCGCGGGTACAGCTAGTATAGAGTAAATTAGTAGTGAGCAGGGGAATAGTAAAAGTATTGGTATAGTCGTAATAACATCCTAATATCCTGAAATAATTTATAGTAGACCAGACACAAAACGAAGAGATCGAAACTACTCACTTTTTGTTCCATCACCAGAGAACGCATCATATACCGTCCCAACAACGTTCCCGAAGCACAGAACAGCTACCAAAACCAAGAGAACTTTCTGCGACAAGTCATACGGCTCAGGGTTTTCCTTCCTCGCATACTCTTGCGCATGCGTCTTGCAGTACTTTAAGGAGGTGAGGGCTAGACGGAGCTTCCTCTTCCTCCCCCATTGGGCGGCGCAGCGCTCGAAACGCAGACTGGTGTTGCGTTCGGTGGAGGGGCAGCGGTCGGACACGCAGTATCCTCGGTGGAGCTGAGTGCGGTTGAAGTGGAACGGATCTGATGAATATTCCTGGAAGGCAGTGATATTTCATAATATTATGACGGAAGCCAAACTATTAATCAGTATTTATTGGTAATTTTGTTTTAAAATGGTAAGGAAAATTACAAGATCGCAACTAAACTCGCCGAGGTAAAATTTTTGGGGTATTGTAATTTCTTGTAGTCAATATTCCATCACCTGACGTAACAACAGGTTTTGATGATATTTGATGTTTTGACAAGTGTCCTATTGCCTATCATTGAGCCTATCATAAAAGTATGGCAATATTTGCGCCACTATTGTCACTTTCACCGCCACAAAATCCACATCAGGTTGTGAAGTCCATTGCAGAACAAAGGCCTCTATCTCCATTCATAGACTTCCCGTTACTTTTAAAATTTCCGTCAGTTTGTTTATCCATTTGAGAACCTTTTTTCTCCAGCAGTTGTCGATTCTGCATGCTATATGGCTGGCCCAGCCACTTCAACTTTTATATAGCTACTAAGGGTCCGGACAAACTGACGTGGTGGTGGAGACTGGTGGTTGCGATCAATACATTTACGCAAACATTGACAACTACTTAACAACCTTTCTCGCCACCGCTCCATCACCACCATCGTCAGTTTGAGCGGGCCCTAAGTCCTTGAATTTAGATCTACAGATTACCTTGTTTCAGATTTTATCATGTGGTGAAAATCCAAGCTTAACTCTCGAAGGATAGTAATTACTTTAGACCAATGTAAATTGATTACTAAAAAAATTCTGGCTGCCAACTCCTTAAGTACCTTTATTAGTTCATATGTCTGGTCATACTGCTTTGGTTGCTGGATATGGAAGCTGCCGACGCAGTAGAGGCCATCCTCCTTCGAGAGGCAGCTGTTGAAATCATCCAGGTGATAGAGCCGTGGTAACCGAGCATAATCCTTGTCTGAAAGATTATTCAAATAAGGAAACTTAAAAAGAGTCTTTTCAAAAGAAGCTTTTATTAAATTCTTACTCATATAAATTACTAGCTCACGGCTTCGCTCGCGCGGTACCTGGATAAAAAGTAGTCTATGTGTTATTCTGATTTTTATTCTATATACATGTAAATTTTCATCAAAATTCGTTCAGTAGTATTTGCGTGAAAGAGTAACAAACATCCATCCTCACAACTTTCGCGTTTATAATATTAGTAGGATAGTAGTATAAATTATTCATACTTTGGGATCTCAAGGATCTATCCACACTCACGTCACGTCAATTAAAAATACGATAGACAATGGAAAATGATACAGGAATCGAACAACCTTTGAAATATAGTGATTTTATTTTCACCCACTATAAATGTAATGTAAAACCTGTCCTTTCAGTTTTCGTGACTAGTCTTGTGGTTATAGACCGACGGGGCGATCACTAATTTTCCATGTCTGGTATCATCGGATGGGATGAATCGTATCACGCTAATTTGTAAGCTAGATAAGCCATAGATGGACAATGCGAATCAACAAAATTGGTTTCATATTGGCCATTAAAATAAGGAACTAGTGTCAAAATTGATTGCCATCTCGATAGCCATGAGCTAGTGTGATCGCCCTGCTAATCTATTTACGGAAAACCAGCGCTGGTTATTGCAACCGGTATTAAGCGGAGTTGGGACCATTTATTGTATAAATATTTGTTTTAGATTAATTCTTTCACTTTATTATCATGTATGTGTTTTTGAAAACTAAACTGTATTTTATTCTAAGATACTGCAAATAAGTTCTACTAAACGCATTTTGATGCAGTTTTACTTCGATACATAATAAAAAGCTTAGACACATCGAGGTAATCAGCGATACAAAAATTATTTATTCAGTGTCTAGGTGTAATTGCTTATATTTCATTTGTAAATAGCAGGCATAATTAAATCTAACTTTATATGCAGTTTCCGCTGCATGGTTCCGTTAAAAGCCGATAGTGATTTGTACATACTACAACTAAAAACTACTGAACGGATTTTGATGAAACTTTACAGTAATATAGCTTATACATCAGAATAACACATAGGCTACTTTTTATCCAGATACTACGCGGATGAAGCCGTGGGAAGAAGCTAGTAAGATATAAACTTGTCAGCTATATGATATTGACACGACTAAACTTGTTTCATTACCTTCTATAAAACAGGATGATTCAAGCCATGGTCCATAAACAACAGAGGGGAAAAAAATATTATTGCCCCATACAAATCACCTACCCCGCCATAATGGGGTCCTTTGGATATTTTAGGAGAAATTACAATGTTTTTTGCGTCACATCTGACCAATCACGATGAGTGCATGGTGTCTTTTATGCTTCTGTTGCTTTAAGAACATCCGGCTCAGATCAGTTAAAGCCGGTTTTGTCACGAAGTGGTTTTGAACCCTGGTTACGGGGCAAGCCATTTTACGATCTTTTGGCGGTATAGCTGGTATAGCCGTCGTGTCGATTAATAAAAAAAACATACATTTTCAAATCACCAACACTTAATAAAGTCACAATTTCAACAAATAAAGTAGCAAACAAGCATAGATATAATAATTAATAAATATAAATTGCTAATTAAAAAAACTTCAGAGGATTATTAGTCTTTAAAGATCTACATTGCCTTCTAAATGACTAAGTCAGACACAATTAACGAGCGTCTAAATAATACTCTCATTCTCTTAGCCACTAGTTATCTTCTATGTAAGCCACTCTAAACACAACTCAGCGACTCTCAGGGGGCTAGACAAATACCTCTTTCTGTTGACGTTAACGCCTGCGGAAAGATTTAATTGTATGGGAATGACATTAACTGCGGAAATGTCACGTGACAGCTGCCAAGTTTTACCTTGAAAAATTTGCATTAGCGTGAAAGAAAAAGTAAGCGTGAGGTATTTGTCTAGCACCCCAGGGCTCTGAACTCCGTCAATATTAAAGGGATTTTTATGGAGCCCAATTTTGCCATGTGTCGATACACGAAAAAACGGTCGAGCGAATGTGTTTCTTACGAACAAGCTACTTTTAATCGGCTACTTTATAACCGGATACCAAGCGGGCATAACCGTAGGCATAAGTCCTTTACAAAAAAACTCCATAAGTTTTCAATTACCTATAAAGAAGCTTCTAGACCCCACAACTAGGTGGATGGACGTTATCAAGGCTATAGTAGGAAAAACATGTATGAACATAGATAGTTAGTACCTACATATAAATGATTACATTGAGCGTATAGGATGCTACGAGAATGAACTCTTGACATTTGGAGATATCGGGTATATTGAATACATGCAGAGAAATTTGTTACAAAAAAAACCGTATGGGATTAGAAGGTACAAATTATGTAGTGAAATCTCTTTGAAGCATAAAGAAACTGCATTAAAATGCATCGTATTTCTGCCATAATCACAGACTAGATAAAGTCTGTGATTATGGCAGAAATTTTACCAAAAAATCGGGGAGGGTTTTTCAGGAACGCAGCCGCAGTGAAGAACGTGAGTAATTGCTTCCATTCTCTAAACAATGAAAAAAAAATGGTACCAAATAATATAACGACGATAGGTGCTTCCAAAGAAATAGGCGATCTTGTCATATTATATTTCTTTAGATTCGTTACGTTTTTGCCGAAATGAAAGACGTTTCACGCCAAAAAAGCGAATTGTGTTTCACTGCAGGGCCTTTTATTGCAGACGTGTGGCCATAAAACCTATTTAAAAACCTTCTTTAAAGCAAAAAGATTACACGAAACTTAAAGTAGGGGAGTCCCTAATATGCTCTATAAAGTCGTATGTCCTGTCTGACTGATTTATCAACGCACAGCCAAAACTATTAAGTCTAGAAAGCTGAAATTTGGAACATAGATTTATTTTATAACGTAACCATCCGCTAAGAAATGATTTTTGGAAATTTCAACTTAAAGAACCCCTCTTTGTCCCCAAATGGGGGAGGGGAACTTTGTATGGAATAATCGGGATTTTTTTAAATAAGAACTTAGAAAATAGTATTAGTTAATTAAATAGATCGCTTCAACGGTCTTTAGATAGTTAAAAAAATCAAAAAAAGTTATTTTATTAAATATTTATCACAATTTTTGTATAAAGTGAAGCTCTCTGCACGCGTGCAAAGCCACTGGCAACAGCTAGTTAGAGATGATATATAGGATGAGTACAAAGTTTGTACGTAATAAAATCTCTTAAGCCTAGAAAGCTTCATTTCGATTCGTTCAAGAATTATCATACTACTAAGTAGTCTGTAGTTATTCAACATTTCAAATCCATCATCAGATCAGCTCCAAGATAACAAATTATATTATTGTTAAAAAACAAAGTTTCTTTTCAACAATTAGAAGTAGGTTAAAATTGACTTTTAATCCAAGATTTAATTACATTGTTTGTTTGTTTAGTTAATTACGTGAAGCTATTAAAAGCGCGTTAAAAAAAAAAGAATAATGCAAAACAAGTATAAAAAAGTACTGCTTAATTTATTCCAATAGGTACATAGGTAATTTTCCAATGTTTATTATGTATACCTACAATGAAACCGTTTACATTATGTTCTAGGATTTAAGTAATTCTATGACTATACGGAGACGGAAGAAAATACTGAGCCGTAATGGGTTTGCTTTCGCGATTTATTCTTTGAATTTAAATATCAATTCGAATACATGTACCATCAGTTAGTGTTCCAATAAGCAGCGATGGGCTAGCAACCATCTCGTTCCACCGTTGTCCCCCGATCTTCGGCCCCCAGGACAACGTAAATATTTGGATATGTTGCAGTTCGTACGTCGTCATTTTGGAGTAAACAACAAGTAAGTTTCAGTACGTGCGTTTTGCTTAAGGGCGAAAAAAATACCTAAACCTTTCCTTGCATTTGAAGCCGTGGCTAATTCGGCGAGGATCTCAAAGTCTCGTCAGAGCTTACTTATTTAAGCCTTTTAGGGATGCGACTCCGTGGGGAAACGGGACCCTTTGCGTATTCAAAATTGTTTCACGGCGACTGGTCGCAGCGTCGCGTGATAAGTCAGCGCATTGGCAGTCAACGCGACAATGCAGCCACAATTTTGGGAACGCTTCCGTGTGGTAGTGATCTGGATTAGTTGACTTATCTGTAGAACGTTTGCAACTATCTTTAGATAGCTTGCTACAAATGAAACTGTATTTTTATGAATAAACAATCTTTATACCTATCTCTACCTCAACATTCAGCATTTTGAGCATTCTACCTCTTTCTATACGGACTCTTTTACTGTCACTGCGATCCGCTTGTGGAACTCTATCCCAGCAAAAATCCGCACTGCTGTATCCATTGGAGTCTTCAAATCCAAACTTTACAAACATTTCGTCTCTCTACAAAATACTCAACAAAATTGAGCATTTATATTATATTTCTATGTATCTAAATATATATTTGGATGTATGTATTTAAGTATGTATTATTTTTCGTTTTATGTATGTAGTTTACTTCTATTTTAAGTAGCTAGTTATTTTATTTAATAAATTGTTCTCTTATTTTGGTAATCAGCCAAACGCATTACCGCTCCACTCATCATAACACAAAGGTTAGCTGGAAGAAAATGCTAATTAGCATTAAATTCGCCTATTTACTTGTTTTATCTTGTGCAATAAAGCATTTTCTATCTATCTATCTCTCCTCTGCATCGATCGAGGTCTAACGAAGAAAATGTATAGCAGTATTGGAATATATCAGTGCATGTTTTACGCCGTAACGTTAACAAAGCCATATTAAAAATATGGTAAGGTATTACATACCAATTTACTTCAGTTCTACTTACACTTCAATAAAAAATACTTTACTTACTAATCTATACTATATACTAGCTTCTACCCACGCTTGCGCGCCGCGTAAAAAGCAGCCTATGTGTTATTCTGATGTATCAGCTATATTACTGTAAAGTTTCATCAAAATCCATTCATTACTATTTGCGTGGAAGAGTAACAAACATCCATCCTCACAAACTTTCGCGTTTATAATATTAGTAGGAAAAGTAGGATGTATTTTAAAGAGCCAATATTTGTTACTAAGTTTGTAAATGTAATCACCGGAACAAATTATGTGATTTCAAAAATTCTTTCACCAATGTTTAGTTTGGACCTTCAGGGTGGACCTAGGCTGTATATTATTCTATTGAAATAAAAGGGCTTTTCGTGGAGCTTAATTTTGCAACGTAAGTCTACGAAAAAACGAATGCGCGTGGTAGCTACAAGGTGTCCCGTAAAACGCCCGAACGGGGGGTTTCAAACCATGAAAATGAGCATTTGTATGGGTAAAGTTCTTAGGAATTTTTATTTTCAGATTTCCATACAAAAACTTTTTTGTAAAAAATTGGGGACCCTAAATTTTGTAAACACTGTCCATCCTACATTGGTAGGTAGCTTGAGTAAGTAGGTACTCAAGAACGTTACCTTTTGCATGATGCACTGAAGATCCCTGCCTCGTGGACTGAAGTTAATAACAACCTAGAAAACAGCACTTCCAGTCTAGGTTTTTTCAAATGGAATTTCACAAATCCACAGCCGTATGAAGGTAGTCGCTTGCCTTCGTACCGTTGCTGGTAGAGCGCCCGTGCCCCGTCAGCTCATTGTTTGGAGTTTCATCAACACACAAAATCATATCGTTATACTCCCCATTGCTGTACGTAATCGACATGATTCAACCGAAACTTGGAAGTAAAAACTGCGAAAAATTATACAACAAGATGACACCAAACAAATGTCAAAAAAATTAAAAAGCTAATCAATGTCATTTGAACTTGTAATTTTTTTGGGGTTCAGTTTTGTTATGAAATTTGAAACCCACTTTTATTTTTAAAAAGGGTGTTTTTTCTTTCAGTGACCTAACTAGGTTCAGGTAGTTTAGCCCTGAAAATAATAATACCCGATAGTAAAGAAAAAAGAATTAAGTGCACAGAGGCTTCTCTTTAGTTCAAGGACATCCTTGAACCAAACATTCTAAGACATTTGACCTGTGAACAAAAGAAGACTATGCCTTTTCGATATGTATCGATGTTTTCCTTCGCGGTTTGAGAGCTCAATAGCATTGCGCAATTATCAGTTTTATCCTTTTAAAAAAATGGTGCACGTTGGAATTTGAGCCCACTGAAAGGATCATGATGTTTTTATCCACCATTTTAGAGCTATATACATTTTTCGGATACAGAAATCCATTGATGCATGACTGAATTTGAACCCATGACCTTTTAATCGAAAGTCGGGTAAGCCATCCACTACGCCACTAGTGCTGTTGAGAGGCGTTGAGAAACCCATACTTGACGACGTATTACTTGGTGACAGTGACGACGATCATTAAGGTACATAGGTAGGTATAGACTATGTTATCAACCAAGTTTTCGTTCATTCTTTCGTCGTGTTACTAATACTGTCTTGGCCATCCATCCTAAACTAGGTGACGTATGGTGTCCATAAAACAGGTCCTAATGAACCTTTAGTTCAAGTTTGCGTCATTGTAGTTGATAGATGTTAGGACCTACACATGTTAACACCGCAACTACGAAAATGTTGTATCTACGGAACCATTTTCAAAAATAATAATAAAACTTGGCTTAAATCACAAAACGGACTCCATGGTGTAGACTCTTTGGTACGACATTTCATTTAGAGATCAATAACCTTGTGTGACGTCACCCTCAAAAGTCAACTAAACAGCTGTTTTGCTGATTTTAGGTATGTGCTAAGAGTAGGTAGGATGGAAACTTTGATGGTCATTTCATGAATGAAAAACATGGAAATCCAAAAAGTCGTAGAACAAACAGTGTTCCCCACCACGGTGTCAATGTCCTCCTTTCGGCATTTTATACACATTCCGGGACACCTTGTTATATAAAAAACTCTTAGGCATCTAGTTTATAAAATGCTCCTTTGTGATCCAACGAATAAAAACTTTTATGGTATCCAGCTACTATATGTTTTTTAAAAACAAAACAAATGTAACAGCGGCCACGATTGCAATCCCCATAATGGAAATCCTCAAATCCATATACCCATTTCAGTATCTGTGACCAAGTAGGGGATAGTCAGATGCACGTCCAAATAAGTGGAGGAAAGTAACCAAATATGAAATACCGTTTAAATTTTCAGGCACAAAGGAAATAAATATTTAAAAAAAAAAAAATTATAAACAATCATATTATTTGCGTTTGACATAGTAACAGTCTTGCATGATATTTATTAATTATAAATATTAACTTCTCAAAAACGAAATCAGCATAAAGGGATCTAATAATGGAATAGGTACCCCAAATATGGAACACTACAAAAACTATCAAAAATCAACCCTAACTTCTATAAGAATCTTTAGGAACTTTAGTCAAATATAAAAAGAAACTAAAATTATTTGCAATAGTCACAAATCAATGTCTAATTGTGCACCTAATTATGTGTCTAGAGACCACACATGAGGCATTTGATCCAGGTTTCCCATTGAGTATCAGTAGAAAACAGCATACGACAGAAAATACACTCCGCATCTTCTGTGTCTGGATATCCTATCAAGTTATCAAGCTTACTGTCTGTATCTAACAGTACCTACCATCTCGTCATCATCTGAATATGCTGGATTATTCTTAGCCTTGGTCTTCTCTTTTAGTTGTTTGCCTTTTGTTTTCTTCACATTATGTTTTTGTTCTTTGGTTATGTCAATTTTTTTCTTCTGTCTTCTTAATTTTTATAAAGTCAGTTTTGTAAGATGAAAACGTGATGATTGCTGCAACAGATGCAGAAGAACAAAAATAAAATAAGTAGGAAGTTATCCAGTCAGCTAATGTTTTCGGGATCCAAGTATGGAATAGTCCACATTTGGACCCCATCAACTGTCCATATTTGGCATTTCTAACAAATTTTAACTCACATTCATATTTTTTTAAATTGAATATACTAATACAATAAAATTCCTTTAAAACTTTAAAACAAACATGTAAAAAATGTATAGAAGGAATAAATACAATACTATTTGGAATTACATTACGAAAAATACATAATTTTTACGTATGCGAAAAAGTTTTCTGACACCAACAAAATAAAACACTTTTCCGCTCGATTGACAAATCGAAACCTGTATACGCGTATAGTGTTGGAAAGATATAGACGATCACTGTTTATTGCGTTTAGGAGTCTTTGTTTACGAGAAATGCAGGTATCCCAAATTAGGGATACTATTCCATATTTGGTTACTTTTCTTTATTATATGCATTTGGCACAATGTCCGTGTTTTGTTAGCAGTAAGTAAACCACGTGATAGTGTAAGTCCACCGCCGCTTATTGGAACACTAACCGATGGTTCATGCCTTCGATCTTTAGTTTCTCAGGCATGCGGGCTACCTCACGATGATTTCCTTCATCGTTTTAATCATGTGTTTCTAAAACCTTTCGTGTGTATTTTTACATTGATTTTGTATTTTTTCCGTTTAAAATGCATCCTTTACAATAGATTTGTATGACTTCAGTTCTTAAATAGATTTTATCACCATAAGCTACTTGGGAGCGCTGAAATTGAAAAGGAAAAAGTCGATGTTTCTTTTAAATTAACTTTTTTACATTCATAAGCTATTTTTGGTACTGTCGAAGTTATTTAGATACTGAGCCGCCACACTGAATCGCTACCAGAGCCTATGATGCGATAAAAAAATGTACTGTTTAATTATTGGGCTGGCAATAAATGTACTTGACGACTGTACATTAAACTTTTCATAAAAACTTTTTTTTATACGAACATAGCGCGCGAATAGCCGGATATGAACTATGTATGTGATGGTTAAAAAAAAGGTGTATTTAAGCACCTAGATCATTAATAATTAAATAATAAAGACATATTTACCTGCGGCAAGAAAACATAGGTACTTAAATATAAAAAAAAACTAATTAAATAAATAAATAATGCTGTACATTTTTTCACACAGCATCATCTAGCCTCGAAGTAAGCAGAGCTTGTGGTATGGGAACTACATGACTTATTATCGATTTAAAGATTCTTTATTTTTCTCAAAGAACATAATACATAGTTCACTTAATAATCAATAAGAAAACAAAAAATTAAGTACTTATAAGTATCTACTTAAAATTATATTTTAGCACGAGTGTGCTTACTGGCTAACATAGTGTACCTACTTACCTATCTACTAAATCAAAAGAAAAAAAAACAGTAGATCAAGGAAATTAATCTAAAACAACTCCATTTTGACCTATCCAGAAATTAACTAGCTAGACAAAGTAAAGTAATACTACTAAGTAAAATTATGTTACGCACAGACCTACCCTCATTTTTACCGGTCGGTGGTCGCATGCTCCATTGTTTTTGCCAAGCGTTTTTTATATAGACATATAGACGAGGTGTGCGTAAGTAGTCTAGGAGCAAGGCAGCTTTAATATTATCGTTATATTACTTTTTGTGTGACATTGATTATGATGGTTTAAAACCATTAAGTAAGTAAGGGTTTTCTTTTTTTTTTAATTTAAATTTTGTCCGTATTATTTATTAAAAGAAATTGGTTATTTTATTGTTTTCTATTGACTATTGATTCTGTTCTTTAGTCAGAAAATGTTGCTTTAATTTATTTTTAAAAATGTGCATACTCATAGAATCTTTTATTTCCCCCGGCAGTTTATTATATATCAGTAAGCCTTCATAAAGTAGGTTCTTTTTGCCGTAGTTAACCGTTCTAGGGGGGTACATACAGTTTATTTGTATTTCTTAGGTTATATTTATATTTTTTAATAGTGAGTGTAATGTTGGTCTGGATTTTTTTTTATCTTTCTTATGAGTAAACATGTATTTATATTAAATATTTGTGTTAAATTTAGTCATTTGTTTTGAGCCTTTTTCACCCCCTTAGGGGTAGAATTTTCCAAATTCGTTTCTTAGTGCACCCCTACGCCATAAGAGGAATATACCCTCCAAATATCATGCTTCTAGGACTTATGGTTTAGGCTGTGCGTTGATTCACCTCTTGAACTTTGATACCCTCTATATTCCCTATGAGGGGTATTTTGGGGAAATAATTATATAAGACTTTTATCATTTGGATTGAAGAATACTTATGTGAATTTTCAAGACTGTAAGTTCAAGGAATACGATTTTTCATACAAAGATTTTCAGCCCTTTTCACCCCCTTAGGGATAAAATTTTCCAAATTATTTTCTTAGTGCACTTAGAATAGTTTTTTATATATTGATTGATGGTTATGCTGATCACACCTAATAAACCTAATAATGGTTCATATGTCAATATTTTTACACCCCATAGGGGTAGGTTATAAGCAATAAGTATTTACCGCTGATCTCCAAGGAATATCCACCAGCCACTGCCGCCAGCACATAAAGCACAAACATGGTCCTCACAAAGTGTCCACTGAATCGAAATGTTCCCTCCAGAATGCCACTGAGCTGAAATGTTACACGCAGAATGTCACTGCGCTGAAATGTTCCCTAAAGAATCCCACTGAGCTGAAATGTTACCCGCAGAATTGTACCGAGTTGAAATGCTAGCATCAGAGTACGCACGGAGCTGAATCTTCCCCACAGAGTATTAAAACGCAGTTCCTCACACCACTCGCGACTAAGTTTCGAGTTAAGGCGGAAGCATATATTTATAACATTATCTTATATGAGCGGGTAAGTGACTGACCGCACCAGAACATAATGGTTCAGTACATAACTCACAGCTTTGCATCGTAGTAGCGTAATTGGAGAATGAGAATCTTCAAAAAGGGCGTTTTTAAATTTTCAAAGGGTCGACAACGCGCGGGGTTATACCTTTGGTGTTGCAATCATCCATAGGTTACGGTAACCATTTATTAACAGATTGGCAGTAAAGCTTATTTGCCATCATGGTCGTATAAAAAAATTAAAAGTTCGCGGAGGAACTAGTAGAAAAATCTTCGTGTAATTGAAAAAATAATTTATTTATTTCAGTTGACACGAAAACAGACAGACAGCAGTTATCTAATCGTGCAACTTATCAGCTGTCTGTCTTAATTAGATTTCAACGTGTAAATAGGCAAGTTGAAACTATCTGTATAGGCTGATCGTAGATCGACTGTTTAGGTACATGTTGAAATTAAGTTTTTTTTTTAACAGACACGTACATTATCGTATTCAGGAAAAACAACAACTAGTAACTTGCTTTCACCACTTATCAGCTGCCTGTCTATCTTTAACTAGGCATTACGAGCGGCTTATCTTGCAAGGCCGAAAATACGACTGACGAAACCAAAGATTTTGGAAGTTCATTTCATCGAGCGCCAATATTACGGGTCAGAGACACCGAGTTCATCTTACTTTTTTATTTTTAGTTACAGTCGATTCTGATTCAAGAATAAAAAAGTGCGTTTAAGGGTGTCTTATTTTTAGAATTTTATGATCCAAAAGAAACTGTACATACTTAACTAATTTTAGAATCTAATATATTATATAATATTTTTGGTAAAATAATTAAATATTTCAAATGATTTTGCGAATACATTCCTAATCTATTAAGTTATCAATAAAGAGTTACAAACTAATACACAAATATATGTTTATTAATTTACCTTCTATACTAATAATAAAACTGATGATTTTGTTTTTTTTTGTTTGTATACGCTAATCTGTGGTCCGATTTGAAAAAATATTTTTGCATATTGTTTTTTTAATTAAACATAACGCTACGACCCTTAGGAGCCGAACAAAAGAACTAATAGCACGGTCGGTCGGGTGCCGAGGACGAGATAGGCACAGCTAGTAAAAAATACTTACCTACCTACTTTCAAAATTCTTCGAGCCCCAAGTTTTTCTAAAACAATACTTAGGTAGGTACATTTTTTTATCATTGGAAGTTCCGTTCCTACATGGGTCCACGGAACTCTAGGCCTAGATACATTATACAGTATCTAGTCAAGGATCGGTCCTACCTACACATGCATCCACAGAAATTACTTCGAGTTCAATAATTATAAACTTAAAACTGACAAGACGTTGGTCATCGTTTGCGTCATCAAAACCCGGGATCGCAGTAGCTTATTGGTGAGGCAGCCCAGGTAGAAAACACAATGATTGTAGGTTCAAATCCATACGTAATATGGTACCTAAATCTTTAGATATAATTAACCTAATATATGCTTGCGTTTAATCAAATAGTGATGCTACAGATGGCTGTAAAAAATTCGATGGCTCTGTTACAGATTTTCTTATAACATAGATGAATATTTCAAATTTAAATCCATATTTTTTTCTATCATTTTTGTGACTATTTTATTTTATATTGTATGCATAAAATTTAATATATCAATTTAATTTGATATAAATTTCTTCTGAGTAGGTGCCTAATATTTGCACGACAAATTTAGTCGAGTACAGTGATACCTAATAACGTAGCATAAGAACCAATGTACCTGTATTTATGCAAATATATTTTTTTATTTCAGTCTTTCATTCATTCATTCATTCATTCATTCATTCATTCGTTCGTTCATTCTACCCTCAATTTTATGTTGGTTAATTGTTTTAGAATGCATTTTGTGTGGTTTTCCCGGATTTATCCCCGCTAACTTAAAAACTAGTGACTCGATTTCAATGGGATTTTTTGGTATGAAAACTGGTTTGTAAAATAGTTATTTTTGTTTGACGGAAATTGTTTGCAACCATTTCCATTACCATCAGCTGTGTGGGTATCAGGTACTATGTGTACCGTGGTACCACAACTCCCAAACTCTGAACAAACAATGCAAAACATGTGAGCATTTGTCCCGTCAAGAGAATCGTACCAGCACCTCTTGTGTCACAGCCGGCTACTTACCCACCGCGCCACCTTTGTCGCGTACCTTTCAGGTACCATTTTACGTCTGCAATCTGGATTCGAACCTACAATCATCTTGCTTTTTACCTGCGCTATCCCAACCAACAAGCTATTGTGATCCCATTTTTGATGACGCAAAGAACGACCTTTAAATGAGGCTCATGAAGCCAGTTTTTCTTTTATAATGTTTATTATCGAACCTAAAGTAAATACTAAAATATTAAACACAAATATTAAAAAATATACTTCCTACTAATATTATAAAGGCGTAAGTTTGAGGATGGATGTTTGTTACTCTTTCACGCAAAAACTACTGAACGGATTTAGATGAAACTTTACAGTAATATAGCTTATACATCAGAATAACACATAGGCTACTTTTTATCCGGGTACCACGCGGGCGAAGCCGTGGGCAGAAGCTAGAAGTGACATATTATGATTAGTACGTACATCATTGATAATACTACCTCCTAGTAAGGACGAAGTAAGAATTGCAAATGACAGGTTACAAGCCCATCTGCGCTTATTAGAACACTGGTTCTAGGGCATGCCATTTTCCTCACTATATTATTATTTTTCTCTACCATTTCGAGTACATGGTAATGCGCACATAATTTTTCCGTGTGGAAGAATCCAACGGAATACGAACGCGTTCCAACTCACAAATCCGAGTTACTAACCGAATTTCGCGTTTATAATACTAGCTTCTGCCCACGGCTTAACCCGAATGGCACCCGGATAAAAAGTAGCCTATGTATTATTCTGATGTATAAACTATATTACTGTTAAGTTTCATCAAAATCCGTGCAGTAGTTTTTGCGTGAAAGAGTAACAAACATCCATCCTCACAAACTTTCGCGTTTATAATATTAGTGGGATAATAGGTTTTTTTTATAGTTTCCCAAGAATTCAACCTTGGCGGTTTGGTACGAAGGTGCTTATCAACTAAGCCACGTGGCTTAGTTGGTATCACCTCCTTACCAGCCTGGTCGAAATTTTGGAATGTTTAGTTTTTTTTTTGTAATATAAAAATGCAACAGAGAGATGCATTTTGATATTATTCGTTTTGTAACCTGTTTCACCACAAAGGACTACGCATCGCATAATGTCGGTTTTGAGTATACAGAAGTCCAGATAAGGGGAACTACCTATATGTAATTTACCCTATTTATAGGTAGGAATTCTTAAAAATAAGGTAAAACGAGGCAGGTATGTTCTTACGAACCAGTAGACGGACGAACTGAGAGTAGCAAGATCAAGATCCTTGGTATAAACTATTCTTTATTCTTTATTCTTCAGTGTACACACAGATAAAACAGACAAAAAACTTACATATAGGACATGTACAAAGGCGAGCTTAACCCTAAAAAGAGTTTTCTTCCAGCAAACCTTTGAGGATAGGGACAGCTGATAAATAGCGGTGGGTACGTGTACACAAACGGGGGAAAAAATACAATAATAGAACAAATTTTAATATAATATAATACATAAATAGGTACATCGAATAAGTATATATAATTATAAACACCACATATGTACATAGCGTTTGGTATAATTAAACTATATAAACATGACATACATAGCTCCAAACGTAGGGTTTTTTATCTATTATATTATAAAAGGGGAAATATTTTTTGTTTGTTTGTACCGAATAGGACCGATCGGTCCGGACTACTGGACCGATTTTAACCATTTTATCACCAGTTGAAAGCTAAATTATCAGGAAGTAACATCGGCTGTAATTTATTTTCAAATTATGTTACTTAGACCTTAGACAAAAATTAGAGAACCTTAAAAAAATTGCAATAATGTAACCCAAAGTAGCAAAATTTTTCCTATAAAATTCATTTTTTGGCGTGCGCTGAGAAACTTATTGATGATATATAAAAATTATGTACTATATGATATAGTACTCATTATTACCTACAAAAAAGTCTTCGAGGGAATATACCTAACTATCATAGTTAAGTCACAATAGCAGCTTTTGTGTTCTAAAATTTTATTAGATCGCGGGTAGAAACAAAATTTGGTTACATTCGTCTCGTAGTATTAATTCTTATTAAATTTAATAGTTTTATCATCAAGGGTATTTATGTAGCAGTAAAATAATTTTTAATTCATTCGAATCAAACATATAATTTCGAAGTTATCACGAGTATAAAATCGAAACTTACGCGGGTGAAACCGCGGGGCGCAGCTAGTACAAATAAAGTAGCAAACAAGCATTCGACCCAACTGTTGGTAAGATTACCGTAATCCAGAAACGCTTAGTTGTTCCTGTAATTTCACCGGCACCCATACTCTTCGAAACTCAAAAACAGCAATGCTATTATTACTGTTTTGGCGACAGAAAAAAGTATGGTTGCGGGTTCGATTCCCGCCGCGGGACAAATGTTTGTATGATCTACAAATATTTGTCTCGGGTCTGGGTGTTTTCTATGTAGAATATTATTATGTATGTATTTACAAAAAAAGTATATAATTAATATATCAGTCATTTAGTTCCCATAACACAAGCTCTGCTTAGTTTGGGGCTAGATGATGCTGTGTGGAAAATGTCCAGAATTATTTATATATATTTATTTATGGTTGTAGTAAGTAATTTTCCGGACGAGCACTTTCACAAGGAGTTCTACAACAACTTATAAAAACCGGCCTAATGCGTGTCGGGCCACGCGCCGTGTAGGGTTCTGTAGTTGCCCTTATATTTAACTTATATTTTATTTAACTGTTTTACATAACTAACAACTTCATCTAACTTCATCTTCACATAAGAGATAGTTTTAAAGTGGCCCCTATATTTGACAAAATTAAAGAAAAACGCCTCAGATGGTATGGGCACGTCCAGAGACGCCCGGAAGATCACGTGGTAAAGCTTGCCCTAAACTTGCCAACCACGAAGCGTGGACGCGGAAGACCGCCCTTCAATTCGTTGACGACGGTCGATAAAGACCTTAAAGAAGCCCAACTCGACCCCGCACAAATCGTGCGCAGTGGAGAAAAATGACAAGGAAGGCCGACCCCAAGTAAATGGGATAAACCGTCGAGGGATTTATATGTAACTTCATCTATGTAGTTTTCAATGGAATTTGTACGAAATCATCCTTTTTACTTCTCCAAGTATAAGTTGGTCGACTATTACTCGTTACTCGTAACTTGTAAATAAATAAATAATAATAAATAATAAATAATGCTGGACAATCCACACAGCATCATCTAGCCCCAAGCTAAGCAGAGCTTGTGTTATGGGTACTAGATGACTGATATACTTAATACAATACATTACATAGATAGATATTTTTTTATTATACATAGAAAATACCCAGAACACCCGGAACAAATATTTGCAGATCGTACAAACATTTGTCCCAGGGCGGGAATCGAACCCGCGACCTCCTGTGTCGCAGGCGGACCTTCGCCCACCGCACCACATCGGTCGTCATCTTCTTAAATCTTTCTTAGCTGTGATTAGTTTTCCTATTACCTTCGTTATATATAATACTGCCGTGTTTTTTCACATATCCAAAAACAACCGTTTAGCTGACGGGGGGTTGGGGGGTTCACTTACCTATAACAAAATTTGCAGTTTAAAGCTTCATATGTCACAAACGGATCCCTGAATCGAAAAATGGTTTTCACATACCCGCAATATTTTTGGACGACCTTTCCAACGCCATCCAATACTATGGCATAGACCACAAAAAAAAAACCCACGTGCTAAAATAGTATTTCAAGATTTTTATTTTACCCACTTTATCGGCGTGATCAATATGTAGGTATATCCATGCCAAATTATAGCTTTCTAGTACTAGGATTCTCTTAGCTAAGCCGCGGACACATAGACAGAAACACGAGCGGACATGGCGAAACTTCATATAAGGGTTCCTTGTTGACTACGGAACCCTAAAAACTACGAGTACCGTGGTTTCACAACACCCAGAACCGAAACAATCTACGTCACATGCAAACATTTGTTGTGATTCACACAGCGGGAATACAATCTGCACCTCTTACGTCGCAGGATGCCCGCTGCGCTACTGAGCTTGTCATTTATTATATTTATGCAGCGTCATTTAATTTACAGCGGTATTTTTTGCCTTTTTTGCTTTTTAATTATATTTATTTAGCTTCTGCCCACGGCTTCGCCCGCGGATTAAAAGTAGCCTATGTGTTACCTATTCTGATGTATAAGCTATATTACTGTAAAGTTTCATCAAAATCTATTCAGTAGTATTTTGCGTGAATGAGTAACGAACATTCGTCCTCACAAGCTTTCACGTTTATAATATTAGTAGGATTTTATGTAAATAGTATTTCTCGGTATGTTAGTTCTTATGGAGGACACGGTTGTTGGTGTGTCCTCCATTAGCAAAGGGGAAGATCTTCCACCGAGCTGATCCATCTGATCCACTTGCCCTGGGTCCTACAGGTCTGGGACCGACAGGAATTATTATATATGTTTAAGTTGAGTGAAAACTTGCTTGTGCGATCTAGACATTTCGATGCAACGCCATCTGTGTATTGAGTGTGGTAGCTCTTCGTTGATGTGATGTAACGTAGCTCAGCCATGTGGCGAGAGATGTCGCTACGTTCTTTTCGATATTTAAAAATGAAACGACTCTGGGGCATTTGTGGGCCAACTCCCTTGCATCCCAGATATTATGAAATCAAATCAAATTATTTATTTATCCATATACTAGCTTCTGCTCACGGCTTCGCCCGCGTGGTACCCGGATAAAAAGTCATCTTTGTGTTATTCTGATGTGTAAGCTATATTACTGTAAAGTTTCATCAAAATCCGTTCACTAGTTTTTGCGTGAAAGAGGAACAAACATCCTCACAAACTTACACGTTTGTTTATAATATAAGTAGGATAGGATAGTAGTTGGATTCAGGAATATATATGGATATATGTAAATCATACGATTTGATTAGCAAAGAACAGAAAAAAAAACATACATATAACACGAACAACTAAAGATTAAAAAAAAACGCATTCCGTGATAGTACCAGAATATAAAAAAAAACTATGAGGTACAATCATTACATAGGTATCGACTTAAACAGTTTCTTGTTTCATTTGCGCAAAATAAACATAAAACCAACAATATAATGTGCCTATACCTACCTCTGTTATATCCGATTGCTATGGGATTTTTTTTTATACGATATACCTATGTAGGCTCTTACACTATGTACATAAATAATGGCCTCGATTCTTTAGTACACTGACTAAACTAAATTTAAACCATCACTCTCTTTTACTGATAGAGCAAGCAAGAAAGAGATAGCTACAATTTTAGTGCTGTCAAATTAGCCAGATTTAAGTTTTCCATACAAATTTAGTCGTCATATCAAAACATGCTGACTATAAACACGAAGAAAAGCGGCGCGTAAACTGATTTGACAGCAGCACACGCCACTAAAATTGTAGGTATCTCTTTCTTGCGTACACTATCAGTAAAAGAGAGCGATAGTTTAAATTTAGTTTAGTCAGTGTACTACAGAATCGAGGCCAATGTCTGTTTGGCGGATCTTTTGTGTAATCTCCTATCACTTGTTAAGTTTTGATAAATGAGACGCGTCATGATCCTCTAAGAGACAGATGCACAATCTATGTAAAAAAATAGCTGTGTTGAGATATCTTTCTCTCAATATGATGACGTATATAACGTATATACGTATATATCGCTATATCGACCTAAAAAATCGATGAATATAAAGTAAAAATTTTGCATGCTATCTTAGTTTTGTTGATCATGGCTGTACAAAACTATTTTTATACTGTCTAATGAAATAACCCATGTATTGAAAAAAAGTTGTATTTAACTTGTAATGTAAAAAAAAGCCTTAATACAATGTATTGACGACCTCTGTGGCGCAGTGGGCGAAGGCCCGCCTGAAACGCAGAAGGTTGCGGGTTCGATTCCCGCCGCGGGACAAATTTTTGTATGATCTACAAATATTTGTCTCGGGTCTGGGTGTTTTCTATGTATAATATGTATGTATTTACAGAAAAAAGTATATAATTCATATATCAGTCATGTAGTTCCAATAAAATAAGCTCTGCTTAGTTTGGGGCTAGATGATGCTGTGTGGAAAAATGTCCAGCATTATTTTTCAAGTGTCAAATTTCGCTGCATATGTACCAATAAATAAATAACGCAGCTGTGTAGAGGAGTCTTAATGTGTTTTTTTTAATTAACAACGCTTAAATTGCAAAAGTAATGGATTAAAAGGTGTTCTCTATTTACGATTTATTCCCCTTTGACATAACAAATCTGGGACAGCCCTGTAAATTGCACGAGTTACAATCCTTACAGAAAACCCAAATAAGTTATTAAATTAATGAATGCTTTTATAAACGAAATACCTACTAAACAATTTCGTCGCGGAAATAATCTAGGTACTTGTATGATTAATAAAGTACTAAATAAAACTACATAAAAATGCCCAAGACGTGTCATACAGTTATGTTAAGGCTGCAAAGTAGAATACATTGTCTTCATCTTCTAAACATAAGTACTAGCTCTGTCAAACCAATTTTCTTTCGCAGTTCCTACCGAATGCGTAATTTCATTTACACAATTATAACACCCGAAACAAAGAAAAATTACACGTTCCAAAAACCAGACTTGTTAAGACTTATAAACTGGGTATCTGTCAAAAGCTCGATATGTACAATAAATTGCCATTAGATATCACACGGCTTCTGCTTAACCAATTTAAAACGAAATTAAAGGAATTCCTTGAATGTCACCCTTTTTATCATATTAATGAATACATGAGTTGTTCATTTTCTGATTTGCATGGATAATGGAAAATTCTAGATTAAGAACTTATGTACATTTTGACATTTCTAGATTAAGAACACGATTATGTAAACTTTGATATGCCAATGTTATGTAACTATAACGAAATGGTTAAATAAATATCAAATATCATACTGCTTGTGCTTATTTCATACCTACTTCTAAGACTTGTGCCTTGTGCCTTAGGTAAAAGTATAAAATTCTAACTCAGGTTTTAATTCTCCAGGAAACTTAATTACCTACAATTAGAACACCTAGTTATAATTAGATAAGAACTTTTATGTCTTTTAGTCAGCATCATACACAGTATAGAAAGCTAGAATTTTAGCCTTGTGAAATACCAGAGCAAGTCTATATGTCAAGAGCTTTTCATTTTCATCAGGCGTTTCTTCATTGATAAGTGAAAAAAATATGAGGTTTAACAAGGTATCAGATCAGCGCAAAAGATCGGCGTGACTGATGCGCCGGGTGAGTGGCAGCTCCAACAGATACTTGCAACTCATTGCAGGGAGGCTGGACTGTGCCTTCATGGAGCGCTGGACGAGAGAGCATGTTGTGCACTCGTAAATCCAGTCGCTCCATGTACCTACCTCCTACCTAGAACGAATGTAGTTTTTTAATTTGGTTTTATAGTCTTCTTCATACATGGACAGTATCATACTTTTATTTGTGTACCTATTTCCGATTTTAGAAAAAATATATCAATTTATAGAACGGACCATCAGATTCGGAATAGGCTGTATAACCCCTTGAAATAAGGTAGACCAATTTTACAAAGGACATCGACGAAAAAACGGTCGAACGCCACCTTAACAGTAAGAGCTACTTTTTATCCTAGTACCACGCGGCCGAAGCCGTGGGCATTAGCTAGTAACAAATAAACAAACAAACAAATTTCGAGATCAGTGTGTCATCGCTAATATACCTAATATGTAATTGATAGTTACGTAACACCGACCTGACGGGTCGACAGGTGTGGCGTCAGTGCCAGCGGAGGGAGTGGACTACGCACCACTCCCTCCGTTCTTAGGTCCACCCGATATTAATGACCAAACAGTTTCTATCCTAGTGGATAGTACTTGCGGGGGGAAGAAATATTTGTTCAACTAGGGACTAAAATGAGCTATTCCACATGAGATATATAGCGAGGAAATGAAATAACTATAAGTAGATACCTATAGTAAAAATGCTAGAGATTTGGATAGATAGAACATTCAAAATAGTAGTGCATAGGCGAACTTAATGCTAAAAAATATTCTCTTCCAGATAATCATTGTGTATTGTGGAAAAAGATGTGTTGGTCATCAAAGGTCCCACTAGGCCAACAAACTTGCTCTGACTATCCTCAAGTGGGCTTCGGGAGGGCGGCGGTACATCGTGGTATGTGCCGTTAGCACCGCGAGGATGTTGGGGGTGGTTTCCAACTGCCCCCGGGACGTGCGAAGGACGTTATGCGAGAGGGGCACCGGTGCGTTCTTTAGGAGATCCCGGAGCCCCTTAGGAGATCCCGGAGCCCCTTGACATGCATCGAGGCCACCGGGGGGGTGTTAGTGAGTCGACGAGTCCGTGAACCTCACATAACCCTATCAAACCCTCAATGTGGTAGGGTTATTAGACAGAATTCTCCCTCGTCACCAAAAAAAGCCAACACGACTTTTTATATAACAATCATGTCAAAATAATTCTGAATATATATTTTTTTATAATAATATATTTTGTTCCCGCTCTCCGCTTACACAACGGTGTATAATTATTGACCGAATATATTATTAATTTGGTAATCCAACTACCAAGCAAAACTATATGGGCGGAACAACCACATTATCTCATAGCTCACTGTAAAGTTGTCATTTCGCATTCTATTATGTTTAACTAGCTTCTGTCCACGGCTTCGCTCGCGTGGTACCCGAATAAAAAGTAGTCTATGTGTTATTCTGATGTATAAGCTATATTTCTGTAAAATTTCATCAAAATTCATTCAGTAGTTTTGGCGTGAAAGAGTAACAAACATCCATCCTCACAAACTTTCACGTATATAATATTAGTAGGATAAGATAGGATAGGATAATCATTAACTCTATATTATTATCTCACACATTTATCAAGAATATTAAGAGATTGAATGAAGTAAAAGAGGTAACTATACGTCAGAATGCTATCAAATGGAAAGCCGGCGTAGTCTCTGCATACCCGTCGGGAAAACATGCGTGAGTTTATCATACATCTATTTTCACTCGCGACCGTCAGGGACCTGATTATGCGTTTGCCATAAGAGGTTGTTTATATGTTTGTTTGTCTGTTACCTCCTAAATGGCATAACGGATTGACACTGTCATTACCCTTTGATTGTATACATGTTTTGCTAACAGATTTCGTGAACTACATTTTGTAAAAATCCACTTATTATTGGGCAATTACATCATCACTGCAACTGTTAGGGGGCCAAGTCTTTGCTGCAGCCAGTCTGCCAGTCTTTATTTGTGCACTTATTAAGATCGAGTGGCAACCGTTGTCAAGCCTACCGATCGAGTACCCCCGTAGCTCTCACCGAAACAAAACAACACGAAAATCTTACTCGCCAGCCAGTTGCATGTGCGTTTTCACAGACACCCGTACCTATCAAACCGGAACACAGAACTACTTGAATTAGTAAGTCATCGCAAACAAAATGGCAATGGGGATAGAATCATTTTGACAAGCTAATGACAATATACCTAAAACATCTAAAACGTCGACCTCTCTTCTCATTTTAAAGTTGTAGAATGTTCGGCTATTGCTATACAAGTCTTGCAAAATGCCTTCCATTCTCTCCATACCATAGCCATTTTGCCAGTACAATTGGAGGGTCCTCGATTGGTAGGCTTGACGGTGGTTGTCACCCGGTATTTACAAGATTAAACTGAAATCTAGGAGAGTCCGATGCTTGTAGAAAGTCGCCGTTCAGTTGTGTCCGCGCCTCCGCTAGCGCCCCACGCATACACGTGCCCGCGTCTGCTATGCTGACTGCGCTTTTTCTCTCGATCTTGGCGCTAGCTGCTGGCCAAGATGTGTTGTATGAGATTAGTGGTACGAATTTCAGTGGTTTTATGTGATACTTGTTTCCCGCAGCTTTGCACGCGATGTAGCCCCTAAAGTAGCCAGTATATCATCTGAATTTCAACCAAATCGTATCGGCCGCTATGAAGTTTATCGGTGGTATCCATTTACAATTATTAATTAATCTTTTGATTGGTTTGATTTTACTTTGGGAAATCTTTGAAAACTACGCCTACGATAAAGGTTTGCCTTGAAAGATTTTCACTGTAAGTTTTTTCTTAATTATTTTATTGGGTGAGTTAAATTACCTACTTACTTAAATTGTTCGGTATGAGTTGATATTTTTCCTTGTAAACTGTGCGGGTCAATGGCCATATTTAGGTTTAGTGACCCTTAAAAAGGGTTATTTTTTCCGAAACTTCATCTTGGTAAGTAAGTAAGTATTTGACAACACAGTGGGAGAAGGTCCGCCTGAGACGCAGAAGGTTGCGGGTTCAATTCTCGCTGCGGGACAAATGTTTGTATCTGCAAATATATTTGTCTCTGGTCTGGGTTTTCTCTATTTACACATAGAGATGTATGTATTTAAATAAGTGAAATGTCAGCCTTTCTCTTGCGAATCATTTTTTTCATTACCGCACGTGATATTATATTCTCAGATACATATCTAAGAATGTGTCGATCTTTTACGTACTAATAAGATGAGGCAAAAGTGTGAATAGGGTAATAGTGGGAAACATAAATTCCCGTTGTCCCCTCCGGGTGGACTTTAAGTACACATAGACACCACTATTTAAAAGCCTCCTCTATCCTCAAAGGTTTGCTGGAAGAAAATTATTATGTTGGGTTCGCTGTGTATACGAACTATGTATGTTGCATGAGAGCAATTTAATAAATTAAATGAAAGATGGACCAGAACGTCTTTGGCTTCTCTTAGGCCATGTTATTTGCTCTACAAATGCGATTACTATTGTTTTTTATATTAATTTAGTTGTTATAAATATTGATCTCATTTATTATAAATGAATATTATATGTGTAGGTATGTTATATATATATAATGAATCTGTTAAGCCACAGGCTTAATGAATAAATAACTTTGACTAAAACTTTGGGAAAGGCCTATAATGTAGGTACCTATGTCCTACGTCTTGTACTTCTATAGGCTGATAATGATGATGATAATCCTAGTTACTTAAACACAAAATGATTGACCCATGGTCCTAGGCCCGAACTATTTGCATGAGATAATTAAATAGACGCCAACCAGAGGTAAACTTGACATAGGATTTAAATAAAATAATTAAATGTAAATAGGTAATAGGATAGGTAAATAAATGGAAAACTATTATACTGTATGTAACTAAAACTCTGTCTGATACTTTTTACAACTGAAAGAAAGGATAACCCTAAGGGATACTTTTTTCGGTTTTTCTTTATACCACCAAGGTGGTCATTTCCGCTCGTTATGTCTCAGGGTCGGACAAGCGTGATACCTCTGGTGTCACGTCCATAAGTTACGGTAACCATTAACCAAAAGCTTACTAGCCTAGAGAAGTTTTCACGTTTCAGACTCTTTAAAAGATTACGCCTTTTTTTCAACATACTCGTAATTTGAAAGTCGTTTTTTTGGAAACAACACAGATGGAAGTATGCTTGGTAATATGATTAAATATGTTTTTCCTACTGCGACTAACTAAACTGAATTTGCTAAAGTTATTTAGAAAGCGTTTTCAGCCCTTTAATATACGATATATTAGTAGAACGTCTTCTAATTTCAAGAATTATTTATCTCGTCTACCTCGTTATGTAGAATTATTTCTCTTTTCTTCTTGAGTATGTAGAATTATATCTCTCTTTTACCTAGGTTTGTAAAACTATTTCTCTTTTCCATACTTTACATACTTAGGTATGTGGAGTTATTTATCTCTTCTGCCTACGACCACCTCTGTGGCGCAGTGGGCGAAGGCTCGCCTGAGACGCAGAAGATTGCGGATTCGATTACCGCCGCGAGACAAATGTTTGTATCTGCAAATATATTTGTCTCATGTATAATATGTAGATATTTACAAAAAAAATGTATTTAAATAGTATATCAGTCATGTAATTCCCATAATACAAGCTCTGCTTAGTTTGGGGCTAGATGATGCTGTGTGAAAAAGTCCTGCATTATTTATCTATTTATTATTTCTCACCACGGGCGGCCACAAATGATATATTATATCATTTGTAATATATTATATCATTTGTGATGTCAGAGCATTCCGGCGATCTACTTCAACATTTTTAGCATGCGTTCAAATCGTGCCGTTTTCGCGGCCGGACATCGGGGCCACTGGCATAACGCAACAAACGGAACGTTACCAATAACTTGTAAGACGCTGCTGGCTACCGGTGTTTTGGTGTCAGCTTGTTTTCCGAAGTTCACGCTGAACCTGATTATCGCCGGATTTAAGAGGAAAGACCGGCATTTGCATTCATCTTCCCCTGTTTACTCCCCGAATTACTCTTGAGCATTTTTTTTAAAAACCATAACGCAGAGACAATGTATGTTCCCATGTCTGTTCTCGTTTCTTCAAAATACGTTAAAATAACTTATTTATAGCTCTCGAAACAGGAACCCAGAGTACAAATTTTGTAAAAACTTTGCTAAGAAGAAGTTAATAAAGAAAATATCTGCATAAATTGGTCAAGTTTAGAAGGAAACAGTAGTCCCCTGTTCCCCCCCCCCCCCCCCGACACCCTGGTTTTGTTGATATAATTGGCCCTAGGCACAAAATCAAATTTAACCTGACGACCTCTGTGGCGCAGTGGGCGAAGGCCCATCTGAGACGCAGAAGGTTGGGGGTTCGAATCCCGCCGCGGTACAAATGTTTGTATGACCAACAAATATTTGTCTCGGGTCTGGGTGTTTTCTATGTATAATATGTATGTATTTACAAAAAACTATATAATTGATATATCAGTCATGTAGTTCCCATAATACAAGCTCTGCTTAGTTTGAGCCTAGGTGATGCTGTTTGGAAAACGTCCAGCATTATTTATTCATTAATTTATATTTATTTATTTTTAAAATTTTTCGTTATATTTCCTCTTAATACAATCGACACTCGGAATAAGTTTTTTTTAATACTACTTAAGTCGCAAACAAGCGTATGACCCATCTATTGGTAAGCGGTTACCGTAACCTAGTACAGACGCTTGCGACATCATAGGAATCCCTCACGTGTTGCCAACCCTGAGACATAACAGGTGAAAAGTCTCATGAGTCTGTAATTTCACCTGCACCCTCACCCTTCAAACCAGAACACAGGAACGAACATTACTGCTTAGTGGTAGACATAGACTTTTTATAAGTTCAGTCTTCTATAATTTTGTGACAGTAATATTAGAATCAACTAGCTTCAGCCCACAGCTTCGCCTGCGGGGTACCCGAATAGTAGCCTATGTGTTATTCTGATGTATAAGCTATATTACTGTAAAATTTTGTCAAAATCCGTTCAGTAGTTTTTGCGTGAAAGAGTAACAAACATTCATCCTCACAAAATTTCGCGTTTATAATACACTAGCCTCTGCCCACGGCTTCGCCCACGTGGTACCCGGATAAAAAGTAGCCTTATCTGATATATAAGCTATATTACTGTAAAGTTTCGTCAGAATCCGTCCAGTAGTTTTTGCGTGAAAGAGTAACAAACATCCATCCTCACAAAATTTCGCGTTTATAATACACTAGCCTCTGCTCACGAGTTCGCCCGCGGGGTACCTGAATAAAAAACAGCCTATATGTTAATTTGATGTATAAGCTATATTACTGTAAAGTTTCGTCAAAATCCGTTCAGTAGTTTTTGCGTGAAAGAGTAACAAACATCCATCCTCACAAACTTTCGCGTTTTCGCGATCATCGAGCATCATCAGACTACGTTCAAGTCATCGAGCTAAATCGCTGATTGTAGAAAACTCACGTCCAACCAGCATGCTTCAAATGTGCACAATGAAAGTAGTGTGCATTCCTTGCAGTTTCCCAACACGTGACCTGCTTATAACATTATCATCGTCATGGCCCGAACGGCTGAATTAACTAATAAATTAACTTTTGTATATGTAATATAAACTGAATATCTCTCAACTTCTTGAAAATAATAATAAATTCGGGGCAATTTTTTTAAACATGAAAACAGACAATGACCTCGATTCTGTAGTACACTAACTAAACTAAATTTAAACTGTTGCTCTCTGTTACTGATAGTGCAAGCAATTTTAGTGCTGTCAAATTAGTCAGATTTACCATACAAATTTAGTCGTCATTTCAAAACATGCTGGCTAGAAACACGAAGAAAAGCGGCACGTAAACTGATTCGACATGAGTAAAATTCTTGCATCTCTTTCTTGTGTACACTATCAGTAAAAGAGAGCGACAGTTTAAATTTAGTTTTGTTAGTGTACTACAGAATCAAGGCCATTGTCTCTGCGTTATGTTTTTTTGATTGGGAATATCATAAACGAGCAACAAAATGCCTCCTTCCTTCAAAATACTTTAAAATTACCTATTTATAGCGATCCAATAAGAAAAATGGAGTATTCTCACACAGCCTCATTTAGCCCCAAAGTAAGTAGAACTTGTGCTATGGGAACTACATGACTGATGTACTACGTAGTTTTTTTTTTTTTTTTTTTTTTTTTTTTCCTTCATATATTATAAACGCGAAAGTTTGTGAGGATGGATGTTTGTTACTCTTTCACGCAAAAACTACTGAACGGATTTTAATGAAACTTTACAATAATATAGCTTATAAATCAGAATAACACACAGGCGACTTTTTATCCGGGTACCACGCGGGCGAAGCCGTGGTCAGAAGCTAGTTATTCATAATAAAGTTTACAGTTACATGGTTATACTATACATAATAAACCTAATACTGTTTAGTCTAAGCACCCTTCTCCGAAAAAAAACCTTTTTTTTTAACGAAAACTACGAGTTTCTACTTATACAGGTATATAATGGATAGTAACATTAGGACCAAAAGTATCTTAAGTGGTATAAATGAGTAAAGTAAAAATTTATTCATATTATATTGCTGTCATGTACACAGTTTAGTATAGGTGTTTAAACAATACATAAGAAAGTAGGTAGGTACATGAACCCCGTTAGGGCGCTGCAACTTTGAGTTCGATTGTGTATGTTGATAAGTAACTGTTTTTTAATCTGTTATTAAGAATGAAATATAATTTAATAGGTTGAAGAAATCATAAAAGTCACTTATAAAACATAGGTAATCAAATTCAATCACAATCTAGTCAGCAAATTTACAAATTATTAATTAATTTTTTTATTACGCAATATCTTCGCAAATTTTACCGATTTTAATGATTAATTCATTTGTACATATAAAATTTTATGGAAATATCCCACCCCTAAGGGCTAAAAAATGGGAGAATCACTTTGACGACCTCTGTGGCGCCTGAGACGCAGAAGGTTGCGGGTTCAATTCCCACCACGGGACAAATGTTTGTATCTGCAAATATTTGTCTCAGGTCTGGGTGTTTTCTATGTATAATACGTATGTATTTACATTTAAAAATGTATTAAGTATACTACTCTTAAAGTTCCAAAAATACAAGCTCGGCTTAGTTTTAGGCTAGATGATGCTGTGTGAAAATGTCCAGCATTATTTATTGTATTTTTTTATTTATTGCACATTTTATCAACATTCAGTTAATTGAAGTAGGTTTTTATTCTTTCCTGAATAAAAACTTGTCCTACTACATACCTACTCCAAAGTAAAACTAACCTGCAAAGTTCGTATGAATGCTTAAAAACACAAGCCGTGCTCTTATTGTTTTCACTTCGTGAGCTTAGTATTAACATTTGGTTCCATTACCCATTTTCATTGTTTTTTCAAATTATTCGACACGGAACAAAGGCTCATAAATTAAATAGGTGATTAAAGGATTTTAATTGTTTAACAATTAAATGAAAATTACTTGTCATTTCCACATAATTCTAGTAAGCATTCTTCTTGGACAACCACTATATACTTGTATAATAATAATAATAATAATGCTGAACATTTTCATACAGAATCCAGAATCCCCAAAAAAACAGAACTTGTGTTATGGGACCTACATGACTGATATACTACTTATATCTATTTTTTTGTAAATACATACATATTACCTTCGGCATCTCAGGCGGGCCTTCGCCGACTGCGCTACAGAGGTCGTTAATCGAACTATCGATAGAACCTTCGATAGAGCTATCGAGTCATCGAACTAGACTTCGAGTCTATGGCTGAGTCTATGGCTGAGATACGATGCGGATACGGATGGACCATACCTAAGAACCAGCCTTCCAGCCCCTTCCAGCTTCGATTACCAACCATTCGTGTCCTTTCGGATTCATGTCCTTCGACATTCATGCAAATGAACGTTGATGAAGTTGACGCCGTGTGTTATTTACCCCCGGGATTAAAAAATAATATAAAATGTTTGCTGTGACGGATTACAGCATGCTGTGCATGTGAAAGCATGCTCGCTTGCCTACACATTCAAAAAAGTTTGTGTTGATTTTTATAATTTACCCTCCGTAACTTTAGCAGATCGACAACACTTATCCTGTCCTTTTCTAACACTTAACAAAGGGTAAGGCAGACAGGAAAGAATGAGACCGACAACTTTTAAGACGCTGGTAAAGTTAGTGAGTCAATGAATGGGTTAAGACATTTTTTTTCGAATTATTTCCTTGTACAGTATTTTGCATAAAATAAACCATTTTATTTCTCTTTTTTATGTATAAAATGATAATGGTTTCCATGCATAAGATTTAATTTGCAATTCTTATGGAAAATGGATTAAAAAGAAAATGTAAAATATTAGGTATATGAAATTGCTTTTTTGTCAAACTGACCACTTTGCTCTGCAATATCTGCAGAATCTAGAATTTGGAATTCTAAATTCAAATAAATTATTAAGACATGGTATTCTATTTTTAAAAAATAATTCATTATTTAATGTGCATGCTTGCTTTTCTAAATTCAAATAAATTTTATTTTCAAGGCATGGTATTCTATTTAAAAAAATATATGTAATTTTTTTTATTTGTTTACTTGCTTGCGGTTCTCGAGCATATTTGTAGCCGAGCCTTTTTTCCAGATGAGCAGTACTACGAGATGCCGCCTCTATTCCACCTGGACCAGTACAGCCAGTGCCTGGCGCGGCATGGCACCTTCTGCGTGGGCTCCTTCGAGCTCACCGGTGATGATCATAACCAACTCTACCAGACCATGAAGGTAGGTTTCATCTATCTATACTAATAATAAAACTGAAAATGTTCAGTTCTTCGTTTAACAAGTTTGTACACTAAATATATTTAATATTATTTTCTACTAATCGTAATGTAAGCAGACATCCGTGATTTCACTAAGTGTTTGGTTCTTACGGAAGATCAGCGTTGTGTTACCAGTTGACATAACAAATGCTGAGTTGGACGCCATTTTGCGTTGTTGCATATTGCTAGGTATCGGAAGGCACATAGTTTTATTCTTAGTATTTAGATTTTGGTTGTGTAAATCCCGTGTGTATTGTCTGTCTGTTTTATATTGTGCAACGTTAGCAAATAAATGTTTTTTCTTTCTTTATTTTCTTTCTTTTGTTTTTTTTTTAGTTTGAACGCTCTAATCCATGGTACTATCAGTTTTTTTTTTGCATTCTTGAGCAAAGTTATATGCTACCTAACATCTGGCTACGACCCTAAGGAGACGAAAAAGAAAATAGTCAGAAAGAAAGCCAGGAATGCAGTAATAGCGCGATCGGGAGATGCGACGCGGTGGGTCGGAGGCCAACGGCGGTCGTGGCACAGTATAGTTTCATATACATAGTTTAATTTATTTCACTTGTTTGGACACCTTTGAATACTTATTTGCATTAAGTTTAATATTAATTACAAATTGCATAATAATAATAATAATAACAATGGCCTCGATTCTGTAGTACACAGACTAAACTAAATTTAAACTGTCGCTCTCTTTTACTGATAGTGCAAGCAAGAAAGAGATAGCTACAATTTTAGTGCTGTCAAATTAGTCAGATTTAAGTTTTCCATACAAATTTAGTCGTGATATCAAAACATACTGACTATAAACACGAAGAAAAGCGGCGCGTAAACTGATTTGACAGCAGCACACAGCACTAAAATTGTAGCTATCTCTTTCTTGTGTACACTATCAGTAAAAGAGAGTGATAGTTTAAATTTAGTTTAGTCAGTGTACTACAGAATATAGATTAAAGATTGTATTGATGACTGAATGAATGAAAGTACTACAATGTGCACCAATGGGCAGTCTTAAGCGCTTGGAAGCGATATGTTTCAGACAACCTTTCTGTTTCATGACTGTTTCAACACCATGAGTTAAGAACAAAACGGTATATTGTAAGAATAGACAATACATTTTCCAATACATTGATAAAAATGAATAACAAATAGTCATCAGACAACATATTCCAGACCCCACACTAAGATACCTTGTGTCGTGGGTATCAGCAACTACCGTGGTACCACACCACCTAGACCTCCGGGTCAACAAGAACTTCACTTCAAAATCATATATAATCCTCTCCATCCAAAGGTTGTCTGGAAGAGGTCGCTTTTAAGCGATAAGACCGCCCATTGTACCTTTATCATATTGTGTTACTGTTTATTTTGTTTATATCTTAAGGTGTACAATAAAGTATTTTCATTCATTCATTCATTCATTTGCAGAACGTTTTTATTTATATTTTTTTATTTTATTTATTTAACAAAATCACACAGCTCTCAAGGAATGATAACTTTAACCAATAAAAACTTGTCTTACAGCCAATTAAGGATTTACATTTCAAGTACTCAACCAATAAATTGACGACACTCACTGAACTACATAGAAGAAACAAACAAAAATCACTCTTGCCCAAACTTTGATGTTACCTCTTCTTGACTATGCCGATGTCTGTTTTCTTGATGCCACGGAAGAACTTCTTAACAAACTGGAACGTCTACAAAACCTGTGCATCCGTTTTATATTCGGATTGCGCAAGTTTGATCACGTATCCAAGTTTAGATCCCAACTCAAATGGCTCCCTATTCGTCGTCGTCGTGATCTTCACGTTTTGACACTTCTCTATAAGGTTCTTTACAGCCCTCTATCTCCCTCTTATCTCCGTGAGCGTTTTCAATTTCTGGTTCCTCGCGGTATGCCGTGTCGGACCTCTAAATCCCTTCTCCTTAAAACTCCCTCTCACTCGTCTAGCCGCTACAGTGACTCATTTACTGTTTATGCGGTTAAGCGTTGGAATGCCCTACCTCATGTCATTTGTGATTGTCCTTCAATCGATGTCTTCAGGAGAAAAGTTAAAGAGCACTATCTGTTTCTCTAAATTATGTATGGTATTTGTTTTGTAATATCTATATATTTATTTTTATATAGGTACATGTATATTTATACTTATATGTTTATTTATTTTTTGTAGTATTGTTGTAGTTTAAGTATTATTTCCTTTCTGTACACGTTCCTACCTCTATAATTACCTCTCTCTAGCTCAAGGTTTGCTGGAAGAAAACTCTTTTTAGGGTTAAGCTCGCCTTTGTACATGTAATTTAATTCTGCCTTTTTGTAATTATTTATTTGTGTGTACAATAAAGAATAAGAAAGAAGATGTACATGCAAACATTTGTCCCGTAGCGGGAATGGAATCCGTACTTCTTGCGTCGGAGCCGGTTACTAGCCCACCACGTCATCGAGTTCTCTTGTACAAAAGACTTCATTCAACGCGCTCTCGTTTCTTTTAATTCTTTTCTTTTTTAATTTTTTTCAAGTATTAGTATATTTATTTCATTGTAAGCAATAGGTACATACATTAATAAATTTACATAAAGCTATATGCTGAGTTGCTTATTTTTCTAGTACTTCAGATAGGACCCAATTTCATGTCTTTTTAACTTTATTTTACAAGCCAACTTTGCATTTTAAACCCACTTATTTTATTCCAAAAAAACGAATAAAATAACGTAGTGCACGGCGCGACGAGGAGGAAGAAAGTCGCGACCACTCACCCTGACGAAGACTCTCGGAATGAGTCGAAACTTAGTCGGTGCCTTCACCGATAGTGAAGTACGTGAAAATCCCCGTTTTTACAATATGAAACCCCCTTATCTCTCTCTATCATGTATTACAATACTCTCTAGTGATTTCTGGCGATAAATATATCTAAGAACCGAAATGCAAATACAGTTATCAAGTGTCATTCAATTTATCATTTATCAAGTGCTACTTGAAATCATGTACTACATCAAGTAAAACGTAAGCACGCCTGCAGGAAAGAAAGCGTTAACTTGGGACAGCAAGCGTATCGCGAATATCGCGATTCAATTATTATCAACTGACTTCAAAAAAGGAGGCGGTCCTCAATTCGCATGTTTGTTTTATTTTTTTGTGTGTATGTTGCGCGAAATCTTCACAAATTTGACGAACTCACCACAGTGGGTGAAAGCCCGCCTGAGACTAGTACAAGACTAGAGTTAGCGAGTTATATGAAACGGAGGGTTAGTTTACTGGAAGAACAGTCTGTTAACAGAGTCGAAACGTCGGGAAAGTAATAAAAAGGAAGTCACAGACATAGTCAAAAGATTTTTATTTTTGAAATCACAATCATAATTAATTACAAAAACTACGTGAATTTAAAATGTTAAAGTGAATTTAGGCCTATTCCTCGCACGCGACCAAGGCTAGAAGAATCAGGCAACAAACTCTGCTTAGTTTTATGATTGAAATTTTCATAGTTTCCTATCATTTCAGAATATTATTACGACTATACCACGTACTTTACTATTCTCCTGCTGACGTTTCGTTGACCGTTTAGAGGTCCTTCCTCATGAGCACCGTCCGCGACCACGCGACCACACTCGACGGTCGACGAAATGACAGCAGGAGAACCATCCAGCCATCTAGTAAAGTAGATGGTCGTAATAATATTCTAAAACGCAATAAAATCTCGTAAAAGACTTATATAAAAGGAGATTTGGTAAACTGATTGGTAAATCTCCTTTCATAAAAGTCTTGTAATAGGTAACAAACACAACTAGGTAGGTCTGTTAATTTGTGCGATTGATCTATACTAAAATCTAAACATCACCATAAAGCGAATGCTAATCGCGCACCTTGAGAATGTCGGTCAACGAATGTTGCCTGTCTGTATTTTGTAATTTTATTCTACCAACCGGCCAAGTGCGAGTCTGTCTCGCGCACTGAGGGTTCGGTACCAATATACCATAGTTATATTAATACCCATTTGCATAGAGTTAGACGGTCTCGGTGGCGCGGGGGGCGTGTAGCCGACTGCGATGCAAGGTGCGGATTCTATTCCCGCTGCGGGACAAATGTTACCATGTTCTGCAGATATTTGTTCCGGGTCTAAATGTTATGGTACTACGGTACTCATAGATCCTGATACACACGATACGGGAAATACCTGCTAAGTTAGGAATAGTCCTGCTCTGACCTTGCACTATTATTCCCTGTTAAAAACATAACACATTCACAAAAAACACATACCTATATGTGTTTTTTGTCTGTTTGTTTATTTATTTAGGTATGTCTTACGGACAATACGTACTTCATAGTCAACTGGCACTAAAGACATACATGGGCAAAGGGTTTTTAACAGTTGATTAGCAGCGACGGTCTTGCAACCTATCACGTGGAATGCGAACTACTTTGCAAAACGCGGACATGTGCCAAATATGTTTGGGTGTGTCTCTGACTACCCCCTACTTTCTATCTTGCCAGAACTATCCACTGAGTATGAGGATATGAGGATCTTCATCATGAGAATTACAGTCGTGATCGTGTATTTTTTATTTATTAATTTTTATTTCTTTATTCGCATCGCTTCTGTCAACTTTAATAAAGTTGTTAATCAACGATAGAAAACAAAGTACTGTTTAGCTAAACTGAGGCTATGTTATTTTAGATATTATTAAGATATTATTAGCAATATTCTAAAATTATACCATAGATACCACGATAATTTCAATGCTATGAGGCAATTTTAGTTGTAGTTTTCTGTAAAATATTACAGACTATATATTTAATATGTGATATACAGATAGACTGTATCTATAGATTAAGCTAATTAATAGGTTCTCGTTTTCATACTATGTATACTGAACCCTATTTTTGTTTTTACAAAACTCAATTTATTTGTCCGTGCACTTGAATTATCGGTGTTACAAAATGCCGTTTCTGGAATTTAAATATTTTATTCATAATATGATGTGGGCATTGCTTTAAATTACATAATGTAAAGTAATCCCACATCTCGGGTCATTAGCCGACTTCTATAATCAAAAGTAAAAGTCGAAGTTAAAATTCATTTATTCATTAACATCACAAGGATCACTTTGAAACGTCAGTTTTATCTACTGGCTGTTCCTCCGCAACCAAGCCAGGAAAAAAAGGCGCGCTATCTTTCAGACAGACAGATATATCATTTATTTGCCACCAATACACACAATATAAATTAACAATTATTAAAATGAAAATTAAATAAGTACATAATCATCAGTTACTCAATAAAACAAAGGAACAATACGTTGAAAAAAAGGAATGAACACTATCTAAAATATAAATAAGAAGGTGAGCAATGTCTGCTGCAGTAGCATATTGGCCTAGGCTCATCATAATGCCGACTGTTGTGAAATTAAGGAGCTGTTATTCTGCCTATACCAGGGGTCTAGACAAATACCACTTTCTGTTGACGTTAACGCCTGCGAAAAGATTAAATTGTATGGGAATGACATTAGCTGCGGAAATGTCACGTGACTGCTGCCAAGTTTTACCTTGACAAATTTGCGTTAGCGTGAAAGGAAAAGAAAGCGTGAGGTTTTTGTCTAGACACCCTGAACAAGAACAATCACAGGATCAACTTTCCTGGTTTATCAATTGATAATGATTACCTACCCGCCTGACAACATCCAACTGTACATAGTCCGGATATATACCCCACACTAGGATTCCCTGTGTCGTGGGTATTGGGAACTACGAGTATCGTGGTACCACAATACCCAGACCCGAAACATATATTTGTCCCGCTGCGGGAATCGATCCCGCACCTCTATCGTCTCAACCGGCTACTAACCAGCCTAGCCACTGAGACTACATTGTTCAAAAATATTAAGCGTTTATAATTCCTCAAGTTATCTAGTACTAGCTACTGCCCACGGCTTCGTCCGCTTGGTACTAGGATGAAAGCTACAATTCGAGGAGCGTCCAAAACTATCGCTATCTCTTTTTGGTTGATGCAGGGTCGCCCGTGCTTGCGCGATAGCAATATTAGCCATTCAGAATTTATAAATTTGGTGGTGTTCCGTAATACCGAAAATTATGACTGAAAACGTGTTATATTTTTCACATCGTGTTGTTTTTCTGTAACTAGACAATACAAGCTATGTACCTAATTAAACAATACGTAAGATATTTTTGTTTTTAATCCGAAACAAATAAGATGAAAACATGTCTTAAATCACTTAAAAATATCCCAAAATGCGATTCGTTTACATTTTATTTTAGGTAAGTATTTTGAAAAAAATATTTACCAATGTTCCTACATAAATATTATTCGAATACAAATAATAACATAATATGATGGAAATAAGCTCTATTTACAAATGATTTTGGTATTAAATTTGTATGGGCAATTCATCCTCCGCAGGCCTCTTAAGGCAGCGTTCGTAAGAAACGTATTCGCTCTTACGTTTTTTCGTAGACTTTCGTTGTAAAATTGACGAAAATCCCTTTTATTTTAACGGGATAATATACAGCTTATACCCATCCTGAAAGTTCATTTTAAATTCTGATGAAATATTTTTTTTAATTGTTAAAGTAGCTTCGGAGATTACCTTCTACATTCAAACTTAAAAACTTTGCCTCTTTATAATATTAGTATAGATTTACTAGTCAATGTATATACTCTCAGCTATGTTGTACATAATTGGCAGTTACCTAACCGACTGTCAAGTCTGACGGTAGCGACCGCAAGCACTCACATAACCCTCCTTTTGCTTTTCTGTGGTCGGGTTGTCATTACATCTAAGCACGAAATTTTGAAGAATGTTATGGAAATCCTTTTTTAGGGCAATAAATTAAACAAAAAAAATACAATAAAGTAATACGCTGACTTATCTATCCCCCAGGACATTACCGTGCATCTGACTATCCCCTAATTGGTAATTAGATCTGCGAGGATATCCACGGGGGTTAGTCAAAGACACGTCATCGCTTTTTTGTAATACAATCTTATGACGGCTTCCATGTCTTCGAACTTCATTATAAAATTCTACGTCAGAGAATCTGGTCGAAGACCTCACCTTCTGATAATATTGTACAGTCATAAAGCACCATTAGGTACTTACCTTAACTTTGAAAACTTTTAAATAAACGATTTTACAAAATACATAACTCGGCCCTTGTTTTGGCAAAACCAAGGAAATTGGTGAATTTAAAAGTTTGTCAATGTTGGTATTCATGACTGTACCACAGATAATATTGCATCTGCCACCCAAAAGGAATATTGTACAGTCAAAAGCACCTAGGTACTTACCTTAACTTTGAAAAAAACACGATTTTACAAAAATACATGATTGTTAACTCGGCTCTTGTTTTGGCTAAATCAAGGAAATAGGTGAATTTAAAAGTTTGTCAATGTTGGTATTCATGACTGTATCACAGATAATATTGTATCTGCCACCCAAAAGGAATATTGTACAGTCAAAAGCACCTAGGTACTTACCTTAACTTTGAAAAAAACACGTTTTTCAAAAATACATGATTGTTAACTCGGCTCTTGTTTTGGCGAAATCAAGGAAATAGGTGAATTTTAATGGGAATGTGAATGTGAATTTTAAAGTTTGTTAACGTTGGTACTTACTCATGACTATACCACAGATAATACTGTACTATACAAAAGGTCAAGACGGTCCAAAACAACAACAAATATTTTACCCAATGTATTCCGGTTTGAACGGTGAGTGCCGATGATATAACGTGGACATGGGACTTGTCAACTATTCGTTGATACTAGTCCACTGTGTCCATATTTGGAAGGGGTTTGGGAAACCTCTTCTAAATTTGTGGACAACAAATCGCCCAACAACCTTTTTTGAAGTCACTGACCCACGGACCTTTTTTGGCTATACGCTATACGATACAAAAGTAAGGTAATAGGTAAATCTAAGCTACCTTTTGTGTTGGATGTAACTTTTTAAGCTATTAATGCTGTGCATAGTATAGATCAAAACAAATTTAATTTAATCTAAGAGTAATAGAGCTTCTGTGGAAGTGGAAAGAAAGAAAAAACATTTATTTGCTAACGTTGCACAATATAAAACGGACAGACAATACACACGGGATTTACACAACCAAAATCTAAATACTAAGAATAAAACTATGTGCCTTCCGATACCTACCAATATGCAACGACGCAAAATGGCATCCAACTCAGCATTTGTTGTGTCAACTGTCAACAAACGCTGATCTTCCGTTGGAACCAAACATCTATTCTGCCACCAAGCAGTAATGTTCTCATTGCTGTGTTCCGTTTCGAAGGGTATGGAATTAAGAATTTTGTTCGCATAAGAATTTATAATTCACTTATATGAGAACTTATAGCTAAAAACATTACATACGTACTTAAATGGTTGCCGGTGAAATGACATGCACATGAGAATATATCTTTCATCTTGATATCTCAGGGAGGCAACGCGTGAGTGATACCTCTGGTATTGCAAACGTCCATAGGTTACGGTAACCGCTCACCAAAAGGTGGGCCGTAAGTTTGTTTGCCTCATTAGTCTATACTAGTCTATACTAATATTATAAAGAGGAAATATTATTTTGTTTGTTTGTATCGAATACGCTCCGAAACTACTGGACCGATTTTAACAATTTTTTTATTTATGGCTGATTTTTTTTTTTAAATAGAGATCCTTAAGAAAGTATTAAAATTTTGCCTATAAAATTCATTATTTGGCGTGCGCTGAGAAAACTATTGATGATACATAAAAGTTATGTACTACATGATTAAAGTACTCATTATTACCTACAAAAAAGTCCTCGGGGGAATTTATCTAACTATCATAGTTAAGTCATAATAGCAGCTTTTGTGTTCTAAAATTTGATTAAATCGCGGGTAGAAACAAAAGTTGGTTACATTCGTATCGTAGTATTAATTCTTATTCAAATAAATAGTTTTATCATCAAGGGTAAATATCCTAAATACAATACACATAAATATGTAGCAGTAAAATACTTTACTGTTACTTTTATCCCGATATTCCAACGGAATCGAAACTTACACGGGTGAAACCGCGGGGCGCAGCTAGTAATATATAAAAAAAAACTTTCAACCTAAGACGTCCATGAAACATCAATTCATCAAAATGATAAGGAAGTCTAGACTAATACCTCACGCTTAGTTTTCCTTTCACGCTAACGCAAATTTGTCAAGGAAAAACTTGGTAGAAGTCACGTGACATAACCACATGTAATTTTTATACAATTCAATCTTTCCGCAGGCGTCAACGCCAATAGAAAGCGGTATTTGTCTAGACACCCTCGTGTTCTTATAAACAAATTGTCCTTAAACCGTCTGTACGATACTTTACCAAGATGATAATATAACGTTTTGTTTGCAGAGGTATTCCAATAACTGGGTGGACAACTTCAACCACACGCGGCTGCATCGAGGATTGTGTATCAGCGAGCGTTGCCCAGCTCCACTAGACCTGCCGCAGACACAGCCCGAGAATCACGCTACTTGGTAAGATATATATTAACTTTCCTGTGAGATAACCAGACTATGATAGAGGACTGTGTATCAGCGAGCGTTGTCCAGCTCTACTAGACCTGCCGCAAGCACAGCCCGGAATCACGCTACTTGGTAAGATATATATTAACTCTACTGTGAAATAATCAGACTATTACCATGAGAGGAGATATGTTTTAAGGGGATTCGCTGTGCTAGATTAAAACATCAGACACAAGCAAAACAAAATCAATATTCATTGAAATAGAACGCCGATTTTCAGGCCCATTCAAGCCTTGAAGTATCCAGCAACAAACTCTTGTTTTTTCAACATATCTGCTAGGAAAATCTATGAAAATTAGCGTAGATTCATACAAGCGTTGGAGAGGAACATGTAACTGCAACCTGTGCCTGCAACCCAACACGTTATACCGTAATAGGTATACCTATTACGGTAGGGCTGAAATATGTATATAATATGTTCCTATATCCTTTCTGTAAAACTGTGTGTCAAATAAATGTATTTTATTCCTTCTTTCTTCAAAGTGGCATGGAAGCATCTACAAGGCGTAAAGAGTTCCTTTACCAATGAACCAGGCCATTTCCATTGTCACCGTACCTCAAACTGGTCAGATCAATGAACGCTCACTGCGAGAATATATTTGGAAAAGTTAATTTATATGCTATAAAAGGCCGAAGAGCACTGTACCTGGCGCCATCTTATGCGTCATAAGGTTGAAAGACCCTTTTAAGTTTTAGGCGGCTTATACTTTAAAGGAATAATTCTTAATATTCTTAAAATATCAAATACTTATTTCGCTTAGGCATAAACGCAGAAATTTAGGTATATATTTATGACCATGATGTAATACGTCAATGGTTTTACAATTCACTAGTATCAGTGATTCGATTAATAGAAAATCAAGAATAAATTAAAACTTCCACCTGAATTTAATGTTTTAACATTTCCCTTCGATTTGAAAAGACATTGATTTGAGAGCGCAATCACTGGAGCAAAATCACATGGATTATACGAAGCCTTTCCTTGCCAATTCAGTCTGTCTTAAATACCTTAGTATATTGACCTGTATCACATCCGATGCCCTTTCTGATTTTAGTTCAAGACCGAGTGTATGTGCGTCACTGAGTGTTTCTTGAATTTGAAGAGGGATAAATTTTGAGAAAAATTAACCAATATGTTTCTTATAGTAATTATTGTTTTTGTATGCGATCACTCTTCATAATAATTAAATAAAATAAATAAATAATGCTGGACAATCCACACAGCATCATCTAGCCCCAAGCTAAGCAGAGCTTGTGTTATGGGTACTAGATGACTGATATACTTAATACAATACATTACATAGATAGATTTTTTTTTATTATACATAGAAAATACCTAGAACACCCGGGTATATGTTATGTAACAACACTTACATAACATATAACACTTCGAGAAAGTAGTGTCTAGACAAACCTAACATAGTTTTTAAGATACTAAATAAATGAATCTAAATCGAAATCTAATCTGTATAGCAAAAAAGTAAGACCCCGCCCTTTTTTGCTAATCTAGTTATTTCTATAGTTTAAGAGCTAAATAAATGTTCGGTATTCTCCATGGGAGCGTTGTTTTGTATTGTTTCGAGGAAAACATGTGTTTTGTAGCAAAGTGAATTTAACTCGTAGTTTGAGAAATAGAGCTGACCTATTTCGTTATAATATCGCTCTATAGCAACAAATTACTTGTGTATCGCCACTGCATTATTATTTTGTACTTACTTCGAGTATTTATGCTGTTGAGACCCTTATCATCCTTAATATCCCCTTGATTCTGAACATCGGACCATCTTTACCTGTTTGCAATAAAAATATGCCTTCCTTTAATAAACCTTATAGAACCTCTCTCAAACCGACTTCAAAAAAGGAGAAGGTTCTTAATAATTCGTTTGTTTTTTTTTTGTGCATAATCTTCGCCGATAAAATTGAGAACTTTTTTAAGGTGATCCCAAATGAATTTTGTGAAAAAATATAGATATGAGTGTAGAAATTTGTGCTTTTTATCAGCTGGAACTTGAACTACATTATAATTATTCATTTATTTCAGATATAGGTCCATAATTAACATCATAAACACAGAAAATTAAATACAAAAGAAATAAAATCAAAATTAAAAATAAATAAGATGAATCCCACCATGATCCGCATCCACCTGTTTTGTCAACAATCATCTGTAGGTTGCCGTTACTGCCTCGCGAACGCTGTACTAGGGAAGCGACTTTATTTACGAATAGTCGCATGAAAGCCGCGCTTCCGCAAACATCCCTGTTGCCCTGCAAAAGCGAAACAGCCGCATCAGCAACCTAAAGATATTGTTGTACTGGACTCGAAAAGAGCTGGCAGCCCGCTAGGTGTGTTTTATCCAGGCTGCTTGAGTACTTTGAAGTCGGTTTTTATGATTTCCTGAAGAAATAAAAACCAAGCACCGTATCTTTGCCCCCAGGTTCGCATCATGCGTGAATGCGAGTACAACGTCAGCGTACAACCTCTCAGCGCATCTTTACGAGCTGAAGTACTGCCAGACAGGGCCGGAGGAGGAGCGTCCGCTCTCCACCAGCGAGCGAGCATTCGCCGGCTTCGTAGCGGCTCTGCTGGCCTTGACAGCTGTCTGCACTGTGCTGGATCTGACACTGCCCGACCACGCTAGAAAAGGTATATACTGCCTTGTTTGGATGAGACCATTTCACTAGTGTGCTTGCTCTTTTGGCTGTGGTGGCCTTTACAGCTATCTGCACTTTGCGGGATTTGACGCTGCCTGGCCACGCTAGAAAAGGTATGTACTGCCTCGTTTAGATGAGACCATTTCACCAGCGTGCTTGATTTTTTGGCTCTGGTGGCCTTAACAGCTATCTACACTGTGCTGGATCTGACTCTGCCCAACCACGCTAGAAAATGTATTTACTACCTCATTTGGATGAGACTATTTCATCAGCATACTTGATCTCGTGGCTCTGCTGGCCTTGACAGCTATCTGCACTTTGCTGGATTTGACGCTGCCTGGCCACGCTAGAAAAGGTATGTACTGCCTCATCTGGCTGAGACGATTTCACCAGTGTGCTTGCTCTCTTGGCTCTGTTGGCCTTGACAGCTATCTGCACTGTGCTGAATCTGATACTACTCGACTACGCTAGAAAAATGCCTCGTTTGGATGAGACCATTTCACCATCTTTCTTGCTCTTTTGGCCCTGCTAGCCTTGACAGTTGTCATCTGGCCACGCTAGAAAGATATGCACTGCCTCGTTCTGGGAGCATTTCACGAGCGTGCTTGCTCTTAGCTTGGTAGTGATACTCCTCGCGTTGGCAGCGGTTTATGCTAGATTTAACAATGCTAAGTCAAAGTCAACAGGTTTCTATTCATTGAAATCACAAGGATCATATAGAAACATCAGTTAAATAACTACATGAAAACAATTTTCACGCGCGCGCCCTAATCTAGAAGAATCAGGCAACAAACTCTCTTTGGTTTTTTATGATACTTCATTTAGTCACAGCGTGGTGTCAATCGAAAAAATTAGACTGACTGCTCTAGACCTCTGTTCTGCTCTGAATCAACGACTTAGCTCTTATTATAATAGCAAGTAAAAGTGATAATACGTGACTCAAAACGCTACCAAATTTAGGTAAGTGGGACTGGCCTGGACACGTTTACCTCATGCTGGATGAACTATGGGTTGGTAACCACCGAATGGGCGGCGGCCTCGTGGAAGGTCCAGAAGGCACTCCTCAAGGTTGGGGTCACTTCCCCAACCAGCCAGTAATTGAGATCAATGGAAAGAGTGAAGGAAGGGATTTGCCCTGCAGTGGTACAGTACAGTCTCCAAAAAGTAATAATTATAATGTGGAAGTTTTTTTATATATATATATATAGGTATCTCAAATGACAGGCACGAAGTAGGTACACAAGATCAAGGTAGCTAGCTATTACTGTGGGCACAAGTGAAACTCATTCTAAACGGACATAATGTAGGTATATACTTAGATAAGTATTATTTAGCTACTTGATGCAACATGTCATTATATTATCATCGAATATCCACTCACTATCGTACACTGCACATCACAAATCATTTTCATGTTTGATTCAATGGTCACTTCGGTGGCGAGATGGGCGACTAGCCTCCCGGTCTGGGAGTTGTGGTCAAAGTCAATGTCAAAATTCATTTATTCATTAAAATCACAAGGATCACTTTGAAACGTCTATTTTAACTACTGTTCCTCTGTGACCAATCCAGAAAAGAAAGACAAGAAAGGTTTTATTTCAAAAACTATCGTGAACTTGACTATTCACATTGTAAAAACGGGAATTTTCACGTACCGTACCATCGGTGAAGGAACCGACTAAGTTTCGACTCATTCCGAGAGTCTTCATCAGGGTGAGTGATACTAACCAAGAAAGGTTGGTTATTCTTTTTAATTATCCTTTTATAAAACAATAGGTACCTACATTAATCATGTTACTCGTAGTTCCAGATACTCACGATACAGGGAATCCTAGTGTGGATTATGTAGGTGTGTGTGCGTTGGATAAATAATAATAATAAATAAATAAATTATGCTGGACATTTTCACACAACATCATCTAGCCCCAAACTAAGCAGAGCTTGTATTATGGGAACTACATGACTGATATACTACTTATATACATTTTTTTTTGTAAATACATACATAATATACGAGTACATAGAAAACACCCAGACCTGAGTGCAATATTTGCAGATACAAACATTTGTCCCGTGGCGGGAATTGAAACCTTCTGCGTCCCAGGCGGACCTTCGCCCACTGCGCCACAGAGGTCGTCTAATGTCGTCTTTGAAGATATAAATGGGAATTCACTGGGACGCCAAAAGTGCCCATATAATAATGCAGTATGTGAGAAAGGTCTGCCCGAGCGTTTAGTCCTCTCGGTTCCGTGCAAACCTACAAATTTCGTTATATTAAAATGTGGCACGGCTGCCTACAGCCCCCGACCCACCACTGCTTTGTCATCACGCTAAGGGTCGTTGCGTGATATCAAAGCAGCCCAACAACTTCCTCAAGAATTGGGTTTTCAAATGAAAAATGATTTTTCGTGAATTTAGTGCATTCAAGCAAACAAACTCTTCAGCTTTATATATTAGTATAGATTAGCGAACATATCCTATGAAACTTTATACGCAAGAGCAGAATATTTGAAGATATGCGAAAGTTTTAGGACTCGTAAGGAATAAACGCTCTGAGACGTATTCTTGCATGAGAAGGCTGCCTCCTTCAAAAATCCTACTACGCGAAAGTTTGTGAGGATGGATGTTTGTTACTCTTTCACGCAAAAACTACTGAACGGATTTTGATGAAATTTTACAGTAATATAGCTTAAACTCGTACATCAGAATAACGCATAGACTACTTTTTATGCGGGCACCAAGCGGGCGAAGCCGTGAGCAGAAGCTAGTACTTAATATCTGTATTTTGGGAACGCTTCCGTCTGGTAGTGATCTGGATCAGTTGAGCTATCTATAAATCGTTTGCATCGGTCTTTAGATGGCTAGCTGTTTCATCTGTATTTTTTGTATATACCTACTTGTAAATAGTTGTATGAATAAATTTATATCTGTATATATGTACCTAATGAAATGCTCAATGTAGCACAATATCATCGTTGGTAAAGAATCTAAAGAACGAAAGTATTTTCGCTCCTTGTGAAAAGCTATTCCGGGGAAGTACTTACTGCCATCTGTTTCTGCTCTAAGAAGTAATGCTCGGTTTATTGCATTCCGGTCTAAAGGACTAACCTGTTGTGTCTCAGGATCGGCAACACGCTATGCAAGCGTCCCTAGGTTACGTTAACCGCTTACCAACAGGTGGGCCGTAAGTTTGTTGCCTCTTTAGTAGAAAAATCGGTCAGTGGTAAGTGTTCGCAAATAACCTGTGTATTGCATTTAGGACTAGGCATTGTTTGTGATATTATATCACCCAGATAACATTCTCTTACATAAGTTATTAGGTATTTACAATACACTCGCTCCCCATGATATAATTTTTTTACAAAATTTTAAAAATTGTAAAGTCCGTGTCTTCACCGATAGTGCGGTATGTGAAAATTCCCGTTTTTACAATATGAATGATGTACATTCTCAGATATTAATAAATTTTTTTTTAAATAAATAAATATAAATATAAATAATGCGAGACATTTTCACACAGCATCATCTAGACCCAAAGTAAGCAGAGCTTGTGTTATAGGAACTACATGACTGATATACTACTTATATACATAGAAAACACCCAGATCCCAATAAATATAATAATATAATAATGCTTGAATAATGCAAGAAAGAAATAAATAATGCTAGACATTTTTCACACAGCATCATCTAGCCCCAAAGTGTGTTTCGTGCAGACCAATTTTGCAACGTTAATCAAAGTTAAGAACGGTCGAGCGATATGCTTCTTACGAAATTACGCTGCCTTAACCTTAAGAGCTACTCTTCGTCTGCTATTTTTATCGTGGTACCACGCGGGCGACTGTACCTAGAAATGAAATGGAAAGTACCTACAAATGGCTTGGTAATATACTTTCTCCCGCACTGTACCGGACGTCAGATACTAACAGACAGATAACTGCAGTTGTTGATAACTGATTGTTTGTGCACTATGAACACTGTTCTTACGTAAATTGTTATGCATATCGTTTACTGCCTTCTGCAACTGGCTTCGCTCGTAGTACACGGATGAAAAGTAGCAAGCAGTTCTGCGAGTATTGCTGTGTTTCTGTTTGAAGGGTGCCGGTGAAATGACAAGCACATGAGACTTTACATCATTACATATCAGGGTCAGTAACGCACGATTGTTACCTCTGGTATTGCAAGCATCCATAGGTTACGGTAACCGGTTACTAACGGGTATTCTTATGCTTATTTGCCACCTGTAATATAGGAAATAGTTTAATTTGTAATTCGCGATGTATACCTATCCACTGTTCAGATCGTTGAGATATTACAGAGGGCCTATGCTGAGTTACAAATACGTTCAAAACTTTTTGAAACGATCATCGTTTCGTCCATTTTTGTATAGAAATCTTGTCGATACGGTGAACGTTTTGATGTCATGTTATAAACTCAGCATAGACCTTCGTGGACAATTCGAAGGAGCGGCTGGCGGCTGAGATGCAAAATGTGCTACTTCCGCTGCGGGAAATGTTTGCATTCCTATTTTCCAACTTTCGCTATAAGTAAATATAGTTATTTATATTATTCTTCGGGCCTTTATCGTATAAACGCGTATAAAACATGCAATGATTTATTCGCATGCCCTGTAGAAATTTGTTCCAGTTCTAGGATTTGTGGTATCCATATCCATACTTGCATTTTCAGTATGGTGAAATTATTTAATTTCTCTGAGTAATACATATTACCTAGGTATACCTGTGAATGTTAAACCTAATTCTAGGCTTCTAGGGCTTATCAGTTTCATCAAAATGTTTATTTTACCATTTGAACGGATATATTTACGGTCGGCGCTTCAAAAGATGATACAGAATATCACATAGGCTACTTTTTATGCGGGTACCACGCGGGCGAAGCCATGGGCAGAAGCTAGTAACAGATAAGTAGGTACATGAGATTTTTCAACTTTGTCTAGTAGTTAACTTGACGCAGATTATTTTGGAGAGAGCTATGCTTGAAGTTTCATAACGTAATAAAATCTGAAACGTGGAAATCTGTGAAACTAAAGTCATTGACATAGGGGAAGACAGGTTCTCGAATGACGACCTCAAAACGGACGATTCAGTGTAAAAAGGCCCCCGATGGGTTGACGATATCTTTATCTTTAGGACCTTAGTTGACTTTTTCACTCGTATAATTATCCAGCCCGCTCATACAACAACCACTTTCGGTTGGCGTTAAAGCCTACGGAAAGTTTTAATTGTATGGAAATAACAATAGCAATTGAGATGTGACGTGGCTGCTGCGAAATTTTCCCTTAACGCATTTGCGTTAGCGCGAAAGGATAACTAAGCCTGAGGTATTTGTCTAAAGGATTAGGTTTAACTATCTTTCGCGATCTTTTGCGTGCGCTTACATAACGCGGTGTAAAAAAATAAATAATACGAACTAACGTTGCAAAATTATAATGAAACAAAGATTATTTATTGCAGGGCGTGAAAGGTAGATTTTGGAGGTTTCGAGATTTTTTAATGATGATTGCGTTTGCAATGCAATACTAGGAAACCCAATATGTACCTACACAATATCTACATAGTTATTTTGAAAACTTTGTTGTATCTGTATGCAAGGGTGGTCCCATATAAATTTTATTAAAAATCCCACCCTCGATGAATAAAAGGGGATGATGATTGTACTTTTTATCAACTTCCCGTAATTAAAAGTCGCTTTTTATTTTCCTAAAAAAGATTTACTTGTTACCGATAAGAAAACCGTAAAAACGATCAGTTCCTCAAAAACGCTTCTAAAATAATTTAGCGTCTAAAAGCAAATCCTAAAACTAGACTCTAGCAAGTAAACGGGCAGCGTACCTTCACTAGGATTACGACATAGCTAGATTATTTACTACGCATGCATATCGCAACGCTGAGACTTAAATCGGTTCTAAGTTTCTGTTTTAGAAGTAGTAGAATTCCTTATGAAGAGCGCGTTCCGGATTCTACCACCATACATATTCCATCGCCAAGCAGTTATGCTCGCATCGCTGTGTTCCGTATTGAAGGGAACACAGCTGGATGCAGGTGAAATTAGGTACTGACACATGATACTTTTCCTCCGTTATGTCGATACCTCTAGGATTTCGTGAAGAGCGTCTTTAGTTTACGGTGACCACCGGTTCATACGGTGGTCGTATGATTGTTCGTCACTAAAGTTGTATAAAAAAATAATGAAAAGACGTGATGAATAGTTTGCCAGCTCTTTTTCATTATGCTTGCGAAGATCACTGCGGACCAAACTTGCATAACTTGCAGTTAAAAATAAGCGAGATCTTGTTTACGTAATGTTATCGTATAGCTATCAAAACAACAAGAACAAGTTCGGACATTTTGTTATAAAAAAAATAAGCAACTATAATATTTGTGGTCAAATTGTGTTGGTCTGCCAACTCAGAGAGAAAACAATGTATTTGCCCTTTATGACTACTTAATTTGTATATTTCATTCATTCATGCTCAGTATTGTATGGATCGGAGTGTTGGGCAACCAATAGAATTGATGAAAGAAGAGTGCACACAGCTGAGATGGATGTGTGGAGTTACTAGAATGGACAAAATAAGGAATGAGTAATACCAGGGAAAGTCTGAAAGTAGCTTCAGTGACGGATAAGTTAAGAAGTAATAGATTAGCGTTGTATGGACACGTCATGAGGAGGAAAGAATGTCACATTACGAGAAGAGTGTTAAATATGAAAATGGATGGAAATTAAAGCAGAGGTAGGTCAATGAAAAGGATTGTGTGTAGGATGACATGGTGAAGTAAGGAGTGAGTACTGAGCTGACGGCTAATAGAGGAGAGCGGAAGAAAACATGTTGTGCCGAAACCACGTAATTTGGGATAAGGACAAGAAGATGATGATTTATTCATGCTTAAATGTATATCATTTTCAAGTCTTATATTAGAGTAGCTGTAGTGTAGTACATGGCTAATGGGCCCTATCAGGGCGCTGCAAGTTTTAGTCAATATAAAAAAAATATATTGGATAAGCACAAAATTCATGATTAAAAAAGGCAAATTAAATTAATCACTTTATTTATTTTTGAGAACTTAACCTCGCTTTCCATTAAGTTTTCTTTCAGTATTTGTCCAGTTTATCTATTTTTTTTATATATTAACACAGGTATTTGCCCAATTACATTAACTAAAAATACTTATAGATTTACACAAGCTCTGCTTACTTTGGGGTTAGATGATGCTGTGTGAAAATGTCCAGCATCATTATTATTATTAATAATTTACTAGAATTAAAATACTCAAATGTCATACAAGCTTATTATTGACCCTTAGTACCTATTTGTTCCTGTTTCACATTTCGTTACGTTTCCCCAGGTGCAAGCTGGGCTCTCTCCTGGTCTATCCGTGGCTGCTGGAACGCCCTCCAAGCCCCTCCGCCGACCTCCTCCGCAGCTGACCTGCGCGCCTTCGACGGCCTCCGAGTGCTGTGCATGATGTGTGTCATCATCGAACACGTCTGCTGGATCACCACGCAGACGTACCTCACCGACACCAGAAGATATGAGCTGGTAATTATCATCCACTAATTCTGCACACTTGGCAAAGTTGGTGATGGCGTGGAGCAAGGCCCTGACTGAGTAGTGGCTGAGGTCGAAGTGAAAGTCAAAAGGTTTTTATACATTGAAATCACAAGGATCATTATAGAAACGCCAGCTTAAAAATAAAATGAATCTAAAGTATGTAAAGTTGTTGGACCAAGCCTAGAAGGATCAGGCAACAAAATCTGTTTGGTTTTTTTTATGATCCTTCATTCATCTAGGGCCTACAAGAGGTCTTGACAGACCACCAGCCAGGTGGATGGATGACGTTGCCGTTCAGGGTAATAACTGGGTAAGAAAGGCCCAGAATAGACAGGAGTGGCGTTTGAGGGAGGAGGCTTATGCCCAGCAGTGGGTAACTGCGAGCTGCAAATGATGTATTCAGACAGTCTGCTAGAGCTTAATCCCCCACCCTTTTTTTATACAACTTAAGTGGCGAACAAGCATGCGGCCCACCTGCGGGGCGATCACACAAATTTCCCATGGCTGGTATCATCGGATGGGATGAATCGTACCACGCTAATTTGTAAGCTGGATGAGCCATAGATAGAAGAAGAAGAAGAAGGACAATGCGAATGAACAAAATTGGTTTTTCATATTGGACATTCCGTTTTTTGGATGGATGGGCCATTAAAATAAGGAACTAGTGACAAAATTGATTGCCATCTCGATAGCCATGAGTTAGTGTGATCGCCCCACAGGTCAGTAAGCGGAAACCGAGACCTATAGACGCTTTCAACAACAGATGTATCACTCGTTGCCGACATCCATCTCAGGCACCCATACTCTTCAAACTGGAATACAGCAACGGGAGAAATATTACAAAATGTTTTATAACGTAAGCTTTATTGACCTTTTCGTAGCCGGCGGAGTAATGCGAAGTCACTTAACGAGGTCGTCCAAACAAATCACATTACACCGCTAAGTGGCTATTATCGGTTAGGTAACGCTTTACGAAGTTTCGGACAAGTTCAAGTGCACTAAGTACATAACAGTTTACATAATGAATATCCATCCATTAATCCTACTTCTTAGAAAATGTCGAATTACGAACTCATACATAAGTATTCTGAACTTTAGTGATTACTTATGTAAGTTACCTAATGTTTTTGATGTGTACCAATTATTTGACCTCCGGTCAATCACAAAGCAGTCATACTTTATTTTACTAACTTCACCACAAAAACAACTAACTGTACCTTAAAAACCTTTTTGTCTCTGAAAGACTCCACTCTAAATTAAAAATAAGATTTTGTTTATTTCATTATTTGTCTATGGTGTAACAATAAAGTATTTTCATTCATTTATTAATTCAAAACCCGTTCACTTCTCTAATTCTCATTATCGATCTTCAGATCTATAAAAAATCCTACAAAGATGAGATATATTTGGAACATGCCAATTTCCATGCCCATCGTATCTTAGGTATATGTTTCTGAATTCCTGTGTTGTATTTTTCTTTGGTGTGCAAAGAGTTTATCTACCTATCTGACTTTGAGAGGTCTCCGCAGACCCGTCGAGCAGCGGATGCTATGGCGATGGCCAACAGTACCCTGATGGTGCAGATCTTTTTCCTGATGTCTTCGTTCCTGCTGGCGCACAAGCTGCTGCTGCAGCGAGCGAGGGGGCAGGAGGAGGGGGCTGTGTACACCTTCTTCGATACCATGATCAATAGGATTATCAGGTTAGTATCCATCTAGGATGAAGGCTATGACAGAATGGTGGCCAAGAAATGCTATAACAGTTTAAAGATAATGCTGACGGTCTAGAGCACTGTTTCTCAAAGTGAGCGATAACGCCCCCTTGTGGGCGCTGAAGGCTTTCAGGGGGGCGGTAGAAGGCTCTAGAAGGTATTTGGGGCGCTAAGGTAGTCCAGAGGGGTAAGTATAGGTTGTTTATATTTAAAAACTTTGGGGGGCGCTAGGATTTTTTTATTTTCAAAGTGGGCGGTGGGAAAAATAAGTTTGAGAACCTGTGGTCTAGAGTCTAGATCGTCTTAAAGATACACTACATCATTTAGACCACTGTATTTCAATATGTTTACATACCCGGCCAAGACAACGTTTTGTTTACGGAAGAGAAGACAAAACTCACTTCTGCTTTTCTTTTCCATCAGACAAAGTAGAAAGAAAGAATATTTTCATTTTCTCTACCATCGATAGAACTGTTGGCTTGCGTGCTAATGTTTTAGTGGATAGATTTTAGTAATAATGTATATCTTTTTTTTTATTATAAGTACCTATTTTAGTGACCAGCTGAGAAAAAAAGGCTTAACAGAAAGAAGGGATCTTTCTGTTAAGCCAGATAAAGACATTTTTTTCTTTCTTTCTCATGCTACTGATGTGCTGATCAACTCACTACATTCTACACCAAGTTCTCTTCCCCCAGGATAAGCCCGAGCTACTTCCTGGTGGTATGGTTCGCGGCGAGCTGGTGGGAGCGCATGGACGCGGGGCCCATGTGGACACCTCTCGTGCGGGAGGAGGCCGCCATCTGCAGACACAAATGGTGGACGCAACTATTGTATCTCAACAATGTTGTCGATGCTGATGAAAAATGCCTGATACAGACCTGGTAAACCAACGTTCACTCAATATGGAGCACCGCGGACAGGCGCGGCGGATCCAGGATTTCGTTTAGGAGGGTCTTTTCGTATGATAAATTATGTTTCAGAAAATGTGTTCTAGAAATACAGAAACCAAACTAATAATGTAGTCCAGGACATTCCGCACATCCATTCAGATGTTTTATTAGAACAGTCTGGAGGGAAGGAGGTGGGAGCGTGCCCTCTGTGTCTCCACTCTGGATAGGTACACCAAGGCGGCAGCGAACTGAAAAACGATATGACGACGGGCCATTGGCGTTGTTCTCACAGTGGAGATGCTCTGCCTGAATACAGTCCCTGACCTACATTTTAGAGTTTTGGAGTTGTCTGAAGACGGTCTCCGGCGCAGGTACCTGGCGGCGGACATGCAGCTGTACGCGGTGTGCCTCGCGCTGACGCTGGCGCTGCGACGCTGGCGACGCGCCGCGCTGCCCGCGCTGGCCGCGTTGCTGGCCGGCTCCATCCTGCTCATAGGCGCGCTGGCCTACCACTGGCATCTCGTGCCCAACTTCACGATGCACCGCCCTGAGTGAGTAGATGCACTAGTAGCAGTATCAGTTCTTGAAGCTTGATTCTAGGCCCTGATAGGCTAATCCTGTCTTTACCCCTAGTTGCCAATAGAACAGATATTTTTCTTTCATTCCCCCTAAATCCCTCCTGAACGATTAACGAACGCTAAAGAATGATAGCAATCTTCAACAAATGCGGAAGAAGATGGCCTGGATTCAAGGAAAATGTGGATTTTGTTATTTCAGTAACAAAAATCTCTGGTAAAGGAAAACTCGACAGTAAAAATTCAGAACTGATTTTTTTTTCTTCAAACGAAAATCTGAAACTACTGTGAAGACTTCAAATAAGTGCTGTTTTTCTACGGAATGAAATCCTTAGATGACCTTTAGGTATACCTACCTACCTTAGTGAGATGGTTGATATTAATCAGTCTGTGTATTATGTATCGTATTACGCCATTTATCAACCATTTAAAAATTAGTTGAACTATCTAAATATACCTAAAACTGTTTCAACCCTTCGCGAGCTATCAACATAGATAATTATCGCAGATGAAAAGTATGGAGGCGCGGAAATTGAAGTGAGTTATTGGCTCACTTCGTCTCCTACTTTGTTTTACGGCTTCTGGGTTAATCTAATCTAGTATATCCTAAAACACAAGTTCTCAAACTTATTTTTTCCACCGCCCACTTTGAGAATAAAAAAAATCCTAGCGCCCCCAAAGTTTTTAAACATATGCTTTCCCCTCTAAACCGCTTTAGCGCCCCCAATATCTTCTGAAGCCTTCTACCACCCCCCTGAAGTCCTCCACCGCCCACAAGGGGGCATTATCGCCCATTTGAGAAACAGTGTCCTAAAAGAAAGGTATGCAAATACAACCTATTATTAATGAAATTCGTCCAGGTCGGTTCGCGCGACGTACCGCGACGAGGCATCTTTCAACGTCCTCTACCAGTCTCCGCTGGGCAACGCGCCGGGGGCTCTGGCCGGCTTGCTTCTGGCGCACGTGCACCACTCCATACACGCCTCGCGCACAACACTGGGAGATTATAAGGTGAGGGACGACAACTACACAGCGATTATAGTATGGGCCAGTTGCAGTGCCAACGCGGAGCCTAACCATCAAGACTTATTGTCAAATCCTGCTTTGCGAATGACAAAGCTTAACAATGCCATATAGCGTCCTCAATCGCAAAGCGGAAAGTGACATCTTTGCCTAAACTGACTCGCTATAAAACTTCATGGTTAAGCCCCAGGTCATTATATAGTAGTAGAGCTCCTTGTGAAAGAGCTTGTCCGTGGAAGTACGACCATCATGCCTATTTCTGTCACCAAGCAGTAATGCTGTCTCTGTTTCGGTTTGAAGGAAAGAAAGAAGAAAGAAAGAGAATACATTTATTTGACACACAATTTTACATCGAGGATACAGGCAGAAGATACATAGAAGGTAGGTAATTCCTCTCCGCAACGCGTGGGCCAAATAGGTCCTGTCTCAGCATATTACAGCATCTCCACATCACCAGGGGGTGATCACATCAAGGGTATGGGTGCCGGTGAAATTACAGGCACATGAGACTTTTCACCCGTTACGTCGGTCGGGACGCGCGTGTGATACGTCTGGTGTCTCAAGTGTCCTAGTTTCATTTTGTATTAGTTATTACTGAGGTCCCAACTTTCGGTACATACGAGTGAGCCTACCTACTCATACCATACATACAAGCCTTGTCTACATTTTTCTGTGGCTTTTCTCATTTGAGCTAGTAAAGTATATACGTTATTTATTAGTAAAGTTTACAAGATAAAATCTTAAACTGTACGGTGTATATCCTTTCTATCCATTGATGTATCCAACCTTGTGTGTTAGGCATGGTTGGATACAACAAGCAGGAAACGAGGCCCTCCTCCTCCTCCTATGGCACTCGCTTTATACGTGGTCAGGGTGTTCAGGGGTGATGTTACCAATCCGGGCATATTGGAACGGGGTGAAACTGTGTGTAGCCGACGTGCGCAGGCGCAGACAGCCGCGCCGACCCGCTATACCGCGCCCAACCACCAACTTGTTGAGCAAAGCGCCATTGCCACGCACCATGATCACACTAAGGCCCGAATTCATAGTCAAATAGGGGCTCCCCTAGGGGATTGTTCAGGCGCTAAGCAAAAATTCAAGTGCGAATTTCACCTTTATTCACCCAGCCATAAGGCAAATGCTGAATGATGGATTTTGGGGGACTGTTCAACCCCCGACTATGAATTCAGGCTTAAATCTAGTTACAGAGAGTATTGACTTATTCCACTGTTCGCTAAATGAATTTGCAAATGTTACACATTATATATATTGTTTTATTTTAAGAAATGAATATAATTATGGCTACACTATTGTATTAGGAAAGACCCTGTAAAAATGGTCGGTTGTAAAAAGTTGATACCATTCACCATTCATCTGGATCGGAGGAGAAACTAACTTCTGACAGCTTGACTGTGTACTTTACAAATTATGTGTTAGGAATATCTACTATCTATCTACTATTGCATGCTTAGTTTTCATGGACTACATACATAAGTAGGCACCACTTGTAAATTAACTAACTGGGCCCATAACCTAAACTAAAAGCATCGGTTATTCTGGGCACATATTTAGTAAATTATATTTTTGACATAAAAGGATTTATTACACTATACATAGCATAGATGGCCCTAGTAGATTTGTAGGCTTTTCTTTTGATACACATTGAATCTAAATTATAACAGGAATTTGTAAATTTTCTGATGAAATAAAGATTTATGATTATAGTAATTGAAACTCCTACTGATAGTGAATTCATTTTAAAATCTGACAATATATTTAAAGGTACCTAGCGATCAAATAAACGACGCCATCTTCTTATAAATCTAGCATCTAGGTATCTAAACCTAGTTAAACAACATCGTTACGAAGGGCTTTAGAACCTACCTTCTACTGATCTACAACTTATAGCTCAACCGTGTAAACTTTCACTTCGAGTCTAGTTCGTTCTAGGTGTTGTGTAATGGTATTATTGGCAAACCAATCGTTTATTTGATAGATATGAAGAAATATATGATAGTAACTACGAGTAGGTACACACATTAAAATGTTTACGATCATTAAAAGTTATATGAGAAGTTGAGAACTTTCAGACCACATGGCGCAAGATGCCAACTACATAGATCGATGATTACTCAGGAACAAAAAAGGTCTTTATTATGAACAAAAGATAATAAGTATTCGTCAATTATTGAGATTTTTATGTTCTCTGTAAATTCTAATATCTATAGCTCGAAAACATTTTTGGCCTTTGGCTTTTTTTTGAGAGGTTACTTTTTAATAAATGAACTAAGCCACGAGTAGGGTTATCAGATAGAAAATTTAAAAGTCCGGAGAAAAAGCTTGATATCCATTGAAAAATCCAGAGATTTACTGGATTTTTTCGAGTTCTCGCGAAAACGTAATTTACAGCTTTGTATAGCCCGCGGCACGACGCGGTGGTAAACAGTTGTTAACAGTTGATTTTATTCGTGCAATTCACATGACCAAAGTTGATTTTTAAATTAGTCTCTTATTATTTGTTTTTGTACTTAATAAAAATATCTGAAAAATCTACTCTCCACAAATCCTGAGATTTCCAAAATCCGGCCGCAATCCTGAGAAGAGCCTAAAAATCCTGAGATCTCAGGATTTGTATATGGTAACCCTAGCCACGAGGGCAATAAATTTTGACGCCTTAGTATCTTTGTTAGGTCACAAGGGTATCTACCTATCTAGAGAACCATTTCCACGTGGTAGGTTTGCAAGCTTGCAAGCCCATCGTCGTCGCTTATTGGAACACTAGCCGATGGCGCATACCTTCAACTTTTTAGTTCTAGCGCATGCTGTTTTCCTCACAATATATTTTGCCGTTTTGAGCACGTAATAGTGCGCAAATCCCTTTTAAAGGAAAATACGTTAAGGCACTAGTAGGTACTGGGTTCGAACCTCGGCCAAGACGGCTATCTTCATCATCATCTAAATCCCATATAGTTGCCTCTGCTGGGTGTAGGCAGGCCTCCCTTTATGTATCGTAGGTGCGTAAGAAAATGGCGTATCATTTCTTTCAGTCCTATGGCGCATCCAAAAATCAAGGCTATCTTATATAACACCTACAAATTAGATTCATCCCTTAGCTGTTTCGATGGATCTCAATAGCGTCGGTGCCGCTGGCTGTGTGGTGGGTGGTGTCGTCTCCGCTGCTGCTGTCGAGGGACAGCGGGCCCCGAGCCGCCGCCGCCGCGCTGGCCGCGATGGAGAGACCCGTCTTCGCGACCTTTGTCTCGCTCGCTCTGCTGGCCGCCATGCACGGGATACCATGTAAGTCTTCCCTTCCTAGACAAACCTGACTATCCATCCTACTATTATAAACGCGAAAATTTGTGAGCATGGATGTTTATTACTCGTTCACGCAAAAACTACTGATCGGATTTTTATGAAACTTTACAGTAATATAGCTTATACATCAGAATAACACATAGGCTACTTTTTAACCGGGTACCACGCGGGCGAAGCCGTGGACAGAAGCTAGTCTAATATAATGCTTTTATTGTTGAGTTCCAGTTGGTCGGTAACGCACGGGCCTCTGGGCCTTACGGTAAAAGCTTACCAACAGATGGGCCGTTTGCTTTTTGCCACTTTTATTGTTTTAAAAAAAACAGTTTGGAGTGACCTATATGCATCTATACGAACTCCTGACAATTTAACAAATAGAAAAGGGGTATATCTGATGGTAGATCAGAGATAGCCCTTTTCTATTTGTAGATAAATACAGTTGTTTCAAAAGAGAGCAAGCACCAGTCAATGTACCTTAACTAAGTGTGCAGATAAATCTGATAGGTATTTGCAAAAAATAGGTAGACAAAATCATAACAAATATGCTAACACGTAAGCACCTAGGCAGACCTATCTAACCGACAAAAACATACTGAAGTGTGAAGACATCTTACTTAAAAATGTCCGTAAGAACTTTATAGCCTGAATTCATAGTCGGGGGTTGAACAACCCCCCAAAATCATTCAACATTTGCCTTATGGCTGGATGCATAAAGGTTAAATTCGCACTTGAATATTTACTTAGCGCCTGAACAGACCCCTAGGGGAGCCCCTATTTGACTATGAATTTGGGCCTTAATTTGCTAAAAAAGATTTGAAAAAATCTATCAAAAGCTTTAGTGATGATTTGCTTTCTATAAAGCTTATAAGACTGTTGACTTTTTGAACGTGCGACCCTAAACAAAGTATGTATTTGAGGTAAAGATAAATTTACAGGAATATTTACCTACCTATTATACTACAACCAACCCATTATACAAATAAGTAGATAGGTATTAAGGAAAGTAACGGTCCAAAGAAGTTTAGTACTTTTAGCAACAAAATGCCCACGATGCTTTAAGTTACTGGAGCAATGTGTGTTTTTTTTGAGTCGGTTCCTAAACAATTTGTTAGGTTACAAAACAACCGAGCTCTAACTGTAAATCTCCCTTTACATCTGAGATCTGACTAAAATACCTGCCGTCAGTAAAATGTAAGTTGCTTACCTACATATCGTTTTCTTCCTGCTATTATACAACAATCTGGTTATGGTAACTGAGTAGGTCTGTGTATAGGTAGCCTGTGTTTGACCTGAGTGCATATTCGTGTAGGTATTTCGTAATAGGTACCTACCTACTTTAAGCAGAAACCTTCCTGTACTAAAATACCACCTCACCAAATTGGATACCTGCTTACCTACCAGCTACTTCAAGCGAGGATATTACCTCCAATTGCAACAATATGGAAAAATATTTGGAATGAAAAGTGCATGTTTTCCTAATAATTTTACAAATATGTGTCTAAGCTGATGTGTTGATTTGAAATAGTCAAACGATAAAGATTCGAAATCATTGAAATCACAAGGATCGCATGGAACTACATAAATTTAAAATTCAAAGCTAAATGTAGGTACCTACACAGATTACTTTTCTGGATGACCTATTGTGGCACAAAACGGCCGAATAGCCGGCTCAAACGAGCAAGGTGCTGGCTTGATAAATTCCATTCATTCCATTGCGGGATAATATTTAGCAAAGTTATTCGGAGGTAAACAGGCCACGAGATGGTGCATTTACTACCTCCAGATGAACTGTAGTGCTGAGACGTTGCTGTCATACAAAGTTGAAGCCTTTATGTGCATGTAATTTTACCGGCCCCCACCCCTAGGAGCCGAGCAAAAGAAGTACTAGCGCGGGCGGGCGATGCCACGCTGTGGATTAGGGGGCCAAGGGCGGGCGAGTTACAGCTAGTTACATAATGATGTCAGATCCATTAAATCAAATTCAATAGCCAACTATCCTTATGATGGACACCTATGGATTCGACTATTTGGTGTAGCTATGAGTATTCGTCCAATAACAATGTTCCATGGTTCAGCTCTCGTAGGCAGCGTGCTGTCATGGCGGGGCTGGTCGGTATGGGCGCGGCTGTCCTTCGGAGCCCTGCTGCTTCACATGCCCATCAACAAGTCACTGGTGGCTTCTAGACTGGCGCCCTCCCAGCTGGACCGTCAGACGGCGGTAAGTAGCCTCAATCTCCGCAGATCCACGTGGGATAGCCATTGAGGACATTAGGCAACATGAACAACTCAAGGCCCTTGCATGGGCTCTCACCACAATCGGCCAACTTGGCCATGCACATGCTAACCTAACCCATGATTGGCAATCATAGCGTGCCCTCACTACCGTCCGTAGTGAGGGCACGCTATGATTCGTCCGTATCTACCACCAAGCCATTCCGTGCATCTATTGTACTACAATAGATGACACGTACGGTCACTGCCAAGCACGAATGCGGCCTCTGCACGTTGCGCCAACATTCTTGACCATCACCACCACGCCATTTTCCATGCTTCTGTCCTTAAGTCTTTCAAGATGGACGATTTCTCACTATAGTTCGTGAGTTTCTTCTCATCAACTATCTGATCGAGGGCACTTTATATGATGGTGATTCTATAATGGTCTTCTATTTCAGATACTCGAATGGTTCGGGGTGGCGAGTGTTTCGTACCTGGCAGCGCTACCCCTGGCGCTGATAGTGGAAATACCTTTCCAGCGGCTGCACAAAGCGCTACAGCGGCTGAAGAAGCCAGTCTCAGCTGACCGGGAAAACGGACAGAAAACTGACCTGTGATATAGTGCTTTACAAGGGACGGTGGAAAGGTCTAGTTTTACGGAGTGATCAATCAAAAAAAGGACTGTATGCCACCACTAATAAGACTGGGAAAATTTAGGCAGCGTTGCGTTGCTAGTATTTTTTTCATAAATAATTATAGATAGTGACAAGGCAAAACGAGTACCATGGGAGAACTTAATTAACATTTTCTTCCAGTTAACCTTTGTGTATGGACATTTTCCTAAGAGCGTTTTTTACGTCGTTTACAGACACCGATTTCGGGCACTAAAATGTATGGAGCAATTTTCATCAACCGGCACGATATCGATAATATCGTCGCGGATGTCGATTCCAAGTCCAATACAATTGGCCTATAAATCAAGGATGTGCGACGTAATTATTTACACACTGATTTCGAAATTTCTGATCGTTGTGTCGTCGATTATATCGTTTTCTGTATCGGTCAGTGCAAGAAAGCTGAATAATTTTGCTCCATGTAGGTACTCTGGGAAACAATTAGTTCCAGTATGAAAACTCATTCAATTCTGAAATGAAAACTATATCTCTAGGTTTTTTTAAGTTTATTTCTGTGAATCTCATAATACGAAAATCATAGTTGTTAAAATAAAGTGGTAAGAACATTTCAGAAGCATTTACAATCTTCTGCAAGTGGGTAAATGCTTTTTAGATATAAGAAAGTGTATGTACCTAGTGATCAAATTGAATGTCTCATTACCTAAAAAAAATATTGTTGTAAAATGTGTAAATGATCAAAATAATTTATGCAGGTTGTTTTGTATACTCTTTGAAATTAGTCATTCATAGGTAAAATAATTTGGAAATATTGGTGTCGATTCTGTGTACACCAACTAAACTTAATTTAAACTGTCGATCTCGTATAGGTACTGATAGTGCACCGCGCGCAAGAAAGATATGTCAAGAACTTTACTCCTGTTAAATTAGTTTACGTGTCGCTCTTCGTGTATAGTCAGCATGTTTTTAAATCACGACTAAACTTGTATGAAAGATTTAGGCTGAAGAATTTGACAGCATTAACATTGTAATAGAGAGCCATATTTAAAATTAAGTACAAGTCGGTGTACAAGAGAATAGACGCCATTGCCTACTGCACAGCTATACACACCTAACTTCCGGGTGATATATAAAACATGCAAAATCGTATTTGTGATTATTAAACCAAGGGTGATAATACAATAATTATAGGTAGAATGTAGGTTGGTATTAAAAATGTAAAGGTAAAAGTAACATTGTGGTTTCATTTTAAGTCTTAATGATTTTTTTATTTTAATGATCCTTAATAAAATTCTAAACGCCACGCTTTTTTGAAGAACCTCATACTGTGGTGAAACTTCAATAGGAAGATCATTTCATAGACTTAGTTTCGCGCGAGGAAGTTCCTCTGAAACAGCACAGTATGCGACCACAAAGGCTCTAGGATTGTGAGGAAGAATCCCAATGCCGATGGGAATCGGTGCGCTGATAAAAATTAGCTGTAGGCATCATATAAAACAATTCCTCAGAACAAAACCGTAGTACACAAAGCAGTAGAACATGCATAAGGCGCGTCGCTAACAGGTAAGTCAAGGAGCAGTCGCGGCGGCGTACAATTTTGAACCTACGACAAGCCGGAAAGAGTTAACTTTTCTAGATACCCGCGCCTCGAGTTCACCGCCGGCCTTCATACAAGAATCTTTAACTCTTCCCAGTCCACCGTAAGTTCAAAATTGTATGCCTCAATCGTGCCGTGACGCCGCCGCGACCGAGCCTTGACTTTGCTGTTAGCGATCTGCCTAAAGGCCTTTTGCCAGACTTAAGGGCTCAATACCGCTTTTACCTAGCACTATCCTAGAATCTTTGCATTTGTTGCGTAGGCCTGAAAGGTTTTCTTTATACTACTAAATAGGAAAACAAAGGGCCTACCTGTTGGTAAGCGGTTACCGTAGCTTATGAACATTTGCAATAACAGAGATACTCACACATTGCCTCCCTGAGATATCAAGATGTAAGATCTGATGTGCCAGTAATTTCACCAGCTACCATTCAAACTTGAACACAGCAGATCTTGGCGGCAGAAATAAGCTTGATAGCAAGTTGATAGTTGAATAATTAAAACACAAGATGACTGAATGACTATATTCATTTTACCATCAAACATTTACAGTCAAAATAGCCATTACATCGAGGACTTGACTATTGATATTGTAAAAACCGGAATTATCACGTACTGCACTATCAACGAAGGCACCGACAAAGTTTCGACTCATTCCAAGAGTCTTCATCAGGGTGAGTGGTCGCGACTTTTTCCCTCCGCGTCGCGTCGTGCACAGTGCACTCTCGGAATGAGTCGAAACTTAGTTGGTGCCTTCACCAATAGTGTAGTACGTGAACATTCCCGTTTTTACAATATCAATTACATCGAAGACTTATCAATTACACGTATAGACTTACATAATATGTTTGTCTGTGTCCCACCTGCTGTAATCCTGTTCTCAATTGCTAATTCAGACCTATGAGTAATGTTAATTTTAAAATACCTATTTAAAGACAGAAACCCATGTTTGTTCTAGCCTGTAACATCCCACAACCAGACATAAGCCTATTCATAGCAGTTACCAAAACCTGAACACAGCTCACCTGACTTACATATTTTTTATTTTTATTTTTAACAAATCTTCAAGAGTTTTGCTACGTCCAGCATAATAGGCTAAAAGGCCTATTTCAGGGTCACCATACCTCAATCTGTTAAGATCACAAACTAGTGGAGGGTGACCTAGAAATGCCGGTGACAATAAGAAGGCTAAACTAAAGTTGATTGGTCCAAGTTGAAACCTAAAATACCACACTGTCACTGTTGAAGTTAATAGATTCTGAATCAGACTATATTTTCAAATCCTTAATTTAATCCAGATCATGTGGAGCTACCATGGTTTGAATAATCATGATTTCAAAGGATTCCAAAGCTTTAGAAAGTCAAACTAATGATTCAAAAACATTTACCTTTTACAGAGCAGCATGATTTCATGATTTTTCATCTTGAACCTACCAACTTACAAGTTAAATTAAAAAATTAAATTACCTTAAAACATTTGGATTCACTACTGAAAGATGAACACAGAAACAGTTGAGACACAATTCTTATTCTACATTCTTATTCTTAAGTTATCGTCGAGAGGGTCCCGAGCCACCCTGCCATCCACCACGATGCCCGCCGCCCCGGTGGCCACCGCCTCCGCGCCCCCGTCCTGCAGCTGAAAACAAAATAACAACTTGGATAAAGATCAGAACAAGCTTGTTAATCAGATGGAGCAGCAGGCAAATAGCTGGCTGACATACAAGAGATGCAGGTACAATTCCCACTGCAAGACAAATGGTTGCATGTTCTGCAGATATTCGTTCCAGGTCCAGGTTTTGTGGTTCCATGAGACTCGTAGTTCCTGATACCTAAGACATAGGGAATCCTAGTGTGCTATGTATATGTCTGTTGGCTGTATATTTATATTAATTTATACAAAATTGCCCAAATCCTAGTAGCAGAACTGTACTGGTAATGGTTTTGACCTGGCAGGTTTTAGCTACAGCAACTGTTTATGATTAAGGGGCACTCGAAAGATGAGCTTAACGAGATATTCTTAGGCCTTTGATTTTGCCCTTTTATGAATCAAAAACCGCATGAAGTTCAACAAGTGACTTCTAGTCACTCATAGCTACCATTTAGAAAGACTGAACTGGGGAATAGTTAATTTTATAGACATTGCATGATAAGAAGCCAGAAAGAGGCATACAATAGAAGCAGACTACGGAGCAGTAAGCAACGGTGGTTTGCGACTGAATAGAGAAATGGTGGTCATTGTTTACAAACAATGCTACATGTAAACAAAGCTCAAAATGAAAGGATTCGAGAAAACACTAACCTTGGGCCCGTAGTATCGCACTTTTCCCGCGTCCAGCCGTCGGCTTATTGCCCTGTCGTTTGAACATAGGCGCATTCTTCAACATATCGGGCAATATCATGAAGCGGATCTTTGATCCTCGGATGTACACATTCTCGAGCTGGGCGACGCGGCCGTCGCGGTGGGTCACCGTGCATAGCGTCATTTGGCAATTCATGTTGTCTTCCGCCTCGATCAGTTTTCCGCGGTACACTTCGCCGGTGTTCGTTTCCAGCGTCACTACATGGCCCTCGGCCTCATGAAGTACTTTAATAGGGACACCGATAGACATCTTCGATATTGTTTTATCACAAACAATTTAATTAAAGACGGATTGTTTGTCTAAAATCCAGATTATTTTGGATAAAATCGGCAAATTTACACAAACAAACCAAACAAAATTTTGCTGAACAAAATTTACCATAGATAAAAAAGTCACAGATTAAAAATGTTTGCTCCAAAAAAGTCTATTTTTATTTTTCACTGTGGAAACATGTGAATGGCAAGGCAAATGACGAATGTTAACTAGTACCTAATTTTAATATCTGATCAGTTCTATAACATCACAGACCATCACAGAATTTGGTCATAGGCTTTTCTTAAGAAATATAGATACGTCTCCAGTTTTTTGTCATTAGGTACCTAGTTAGTACCTATTTTATTTACATACAGAAACATTCGAGTTTCAAATCAGAATTTTGCTATAATTAAACTTAACATATCCAGTAATTTTAAAATAGGTAGGCTTCCTAGTTCCCTTGATCCACTGCATTTTGTGCTTACCTACTGTTAATTGATGTAGGTCTTGGATGAATAATTTATCCTTGTGTAGGTAGGTCATAGGCCTTTTACATCTTTAAAAGTTGCGAGGCGATTGACGAAGCGAGTGCCGAAGTAGATGCACCACGCAGTAGGTGTGAGTGATGGCGATGGTGTGGCCACTCCCACAATGATCGTGGCAATCAGGCGAATATGATTGTGTTGTGGCGATCATGACTGATCGTCAAGAGGGAGCATTATATGTTGCCGTGTCCCAAAAAGAGCGTTTAGAAAAATTTGAGACTCTTATCTTTTAATTCACCCTATCTTCTTTTCATTTCTAGCCACATCAATTTCCCGCATTCTCCTCATACCTATTTATGCTACACAAATCGAGTTATCTTTCGCTCGTTAGAACATTTTTGACAATCAGCTGATGATTGTCAGTATCCTGTCAGCTAGTTAGCGAAAAAAAAAACGCGCCGCTTACCAAATTTAGTAAATAAACTGAAACCTCCAAAGTTATCATTTAAAATGCTCTCGTAGTGATTTTATCTCTCGTACAGTGAAGTAAAAAGTCAGTCAGAAGTAGTTTTCAGCGTCCTATATAGGGTATGAAGTGAGTGTGCGTGAGGCAGTTATCTGTCGCGCTGGACCTTTCGATGCAGGATCAAATTTTTCGATACACAAGTTAAGCCGACCGAACCCGAATTGTGCGTAGAATGGCTGCGTACGCGGCCCATTTGACCAGGACCCTGCAAGGGACTCCGTCGGTGTTCCAAGTGACTGCTCAGGAGGCTTTGGGGGCTACCGTGAAGCCTGCACTGAGGAAATTAATTGAGGTTCGTGTATACTACTCACTATAATCGTCAGGTTTTATAAAAACAAACACGCTCACAACTGTATACTTCATGATTGAACATGCAACCTGTATGCAAGTGCTATAAGGCCTGAATTCATAGTCAAATAGGGGCTCCCCTAGGGGACTGTTCAGGCGCTAAGTAAAAGTTCAAGTGCGATTTCAACCTTTATGCACCCAGCCATAAGGCGAATGCTGAATGATGGATTTTGGGGGGCTGTTCAACCCCCGACTATGAATTCAGGCTTAAACCATTTATTCATCTTGTGGTGACAGGTTCTACATTTTTGGTATGTTTTGACTCAAAGCATAGCTGCACACAGGGGAGATGTTGTATAGAGCCTGTTTGATAACTAAAGTTTTTACCTGCAATGTAAGTTCGTCCTGTGTTCATGGTACATGCAACTGCAGAAATATCGGGAAACATTCAAACTTACAAATTATGGTAAATATCCCGTATTTTAGTATTTCATTTTATTTATTTTGACTTGACTTGACTGATAACTTTATTTTGTAATTTATATTTGTGATACTGAATCTAACTAACTAAAGAGAGCTATTTATAGTTTGCAACGGTCTTTAGATAGCTAGCTGTTTTATCTGTATTTTTTGTATATACCTACTTTTACATAGTTGTATGTATAAATGCACTTTTTTCACTAACTAAATAACAAACAAATTTTAATCTACTTCTAATTGATAATATATAAATAAATAAATAATGCTGGACATTTTTCACACAACATCATCTAGCCCCAAACTAAGCAGAGCTTGTATTATGGGAACTACATGACTGATATACTACTTATATACTTTTTTTTGGAAATACATACATATAATACATAGAAAACACCCAGTACTTTTTGATGTATCGAAATGAAACTTTGTATGTATATTTAGTTTGGATGACAATACTATGATTTGGTATCTTGGAGCAGATCTGATGATGGAGCCTGGAGGTGGATTGTGAAACTCTTGAGTGTCTACTGGTAAATCTATCGAGTTTGGGCTCATATAATTCGTTTTGAAAAGTGTTTTTTTAAACTACATATTTATTATTTCAGTACTTAGCCTCCATCTATCCGAACAAGTGTGGGTGGTGTCTTAAATGGTTTGATGAGGTGTACCTGCTGTTTGACTGCTGCCTACAATACCACTACCTTAAACATTATGGTAAGATTTTCTAGAACATTTTTTAATGTTAATTATCCCAAATATTCGTTCTATACATAAATATTTTTATATTAAGTAATTAAATGTCAAAAAACCGACTTCCTCACGTGCTTACGTTATTTTACTCACTCGGGATGACACTCTTTCGAATTAAAAACAAAAGTAAAACCCATGTTTTAGCTAGTCATTTTTGAGTTCCGCGGAAAAAGTATCTTGAATTATCTTTGGGATAATTCTCTATAGATAGATAGATACAAAGTACTGTACATAGGCGAACTTAATGCTAGATAGCATTCTCTTCCAGCTAACCTTTGTGTTAATGGAGAGGAGTCCTGAGGTAGTCTCTATAGAACAACAAAAGAATCATCTAAATCGGTTAACAATAGGTGAAGATATTCAGAAACAAACATAAATAAAACAACCAATCCTCTTACTTTTTTGGAGTCTGTTAAAAAGAATAATGCACGCAATCCTGAGATTACCTTAGGTATACATTAATAGTATTCCTCGTTTCCAGCGGCATCATTCTCAGAGCGCTTCTACGGCTTGCTCCGAGTGCCAATCGGCAGCAGCGACTTCCACTCGGGGCAGAGGCTCCCCGTGGCGCTGGAGCAGGGCTCGCTGGCGTTGCTGGTGCTGGCGCCCTATCTCAAAGACAAGCTAGAAGGGATCGTGGAGCGGTGGCGAGCTGATCATGACGATGGATTAATTGGCAAGGTTTGTATACCACGCATGTTGGACCAACTTTGGTCCATTAGCGAGTCCATTTATATACAAGGTATGGTGATACCACGCATAATGGTCCAACTTTGGTCCATTAGGGAGTTCATTTACATACAAGGTACGATGATACAACGCATAATGGACCAACTTTGGTCCATAAGCGAGTCCATTTACATACAAGGTACTGTGATACCCAGCATAATGGACCAACTTTGGTCCTTTCGATACATTTTACTGTGTCTGCCTGCAACGACAGGAGCGCGTTTGCTATAAGAGGTTGTTTGTGTGTTTGTTTGTCAGCTATCATTTATCTGATGGTGTGGTGACCGATTATGACGACGGATTACTTGGCAAGGTACAAAATATACCGCGCGTTATGGACCAATTTTGAGTCCGAATGCGTAAAAGGGTACAAGGTATAGTGATATATTTTACTGTTTTTATCCACGACGATAGGAGCCTGTATATGCGTTTGCCATAAGAGGTTGTTTGCTACCATTTATTTCCGAAGCAGCTTATCGCATTACAATTATTTCGGATTTTGGAATCGATTTGTATCGATTTGTTTTTAAATAAGTATTTTTTTATTTGAATAAGTGTATTATTTAAATACATAATTTGCGGTGAATCAATCTAAGACTCATTTATGGTTTATCCTAAATTGCTACCAAATTTTCGATAACTACACTGATTTATTCGCGCTTAAGGTCGCGCGACGGTCCATGAAGAGAGCTATGCTTGAAGTCTCAGTGATCAAATCTGGAAGAACGATAAAAAAATTACAATACAAAGCAGACAAAAACAAACACGCTGACGACTTTGAGCTCCAGAATGGAGCTCCTCAAATCCATACTCAGTAAGCAGATCTGTGTGGATACCAAGTAGGAAGGGGGTAGTCAGAGATACATTGTGTTTGGCGCATGTATCCAAAAAAACTTTATATATTTTTTTGTATAAATGTATTTTTTTCAATATTTCAAGAGTGAGTGGGACCGCGTGCGGCTCGCGGCCATCCACGTGTACTCCACCGTCCACCTCCTCGCCTCCTCCCTCCGGCTCCTCCAGCTGGCGCGGTACATGACGAGCCGCTCCACGTCGCACTCCCCGGAGCTGGCCTACCTCGGACTTGTACTGAAGGACGCGCCCGCGAGGGAGGAGCAGGGAGGGTGGAGGGAGTGGTGGCGGACTCTGAGGATAGGGGATTACGAGTGAGTTTTACCTACCTCTCCTTGACACTCTATTCTGATCGCAATATAGGATTATACCCTTGTTGGGAAGATCTAGAGGGGTTTTAGTGATTGTTTTTAAAACTAGATGGCGTTAAAAAATGTGACCAAATGCTAGAACGCGCTATCAATACGTTCTAGCTTGTTCATAGGTAAACTGTTGATTTTTAGAGAATTTGTCTACCATCTATCTCACAGGTTCTCAAACTTATTTATCCCACCACCCACTTTGAGAATGAAAAAATTCCTAGCGCCTTTGTCAAGTCGATAACTCAGGGGCCTTATTCGCTATGACCATATAAACTCGTAACGCGGGCGCGTTACGTTATAGTCGTGGAATTCGCATGGAATGGTATTCTCTATACCAATGTCAAATTTTAAAACGCGGTGAGGTGCGTTACGTGCGTGTTTTGAACTGTCAAAATAACGTGTGTCGAGCTAGCGCGTTACAAGCGCGTTTCCAGTTTCGTTCATAGTTTTGTTGTGGTAATTGATAGAGGTTGGTTCTATAAGAAGTCAACGAGTGACACGATTTTTTAAATACACGATAAAAATATACATATTGTATCTGTTTTCATTCAATAAATAGGTACTAGGTTGTGGTAAAATTTTATTGTTGTAAAGTTTGGAATTGCAGAATCCCATTTTTGCGTTGTTGGCGCCTAAGTCTTTCAAAGCGTCTTTTTAAAATATTTTTTAGTAAAAATTGTTCCGCGTTATTGGTAAGGAATCTCATGTGGCATAGCGAATAAGGCCCCAGGTCACGAGAAACGAGATGTTTTAAATGATCCGAAATACCAGGCTCACAGGCTCAGGACTGAGTTGCACAAATTGAATATTGGCACTGTTTCACAAACATTATAATATAAGCCGTATGTAGTTAACTATTTCTATATAACTAGTTTTTATCTACTTATTAAAATATCTACTTATTTTTATTTTTATTTTTAGGATAAGGAAATTATATGTATTAACCATATTAACGATGTATCTTCATTCATAGTAAATACCTAAATATTAATATAAAACACACATACCTTCAAGTCGCTTATCCTAACTAATATCAAATATGATAATGAGTGTATAACGTAAAAGTTGATTTAGATTGTTCTCATCTGCCATTTCTAGAAAACAGGTACCTACTTACCCTCTAACTCTATAAAGAGAGTTATAGTGAAATAAACAGGAACAGGCGCCGAGGAAGCGCGAAAGTAACCGAAGTTGCCGCTAGTCGCGCGTCATTAGAGCAGTCAGTAGGAAGGAACGATAATATATCTTGGAACGGTGCGCGATTGGAGCACGAAGGAACGACATACGTAACGTTGTTCCTTTTCGACAAATCACAGTGACACTATTTGACTTCAGATCACTGTGATTTTTTCATCGTGACGTTATTTATTACTCACCTCTACTATGCTTTCCCCTCTAGACCGCCTTAGCGCCCCCAATATCTTGTGGAGCCTTCTACCGCCCCCCTGAAGACCTCCAGCGCTCACAAGGGGGCGTTATCGCCCACTTTGTCTATCTGAATACAGCAATATATAACTCTATTGTGGTATAGCATTATTGAAGCGATTAGCACCTGGAATCGTTCTGCGTGATTGTTGAACCTTAATCAACCTTTGTGGCGCAGTGGGCGAACGCCTGCCTGAGACGCAGAAGGTTGCGGGTTTGAATCCCGCTGCGGGACTAATGTTTGTATGATTAGCAAATGTTTGTCTCGGGTCTGGGTGTTTTCTATGTATAATATGTATGTATTTACAACAAATATACAATATATAAGTAGTATATCAGTCATGTAGTTCCCATAATACAAGCTCTGCTTAGTTTGGGGCTAGATGATGCTGTGTGAAAAATGTCCAGCATTATTTATTTATTTATAATCTGGAATACTGCAATGCCTGTTTGGCTGCAGTTGCCTGAGCTCTACTACTCCAAAATGTTTTATTAGATTAAGTTGTTTATGATAGATATTTAATTATTGACTTTGAGTGATAGAGTGAGGAACAGCGTGCTAAGAGAGCAGTGTGGAATGAATGAAGATGTAGTAACGAGAGTTGAGAAATGTATGTTGAGATGGGCATATAGAAAGGATGGACGAAAGTAGATTAACAAAACAAGTATACAAGGCGAGCGTGAATGGGATAGTTGGTAGAGGAAGGCCTCGGCGAACGTACTCTGACCAAATTGGAGATATTTTAGAGAAAGGCCAGGTCAGAAGTACACTAAACCGCCGAGTCTGTATGAAGAAAGTGATGAGGATGAATGAAGCGAAAGAGGTATGCCAGGATCGTAGCAAGTGGAAATCCTTGGTATCTGCCTACCCCTCCGGGAAACAGGTGTGAATATATGTATGTATGTATTGACATTCGATTATTTTGCACCCGGTTGTTCACCGATCTTCGTGGCATCATGAAGGCCCGTCTGAGAACCAGCTCTGCACCTGACCCACTAGGTTCTAGCATAATGCTGAGACGGGGACCTATTTGGCGCCACGCAACACAAAATGACGTACCTACTTAGTTTGTCTGTTTTTCTTTTCGCTGTGTTATTTATATGTTAAGTATCTGATGGAGCAGGTGGTTCCAAGGTGGTTTTAAGAAAGTGTCTCGTCAGCAATGCTGGTCACTCATAGTTGACGACGAAAGTAAACTCCAGGAGATGTTCTTCTAATTTATTCTTCGTTGTACAGAGGGTTTCTAGGTGTGTACGGTCCGACGGCTCGAGCGAGAATGAATCGTACTTTTTTTTTTTCTTTTTCTGAATGGACTTTAATGCTGCAGGGCTGCAGATGGCCTTGGTCAGCGTCACCGGACTACGGCGAGCGCAGAAGGCGCTCAGCCTGTAAAAAGTTAGGATGGGGCAACTAGCACAAGGGCACCACTTAGGTACGGACCTCGGCTTAGGCTGTTGCCAGAGGGGGTGGAATAGAAGAGAAACGCCCCGGTACATATCTGTACCGTGAGTAGGCGGAAGTGGGGACTCGTCGAGCCCGCCGGCGGGCTCGGTGTATCTGTGGAGTGTTTGCTCTGTCGGGGCTTGATGACGTCACCACCGCGTTAGCGGTGCTGATGGGGTCATCGGGGTCACCAAGAATGTGTCTTGGTCTACGGAGAGTTTTCAACTCGGGTGACTCGATCGAGTAGTCGGGGATAGTGGAGATTAAGGGGTTCGGGTGGGATGAGGCCAATTCATAATACCGCTTAGAAGCGGTTTTTATGAATTTGGCTATGGACTCGAGCTTGGTGTCTCGGTGGAGATCTAATGAATCGTACTCGGTCCGTCGCCCGTATTTATGCAAAAACACAAACTCAAGCAAGCTACTTGTTCGAAAAAGTTTAAATTACTTGCAAGCTTTTGGATTTCTACATTTACAATCATTTAGGTTTACAAATGGTTTTAGAAGGTAAACAATGTCAAAATAGCAACTTTTCACACTGTAATTTGACAATCTAAGTGATGATTTGTTAAATAACTCGTGGTTCTGCGCCGATGACTCACTGTAGAAGCAAAATAACGCCTTTGCGCCGACATATCTGTTTTGTGTTTATTACTATTTTTATTTAACTTTTGTGTTGTTTGGGAGATAATAAATGAATTTTCTTTCTCTCTTTCTATTTTGAATTCAAACATTAGGGCATAAGTTCTCACATTTTATAATTAGTCCAGTACTTGCTTTGTCCGCGTGGTATGTTGATGAAAGTAGCGTACGATCTTCTCCAGGCTACAAACTATGCCCATGTCAAATTTCATCACAAACGGCTCAGCGGTTTAGCCGCGAAAAATATAGGTATAGATGTTTCTGGTATTTAATTGTTATCTACTAATATTATAAACGCGAAAGTTTGTGAGGATGGATGTTTGTTATTCTTTCACGAAAAAACTATTGAACGGATTTTGATGAAACTTTACAGTAATATAGTTTATACATCAGAATAACACATAGGCTACTGTTTATCCGGGTACTACGCGGGCGAAGTCGTTGGCAGAAGCTAGTAATATAGCCTTTAAAAATTGTAACATCATGTTAAACGTGGGTTATTTGGGTTATTCCACAAATCCCCCTGAGAAATCCCCCCTTAGGGGAGAGATAACTGAATCCAAATGCAGACATCCCCCTTAAAATTTTTACTTATTCCACTTTTCCTCCTTAATTTCAAGCAAATGTTCTGATTTGAAACATGGCTTCGTTTCTCTGATTGCAGTTCTGCAATGATCACATTCCCAATGCTGGGCGAGGTGGGCCTCCGCGCGGTGGAGTACGGCGCCTTCGCGGTGCAGTTCCTGCGCTGGTGGGAGAGCCGCGCCACCGACGCCGCCGCCGTGCTGCCCGCGCCACCGCCACCGCCCGTGAGACTGACCACTGTGTTCTCGTATAAATTTTACGGAAAATATCACCCGTAAGGGTGAAAAAATAGGATATAAGATTTCATAACGAATTTTTCATAAACTTACATCTGCCGATTCAGTCTTGCATGCCTTAAGGCATGCCTCGAACTAGTTTCGCACAGGCGCACGACACTATATCAAAGATGGGCGCACAACCAGTTTGATATAGCGCAGTCAATTGATTGTACTATATTAAAATATCTCGAATGTCACCAAAACTCGTAATTAAAAGGTAAATAAAAATTTCCTTTTCATTTTCTTTTACAGAAAGACGAACAGTCGATTCGCATGAAAAACAGATGTCCCATCTGCCTGCAGTCGTGGAAGATACCTACTGTGCTACCTGTCTCCGGGTAACTTATTAAATATCATATTATTATTATTATTATATTCTTTATTGCACAAAAAAGAGTGTACAAAAGGTGGGCTTAATGCTACAAGCATTTTCTACCTGCCAACCTCATAAATAAATAACACTGGACATTTTTCACACAGCATCATCTAGCCCCAAACTAAGCAGAGCTTGTATTATGGGAACTACATGACTGATATACTACTTATATACATTTTTTCTTTGTAAATACATACATATTATACATAGAAAACATCCAGACCCGAGACAAATAGCAGATACAAACCTTTGTCCCGTGGCAGGAATTGAACCCGCAACCTTCTGCGTCTCAGGCGGGCCTTCGCCCACTGTGCCACAGAGGTCGTCAAATTGATTTTCAATTACTCTAATGAATGTATTGTTTATTGTGATTTCAGCTACATTTTCTGCTACGTGTGTATATCCCGTCAGTTGCGGTCGCACGGCGCGTGTCCCGTCTCGCGCTGCCCGGCCGCGGAGAGCTCGCTCGTCAGGCTGTACCTCGACACGTAGGACTGTGGGGCTGTTCCCATCGTCCCCCTCTGGCTCTCCCCCAAATACTGACGGGGCACGGTTGTTTTAGGAAGCGGTTAAAGGAACTTAATTTAAGCGATGCGGCTGAGTGCGCCTGCGGGGAGCTTGAGACGCGCGATGATCGTGGAGAAGTTGTTGGTAGGGATTAGGAGCCCGGGCGGGGAGGAGGGACCGATATAACACGTAGATTTAGTAAGTACCGCGGCCAACTTCGGTCGTCTGAAACGGTTCGCTCGAAGTTGGCATCGAAGACGTTTGGAGGGTCGCACGAACTGGGATGGGGGGGAAACACGACTCGGTACGGAGCTGGGCAAGAACGGCCCTCCAACGAAGACGTTTGGAGGGGCGCACGAACTGGGATGGGGGGGAAACACGACTCGGTACGGAGCTGGGCAAGAACGGCCCTCCAACGAAGACGTTTGGAGGGGCGCACGAACTGGGATGGGGGGAAACACGACTCGGTACGGAGCTGGGCAAGAACGGCCCTCCAACGAAGACGTTTGGAGGGGCGCACGAACTGGGATGGGGGGAAACACGACTCGGTACGGAGCTGGGCAAGGACGGCCCCGCGATGAAGTCCGTTCTGTGCTGTGGCATGCCCCAGAAGGGGGAGAGTGCTGGGACGGAGAGTTTATAAAAAATTGTAGAGAGTTGAGCTTCGGTGGAGCATCTCTCAAAGTTTCGGTCCGTAAGGTTGGTAGGACCATGGGAGGTTGAAGGGTTGTCCCCCTCTTGTCAGATGATGATGATGATGATCTACATCTAGCGAAAAGGCGTGGATGAAGTTATTTTTTATTTTACTGAATAACTTTAAAAAAACTCTGTTGTTATGCCCCGGTTTAAAGCTCCCGTATGGGTTTTCCTGGTTGGCAGATTTTAGAGATGGCAACCCTATATAATAGTGATAAAAGCAGTGAGGCAGTGCTCCAGCATTTCTGCTTATTCCAAAAACGTGGTTATATAATAGTTTTTTTGTTTGTTTCATTACTTAATTAGGTATATAAGATATTTTTGTGAAGTAAGCTGCGGTTTTTGCTTTAGGTTGGTCATGTTTAATTCAATAATAAATCATGTGGTAATTTTCCACACCACATCATTTTGTCCCAAACTAAGCATAGCTATACATTGGTACTACATGATTAATATAACTTCTATTGACATATCTAATTATTAATTTATACTGTATGATGTATTACCTATTACAGCGTTAGATCATGAAGAGTGGAAAGGTAGGGAGACCTTTGCCCTGGGACAGTGATGGCTAATTATAATAAAATATAATATAATGCTGGACATTATTAATAATAATTATAATTGTATCGATGCCTACTCTTACCTAATTAGTTTAAATAATGGTGGAAGCCCTATTTGGTGTTAAAATAAATGTATTTTTATATTTTCTAACAATGATTATTTACTAAAATATAAATTGTGATTATTATGCTATTTTAACATAGAATTATACAAAACATGAGTTGAGTTACTGGTCTTTCAGATAAAAGCGTGCATAAAATGAATCTTTGGACTCACTCTGTGGGAAATCTTAGACTATGAAAGTTCTAAATTGCCAATCGAACATTGCAAGACATGAATTTGCCCCTAACTTATTGCCCTATTAAGTTTATTCAGAAAAAACTACTAAAACTTACTTCAGATAACGATATTAAGTTGATAAAAAGTACAATTTGGAAGTTAGGAAATTTTGTCCTCCATGTTTAGACTTACATAACATTTTAATAATATCCCAATAATATCAACCTCGGCGGGACTCGATCCAGCGACCTCCCGCTTGATACGTGAGGGCTATACCAACTGACGAATTCGGTTCGGTTCGAGGCAATATTTATAATTATATTCGGTTAAAACTTTAAAACAGGTAGATTAACAAGTAGGTTTGCCTTCGCTTTTGTAAATGTAGTCTGTTGTCTTCGTGCTCATGCTAAGCCTGCAGAAAGCCTTACAAGTATTCAATTTCCTTCACAATAACGCCTTGCAGTATAATATGTGCGACCTGCCTCCCAGTGTCCGCCACCAGCGTGATCCTGGGCGTGGAGGCTAGATGCAGGGACGGGGTGAAGTCGATGGGGGCCCCCGGGGGAGAGGAGGCCCCCGGGGGGAGCGAGGCCACGTACTCGCGCAAGGCCTCGCGGGATGGAAAGTTGCGGTCGCCATAGATGAGGCCTTCTTGCGAGTTGACGGTCTTCCACGGCTCCGTGGTGTCGAAGTAACCGCCTTCACCCTGGATAATGAAAATTGTCTATCATCAGTGCGTGTTGCCAGCGACGACGTGATATCATGACACTCAGATTGAGATAAAATGTGGCAATAAATCTACACCTACACTATAATAAAGAGGTAAAGGTTGTAAGTTGGGATTTGGATGTAAGAGGTTATCTCCGAAAATACGAAAATGCGATTTCAAAAAATATATCAATATTTACCTACCTACTTATTGGTAAACGTTTGATGTGTCTACCCACGTTATCGTTCACCAATAACTAACCGGTGCTAACGACGACAGTCCATAATTATAATCGAATAAAAGTCCAATTTAACATTTTACAATGAACCTAATTCTTTCTTGTACAAGAACAAGTGTAGATACAATCTCAATTTTCGAAAAGAGTCCCGCCCTCCGAAGAGTCCGAAGATATTTCACAGATAATATAGCACCACAGATTCCGCGAGCATTATCACCACATGCCAATGTCATTCTGTCAAACTCCAAGAAGGTTGGATAACAATATCTTGTATTATGAGCAAACAAAAATAATAATTTGTGTCTTGTACTATCTCTCTGCCGTCTGAGCCTGAGTAATTCAGCTGGGTTGGGGTCAAACACTAATAACTGCCTTAAATAAAAGATCTTAACTCACTTTCTCAGCTTATTTCCACTTTGTCAAGGGGTAACAGCGCTGAAAATTTTTATAAGAGCCTATAGTGTCCTCTGACCTCGACATTGCAGACGGCATAGTGGTTCCCGCGCTTGGCGGTGACCAGAGACAACAGGTCTCCGCTCGCGCTGACGATGGGCGTCCCCGCGATGTACTCGTTGCTGGACTCGAAGGTCGGCGCGCATCGCCACTGCGCCAGCACTCCGTCCGATGATATCACGAGGATGCGCTTGCTGCGGTTTATGAACACCTGCAAATCACACAACTTATCAATTCGAGACATTAATGCTTGCACTTACACGTGCTCAAAACGAAGAAGGAGGCAAATGCCGAAAGTACCTACCAACATCAAGGCAAGAAAAAACAACGAAGAAGGAAACCGGGAAAGTCAATTGGTTTTTATTCTTTGAAATCACAAGGAACTTAAAGACCAACATAAGAACCACGTGATTGTTATATTTTAAAGTGAATTGACGTCGGTTCCTCGCGCGCTTTCAGACTTAGTTTTATTTTCCGAGTACAAAAGTTTTCAATAATTCAGTAAGTAAGAGTCTACACATGAAGCAGTAGATACCTTTTCAGCAGTATTCTCGTCGATCCTGACGTACGCCAGCTCGCTCAGCGGCGCCAGCACCTGCTCCGTGAAGATATCGCTGTAGTGGTGAGTCTTCTTTGAGTATTCTGCTATCTGTAAGTTTTCAATGTCCATCAACCTAGCCGAACGGAAAATATTTACCACTCACTCTTTCATCCTTAATCGGACCCAGCTAGAACTCTTTGCTTACTACTATAGGTATAACTTATATGTTAAGACTAGCCTCTAACAATGTTTGCTGCTAAGTCTAGATATATTAAAAAATGGCCGTCTGCCAGATTTTGTGTGGTTACGAAATGTCTCAAGTTACGAATATAGGTACGTTAGGTATCTCCATTCTTCACATTCTACTGTCTTCATAGTATGAACATTTGCAGAGTATGAACCATAATCCCTGCTTACCTGTTCCTTGGTGCATCTGTGTATGGGCACGGCGGATCCGAAACTGGCGTATCTGTTGCCACCGCGCTCGTGGATCTCAGCCGGGATGGACATCGCCTCCAACAGACCGCGATATTGATCATTCAGAACTGTTTTCTTATACATTGTGGTAGGCTGAAATAACAGCAAAACATTTAAGTGTTGACACAAGACGTCGTCGTAACAAGGAAATTCACGGAACAACGAAAGTCACCGAAATAGCTGAAGTGGAAAGTAGCAATGCGCCAGGCCATAGCTTACAACACCGAAAACGGCTGGGGATTAAAGGTTTTTGAACGGCGACCGCAAATAGCGGTTAAAAACTGCAACGACCTAGGTAGTGTAGGAAGGTCGCTCACGTTTTCTGCGTTCACTATTAGTCGTAACCATAACCAGAAAAGTGGTGCGAAATTACACTACAAAGAATCAGCCACTCTGAAAAACTGACCATGTTGCACATGGAAAAATACTCTTTTCTTGTAACCGGACATTTTCTTTGACCTCATGAACCCATCATTGTTTGTTAACGCCCTTGATTTATTAAGGCTATTCCCTCTTCGGTTTTGTATTTCAGTTTATCATCTGATAGGATCGGTGGATATCGAATAGAGCCGTAAGCGCATTGATTACAAATAAACAAGATTGTAAAGTAATTGCACAATGATAGGTACCTACTTACTACTGTTATCAGACTGTAAACACCTACATCTGTAGACTAAAACAACAATTTAATTACCTACCAAATCACCGAATAACACTTGCGTGCTCTCATTCGTCACTTACACTTGCGTGCTCTCATTCGTCTGGGTACCTACTCGTTGAAAAATTCGTGTACGAATTATTTGTTACAAAAAATATCTAACTTACAGTTAAGCGAACTACCGTTCCCACAATCGCCGAGTCTTCAGAGAATCTATGCCGAGTTTATAAATGTCAAAACGGTGACCGTATCGACAAGTTCAACGTACTTCTAACACGGCGTAGAGGCTCTGTCAGTTGAGTCTGACTCGAGTCTTTGAGCGAATGACGAGACGAGTGACGATCGTGCCGTTCACACATGCGTCTTTCGCCACAGATGAGTACTAAGTAGTCAACATTCGTTATTAGCATCGCCACTCGCGTCGTAAACGCAGTATTAATATTATTAGGCTTCTAACTAAGTACCTACCTAGATATGCGCATCTTGCATACATCTATGAAAATCTGATGTATGTTCACAAATATATTAATTTGTTTAAGAAAAAAAGCGATAATCACAATGTTAATACTAGAAATAAAGATAAACTCGCTGTTGCCACTTGTAGACTCCATAAAGTTAGTAAATCGTTTAAAGGGCACGGTGTACGCTTTTATAACAAACTCCCAAGAGATATACAAAAATTATCAATTAACAAATTTAAAAACGTAATTAAACAAAAGCTTTATAAAAAGGCATACTATAAAATATCCGTTTATTTAGATGACAAAAACTCTTGGGATTGAAAATGCTCCAACTCGAACCTATTGTTTTGTAAAAGGATCATTAAAAAGAATAACCAGCCTTGTTTTCTTGCCTTTCTTTCCTGGCTTGGTCGCGGAGGAACAGGCATCTAGATAAAAACCGACGTTTCAAAGTGGTCCTTGTGATTTTATTGAATAAATGAATTTTGACTTTGACTTTGACTTTATATACCTATGCACACTGTCATAATAATTATACCTACCTATGGTCAATACCGTTAGCTAGGTATGTACCAACTTAATAGGTATAAAGTAACTAATCAGAAAAACAATAACAATATTTACTTTGTGGCCACTTCAAATTCAGCGTGTGCAGTTACAATTAAAATAAAACTGCCTACCTACGTCATAAATTTAACGTCAAATCGACGGTAACTCAGATTGCCTGTCAGAGGAAGGTAGGTCTTTAGGTAATACATAAACTATATTTATGTAACTAACTACGTACCTACCTACACAGAACCTGCCAGTATTAAATTGCACTCTTCTCTTAAAACAGGTTACATATAAGTTGTTACCTACTTTTGAATATGGCGACGCAAAGAATGACCGAAAATATGTTTGACCTAGCCACAGATATATAATACTAGTTACCTATCCTATAATACAGGTTAGTAAGGTTGTGGTCCGCTTACCCTAAAGTACCTAGGTAGGTACCTGCCTAAAGTCTATTATCTTTATAAAAAACTTACCTCTTCACAATTTCAAAAGAGAAATCCTCAAAGAAACTTAACAAATCAAAAACAGAACAAATCACTTAAAATCAGGTACAAGACACTAAAATAATTTCTCTCAGTAATTCGGCTAACAAACTGATAAGCTATCGCGACCCGGCGATGCTGACTGATAATGACATTTGTAGATAGAAAGATTCAAACCTAAGTACCTACCTACTTTATTCGTTAAATAATTTTTAATTACCTATGACCGTATGATCTATAGGACAAAACATAATATAATCATAGAATAGGTAGGTATCTCACCATTTATTAGACGAGCAACTAGGTAGGTGACCTATATACCTACCTTAGTTTGACTACAATTAGATACATAGGTATACAGGAATTCTTGAGAAGGTATGTTTTCATCAAAATCGTTCAGATTTTGATGAAAACATACCTACCTAGGTACTACATTATGCTGATTAGACGACAAAAACGATCCAGCTAGACGCTCCGAATCCCAGAGCTGGAAAATCCAAAGCGGGAGGTAAGTAGGTAACTAATATTTTGTCCTTCAGAATAGGTAGGTTAGGTTAAATAGTTTATAATATCTGTGGTAATTAAAAATTATTTAACGAATAAAGTAGGTAGGTACCTATCAAAGTATTGATGAAGATTATATTGAGAATATCGATGGGCTTGCAACCTGTCACATGGTATGCCAACTACTTGCAAAAACGCAGTCAAAGTCAATAGGTTTTTATTCATTGAAATCACAAGGTTCATATAGAAACGTCAACTTAAAAACTACGTGATTTTAAAATTTGAATGTGAATTTACGCCGATTCCTCGCGCGCGACCAAACCTAGAATCAGAAGATTCAGGCAACAAACTCTGCTTGGCTATTTGTTTGATGATCCTTCATTCATGCGTCATGTCATGTGCAGAATGTAATGTTTGGACGTGTTTCTGACTACCTTTTTTCAGTCTTCTCACTGAGCATGTATCTGAGGGTGCTCACAATGGGGAATACAGTAGTGAGCGTGTTTGTTTTTGGTAATAAGCTGGGTCGCTTATATGAGACATTTTGATAGGTACATCTTTTCTTTTGACGACCGATGTGGCGCGGTGGGCGAAGGTCCGCCTGCTACACAGGAGGTTGCGGGTTCGATTCCCGCCCTGGGTCAAATATTTGTACGATCTGCAAATATTTGTTCCGGGTGTTCTGGGTATTTTCTATGTATAATAAAAAAATATCTATCTATGTAATGTATTGTATTAAGTATATCAGTCATCTAGTACCCATAACACAAGCTCTGCTTAGCTTGGGGCTAGATGATGCTGTGTGGATTGTCCAGCATTATTTATTTATTTATTTATTTATTTATTTTCAGAAAAGTTTCATAGCCAAGTGTGAGTTAGACTTGTACACTGGAGATTCCGTACCTACTACAACACTATTGTGTTGTGGACACAGAAACTCTTATATGTTTACCAGATTTTGCTACTTTTTATTTTATCCAACGATATTCTTACGACCTAACAACGTAAAGAAGTAAATTTTTGCAAAATTTTAAAACACCGATCGTACCTATCGTCTGTTACAGCGCCTCCTAGTGACAGGGATAAAACCTATCTAAGAACAATGTTTGAAGTCGGTTATGTACCTAAACTAAACATAACCGTTTCGGAATTGGAGATAAATGTTACAGACAAACATCCTAACGGCAAACGCATAAGTATTTGTACCTCCGCTTTTTTATGTAGTTTGATAATTAGTAAGTATAATGAACTATGGCTCCTTAGTCACAATTAAAAAAAAAGAGTGGTAGTCTTAGACTACTATTAGAAAATGCATGAAACATAGACTACTAGTCTACTAGTCTATGTTTCAAGCAATTAAAATAGACGATTAGACGCACTTACTCCATTAAGGTTACTTAATTATGTACATACCTTACTAGGTACCTACCGTAGCAACAGATTTGAAATTTCCTGGGGTCACTCCACTCCACTAAATAACACCCACAAACTTACAATATGACAGATAATAATACTAGTAGGTACGTGAGTAAAAGATACGACGTAATAACTTTACTTCAATGCACAGACGAACAAAGAATACACATAATGAGTTAGTACATACCTAACTTATTCTTGAATTTACACGAGAGACGAATTAAAACAAAATGTAAATAAAAAAGTTTAGAAAAATAACTGCTCTTATAAGAGTTTAGAGAAATAAGCTATAGCTAGGTTGGGAGCTTGGCAACATTTAAGAAATGCTTTTGGAAAGTTGCGATAAACAAATCACTGGGGTTGCCAGGCGTGGCCATAGGTGAATCCCCATCGGGGTTCCCGGAAGTGCCAGTGTTGCATTTTTAAAAAGTACTCTTCTCTTATTAACAGTCTAGTTTTAAGTTTTTAGTTGAAAGTCATTTTTATTAAAATATCTACCTACCAAATATCTTCTACCTAGACCTAAATTGCAGATTCTATAACTACTCTATTCTGCACATATCGTTTAGATGATATTTAAGATCTAATTTAAGTTAGAGATAAATATGAAATTGACAAGGTGGTGTATAATTTTTTTTGGTTGGGATTTAACAAGCCATCGTACAAATTCAGATTAAAAAAATGATCTTAATTCGTGCGACGGCTTTCTAAATCCCACCCATTTTGTTTATAATTTTCATTTGGTTATGAAACGCGAAATTTGAATAAAAGTAGATAGGTACACCTATTAATACAAATAAAGGTCTTGGATGAATTATTTATAATGTCTCTTACATAATTATGAACCCTGTATTAGAGTACCTATTGCAATAGTTCTTACCTATTGTACAAAGCGTTCAAAGCTTGTTCAAAGCGTATTGTACATCTCTGTATTCTGCGAGTCTATGGTTCAGCTATTCCCAAAAGTCTAACAATGCCCTGCTGGTCCAATATAGCAACGCATTTAGGGCGCTGCGCTCTGTTGCATCTTCTGTGATTCTGCACTGCGTCAGGGTCTAGACAAATACCTCACGCTTACTTTTCCTTTCACGCTAACGCAAATTTATCAGGGTATAACTTGGCAGCTGTCACGTGATATTTCCGCAGCTTATGTCATTCCCATACAATTCAATCTTTCCGCAGGCTTTAACGTCAACAGAAAGTGGTATTTGTCTAGTCCCCTGGGATCTAGACAAATAAAGCGTGGGAAAAAAGGAAAAGAAAGCGTGAGGTATTTCCCCCAGGTATGTTCGCCGAAGCGCGCACCGACACCTTCGACGCTATCTGGTAAAAAAAAAGCCTCATTGCTGAGCAGACTCCGCGGAAGCAGTGACGGCATCCTAAATGCGATTGCAGAACAATTTGGTTGTCCTCTGCTATAAAAACTCATCCAGAGGACCAAATCGCTATTAGTTATTAAATACTAACCTAGTTTTAAGTTATACTAACAAAATGGACTGATATGTCTGAATAAATAAATTTATTATTATTATTATTAATAGGGCGGTAGAGGTTTTTTCAAACTGAGGTAGTTTAAGTATGTAGGTTAAGTACCTAGGTACTTTAATTTTCGGAGATAGTTGATTTTAAGTGTCTGTTTTAATGGTTAGGTCTTAGGTTTAAGTGAATTATTTGGTTATTGTAGTTTATCGTCAAATTATTTTATATTAATTTGGATTTGTTAATTTTTTTTTTCTCACTTTATTGGCTTCTACTTTATAGTACACGTGCGAAAAAAATAGTTAATTCCGATTATTCACAAGAGGTATCATACTGCAAGTGAACTAAAATACCTATTCTACGAAAAAAAATGGTACCTATTTCAGATACCTATACTCACGTGCATCAAACATATTCCTATCCGACCTATTATACACAATACACTGATTAAAAACTTCATGATTTTTCAACAATTATTTTTCTATTCAGTCCGTAATTTTACTATTTAAGAGTATCTATAGTAGAAGGGAACCCAATTGGCTAAAGACTGGCTAACATTTGTAATTCCTTGCCATCTTATAGCTAGCTATACCCAGTTAAGTATACCTACGTAATATTATTAGCATGTGATCAGTGCGCTCATAATTATCTAAGTGATATTATAAAATACTAGTTTCTGCCCACGCTTCACCCGCGTGGTACCCGGATAAAAAGTAGCCCATGTGTTATTCTGATGAAGCTATATTACTGTAAAGTTTCATCAAAATCCGTTCAGTAGTTTTTCCGTGAAAAAGTAACAAACATCCATCCTCACAAACTTTCGCGTTTATTATAGTAGTAGGATTGGTAGGACATAAATTAGAAACATTTTAAGTCATCATCATCATCATAAGCCTGTAAAGACTAATGCTGGACATAGGTATTCCACAGATTAATATATAATAATGCTGGACATTTTTCACACAGCATCATCTAGCCCCATAGTAAGCAGAGCATGTGTTATGAGAACATGACTCATACTACTACAATATAGATTTTTTTTTTGTAAATACATACAATGTTATCCCGAGACAAATATTTGCATAGGTACACAAACATTTGCCCATAATTATGCTATAAGGAATGAACGAGACATCGGCCCACAATCTGAGTGGGACTCCCTACTCTGTGCCACTCTGTTTGTGGTCGCACTTCCAGAATCTTTAATCCCCAGGGCGTTAAACGTTTCTTTGAGCTATGGCCTACCCATTGCCATTTCATTTTGCAAAGTGGTTTTCGTCTGTTCGATTATTCACCAAGACCAAGCACTGGAATAACTAGGTAAATACAATATTACTCTCTTTTAAGGTGTTGCTGCTCTTGAGAGGTGGTCATCATGATGTAGTATTATTAAAGGCTCATCTCTCTATATCTCGCCATTTCTCTCTACTGGTGGAATCGAGCAGATAACTCCTACTCGATGGCTGGTGTTCATCGATGCTGTTAGCCACCCGGTGCTGATTTTATGAGAAAGAAAGAAAATGCATTTATTATTCCCCAAACAACACAAAAGTTAAACAAAAATAGTAATAAACACAAAACAGATACTTAACATATAATAACACAACGAAACGAAAAACAGACAAAGTAGGTACGTCATTTTGTGTTGCGTGGGGCAAATAGGTCCTCGTCTCAGCATTATGCTGCGCCAGAACCTAAGGGTCAGGTGCAGCGCTGGTTTTCAGACGGGGCCTTCATGATGCCACGAAAATCGCTGAACAATAATCAAAATAATCGATATATATAATTATAATAATCATAATAACCTAACTAAATTTATAATACATACAACATATATATACATATGATATATTAATACTTAAAACAAACATGATTTTTTTATTTTATTTATCTGGTTGGTCCATCGCATGTGTATCTTCCGTGGCGTCTAGTGTCTCCATTCGTCCCTGCACGACAAGACACTCAATAGAGTCCCGGCTCGACACATGTACGAAAATTTTAGGAGACACTGCTTGATACGGCTTGATGCCGAGTTCTTGGAGTATCGAGGCATTGCTACAAAACTCAGTCCATGACACCACAAATACTCTTCTCCAGTACCACGTTTCACGAGCATAAAGTTAGGTATAAGGAATGAGGATTAGTATTTAGGTAGCTCATGCAGTGGAAAAGTACCTATATGCATGCTATTCTCTAATGTTAAAATGTCAAAGGTTATCACGAAACTAGCTACTCTATTTTCATTTCAATATAATTATTATGTATCTACTACAAACCTTGATCTCATAATAAATAATATCTCATGTTGTATTACTAACCTAGCTTAAAGAAAATTGTTACTTATATAGAATACGAACAAAATCTGAAATAAATATTTATTTTTAACTATTTGATTGATTCCCCGAACAAAGACAAATAGATATCTTTAAATATTTCAACAAAGTTCTTTTCCTAAGCCTCGGGAATGTTGGTGAAATGGCAACACATAACACAAAGTTTATTTGAGTAACTTCAACATAAAACTAGCTACGCCACGGCTGCGGCCGCACTTAATATCGCCCTCAGGCGCTATTAATTACATAATCAATATATTATTAAGAAAATCTAAATGAATAGGTATTCTACTGGGAAATTACCGAATCAAGTACTTATTCCGGGGAATCCCATGCCATAGACAACATGTTTGTCATAGAACAAGTTGGCAGTGGCCTTTTCCCTTCCGACTTCCGATAAATGTCAAATTTATATTTATAAAATCAATTGTCCCGACTGACTGACTGATCTATCAACGCATAGCCAAAACGACTAAGTCTAGAAAATTAATATTTGGAAAATAGGTTTATATTAACGTAAGCATCCACTAAGAAATATTTTTTGGAAATTTAAGTACTTACCTACCTATCTTGACTAATGATATAACAAAATAAAAATTAATACCTATCCTACCTACGCAATTATGTTATTCCAAACCTTAAATACCTTGCCTAGCTACTTAACTTTTTTTAACGTATCTACTAGCGTCGTATAAATAAACAAAATGGCTTTCATTTATTTCCATCTATGGCATCTATTTACTTATTGACAAGGATATTCGGCATTATTTAATATTTTGTAACTTTTAAAACTTTACCTACTTAAGAAGGAAATAAATAAGTGTAAAAGACACATTATTTGTGCGTTATTCATCGTGATTTGTTTATGATTGGGTTAACTGCTCGATGATTATGTTAGAGCTGATAGACAAAGCTAGTGATGATAGTACCTACCTAAGTGCATAAATAATTTTAGGGCCAACTCTGGAGAGTATTAAAGTCTCGCCTCGAGGTAAATGTTCATTTTATAAGCCTTTGTTTTACCTGTACAAATATGTACCTACATAGCATACCAACACAAACGAGCCATAAATTGTGTAGGTAATAAAGGTGATACATTCACACTGCAGAAACATTACCAGACTTCCAGTGTTCTAACTAGCCTTTAAAGTTGCATCAGTATTTATCTTAAAGTCCCGGGTCTAAATCAACGATCGCTTAATATTATACCTACAGGAAAAGGTGCAACCTTCAGTAGACCGAGAATTATAATATAATTGTCGCCTTCCTTACTCTAAATCTCTAGAACAAAAATCACAAGTAAGTAAATATTTCTTGAATATTTCCAGAGCGGCCATCCGCGTGTACTCCAGCGTCCATCTCACCGCATCCCTCCGGCTCATCCAACTAGCGCGGTACGTTATGAGCCGTGCAACGTTGCACTCCTCGAAGCTAGCGTGCTTCGGACTTGTTCAAGACGCACCCGGGAGTAAGGAAGATGGGGGTGGAAGGAACAGTGGCAGAGTCTAAACTCTAAGTATAGTGGATGTTGAGTCAGTTTTAACCCTACCAAATAAGGGGTGGAACAAACAACCTCTTATGGATTTTATGATGCTCGATCATTAAACAAAAGTTGTTTTTTTTTTGTTTGAAAGATGTATCTTAAGCGTCATCTGACTTTGAAGAACTATTTCCAAGAACCGTGGTTGGTTCTTCTATGGATGACACATGCTGCACAGAAAAACTGCCATTAACCCACATCACAAAATCTTTCTTAATAGACATTACAATTAGGTTAGAAATACCATTTCGTTTTACCTAGTATACCTAATCAAAGAACAATAGAGAATAATGATAATATATTTTTTAGAATTTTAACTTTATATAAGTCTCGAAAATTCAGTTTCAGCCGGACTCAAACTAGAACCATCATTACTATTCCGCAATGCGGTGACCAATTACGCCATGAATCGAGCGACGTTGAGTCCTTTACTAGGCACTTTCAATTCAGCTAAGCGCTGGTGGATGCTATCTACAGTTGTCTTATTCCAGGGTATCTAGACAAATAACACTTTCTGTTTGCGTTAACGCCTACGGAAAGATTGAATTGTACGAAAATGACATTAGCTGTGGAAATGTCACGTGACTTCTGCCAAGATTTACCTTGAAGAATTTGCGTTAGCGTGAAAGGAAAACTAAGCTTGAGGAATTTGTTTTATCTTGACGAATTTGCGTTTGAATGAAAGGAAAACTAAGCTTGAGGTATTTGTCAAGACACCCTGGTAACAGTCTGAAATTCGTTTCAATTAATGACAATAGATCATTTTCTGTATCTTTTCCAATAATGTTGAGGTTTAAGTGAAAACTGCACTAATTTAGAAAGAATTATTTAATTTTTCAGAGTAAGTATTTGGTGTTGGCACTCTTCGGTATCTTCGGCCTCCTCTGATAATTTAGCTTATCAGTCCTGGAGTGTTGTTGGCAAAGAATCTGTTATCCGGCAGAAACTCTTACAAGTATTCAATATCCTTCACAATAACGCCTTGCAGTATAATATGTGCGACCTGCCTCCCAGTGTCCGCCACCAGCGTGATCCTGGGCGTGGAGGCCAGATGCAGGGTCGGGGTGAAGTCGATGGGGGCCCCCGGGGGAGAGGAGGCCCCCGGGGGGAGGGAGGCCACGTACTCGCGCAAGGCCTCGCGGGAGGGGAAGTTGCGGTCGCCGTAGATGAGGCCTTCTTGCGAGTTGACGGTCTTCCACGGCTCCGTGGTGTCGAAGTAACCGCCTTCACCCTGGATAATGGAAATTATTGAACAGTTGAAATTAATATCGAATAAATGGTCTCCGGTCCCTTAAAAAAATAAATGTTCTAAGTCAACGCAATAAAAAAACGGCCATTTATACGGCGACATGATATTTTGATAGTCGCAAATAAATCAAAACCTATAGGGTACTTCCCGTTGATCTAGAATCATGAAATTTGGCAAGAAGCACGCCCAAAAATCATTCATTTGTACCTTGTTACCTCTATTACAAACTTAAACTTGCAGTTGGATAATTGACCGTGACGTATATCGATAACCGATGTATTTTTATCTTATAATTCGACTTCTCTTTTCGTCAGAGCAGTGTTTGGTGCTTTCATAGTTTATGAAATTGAGTAATGTTAATTATTTTGGATGGAACCCTCGCTGCGCGAGTCAGAATCGCATTTTTCCGGTTTTATTTGAAGTTAATTGCAATATCAATTCGTAAGCAAAGTAAATTGCCGCCATTTGCATTTTTTTAATTTAGAAAGCGGGCAGTAACTTTTCATACAATATTACAATAGTCGTTCAATCTCTTTGGTCAACTCGCGCGCAAAACGAAAATCCATGTTCCAAATTCAAAATTCATTCCTGCCCGCTGTAAGTCTATTATAGAAACGCCCTATTTTACTCGCACTTATTGAGGCACTAAAGGTTTTTCGAATAGATGGGATGAAAACATATTCCAATGTTGCGATAAGACCGCCCATTGTATTTTATTTATAATAGATTTTGTTATTACGTTATTCGTTTAAGGTGTACAATAAAGTATTTTCATTCATTCATTCATTCAATAATGACCTCGACATTGCAGACGGCATAGTGGTTCCCGCGCTTGGCGGTGACCAGAGACAACAGGTCTCCGCTCGCGCTGACGATGGGCGTCCCCGCGATGTACTCGTTGCTGGACTCGAAGGTCGGCGCGCATCGCCACTGCGCCAGCACTCCGTCCGATGATATCACGAGGATGCGCTTGCTGCGGTTTATGAACACCTGCAAATCACACAACTTATCAATTTGAGACATTAATATGTACACCATAGAGTAGACAGCTCCAAGAGACGCAATGTTTGATAATTTGCTAGGAAACTATTCTGTCAACTGTCGTGAGTCATTTTAAATACAAACTCTGATTTGTATTTAAAATGACTAAGAATCTTAGAATGAATCACAAGGATAATTAAGGGTCGAATTCATAGTCAAATAGGGGCTCCCGTAGGGGACTGTTCAGGCGCTAAGTAAAAATTCAATTGCTAATTTAACCTTTATGCACCCAGCCATAAGGCAAATGTTGAATGATGGATTTTAGGGGATTGTTCAACCTCCGACTATGAATTCAGGCTTTTTGAAGAACTACGTGATTTTTAGTTTTTAAAGTGTGCGTCGCCGATTATTTGCGCGCGACCAAGCTTAGTTTTAAATACTGAGATAGATAGAAAATGCTTTATTTTGAATGAAAATACTTTATTGCACACCACAAAATAACAAAATAAACAAAAACTTAATATAACTAAAAGTACAATGGGCGGTCTTATCGCTTAAAAGCGATCTCTTCCAGACTTTATCGCACAAGATAAAACAAGTACATATGCGAACTTAATGCTAATTAGCATATTCTTCCAGCTAAACTTTATTTTCTGAGTAATAAAGTTATAAATAACTCGGTAAAAAGTAAGAGTCTACACATGAAGCGGTAGATACCTTTTCAGCAGTATTCTCGTCGATCCTGACGTACGCCAGCTCGCTCAGCGGCGCCAGCACCTGCTCCGTGAAGATATCGCTGTAGTGATGGAGCGTCATCTTTGAGTTTGCCTCTACCTGTCATGCAAGCGAAGATAATATGAATGAATGAATGAATGAATGATGAAAGAAAATAGTTTACTGTACAAGATGTACAGTACAAACAAATACAAACAGTAACACATTATGATAAAGGTACAATGGGCGGTCTTATCGCTTAAAAGCGTTCTCTTCCAGACAGCCTGTGGACGGAGAGGATTATGTATGATTTTGAAGTGGCCGGGGGTGTACTTTATAATTTGTTTAAAAAACCTTAAATAATATCATAATAATTTCTAAAATAAGTAAAAATAAAATGCCATAGAGATATAATATACGTAGTCCTATTTCCACGCTAGTATTATCTGTAACGTGGGTATCAGAAAATATGAGTAGGTACCGATTGTATGATCTGCAAATATTTGTCTCGGGTCTGGGTATTTTCTATGTATAATACAAGCTCTGCTTAGTTTGAAGCTGGATGATGCTGTTTTTTTTTATCAAGAATCAGATCGACAACCTCTGTGGCGCAGTGGGCGAAGGCCCGCTTGAGATGTAGTAGGTTGCGGGTTCGATTTCCGCCGCGAGACAAATGCTTGCATGATTTACAAATATTTGTCTTTGGTCTGGTTATTTTATGTACAAAATGTATGTACTCGTATTTACAAAAAAAATGCATACAAATAGTATATCAGTCATGTAGTTCCCATAACACAAGCTTTGCTTACTTTGGGGCTAGATGATGCTGTGTGGAATATGTCCAGCATTATTTATTTATAGAGCTGTCTTCCAAGTATGAACATTTGCCGAGTATGAACCTTAACGCCTGCTTACCTGTTCGTTGGTGTATCTGTGTATGGGCACGGCGGATCCAAAACTGGCGTATCTGTTGCCACCGCGCTCGTGGATCTCAGCCGGGATGGACATCGCCTCCAATAGACCGCGATACTGATCGTTCAGAACTGTTCTATTGGACATGGTGCTAGGCTGAAATAACAGGAAGGAATTCGGGTTATTCCCGTTGCCCCCCGAACTACGGCCCCATCAGGGGACAACTGAAAATTTCAATTCCCACTGACCCCCGATCGGTGGAGATAATTACTGTGGAAAACTCCCATACTAATATAATAAATAAATAATATATTATCTGTGCTAGTCTGTAACAGAGGTGATACTCTGTGCAATCGCTTCTGGAAAAATCACAGACTAGGTGATGGAAAAATATTGATTAAAGATGCCCACGTTGAGCAAAATATAAATAGTTTCCTTTCAATATGACATGTTATTAATTTGATCTAACAATTTAAATTAAAATTATAATGAAATTAAATTGCTGTTAGGTTTAACTAAGATAAACATTTGCATGCCAATGGTCTCAATTCTGTAGTACACTGACTAAACTAAATTTAAACTATCGCTCTCTTTTACTGATAGTGTACGCAAGAAAGAGATAGCTACAATTTTAGTGCCGTGTGCTACTGTCAAATCAGTTAACGTGCCGCTTTTGTTCATGCTTATAGTCAGCATGTTTTGATATCACGACTAAACTTGTATGGAAAACTTAAATCTGACTAACTTGACAGCATTAAAATTGTAGCTATCTCTTTCTTGCTTGCACTATCAGTAAAAGAGAGCGACAGTTTCAATTTAGTTTAGTCAGTGTACTACAGAAACGAAGCCAATATGTCTGGTGAAATATGTGAAACTATAACTACTTAATATAAGATCTTTGTAACCATATTTCTCGCAAATAAACATTTCAATCGAGCCTTGCAGAGGCATCTGAACGAACCGATAACAGAGGTGGCAGGAGACCCACAATTACTATATTTTACCAAACGCAATGATAAAAATACAAAACTATAGGGTACATATATGTACTTACGTGCATCAAATAGAATTGCAACTGAACTGCTATACCCATAACAATGATTAAAAATTCCATGGTTTTCCAACAACTATCACAGGACTCTATAAATATTAACTGAATTGACTGAGATTGTCTGAAATTTGTGATACCTTGCCATTTTTATAGCTAGCTATACAGGATGCTCCCGAATATAGATAGACGACTCTATCGCACACCAATTAAAAATACAGAAAACCATAAACTTACAATGACGGTCTTATCGCTAAAGCGATCTCTTCCAGGCAACCTTTGGATGGACATGAAGGAAAACGTACTTAAGTTTACTAACCAGAAAGGTGTCATTCTACGTATTATAAATATCAGTGACATACCTAAGTAGAGATATAATACCTACAGAAGAACATAATTGGTGAAGTGTCCTTAATTTGCAAAGGGGAAAGGGAAAAAAAATCTTCCACCGCAGACGGTGGACCCCGAGCAAGTGCATCAGATGGGTCAGCACCCATCTGATGCACTTGCTCGGGGTCCTAGGACCAACAGTTATTGTCGGGAGGTATACAGGGTCCCAAAAACTATCGTGAACTTAACTATTCATATTGTAAAAACGGGAATTTTCACGTACTGCACTATCGGTGAAGGCACCGACTAAGTTTCGACTCATTCCGAGAGTCTTCATCAGGGTGAGTGGTTGCGACTATCTCCTTCCGCGTCGCGCCGTGCCTGATGAAGACTCTCGGAATGAGTCGAAACTTAGTCGGTGCCTTCACCGATAGTGCAGTACGTGAAAATTCCCGTTTTTACAATATGAATGGTATACAGGGTGTAAGAACTAAGACAAATAAAAAAATATTTGTCTCGGGTCTGGGTGTTTTCTATGTATAATATGTGTGTATTTACAACAAAAAATGTATATAAGTAGTATATCAGTCATGTAGTTCCCATAACACAAGCTCTGCTTACTTTGGCGCTAGATGACGCTGTGTGAAAATGTCCAGCATTATTATTATCAAATAACCAAGCCAAAATCTATGCATACCTACTGCTAATCTAAACGAGTAAATGAGTAACGAATAAAGTTGCTGGCAAAACGAATTTTTATTTGAAAAATAAAATAAATGCTGTTTTTTAGCGCGCAATTGAAATCGCTCTTCGCTCTTGCGTAGCTCAAATTTGTGGCGAGAGATGGCGCTAAAAATAAAGATAAAAAGGTAACAATAACAAATTGATATACAAGTATCTACAACGAACTCAGTTCTACGAATTGACGAATTCGTATTACGTAAATACATTTTACTGGGACACCCTGTATGTACCCAGTTAAGTATATCTACATAATAATAGGCATGTGATCAAAACAAATCGATAGCGAATTTAACCAAAGCGCACATAACTGATTATCTACAGCATTAAAATTTATTTCACTCATTTAATTGATATTTCAGACCAGCGGGGTATTAGCGAGGCCGGAGCCAACGTTAAGAGGCCTTTTTGTACTTTGGAAACAAAAACAAACACGCTCACGACTGTTTCCCGTAGCGCTTGTTACCAAGTAAGGGGTAGTCAGAGGCACATCCAAACATTATATTTGGCACATGCCCGCATTTTGCAAGAGAAATAGCATTTTTTAAATTCTTACACCATTTATTGTGTGTGGATGGCGACTGATTGAAACTATCCAAAAAATTGGATAAAAATCGAGGTTTTCACTAAAATAGATATTGTATGTGCCCTAAGAACTTTTTTTTATTAGACTTCGTTCAGATTTTATTAAACTTTGATATTTAACCATTTTTTAAATTTGTTTATTAAGTACTATTTTTCCGTTAGTCTACTTTGATAACAACTGGTTAGACTTAAGACCTAATTAGGTTATCTCCGAAACAACTCATCCGATCTGAACAAAAAACTCCGAATTGGACAACCATAATCGGCCACTAGCTACGAACTTACATAGATAGAATGTTGTCTCCACGAGTCAGTATATATGAGGATGCAGTCATCATCAGTCCCGGGGGCGGAGGCAGCGCAGTGCAGGTTGCTGCGGGAAGTGGCGCAAAGTCGCGCGGAGAGTGCGGTTGTCTTCACGAGTCAGTATATATGAGGATGCAGTCATCATCAGTCCCGGGGGCGGAGGCAGCGCGGTGCAGGTTGCTGCGGGAAGTGGCGCAGAGTCGCGCGGAGAGTGCGGTGTTCTTCACGAGTCAGTATATATGAGGATGCAGTCATCATCAGTCCCGGGGGCGGAGGCAGCGCAGTGCAGGTTGCTGCGGGAAGTGGCGCAGAGTCGCGCGGAGAGTGCGGTTGTCTCCACGAGTCAGTATATATGAGGATGCAGTCATCATCAGTCCCGGGGGCGGAGGCAGCGCAGTGCAGGTTGCTGCGGGAAGTGGCGCAGAGTCGCGCGGAGAGTGCGGTTGTCTTCACGAGTCAGTATATATGAGGATGCAGTCATCATCAGTCCCGGGGGCGGAGGCAGCGCGGTGCAGGTTGCTGCGGGAAGTGGCGCAGAGTCGCGCGGAGAGTGCGGTTGTCTTCACGAGTCAGTATATATGAGGATGCAGTCATCATCAGTCCCGGGGGCGGAGGCAGCGCGGTGCAGGTTGCTGCGGGAAGTGGCGCAGAGTCGCGCGGAGAGTGCGGTTGTCTTCACGAGTCAGTATATATGAGGATGCAGTCATCATCAGTCCCGGGGGCGGAGGCAGCGCGGTGCAGGTTGCTGCGGGAAGTGGCGCAGAGTCGCGCGGAGAGTGCGGGGTCGTGGTAAAGTATCTTGTTGCGAGAGTACCCGACCAGCAGTATGTAGTGACCTTTGTAGCTTCCGCCGAAACATGATCTAAGGACAAATGTATAATTACTTAAGTTAATCATCAAAATTGTTAGAGCTACGTCTGAGGACGCGGTGGTCAGAGGTGGCTAGTCAAAGTCAAAATTCATTCGTTCATGATCCTTGATCACAATAAGACGTGAATTTTACCTACCTACTGCCTGTTCCTCTGTGACCAAGCCAGGAAAGAAAGGCAGTGCACGTCTTCTAGTTGATGATGATGTTAGTTTACCTGAACTCAGCTTTAAGTTTGTTATGCTTGCAGAGGTCGCAGGCGAGCAAGCCAGCATCGACCAGCAAGATGGCGGGCCCCGCACTCAGATGCACCATTAGCTGTGGGATGGTAAGGTGCTGTTCTCTTACGTCTACGCCACATGCGGACGCCAGCTTGAACCTAGCTTCCACTCGGGCGCGGTCCTAAAAAGTGAGAAAAATAAAATTATTTTAAGAGAAAATGAAACCGACGAAAAGCAAAAGGAACAAAAAAGCAAAAATAAAGAAACAAACCTGTTTAGTCTAACTCGGCTCATATACTAATGTAAGTACCTAAATAGTTTTGAGTCACATAACAAGAATAAGAAAAATATATGGGTCAGTACTTGAGAACCTCCTCCGTTTTTTCGTCACTTATAATAATAAATAACATCCAACAATCACCAATCTCAACAAATAATATGGGTGGCTGGTATAAAATGCTTTAGTATTAAGTCCGCATATTGTGACTTTGTAAATTGTGCAATTAAGTGTTAATAAATAAATAAAATACATAGTCTAGACTCCACACTAGGATTCCATGTCATGTTACTCGTACAATAATACCACAACTTCCAGGTAGGGGACAAATATTTACACTAAGTTGGGCCTTTAATATGATTGACATAAAATAATCAGTGTCTCAACAAATAAACATTCTACAGTTCATGGCGGTTGGTTTAAGATGGTCTCTGAAATACAGAAGCGATCATTTGTAAATTCTCCTAGCAGTCACCCTTCAAAAATGTTGACTGCACTGAATGCTGCTTAACTTAGCTAAGTTAAGCAACATTCAGTTACCGTTATTTTATTCTTGCTTGCTAAGTTGATATAGCTAGATCAATTTATTACTATTTTTTATTTTAAATTGTAAACATGTCACCAATCTAACACAAATGGGCGAGTTTGAATCCTCCTGTTTCCAAAAATAGCATTCTACTCACAACATCAATAACATTGCAGTAATAATTGCAGATCCTATAGTCTTCATTGACTCCAGCCAATGTGGTAAACATTCTGTGTTTGATCTCAAACCTGAAAATAAGTACTTTTTAATAAAATATGGACCAGCAACAAAATGAATTCTGCATTGCTAGAACCTTTGGAGTGAAGCATCAGCCTTTCAATAGCTACTGATTGGCATACTATTGTGTGCATGAAATAAGCATGTGTTTGCTCCACTTTTGAGTTAGTGGCGCACTATCATATTTTTTTTCACAACTGTTCTTTTTTTCACCACAAATTAATTCATAAGACATTATGCAATGTTGGTTTCAGTGTATATTTACTGACAGACAGTAACCATCCATTTATGAACAAGAATGGTATAAGATAGAGAGAAATGGAGGAGGCCACACATATTATGTCACAAAGACTTGCTGTGAAAGCAGTAGAGCCTATTCTAAGCCTTAGAAATAGAAACGTCTAGCAGTGGACTTCTAAAGGCTGTGAATAAAACTACCTACCGTTTCAACAAATAGCACAAATCAATGGTCCAAATGGATTTCTGGAGCCCCTCCTCAGTGCATATGTCCTGGAACTGTCCCAAGAAGTGTTCTCTCTGTGCTGGAGACAGCAGCATCAGGACACAAGAGACCCCGCAATCCCAATCCCAGCGCTGGCGGTGGTGAGATACATGGTGGAGTGGAGTCTTCTGTACTGCAAGGTTTTGAACTTAAATGTCACCTAAAATTTTTGAACTACGGGACATATCTTTGCCTCATACCAGTAAACTTTAAGCTATCTCTGGGGCTAGCTGACATTCGAGATGAGAAATAGGTGCTAAGGTTTAGGACCCTGCTAGGGTACAATATTTTGATTATAATTTATGAGTCATTAAACATACGAGTTTATTCTTACCTGCATCTTTTGCCGGGGCCATGGACAGATTTTTCTATGTGCTATATGATTTGAATGCTTGAGATTTCTACGAGAGAGCGAAATCGTTTAAAACTTTGTCTACGTTAAAAGTTACAAAAGTACTCTAGCTATTTCTTGCATCTTTCCGAGTACTTTTTAGTACTCTGTGGTTAGAATATCCACAGATAAACTATAATAGTAATAATTTTCAACGTTCCGTACCACTCATGCATCCATACATTAAAGATATTAATATTATTAGCGACAAGCAAAAGTCAACGTGTTCTGCGTTACGTTTTGCATAAAAAGCTAGGTACTATATTTTTTGCCAGATTTTTATCATGACATTGACAGTCAAATAGGATGTAGATGTGAAATTGACAATCAGTAGTCAGCTGTTCGGCGGACGTATGCATACTTAGCGATATCTATTCTAACAATCTAACCTGAAACATTTTCACTAAAATAAGACGACAAACGAAATCCAAAATACCAGAAAGTTATTATTTTCACAGAATGGCGCTTTGTAAAGAAATATCCAAAATGATCGGCTTGAGAAGGCCCGTACAGCGGCTCTCCCGGCGATTTCTCAGCACAGAAGCCGCTCCGAAAGAAAAGCAAGAAAGACAGACTCATTTCGGTTTTCAAACTGTTGATGAAGAGGAGAAATGGAAGAAAGGTAGCGGTGGTACATTTAACATAGTACCTATAAGTACCTACAGGTATTAGGTTAACTGTACGCAGAACCCCGTCGCTTATAGAGCGGTTAGTTCCTCTGGCTATTATCAATAACTTCCCCTATGCCATGATAACGACCTTATGCAACCTTCATCCACAGAACTTTAAGATGTCATGGGCCTTTAAGGATCATTGCTAGTTTAAAATTGATAGAAATCTCTTTATTGCATACACCAGGATTAAAAACACTTTACACAGGATCTTAAAACTAGGTTGTGGTGATACAATGAGTTTAAACCGTTTATAATAATAAGTAGGCAGTAGGATTTTGGAGGTGTTTATTTCTTAAGGTTTACTTCACAGTAAGCCGGCTCTGCGTAGTCATCGGTCTTGGCCTGTGCGTTGGCATAGCACTGGTTCTCCGGTAGGTTCGCGTATTTCGATGCCACGGGTTCTGAGACTCTTTGGCAATACTTGAGCGTAATTCACTTCGTTCGACATTGGCAGTACCTTAACAGCAATATACCGATCAAGATGGTGGGTGGTGACTTCTCCCACCCCCCAATTGATGTGGCAGCACTAAAGTAGTTGGGAGAGGCTTGTGTCCTTTCGCAGAGCAGGCTATTCCCTTCCTTACCTCCCCAGCTCATCTTTACCTCTGATAATGTGCATTTTTACTATTATAATTTCAAAATTTAGGGGGGAAAAACTATGCATCTCTGGTAGATGGGGGGCAACATTCATTAATAAAAATATTATGTATCTCCAGTGGATTGAGGATTGTGGAGAAGGAATGTACTACCCTCCCACCCCCATTAAGGTAGCATGATTCAAAATTTTTAACAAATTTTTTTTAATGCATTTTTCGTTTAGTCCATGAAGTGTTCGAGACAGTAGCCGACAAGTATGACCTGATGAATGATGTAATGTCAGCGGGAGTGCACCGAGTATGGAAGGATATCTTCATGTGCAGGCTTGCTCCCACTCCTGGGACCAAGCTGCTGGACATGGCGGGAGGCACAGGTAATATCCCTACCACATGCAATCAGGCCATTTCAACTTTCGCTCAATTAAATGAATCAAACTTTTTCATTCACTAATTCATATTCATATTCATTTATTCATGCTCAAATATACTTTGCTGCTAATGTGTGTGCTTAGGTGGTATTTAATTCAAAGTAATAAAAATAATAAATTAAAATGGCGGTGGGCTGGTCACATGATACGAGGAGAAGAGAAATGGAGCAAAACCAAAGGCACTTGGTATCCAAGAAACGGCAAACGTAAACAGGGAAGGCCATTCTGGAGATGAGATGATGAAAAAATGAGGACAGCTGGTAGAACATGGATGAGAGTCGCTCAAGACCGAGACAAGTGGAAAGGGTTGGAGGAGGCCTTTGCCAGTGGGCACACAGATAGGCAATCAATGAATACTAAATTAAAAAAATTATATATATAAATCTGATAAAGGGCTATAAAAAAAAAAAAATGCTGGAAATTTTCACACAGCATCATCTAGCCGCAAACTAAGCAGAGCAAGTACTATGGGAAGCGATAAGACCACCTATTGTACCTGTATCATAATGTGTTATTGTTTATTTTGTTTGTATCATAAGGTGTACAATAAAGTATTTTCATTCATTCAATTATAGTTTTAAAAACTCCTTCACTAAAAAAGAACCTTATTTTCCAGGCGACATCTCATTCAGATACATAAAGTACCTTCAGGGTCAGCGTGCGGCTGAAGAGCGCTCCTCAGTCACCATCTGCGACATCAACCAAGCCATGCTGGACGTTGGGAAGCTCCGGGCACAGAGGTGAACAACAAACTCATACTCAGGGTGAGTGGTTGCGACTTTCTCCTTCCGCGTCGCGCCGTGCACTACTACCGCGACGCGGAAGGAGAAAGTCGCAACCACTCACCCTGATGAAGACTCTCGGAATGAGTCGAAACTTAGTCGGTGCCTTCACCGATAGTGCAGTACGTGAAAATTCCCGTTTATACAATATGAATAGTCAAGTTCACGATAGTTTTTGGAATAAAACTCATACTCATTTATTTTCAACCTTGGGTACATTATTGGTAAAAATATTACAGAAGTTACACTATATTGTAGGATTTGGAAGGGTGTTAGAAATAGGCAAGTACTAGCCTACTAGAGTTTACTTATCTACAGACCTATGAATTTTTACATAATCATGTTACTATAGTTAAATTGCAGGACTTACAGATATTATGGTGGGATGGTAGGATGGGACCACCCAACACCATCCTGAACATGGCGGCCAATAAATGAGATAGTCCTTTCTATAAACATTGTGTTCAAGTGTTGGTTAAATTATAAATTTGTTTTTATGTCTAACATAGCCTAAGTCTTATTAACACATATGGATCATGTTATCCGAAATAAAATAAATTATTATTATACTGGAACACTGCTGTTATCAACCCAGAGTCCTTCTCCGCTACTTCAAGGAGTTGGGCTGGTTGGGGTCTGGTTTAGAAGGGGGATAATGGACAATACACCCCAATGCGGGACGTCAGTGCAGACCTTAGTTCCCCCATTTAGAATAAGAATTATTCTAGCACATAATGTTATTCTATCTATACTAAGTTAATTTGTTTTTTGCTTGAACGCACCAATCTCTGGGACTAGCAGTTATACCTCGTGTGTTCATAAGTCTTGAGACACAGTAAAACTAAAATATTTTTGGAGCTAAGTTGAGTATTCATTTATTGGATATTAAAATTAAAACTACTGACATCTAGATCTGTATTTAAAAATAAATCATTCAAAATGGCCGCCTTTACATTCAATGCAGGCCTTCAAACGCGTGCGCCATTCATCTATGGCGGCACGAATCTTTTCAATGGGAATCCGTTTCGATTCTTTAATAAGGGCTCGCTTGAGAGAATCCAGGTTTGGGTGAGACTTTCTGCATGCCCTCAGCTCCAATTCCGTCCATAAAGAATAATCCAAAGGATTCAAGTCAGGGCTTGACGAGGGCCAATCTTCGCTCCGAATGAAGCCTGGCAAATTGGCCTCCAGCCAACGTTGGGTAGTCTTAGCTTTATGGGAGGGAGCAGAGTCCTGTTGGAAAACCCAGTATTTTCCAGCGAATAGCGTATCATTTAATGGTTTAACCACCGCTTCCAATATGTCGGTTTGGTAATTTTGTGCCTTCACCTTGACGCCTTGCTGGCAAAAATGAAGCGAAGTGACCCCCTCGTAGGAAACACCCCACCAAACCATCACACTTGCTGGATGATGAGTGCGCTGGACATTGCGTACAGATGGCTGGACGTCCTTTGAACTTCTGGCGTAAACCTTATTGTTCTGCCGGTTAAACTTTTCTTCCACCGTGAAGATCTTTTCATCGGTAAACAGGATATTTTTTGGATCGTGTCTCTTCAATAGGTTCCGACATCGTTCCAGTCGCAATTTACGAAGACGCTCGTTTAAATAATGCACTTTCCTTCGACTGTAGGCCTTTAGTTTAAGATCATATTTAAGTATCCTGTTCACCGATATTCGCGAAATGTTGGTCTGCAGAGCTAATTTCTTTTGAGTCCGGCAAGGGTTGCGACGAATTCGCCCTCTGATTACTTTGATGTTGGCGGGCGTCCTTACAGACCGCGGGCGGCCACATCTTCCACGGTCTTCTAAAGAGCCGGTCTCCTTGTACCTCTTTATGGTATAATACACAAAGTTCCGACTACATCCCAAACTTTGGATTTCACTAAAAACTTGCATTGGTTTTTTTCCTGCTTGAAACAGTGAAATTACAGTCGCACGCAAATCTTTTGTTGGCGCCATTTTCACGGAGAATGAAACAAATATTCAAATGTATATTTTTTCTGATTCAAAACATTCGAAATTTAAAATTTTAAAAGTTTAAAAAAGGTTGCATGAATTACTTTCTTTTTAAATTAATTAAATAAGTTCGTCTCAAAACTTATGACCACACGAGGTATTTGATTTCTTTCTGGTTTCGATAGCCCAATTTTTGAGAATGATAACCTTCCTTTGGGCTATAAGCTATTTTACATCACGCTACGACCCTTAGGAGCCGAGCAAAAGAAGTAATAGCGCGGCCGGGCGATGCGACGTGGCACAGCAGGTGTTTACATAATTATGATGAATTCAACCGGTGGAATAATAACCGATAATGCACACATAAGTTGGTAAATCCATTGGTACACGAATTTTGAACCTACGACCACCGGATCGGAAGTCGGCGTACCGCCCACTAGGGCGACACTGCATTGGAATATTCAGTGAAATAGAGTGAAAGAATGAAACTTGAATCATATCACAAAACTTTAAATTGTATTTACTTACATACATGTTTCTGGGGTTAACAATGACAATGAGTACATAATACTGGTAGATAACGTAGATCCCTGCTCTCAGACTGGGCTACACGGCGGAATCAACAGGCGTGGACATAGACTTCGCCTGCCAGAACGCAGAACAACTGTCCCTACCCGACGATAGCTATACTGCGTACACCATCGCATTCGGAATCAGGAACTGCACACATATTGATAAGGTAAACCTTTAGTACTAGCTTCCGCCCACGGCTTCGCCCGCGTATACCCGAATAAAAAGTAGCTTATGTATTATTCTGATGTATAAGCTATATTACTGTAAAGTTTCGTCAAAATCCGTTCAGTTGTTTTTGTGTGAAAGAGCAACGAACATCCATCCTCACAAACTTTCGCGTTTATAATATTAGTAGTATAGGATTAGCTTCTGCCCACGGCTTCGCCCGCGTGGTACCCGAATAAAAAGTAGCCTATGTATTATTCTGATGTATAAGCTATATTACTGTAAAGTTTCGTCAAAATCCGTTCAGTTGTTTTTGTGTGAAAGAGCAACGAACATCCATCCTCACAAACTTTCGCGTTTATAATATTAGTAGTATAGGATTAGCTTCTGCCCACGGCTTCGCCCGCGTGGTACCCGGATAAAAAGTAGCCTATGTATTATTCTGATGTATAAGCTATATTACTGTAAAGTTTCGTCAAAATCCGTTCAGTTGTTTTTGTGTGAAAGAGCAACGAACATCCATCCTCACAAACTTTCGCTTTTATAATATTAGTAGTATAGGATTAGCTTCTGCCCACGGCTTCGCCCGCGTGGTACCCGGATAAAAAGTAGCCTATGTATTATTCTGATGTATAAGCTATATTACTGTAAAATGTCGTCAAAATCCGTTCATTAGTTTTTGCTTGAAAGAGCAACGAACATCCATCCTCACAAACTTTCGCGTTTATAATATTAGTAGTATAGGATTAGCTTCTGCCCACGGCTTCGCCCGCGTGGTACCCGGATAAAAAGTAGCCTATGTATTATTCTGATGTATAAGCTATATTACTGTAAAATGTCGTCAAAATCCGTTCAGTAGTTTTTGCGTGAAAGAGCAACGAACATCCATCCTCACAAACTTTCGCGTTTATAATATTAGTAGTATAGGATTAGCTTCTGCCCACGGCTTCGCCCGCGTGGTACCCGAATAAAAAGTAGCCTATGTATTATTCTGATGTATAAGCTATATTACTGTAAAGTTTCGTCAAAATCCGTTCAGTTGTTTTTGTGTGAAAGAGCAACGAACATCCATCCTCACAAACTTTCGCTTTTATAATATTAGTAGTATAGGATTAGCTTCTGCCCACGGCTTCGCCCGCGTGGTACCCGGATAAAAAGTAGCCTATGTATTATTCTGATGTATAAGCTATATTACTGTAAAATGTCGTCAAAATCCGTTCATTAGTTTTTGCTTGAAAGAGCAACGAACATCCATCCTCACAAACTTTCGCGTTTATAATATTAGTAGTATAGGATTAGCTTCTGCCCACGGCTTCGCCCGCGTGGTACCCGGATAAAAAGTAGCCTATGTATTATTCTGATGTATAAGCTATATTACTGTAAAATGTCGTCAAAATCCGTTCAGTAGTTTTTGCGTGAAAGAGCAACGAACATCCATCCTCACAAACTTTCGCGTTTATAATATTAGTAGTATAGGACTATTACTTCGACTCCCAGAAATGTTAAATTCTGATACTAATAAAAAAAAAGTAAATACACACATTCATAGTCCTGCCTGACCACACACTAAGATACTCAATACGCAGTTCTGCGAGGAAATTAAGTAGGGGGTAGTCAGAGACATATTTAAACTTTATAAATTTTGATATATTTCCACGTTTTGCCTCAGTAGCTAGCATTCCACAGGATTATAATATAGGTACACTCTTATACTAATATAGACTCTCGGAATGGGTCGAAACTTAGTCGGTGCCTTCACCGATAGTGCGGTACGTAAAAATTCCCGTTTTACGTTATGAATAATCAAATTCACGATAGTTTTTGGAATAAAATAATATACAAATATTTATAGAAATTTAGGATAGGTCCCATTTAGGATAGGCTATAGTCGTAGGATCGCAGGATCTTAGTCTTCCGTTACTTTCTTGTCATTCGTAAAAATGTATTTTTTTCTTTTTTATACATTTGGAGTAAAATATTTTATCAAAATACTTTGATACATCTCAATGATTAGTGTTTGGAGTCCAATCCAATTATTATTGTCTTATATTTTCTTTTCTCATAATCTGAGTGAATTGGATTCTGTGTCGGTAATATTTTTATTATTAGGTACTTTATTTTTACATGTAAAAGCCTATATCGCCGCTTGTAACCTTGGGCTGTCAGGGTTGTTTTTTAGCTGCCCCTATTCTCAAAGGTTTGCTGGAAGAAAACTCTTGTTAGCTGTAAGCTCGTCTTTGTACATGTCCTATATGTTAGTTTTGGCCTTTATTTTCTGTGTGTACAATAAATAATAAAGAAGAATAATTGGGCATTGGAACAGTCGAAATGAATGATCTGTAAATTAATTTTAGGGACACCATTGACTCTTCTCACTGAAAGCAATATCACGATGTTCCCTTCCTCCCCGTGCTGTTCTCCTACAGCACTAGAAGACCATTCAAATGATGCTTTTCTCTTGGGCAGGTATTCTTCCTCCCTGTACTAGAAGACCATTCAAATGATGCTTTTCTCTTGGGCAGGTATTCTTCCTCCCTGTACTAGAAGACCATTCAAATGATGCTTTTCTCTTGGGCAGGTATTCTTCCTCCCTGTACTAGAAGACCATTCAAATGATGCTTTTCTCTTGGGCAGGTATTCTTCCTCCCTGTACTAGAAGACCATTCAAATGATGCTTTTCTCTTGGGCAGGTATTCTTCCTCCCTATACTAGAAGACCATTCAAATGATGCTTTTCTCTTGGGCAGGTATTCTTCCTCCCTGCACTAGAAGACCATTAAAATGATGCTTTTCTCTTGGGCAGGTATTCTTCCTCCCTGCACTAGAAGACCATTAAAATGATGCTTTTCTCTTGGGCAGGTGCTAGAAGAAGCGTACCGCGTACTAGCGCCCGGCGGCAGATTCATGTGTTTGGAGTTCAGTCAGCTCAATAATGAAACCTTACAGTGGTAAGCATGTTCTGTACATTCAACTACTATTAGTAGTTCTTAGTAACATCCATACCCACAAACTAACGCGAAGTTTGTGGGTATGGATGTTTGTTACTCTTTCACGTAAAAACTACAGAACGGATTTTGAAGAAACTTTACATTATTATAGCTCATATATCATAATAACACATAGGCTACTTTTTATTCGGGTACCGTGCGAGCAAAGCCGTGGGCAGAAGCTAATAATACTGTAAAGTTTCATCAAAATCCGTTCAGTAGTTTTTGCATGAAAGAATAACACACATCCATCCTCACAAACTCGCGTTTATAATAGTAGTAAGATTTGTCTCTGGGTGTTTTCTATGACGTATAACATGTAGGTAGGTCTTTATAAAAAAAATATAGATATAAGTATATAGATATATGTATTTTCCATAACACAAGCTCTGTTTACTTTGGGGGTAGATGATGCTATGTAAAAAAATAAAAAATATTATTATGACTGCTATCACACTGCCATCGTTAGTCCGTTCAAGTTTAGAAAAGCGAACTTTCTCAAAAACTTCAGTTTACTTTTTTCAAGGTGGTAACAGGTATTTGGCCCACCTGTTGAGAAGTGGTTACCCTATGGACGAATGCAAAGCCAGAAGCAACACTCGCGCTTTAAAAAAATCTAGTTACTAGTTCTAGTTCCTCACGGACCAATCGTGTCATCGGAAAACCTGCCCAAAACTGAAAAATCCTTCCTGGGCTGAAGATCCAACTCGAAACTCGTGGTAGAAAGTAACCGGAAAATGTTAACTCAAAGTTCACTCCGGTTACTTTCTACCACACTTTGTCCAGTATGAAGTAGGCTAGAACTAGCTGGTGTTCCTCACGGACCAATCAGTATGTTGTGCTATCCCAAATATTAGTTCCGTTAGATACAACTTCACAGAACTAGTTTTGCAATCAGTGTTCTTTAAATAGAAATGTTCTATAATGGAACATTCATATGTGTGGTTATTAAAAACCTTAACAAACCTATTCGAGTTGGACCTTCAGCCCAGGAAGGATTTTTCAGTTTTGGGCAGGTTTTCCGATGACACAATTAGTTATGAACACGATTCAATTCAATCTTGGGCTCAAGTGCGGGCACCAGAATCATCAATGAGTTTGATCCGGCAGGGTGTACGATCAGTATTCATTCCAAGTGATCCCAGTCCTGGGGCAGCTCTTCGCCGGCCAGTGGAAACCGTATCAGTACCTTGTTGAGAGCATCCGACAATTTCCTAATCAGGTACCTACCTATGTTCGATCAAATGTACTAATCATTACATTTTTCTTGGTTGACGTTCTGAAAATACCTTTTTGTGACCAATATAATATGTAGATCACATAATCACACACACACACACACACACACACACACCTATATCTAAATAAGTACCATTACCATTATAATAAGTAGTTTAGCACGTCCAACAATCATTCAATTTGTAATCGGAATACGAGGCAGTGTTTTTGGCCCCACTGTGCTTATCCACCGGATGATGGCGAACACTATGCGATGGGGATGGGAGCGTTGTCTGCGATACAGTTTTTTTACTAGTTCGAAGGACGTTGAATATCCACACCGTTCAACTTCGCTGTCGGTGGAAAAGTAAAACAACCATAGATTCAGTTTAGGTTATCAATAATGCACGGTTGTCTGGAAGAGATCGCTGTCAGCGATAATACCGCCCTTTGTTCCTACATTGTGTTCGAAAGAACCAAAAGGTTTAGAGGAGGATGGTGTGCAGAGATATCATAACATTTAGAGTTTATTGTGAAACGCTGATAATAAAGTTCAGCAAAACAAACTTTGGAAAAAAAAAGCAACACTTAATTACTATCTTATGCGTTCGGAATTTCAAACCAGAAGGCAAGTGTGAATCTTGACGAAAAAAAAATTGAGTGAGTGTCATTTTTGGGAATTGTCTCAGAATTTCCATAATATTTTTAAAGAAAACTCCAGTCCGAAAATTCTTTCCTAAATTTCTTTAAATTTTTCAGGAAAAATTCAAGTCGATGATAGAAGACGCCGGCTTCCGTCAGGTCACTTACGAGAACCTCACATTCGGTACATGCGCCATACACTCAGGGTTCAAGATATAGTAGTCACTATCTAGCCTAGTCTAAGCTAAAAGCTGTGTGATTGTAAATGTTGTTGATTATGTATAGGATATTATTAAATACTTTAATTCAACTCAGGGATTTCTTTTCTTACTACCTTTGCGTACCTCTACAATGGCGTTGATTTTCTTAAACACCAATTTAACTTAATTTAAACTGTCGGCTCTATTACTGATCACGCACGCAAGAAAGAGATGGCAAGAATTTTACTCCTGTCAAAATAGTTCACGTTTCCCTCATCATGTTTATAGTCAGCATTTTTTGAAATCACTACTTAATTTGTATGAAAAACTTATTTGACTAATTTAACTTCTCTTTCTTATGTCACTGTTAGTAAAATAGAGCGATAGATCAAATCAGTTGGTTTAGAAGATAGTCGACGCCATTGCCAACATATTTCACGGTTTAGGACCAGAAAATAAAACAAAATATTTTTTTGTAATACGCAATTTTATTAAGTCCATCAAACTGTGTTGGTCTATGGAATGCAACTCCAGTATCTAAATAACACACACATCTATAATATCGCTCGCATAATAAACTTTGATAATTCTCACGTAAACCAATGGTCCTCTCTCTCGAGTCCGGCACTCGCTCGTCTCACACAAAGCCCGATTAAGCATGCTTATTATCCGAATGACACTGACAAGACGCCCGTATTCAAGAACCTGACGACAGCAGGGTTCTTTAACACGGCCGATTGTTAGAAACTAACACACTAATTCTGAACGCGCACTGAGAAAGCATAGCAATATACCCAACAACAAAAAACAACTGGCATTTTATGTAAATGAAGAATTGGAATAAAATTACATTGCATGGTAGAAAGAAAGGAAAAAGCAAACCGTGACTTTAAAATTCTATTCTAGTCTTTTTAAAGGAATATGAAATTACAAAACTTGACAAAAAGTTTCAAAACTTAATCTAGATTTTTTTGGATTGAATATTAAATCTTGGCTAAACAGGCAAGTGTTAAATGGTCAAAAGTTTATAATAATGTAAGATTATCTGTGAATAATAGTCTAGTTGCTTGCTAGGCGCGTCTCAGTGGGCGAGATCGCGGAATGCTCCTGAGGTTCAGAGCCGTACATCATCGTACGGACGGAACATCAATAAGCAATTATTGTTATCGTCAAACGTACCGAGCGTGCACTCAAGTTATTTTGCAATAATTTGTAATCCATACCCAAAGATCCGTGAATCCAAAAACGTAATTCCAAAACTGTGTGTGCTTATCCGTTTTTATCCAGTTTATCCGTCCAGGAATCCTTCAGTACGATTCAAATATCCGAAATCAGAGTATCCAGTGAAGAGTGCGCGCGTCCTACTTCGATCCGATTCATATTCACGTGATCCTTACAATCCGTGATCCGAGATCGAGACGATCTATTGACATGATCCTTACAATCCGTGATCCGAGATCGAGACGATCTATTGACATGATCCTTACAATCCGTGATCCGAGATCGAGACGATCCTATCGGCACACACCTCCATCCGATCCCAATCCACAGTGGATGAAACAAAAGAAAATCTTTTTAATTATATCAAATCATTACAAGTCAGTTACAGTAATACATACAGTGGCAGAAGATATGTAAATGTAGACAAAATATCAGAGAATAAAATATCATAACTAAGTGAAATTGACTAACAAGCTACAGTTCAGACTAAGAGGGACGCAATCACGTTCAATCACAACTAAATTGGACGCATCCTTCCAATTGAAGCTAAAATGAACGACATTGAGTTCAGAAATTGCATTCAATAATTGTAACAAAATACTATAATAGCCAAACAAGAATAAAACAACAATGAGAATGTACATTTTTGTCCACATTTACATCTTTTGATGCAAATTCTCGTACAAAGCAACGCGCTCCGTACAGTCTGATTATAATATCGACCAAACAAAGGGAACATGACAGCACAAGCAAGGTGGAAACATTTCATAATTTCATTAATTACCACAAAATTATTTGCTACTGTGATAATTCTTACAGTTACCAATTTACTTTAAAAAAAAAACAATTATTGCATGACCAATAATAAATATTATCATACAACATTTTTCTTTCCCGTTCCTGAATAAAATTGGTTTTAAAATACCTACACTTATGTTTTTGTGAACACAATTTTCAAACGATGGAGGGCCAATTCATAGATGTCACACACCTGTCATAATAAACATAATAAACTTATGTTAACAACAGTTCAAAATCTGCCTTCGAATAAAATCTGCATCTTCATAAAAAGCTCTTTCAAATTAGATATGTCACATCTACGGCAGATCACTTAGCCGTTGGATTAGCCCGCCATTGTTTAAGGCGCATAATATCCGTCACTATTATTACCACATAATGCATTCCACCTTAACTCGTGAGGATTAAAGTTATCTTATAGCTACTGCGGCTGCACTCGTCGATTCTCCTCCGCGCCGGTAGCTGTCGACACAAATATTCCTTCAGTTAGTCACTGGCCTTATTCAAATCCCGTCCATTTCTTGGATTATGAGGATATAATCCATATGAATGTCCAGAATCCAGGGCAAAAGAAATGATCAGTATGTCTATGGATCCATGTCCAATAAAACTGCAATGCCTGGTGCCCTTCACATTCCTTTGAGGATAATCCAGGAGTCATCGTTTCATTTCCAGCCTATTCCCAGTAAGACATGTTTGCCTACTCCAATTTCCTTAAAGTATTTCTGGCCTATGCTTGCGTTATGTTGAAAAGTTATCCTGCGTCCAAAATGTGCTGAAGTACCAACATATTTTTGGTTGTGTTTGAAGTTGTTGAAATGGTAATTCTCATTAAGCCAAGGTAATGTTATGCAGATTAAAAGGTGATATAAATATAAAAAAACTAAAGCGTTAGGAGTTAAGCAGATTACTACAATAAATATGTCGGTGAATATCTTTCAAAACTCAAGTATTATTGACAAACCATTTGTTCCTTCATCAATCATCAAGTTCCTGCTGATTAGTTCGTTCCTCTGCCGCTTTATCCACAAAGGTAATGTCAAGCATTATTATTTTTACATGTGTATCTATTACATAGAAAGGAATACCTTTACTATTAGATTTCCTTTCAAAAACTTATGAGTGTTGTATTAAAAAAAATAGTCCAAAACTAGTAATAGCAACTAGATTATTACATGGATTTTATCGCTAGTATTCATGATAATAACAGTAAAGTTTTGAAAGTGACATTTTATTTTTTTCCCAACATTTGGGTAAACGTCTCAAATAGCAAAGTCAAATATAATTAGCCAATGGTGTGTTTTAACATGATTGACATTGGCTATATTTCATTGATGACGTGTTAGAGTACATCGTCATTCTTTCACGATTCCACGAATCTTATCCTTTGTTCCGCATTCCAGAAAGTCCCCTTTGACACAATTATTTTTTTCTTCAACTAAAGTGTCCAACAAGCAAACGGCCCACCTGTTGGTAAGCGTCTACCGTAATCTAAGCTTGCGATATCAGAGGTATAGATCGCGCCCTGAGACATAACGGCTGAAAAGTCTCATGAGCCTGTAATCTCAGCGGCATCCGTTCACGGCATAAAACAAGGGCGATTCCTGTGGAGGTGTGTATATATAGTGTAATGAGGCGGTAGTATTATTATCAGGGTGTATAGCGTGTGTGTGTGTGTGTGTGTGTGTGTATATATATGTGTGTGTGTGTGTGTGTGTGTATATATGTGTGTGTGGTGGTTAGGGCTTGCAAATATTCGGAAATTTTGTTATTCGAATATTCTATTAATTTCTGGGTATTATTCGAATCTATACTAATACTATAAAGAGGAACAAGTTTTTTGTTTGTTTGTATCGAATAGGCTCCGAAACTACTGGACCGATTATATATTTTTTTTCACTAATAGAAAGCTAAATTATCACGAAGTAACATAGGCTATAATTAATTTTCAAAAAATAGAGTTCTTTAAGAAAATTCCAATAATGTAACCAAAAGTATCGCAGTATTAATTGTTATTCAAATAAATACTTTTATCATAGAGTATTTATGTAGCAGTAAAATACTTTTTAATTCATTCGAATCAGGCATTTAATTTCGAAGTTATCACGAGTATAAAATCGAAACCTACGCGGGTGAAACCGCGGGGCGTAGCTAGTAATAGATAAAAGTAAAGAGTTTTAACAATCATGTCTTTATTTGGCTCTGATGCGTATCGCCACAGCATCAAAATACAAGAATTAAGAAAGTGGTACCAGAAAGTGGTAAGTGCCTACAGTAGAGTGTGAAAGAGCTATCCTAGGAAAAAACAAACTAATAATTATCAGATCAGCAATCAACGTACCTACTAACGCACATCTAATATCTAACTTTTGCTCATTCTTCAACCTTTTCCTTGGGAGTGAGACCGAAGGATACTTATAGCGTCTATTAAATCATATTTAGGGAACATCTCGCGTGCGCCCGGAACCGAACCACGACGAAATTTTGGACGTCGCGCGCAAATTCGAATGCAAGCCCCAGTGGTGGTGTGTATATAGTGTAAGGAGTCGGTAGTGTTGTTCTGAAGGGTGTGTGTGTGTGTGTGTGTGTGTGTGTGTGTGTACACAGACCTGGTCAGTAGCGCGGCGGGCTGCGGGAGCGCGAGCGCGAGCGGGAGCGGGAGTAGGAGCGCCGCACCGGGGAGTACGTCGGGGAACCGCGACGACGCGGGGAATACGACCGAGACCTGGACAACAAACAAACAAACACTCCTCACAATCATACAGAGACATCTCTCATTGGCGACCTCTGTGGCGCAGTGGGCGAAGGAGAGCCTGAGACGCAGGTTGCGGGTGCGATTCCTGCCGCGGGACTAATGTTTGTATGATCTACAAATATTCGCATCGGGTCTTGAGTGTATTCTATGTATCATATTTATGTATTTACAAAAAAGATATGTCTATAAGTAGTATATCAGTCAACACACAAGCTCTCCTTACTTTGGGACTAGATGATGCTGTGAGAAAATATTCAGCATTTTTGTTATACCATTTTTTCCGAACTTAAATCACGTTTACCTATCTCTATCACCGGCGCCACCTCCGCTGTATCTGTCGCCACCGCCACCGCCTCCGTAGTCTTCCTTCACTCGAATGTAAGACACCTCGCCCTACAAACAAATATAAAAACAATGATTAGTTAAACATATTATTGAATTGGTAAATTTTATAGCTTTACTGTCAATATCAGACCTAGATGCCCGAGGCTTAGCCTGCTCACATTATAGAACAACAGTATTGTATTATTATTTTCAGGCCTCAATGTCCCACTGCTGGGCAAAGGTTTCACTTCCACTTCATTAAATAGAATAACCAGCTTTATTTTCTAGCCTTTCTTTCCTGGCTTGATTGTAGATGAACAGGCAAAAGATAAAATCGACGTTTTAAAGTGATCCTTGTGATTTTAATGAATAGATGAATTTTGACTTTGATTGATGCCCTTCACTCCAAGAATGCGCTCAATCGCACGTTGGCAAGCCTGGAGCTTTAAATAGTCTGTGTGCCATACATCAGAACGGGGAGGATACATACATACATGTTTTGTATTAGAAAAAAAGCCTAAAAACCTTGTCTTAGAAAACTATTGATATCGCTTCACATCATCTTATTCCGAACATACATGTTTTGTATTAGAAAAAAAGCCTAAAAACCTTGTCTTAGAAAACTATTGATATCGCTTCACATCATCTTATTCCGACCAATCCAAAGGTTGTCCGGAAGAGATGGCTTCTAAGCGATATGACCGCATGTTATACTTAAGTTTTTTTATTTTGTTATTCATATATTGTGTACAATAAAGTATTTCCATTCCTACATTTTGATGTGCGTTCTTGCAAATGACTTTTTTTCATTTCATATCACACTAAGAGCAAACTTCAAACAACTGAAATGATACCAGTTGTAGTTGCAGTTGTTCATGCTGTCTCGAAACACATAACTGTATTGAACAGAGCTCACCTCATGGCTCCTGAACCTGGAGTCGTCTAGCTTCTTGAAAGCATACTTCATGTCTTCGTGACGCAGGAACTCCACCACGCCGGTGCCGTCCTTGAACGTGTCAGCGAAACAGACGTCACCCGCTTCACGCATGTGATCTTTCAGATCCTGAGAAGACGTCACGATTCATCAACGAAGCCAGCTTAGCTTATAAATAACCTTATTCTAAACCTACTGTATTAAATTATTAATTGTATTGTTTTGATTTAATTAGACTTTTCTTGGTATCAACCAGATGTCTCCATGTGGCGCAGAAACACGTGTTGGAAAACGTCGAGGCTATTCATAGTTCGTAAGAATGAACTTGTATATGAAATAGTTGATAGTTGTGGTGGTGGATGGGAGGTACCTGCCAGGAGCCGCTGGGCGGCAGGCCGGTGACGGTGACGCGGTACTCGGAGCGCCGCGCGGGGGGTCCGCGGGGCGCGGGGCGGGAGCGCTCCCCGCTGCCCCCGCCTCGTCCCCCGCGCCCCCCGCCTCCGCCGCCGCCCCCGCGCGGGAACTCCACTCGCAGCCGGTACCCGTCGTAGTCGTACCCGTCTCGCGCGCGCACCGCGTCATCCGCATCTCTGGACAAATTCAAATCATACATACATAAATACTAATCATTTAAATGCGAAAGTTGATGATTAGATACATGGTATTGATGATTTAGAACAGCTAGTTTGTAATCAAGAAAAACAAATAGGCGATAAATACTTTAAAGTCTGAATTCGTAGTCAGGGGGTTGAACAGTCCCCCAAAATCCATCATTCAGCATTTGCCTTATGGCTGGATGCATAAAGGTTAAATTCGCACTAGAATTTTTACTTAGCGCCTGAACAGTCCCCTAGGGGAGCCCCTATTTGATATGAATTCGGGCCTAAATGTACTTTAAAAAACATGCTGATGACTTTATTAACTGAATTCAATGTACACAGTATTTTCTGTGATAACAGGTGAAAAGTCTCATGTGCCAGTAATTTCAGTAATGTGAACATTACTGCTTGGCGGCAAATAATAATTATACTTTATTCAGGACTTGACATATTATGCACTATCAAAATATATACATCTTAAATCAAACAGCGGTTTGTTCCAGACAGAAATGGGTAGTACCTCGGATGAGCTCTTTCAAAAGCAACTCTACATCTAGAAATTAAATCTTGATGCTTTTCATTGCTTCGTGAAAATGAAAAATGGACAAGCTACTTGACCAACTGGACCTCTCGCGTGTGTACGAAAAGGAAACGAGGGAGGCATATTAAGAGATGGTCAGACGATCTAAGATAGGTCACCGGCCCACTATGGAAAAGGGCCGCACAAGATAGAGAAATGGAAAGAACTGGAGGAGGCCTATGTGTCACAAGGACATGCTGCGAAAGCAGCAGTAAAGGCTTTAAAATAGAAAGCTTTTCATAGACGCTGGCAGACTGTGTAGTCAACCCATGTTGCATCATACAAAGCAGAAATGTTAATCATGCTACTGACTATTTCATTTGAGCATGTAGAAATGGTGATTAAGAAATAATTTAGGTACCGATTATATCACCTTGATGATGCATTGTATACTAATTGGGTCTGAACTAATACTCATTAAAATGTTAGTGCTGTTAAAATGCCAGTCACATAAATGAAATAATATTTAAAAACATGTTACATTAAAAAAAAAATGTTTAAACTCGATTGCGAGGGATCAATGTAAATTCACTTGGCAATTTATTTGTGGACCTCTGTGGCACATAGGGCGAAGGCCCGACTGAGACGCAGAAGTTAGCAAGTTTGATTCTGCAAATATTTGTCTCGGTTCTGGGTATTTTCTAAGTATAATATGTGTATGTATTTACAAAAAAAAAGTTAAAGTAGTCATGTAGTTTCCATAACACAAGCTCTGCTTAGTTTGGGGCTAGATGAAGCTGTGTGAAAATTGACCAGCAATATTGTTATTAATAATTAATCACAACCAGAATTTGAAAAGGATCTTTGTGATTTTAATGAATAAATATTGCCTTTGACTTTCTATTGGGCATGTGTGGGGGAGGCCACTTGGATGTCTTGCCCAAGGTCTGATGGTGATGATAATTTATTGGTAGAATATCATCACAATTCTTTCTTTTATCATTTTCAAAGTATCTTTTCCATGTACAAAATCATTAAAATTTAATCAGTCACAAACAATACATTACAATTGAAACAATCATACATTACAGTTAATAAATGGGACATCCTTGCACAAATAATAAAATTAAATGTTGAAATGCTTATCTACAAATAAATTTAGAGCTTCTTATCAGTAGTGCACACAATATAAAGTTTGCCTGGTGAAGTAAATGGGAAAATTACTTCATTTACTATATTCATTACAAAATGAATAGTAGATAAGAAAGTATTCAGATAAAAAAAATAAACAGTCACATACATAATCCTGATCAATCCACTAGAATTATCTGTATTGTGCTTTTCAGGAACTACGAGTAAAGTGGTACCACAACAAGACCCTTAACAAATATCTGTAGAGAAGAATGCAAACATTTATCCTTTTCGACTTTCGACAAGTTCTATTGAACAACAAATGATAATCTGCTCATTCATTATCGCAATAGTAAAACAGAAAAGTATGCTTTACTTGTAGTATGCTAACTCGAGGCCCTATTTTGTCTTATGCACAGCTATGCATACCATGTTGTAACCAGCGAGATGGTAGATATAAATCACTGGCACTGCTTCTCGTCTCAGCGACAGGTGGCAGACATCTAAATAATAAGAATATTTCACAGCGGTTGTGTTATTACTAATCAGTACAACTACCCAAAAACCCCTCGCTAATATACATAAATCGCTCAAAATAGCGGGATAATACGCTGAGAGGTACAAAAATAATACATCTACTTTAATCAGTGAATGGTATACCTGGGATCTTCGAATTCGACGAAAGCGAAAGGCGGTCCTTTTCTGTTCTTTAGATCAACGAATGTGACTTTGCCGAATTTGTAAAATAGGTCTTGAATGTCCTTTGTCCTGATGTCCGGGGGAAGGTTCCCAACGTATATCCTGCACTCATTTCTGTTGCTGCTGCTTCCACCAGACATGATTTCCTAGTGATATGTAGGAAAACACTATTGTTTGAAATATTTCCACAATTTAGATTTCCGACCGAAACCGACGCTCGCTTCGATTTTGCTTGTTTGGTAGAATCAATATGGCTGCTTTCGAAATGTTGCTACCTCTCAAAGTAAAGTTCCCTAAAAATAATCGTCCACAGGTTCGCATCGTATAACTACGGATGGAGACGGACGTTTAATACGATCTATCAATGCTTTCATATTTTTGATAATACCAACATCATGATGACAATCCTACACCATCATAATGATAAAATCATCTGCGCGCGCGGTTGTAAATCCGTATACTTGCAGTATTTCACTGAAATACTGCTCGGTGTATGAGGTGTATGAGGTTGCATATAACCATTCTTGTTTTTTATTACTATTATTTAATTTAGGCATGTACTGAACGTTATTGTTCCTCTAATTTAAGGTAAATATTAGAATTTGGAAACACTTTGGTTTGACATAGGAAAACGGAAATGACTTCTAAATACCTAATCCTCAACATACAGATCTGTAGCATAGACTACAGAGTCTATGCTTCTAGTGTTTTCATTTTTAGTCAACTAATTTTGTAGTATAACTACATTACTTATTAAAAGAAAACATATATCCATTGAGGAAATAACCATTACTCAGAGAAAAATATCTTTACAGAAAGGGTTTGATACTTCAAGTACGGCTACTGTATAAGTTTTTTTCAAATTTTCGGTGCATAATAAGACTTTTTATTAGATGCTCTTCAACGAAGTACTTAGGTTGTGGACGTGGGTGTGTTGATCTCAATGGAGATGGGCAGAACACTTAGCTAAAAGGGACGATGGGTGATGGACGAAGGTAGTTACCGAATGCTGGCCAAGAGGCTCGGGGATCGAGAGTAAGACCACCACCCGATTCGTCAGCATTGCTGGGAATCAGTGGCTGCAACACAGGGTGCAGATGGGCTATGATGATAATGATTTATTGTGCACTAAAAGTTTAAAAAAAACATGAGGCAGCCGATTGTCAAAAAATTTAAACCCCTTTTATGAGGTTTAAAAATGACAGTTTATATATCTCATTGATTATTAATTATTATGTTTCACAAAACTCAACCTCCAAAAACCTAATAAATCGACTAATAAAGATTATTTAGTCGATTATTATAATGGCTGGAAAAAGTTGACATCGATTTCTCTTATTTGAAATTAGAACGCCCTCTAGCGCACTGCGTGGAAATCTTTGCTGAAAGAAGCCTGTGCAAGAATCCTCTGGAAAGTAGGCAATTGAGTCCCCGGCTATCAAAATCTATTCGTGAGAATTTGTTCATTTCCCGAAGAAAAAGTGAGTATTTCTGCATACAAATGCAACTAAATAGGCCCTGCTTGCCGGGTTGATTAGTTATTAGTGAAGTTTTTCTTTTTTCCGTATAAATCTTCGAAATGGTGTGCGAGACATATAAGGCGGAGGATATTTTTGTGCAAATTGTGCTGCAAATGCTTTTATTGATTCAACCAGGCTGTTCCTATGGAAATAATCTTCGTCTGAATGAGTTCCACTTATCTTTCTCTAGATTTTTCGAATAGTGCGCGCACCTCGTTTTCAGCCCATATTTTTTGATGACTGGTATTACTGCTAGTGCTTCCGTGAGGATTACCACTAAATATCCTGTTCAGGTCATTCCAGAGTGCAGGTATTCTGTTCTTGTAGGAAAAAGACGCATTGCGGTACAGGTACTTACCTAGCCTACCTAGGTGGTGTCTAGTTGTATAGATACTTGCCTACGCAGATTTCATCCCTTGTATCGAGCGGGATACGCCTACGACCCCTGGATTTCCCGCCTGACCTTTACTGAGGTCTTTATTTATAGATCGTAATCAAGTATAAACAAATAATACCTTTTCGCGCGTGTAAATAGATTCCATGAAATGTGCTGAAGGGCCATTGCGCGATAACCCGTGTCTTATCTTCATCTGTCATTCCATCAACAGATGATCACTTTTCACATGATCTCTTTCACATTGCCTTGCAAATTTTTCCTTGTTTCTGTCCCTTCTGGTTTCAAGTAGACTCAATAAGTAAATCAAACTTATACCAAAAAAATACAGCACTAATTAAAAAGTACCTACATACCTACTTGTTTTATCTTGGAATTTGTAAAGAATTTAATTAAGGTACATTTAGCCTCAATAGAAACATTTTTCACTTGAATTCCCCAGATCTTGCAAAATTCCTTTCATATCAGACCTAAAATGAATGAAAAACTAATTAAGAGCTATTCTTCCACAGCCCAGTAACCGTCAAGATGTGCGATCGCAAAGCCGTTATCAAGAATGCCGACATGAGTGAGGAGATGCAGCAGGATGCTGTGGACTGTGCGACCCAGGCCCTCGAGAAGTTCAACATCGAAAAGGTACATACTCTCCTTCACCAACAACACCCTTGGGATACTGGTATATTGCTGTCATCAATCCAGAGGTGTTAGGTTGGTCAGGTTTAATCTAGAAAGGGGACAATGTGCAATACACCTACTGACTACATCTTCCAGATAGAACGCAAGTTCCTAGGGCTGCTAACTGGCATGCTAGTCTTTAGACAATTTCCATTAAAACCAGCCTACCCTTCAGACATATCAAGGATTAATCTCATATTTCTTGACATTTGAAGACAATACAAATTCTAAACAATGAATATACTTACAACGGAGAATGCTCTTCCAACTAGAGTTTTGTTTCATCCTAAGTGATTCTAAATAAATAATTCTATTATAAATTACTTTATACTAATTCAAATATGCTAGCACATTATTGCCACTACGACTGGTGTAGTGTGCAAGATTCACACAATTATTGTTGTGGTTTCCTGTCTGTGGCAGCTTATTTCCTGTACCCTATTTATAGTTAGGGCGAATATTTTATTTTCTCATGGCCATGAAAAAATTAAAAGCTTTTTGTTTTTAATAGTTTTCATGTCTTATAAACCTAATAATCTATTTTGACTTAAAAACATTATTCTGAAGCTTTCATCAATGCTATAAAATAAATTCAAATATCACATTGTAAATTGTCTAGGAAAGTAGTGGTGAAGAGGATTCTGTATGTTTTCATGATTCTAAGATCAGTTTCTTTTTTAATTTTCAGGACATTGCTGCCTTCATCAAGAAGGAATTTGACAAGAAATACAACCCTACCTGGCATTGCATCGTGGGCCGCAACTTCGGATCCTACGTGACCCATGAGACTCGCCACTTCATCTACTTCTATCTCGGACAAGTGGCCATCCTTCTCTTCAAAAGCGGCTAGACAACCCCAACCTATTTTTTGTTATTGTGTTTATGGACGTACCCGGGGCCTCCTGACCGCATCCCTGCATTCCCTCCTCTGGGGCTGCGTCGTGAGGCCCAGGGCTTCTTGTGTGAGGCGCTGGCCTAGCTTCACGGTGTCATCGTATCCACTGCGTTCTATTAGCGCGCACGGTAGCTAAGTATCCCTTGGCTGCGAATCACTTTTAGTGTATTTATATTTAAATTTTAGTTAATTCCTAGACTTATACCTAGCATAGCGTAAAGTCATGTTAGTACCTAACTAAATTTATTGTTTATAATTTTTTGTTAACATTCACTGGAGATATTTTCAATACTTCTATTATTAAACTTTCTTACAAACCAGTATTTTTATTATTTTATGCATTAGGTAGGTATGCAACACTATCAGGGACCAGAGCTTACTCAGCTAAGTAGATATGTTCCAGATGGTGTGGTGACCTTTTCTGGATGTGATTTCCAAAACATTATTTCCTGTCCCAGTTGATTTTCTTCATACTTATTTCCTGATACTAATAATACTCTGGATTTCCTGTCACTTAGATACTTCCTGCTACTTTGACATTGAGGTAGGTTGATTTCCGGGTAAATGTATGTATGTATATATATTTCAGTCATTGAAATGGCCCCTCTGTGTGCGTTACTGCAGCAAAAAGAAATGGAATGGAAGACATAACTCTTTACTGTACACCACATAACATGTTGCTTACAATTTCAAACGGAGCAAATAAAAAGCGAATCACGGATGTACAATGGGCGGTCTTATAGCTTATAGCGATCTCTTACAGACAACATTTGATACCATAACTTAGTATAAGAAATGGTTGTCTGTAAGAAATCAATCACAGAGGCTGATTGTGTTAAGACCGCCAATTGTAGGATCTAATAGATATCAGTAAAAGTGCATAAAGATCATGGAGAATAGCGAAAAATGCATCAAAAACTTTAACTATGAACTCGCATAACATTACGAAATATCTAATAGTTGTGCTCCAGCTAGGAAGTAGGTAGGTACCTACCTACTTCCTAGCTGGAGCGTTTATGTAGGTACCCAACTTTGCACTCCAGATTGCACCTAAGTTGTCTTCGTTAACTTACCAGGGGTTGGCGGTCTGGGGCCTAACCATCTTATTGCGTTGCAGGCAAAGTGTCAAATACTGCAATCGACATCGCAATATGACTTGATGGTTAGGCTCCAGGTACCTATGTAGATACATAGTACTTATAAAGTGGGTAGGAATTTGTAAGTATAGATAATTGTTTTACCTAGCTAACTAAATACCAACATACTAGATGACAACATTCTTGAAAAGGATAGCTAACAAAATCGATCTGACCATACCCACTGAATTAACACGCTTACACAATGAAATGTTATACAAAACTAGCTTCAACCCACGGCTTTGCGCGCGTGGTACCCGGATAAAAAGTAGGCTACGTGTTTTTCTCATGTATAAGCTTTATTACTGTAAAGTTTCATCAAAATCCGTTTGGTAGTTTTTGCGTGAAAGAGTAACAAACATCCATCACAAACTTTCGCGTTTATGATAGTAGTAGGAAGCAGGATTAGTAGAATCTTAGCGCCATCTTGCGGGGACTAGCTAAACTATCACAGACGAAATGTAGAGTAGAATTTATAGCTAGTTTTGATTCACAGAACAGCGTGATTACCAACCAGCCATATTATTCAACGACTGTACTTCCCATGATAGACATCCGCAGATACATACTCAGTGCGTAGATGGTTGAGGATACCAAGTAGGGTGAAGTCAGAGGCACGTCCAAACATTACATTGGCATTGGCACATACCCGCGTTTTGCTAAAAGTTAGCATTCCGCGTGACAAGTTAAAAGCCCATCACGGAACACTAACGAAGGCACATACCATGGTTCTAGGGCATGTCGGTTTCCTCACGATGTTTTCCTTCACCGTTTTGAGCACATGCCAATGCGCACATGAATTTTTCGATGGGAAAATCCATTGGTATACGATCGGGTTCGAGCCCGAACCCAGAACCTCCGGATCGAATGTTAGGATACCTACCGCTCACTAGGCCAATACGTACCCACCTACTTTTGATTAATTGAAATTATTTGTAATGCAGGTATTGACCTCGATTCTGTAGTACAATAACTAAATTAAATTTAAAACGTCACTCTCTTTTACTGATAATGTACGCAAGAAAGAGATGGCAAGAATTTTACTGCTGTGTGCTGCTGTCAAATCAGTTTACGTGCCGTTATTCTTCGTGTTTATAGTCAGCATGTTTTGAAATCACGACTAAATTTGTATAGAAAACTTAAATCTGACTAATTTGACAGCACTAAAATTGTAGCTATCTCGTTCTTGCTTGCACTATCAGTAAAAGAGAGCGACAGTTTAAATTTAGTTTAGTCAGTGTACTACAGAATCGAGGTCATTAAGTAAGCTAATAGATACCTACACTAACTGCACTTGTATAGTGTTAAGAAAGAAAGAACGAAAGAAGAAAGAAAATAAATTTATTTGCTAATATTGCACAATATAAAACAGACAGACAAAACACACACGGGATTTACATAAACAAAATCTAAATACTAACAATAAAAGTATATAAAGAAAGCAATAGCATTAGGTAGAGTAATTCTTCAAGAGGTTGTGGTAACTGTAATCTACCCACATTGCCCTAATTTCGTGACCCTACCCTACCTACTCTACCTACTAGAATAGAAAGTATTTACATGCCTGAAATGGTAGAAATAGTACAGCACCAGATATCCTACTATAATAAACGCGAAAGTTTGTGAGGATGGATGTTTGTTGCTCTTTCACGCAAAAACTACTGAACGGATTTTGATGAAACTTTGCTAATACATCAGAATAACACAAAGGCTACTTTTTATCCGAGTACTACGCTCGCGAAGCCGTGGGCAGAAGCTAGGAATACATAAAAACTTTGTTACCCTATACCTAAAAATAGAGTCGAATAGAGTCCATCCAAAAGAGGTTTTTACGGTACCTACAATATCGAGCTCGTATCTTTTTACCAGGCTATGAGAGTAGATGCCGCAAGTTTCACTTTCTACCTTTATACAAACGCAGAGAAATGGCTGATTTGACTTACCTAATTAGCATAGCAAACGGCACTGTTGATTGCCCGGAACTTCTTGAGCAAATAGGACTGCGCGCAAGCATGATTGCACTGAGAAAACCTAACACCCTTTACGTCCCTTTAGTTAGGACAAATTATAGGCAAAATGCATTTGTTTATAGAGCTTCATGCTCCTTTAACTCTGGTAAACAAAAACAGTGAGGTAGATTTGTTTAGCACCAGTACAAGTAAGCTAAAACGCTTACTTAGTGATAAATTTTTCCTAGTGTAGACTAACTATATCCATCTTTATTTTTACTGTTTAAACTATTTTTCCTATTGTTTTATGCTTAAAGTCGTCAACTTACTTTGTATTTATCTTACTATTTTATTACTTGTCTGCGGAAACTTCTAATTAGCCTTCAGCAAATATGCACTGGTCTATCCAGTCATATTAAATAATTATATCTGTTCTTGTTGTACCTAGCTGTAAGTTTTCCCAAAATATTGAAAATAAAATAAAATAAAATAATTAAACTGAACATCTCACAGTGTCATCAAGCCCTAAAGTAAGCGAAGCTTGTGTTATGGGAACTACATGACTGTTATACTACTTTATGTATATTTTTTTTGTAAATACATGAGTTACCTACGTTTAGTAAGTGTTTTAGTTGAGTACTTTTGTTTTAAATACAGTAACACTTCGAGAACCTAGTGTGTAGAAAAACCTAATTTAGGTTTTAGATAGGTACTACTTAGTAACCATTGTATATACTCAGTTTGTTAAATAAATAAATATTATTATACATAGAAAACACCCAGACCCGAGACAAATATTTAAAGATCATACAAATCTGTAAATAATTGTGCGTTTTCGCTAAAACCTTTAGAAGAACTTAGACCAGGTAGAAACAAAATTAAACAACCAAGATCACACCTAAAATTGCACAGCGATGGCCCATACATAATGTCAATTAAAATCTACAACAAACTTCCAAAACAAATCACAGAATTACAAAAAGATTCGCTTTTCACTAAAAGACTAAAATCATTCTTAATTGACAAATGCTACTATAACATTAAAGATTATTTAGACTAGAAAGCTAACAAACCTTAATAATAAATAAAAAGTGACGTACCTATTTTGACTAATGAAAATTATAACAAAAGAAAAAATGACTAAACCTACTTACCTAATTGTGTTATTCCAAATGCTTGATACTTTGCCTACCTTGACTTTATTTTATTGTACCTACTAGTTTTTTTGTTTACACAAAACTTCGGCCTGCCTACCTATCTATTGCTATACCCTTAGACAGGGTTCATGTGAGATACCTACCTATAAACACCATCTATGTACCTACCATGTGAAAGCAATAAATCTATTGAGTATTGAGAACCTTACTTGAAGACAACTTCAAAAACCAGAAAGACTTTAAAAACCTATAAGTACTTATTATAATTGGTTATGCCTTTTCTATAAATTTTCAATATTCGGGATTTTCCTTTATTTGTGCTGTGAGACCTTGCTTCTTGTCAAATTTCATGATTCTATAGGTCAATGGGAAGTACCCTATAGGTTTTTTTTTGCGAGTATCAAAATATGTCGCATAAATGGCTATATTTTTTTATTGCATTGACTTAGAAACTTGATTGTTTTAGAGCTACAAGAGATCGTAGACTTCACGCGTGAGAAAAAGGTCCAGACAGACGACATACATAGATACGGACGGAGGGACAGGCAATGAAGTGATCCTAAAAAGGTTCTGTTTTTTTCCTTTGACGTATGGAACCCTTAAAAAAGGCCCTAAGAAACATACAAATAACTTACCCAAACGTTCTTGCCTTTCACGTCACGAGTGAAAAGCATTTTTCATGGGAACGCGATAAGGATTTCACCACATCCTCCTTTATCTTAACTGCACACGTAACTCGGACTGTGTTCCTGTGTCGGTCAGTCATGAGTTCGTGTGCATATCCCTTTATAAACAGGACACTTCGTTGGGAAGGACACAGTTGAGCCGTGGACTTCACGGCTTGATAACTTCAATAATATTGTCTGAATTAAGTTTTCAGGGCGTGTAGCAGAGTTTTGTATTGTTTTTGTGCTAACGTTATAAATCTTGCGGTGAGTTTTTAGTAATAAGTAGATATGCTTATTTATATACCTACACAAATAAATAAAAATAGAAGACTGATCATATTCTTTGATATGTTGGAAAATTCTTTAAAATTTGATTTCTATTGTTTTATGTTTAAAATGCAGAGAGGTATAGGTATAAGTAGTAGTATATAAGACGACCGATGTGGCGCGGTGGCGATGGTCCGCCTGCGACACAGGAGGTTGCGGGTTCGATTCCCGCACTGGGACAAATGTTTGTACGATCTGCAAATATTTGTTCCGGGTGTTCTGGGTATTTTCTATGTATAATAAAAAAATATCTATCTATGTAATGTATTGTATTATGTATATCAGTCATCTAGTACCCATAACACAAGCTCTGCTTAGCTTGGGGCTAGATGATGCTGTGTGGATTGTCCAGCATTATTTATTTATTTTATTTATTTATCAGTCATGTAGTTTCCATAAAACAAGCACACCTTTGGGGCCTAGGGCTGTGAAAAATGTCCAGCATTATTGACTTAGTTTTTTCTAGCACTTATCTTCTTCCCTGTTATTTATAAATTTGCCTATTCCACTTTAGCTTAGCCTAAAACAGATGATTCATTGGACTTTAAGCGGGAATAGCTGATAATTTCATTTATCTGTTTTTACATATACGAGGGTCATTCAATAAATACTTAGCCTACAAAAAGTACACGAAAATTTTGGAAAAGTGGCAATTTATTTTTCAACATAGTCTCCTTTTAGTTCGATACACTTAGCCCAGCGATGCTCCAACTTTTTTAACCCGTCCGAAAAATAGTTTTTGTCAAACTCTGCAAAATAGGCCTCCGTGGCGGCGATGACCTCCTCATTTGATCCATATCTATTCCCGGCGAGTGATTTTTTCAGATTAGGAAACAGAAAAAAGTCACAAGGGGCCAATTCTGGAGAATACGGTGGATGGGGCAGCAATTCGTAGCGTAATTCGACCAATTTGGCCATGGCAACGGCAGACGTGTGAACCGGTGCGTTGTCGTGGTGAAACAGCACTTTTTTCTTCGCCAGATGGGGTCGTTTTTTCTTTAATTCGGCGTCGAATCGGCCCAATAAATCGGCATAGTAAAGCCCTGTAATTGTTTTACCCTTCTCGAGGTAATCGATGTAGATCACACCTTGTGAATCCCAGAAAACGGTGGCCATAACTTTTCCGGCCGATTTTACAGTTTTCGCCTTCTTTGGAGCACGTTCCCCGGTCTGGATCCATTGTTTTGATTGCTCCTTGGTCTCTGGTGTGTACCAGTGGATCCAGGTTTCATCGACGGTCACAAAACGACGCAAAAACTCAGCTGGATTCCGCTTAAACAGCGCCAAACACGTCTCCGATGTGGTCTCACGGTTGCGCTTGTTTTCCGGTGTGAGTAAACGCGGCACCCATCGTGCCGACAGCTTTCTCATGCCGAGTTCCTCGTGAAGAATATGATGCACTGTTCCTTCTGAAATGCCTACAGTCTCAGCTAGCTCCCGAACCTTCAATCGGCGATCTGCCAATACGATCATGGATTTTTTTAATGTTTTCCTCCGTAGCAGCTGTTTTCGGTGCACCTGGACGTGGTTCATCAAAAACCGACGTACGGCCACGTGCAAACTCGTTGAACCAATTCTTGACGGTGGCCATCGATGGAGAAGAGTCACCGTACACAGCATCCAAGCGCTCTTTGATTTCGATGCGCGTTTTCCCTTCCAAAAATAGGAATCGAATCACCGAACGATATTGCTCTTTTTCCATTTTTGTAAAACCGATCGACACGTTCGCTTCCATAAGTTGTCAAATTAAAACAAATGAAGGGATTGGACTGAAAATTTGAAAAAAGAATTAAAAAAGAATGTGCTACACTGTGGTAAAACTCTTTTGAAACTACAGCGCCCTCTGGCGATGAGGCTAGGCAATTATTGAATGCACCTCGTAATTATTATTTTTAATAGCGATTAGCTTTTGTTATTTTATAGGTTTTTTTAAGTATTATGTTTCTATATCATTTTGTTTTTTATTTTTTTCATTTTATAACTTTTGTATTACAATTAAAATGTAGTTAACCTCTTGATGTTTTTGTAACATCCAGATTATTAGGTCAAAAATAAATCCAAATTTCAAAAGGTCAAGGTCGTTAAATGAATAAATATATTCTAGGATACCCTGTATATAAAGACCTGATGGCGCAGTGGGCGAAGGCCCGCCTGAGACGCAGAAGGTTGCGGGTTCGATTCCCGCAGCGGGACAGATATTTGTCTCGGGTCTGGGTGTTTTCTATGTATAATATGTATGTATTTAAAAAAATAATATATAAGTAGTATATCAGTCATGTAGTTCCCATAATACAAGCTCTGCTTAGTTTGGGGCTAGATGATGCTGTGTGAAAATGTCCAGCATTATTTCATTATTTATTTATAATTACATATCCTTTGTTTCTGGTGTCCAGTAGTCCAAGATGAGCGACGTAAAGCAGAACCTGCTGCTGTTCTTCGACCGTCCCACGGAACCCTGCTTCATGCAGAAGGGAGATGACAAAGCAGTGTTTCAGATCCCGGACCATTACTTCGTAAGTATTAAGTATTACTTAGACACTCGACGTAGCTTGGCTAATGGTACTCTTCACTGAGAGAGACTAATATAAATATCTGGGGTTAACCTTTCATTGGTTGCCAATAGCTTGGCAAAAAGCAGATACACCTTTATTACAAGAGCCTGTAAAAATACTGTAAGATGAAAAAAAAGAACTTTACTAACTAAGTATAGGAAAATCCGAGAACATGGTGTCCTAATAACTAGACTAAGTAATATTGTAAAACGTGAATTTACACCCGTATAATATGAATGATCAAATTTACTAAAGAATATTATTAAGACCTAATCACGTACTTTACTATTCTCCTAAAGACAATTAGAAGTTCCTCTGAACGGTCAACGAAACGTCAGCAGGAGAATAGTATGTGGTACATACAGTCGTTAATATCCTAGATTTATACCAAACCACGATATTTTCAATTCTATGATCAAATTCTCGAGTTTTTGGAATAAACTTGGTCAATCACATTATTTTCATGGAGAATCGATCATAAGCCACTGACAATGGTACTTAACTCACGGTGGAAGTAACTGAGTAAATTTGTCTTTCTCTGTGCGTCTATAAGAATTTATAAGGTACTAAAGCACATATATAACTTTCCTACATACTTAGTACGCTGTAAGATTTTGTAGAATTGATAGGTGGCCGTTAATAGAATTTACAACTGCTTGATTCTGTAGATGTACTCTAGAGGATTTGATTGGCAGCTCTCGTAAAAAACAAGGCCATGCTTAAAAAGAATTAACCTTTTTTTTTGTTTTGTAACTTTGTGATGTTGTTTTATTCTGAACTCCATACAATGTGATAAAATGTGTTTTGATATAATTATTCAGCAGGAACATTAAATATTAATAATAAGGAAGGAAAACAATTTGAACAGATTTTGCACACTGTGAGAAGTAGATACGTTTGTAGCTAGGTGATACATATTGCGGACTTATATGCTTCGAGAACCGAGAGAATAATTTCGACGAAATGTCCCTACATATTGTGGACTAGATAATTATATGGTTCGAGAACCGAGAGTAATTGCGAAGATATGTCCCGTGATCAGATAACAATGATCTTAATCCTAATCTCAATTATTGAATTACATATCTGTTTGTGATGTATCCTTTAATACATTCAGTAAGTGGTTGTACATAATAACGTTTTAATTAAAGTAAAATAAATAATAAATTAAAGTTCTTGTCTCACATTAGTGACGAGTCTCTGTTGGCGAGAAGGTAAAAATAAGGTTGGACAAAAGTTATCTCGCTATGTGCAAAATATAGTTTTTTGTGCTTTATTTTTATTAAAAGCGATATATTTAGATTTTGATTCCATTTTATCCTGTCCATCCAAAGGTTGTCTGGAAGAGATTGCTTTTAGCGATAAGACTGCTCATTGCACCCTATATTATTATGAATTCCTGTGTTTTTTGTATTTTGATTTGATGTGCAATAAAGAGTTTATCTATCTATCTATTTACTTTTTCAATTTGTTAGCGTGAGAAAAAGAGGGTAGATCGATTTGTCTGCCATCAATATCCAGTCGCAAAGACTTCAGTTACTACTGTCACTGATATTATACCGTGATCACCCCGTGATCATGGTATTATGCAATAAAATTGTGCCGAATCATCGGAAACATTCAACCTCACAAATCATCATCATACCGTTTTTAGTAAAAATATGTTCATAACCATTAAAGTTATTTGGTCAAGCCACTCAAAAACCATAATCCTGGATCCGCCACTGATGCAGTGTTTCTCCTTCCAGCCTGAGAAGTACCAAGCGGTCTCCAACACCCTGAACAATAGATTCGGTGAGAAGGCAGGTCGTTCGGTGCCCATCCGCAACATCGCTATCCCCAATCTCCAGCTGCCCATGGAACTGCCGTTCAACGAGCAGTTCTCACTTTTCATACCCAAGCATAGGAAGATGGCTGGACGCCTGATCGACATCTTCATGGGTAAGGTCTTTTGTTTCTGAGCCAAACTTGAAATTACAGGCATATGCGATTTTTCACCCGATAAGACCAGGGGTAGCCCCTGGTGTTTCATGCGTCCATATAGGTTTATGGTAACCGCTTACCAACCCACTTGATGTGATATTTTTGTTTGCAACTTTAGTTGTATACATGGGAATATTGATATGTCAAGGTGAGAACAACCCGTGCGTGGATGAAAGCTTACCTCGGATTCTCTGGACGACCAGAGATTTGGTGACGAAGACTTGGTGAAAAAATCTACATTTTTTTCAGGCCCAGTGATTGCTCATGAGTTTACTAACTCAACGACTGTGTTCTTTTCCGTCGGTTACTGTTTCCACCACACTCGAAACTTCCTCAAGACTTCACCCTATTTATACCTTGTTCCAGGTATGCGTGACCTTGAGGACCTGCAGTCGATCTGCTCATTCTGCCAGCTACGCATTAACCCTTACATGTTCAACTACTGTCTGTCTGTCAGCATCCTGCACAGGTAACTCATCATCAGAACTAGAATATCTATGTCGAAGCGTTAAATTATATGGCCCACATGATGGAAAATGATTACCGTCGCTTATTGCCATCTGCAACATCTGGGGTATTGTGTTAACTGCTGAAGGGCTCTTTACATTTTGTTTGAAGTAGGTCTTGTTAATAGTTTAGTGGAAACATCTCAGAAGGCAGCCCAATTCACAGTTTACATGTATGGGGGAGAAAGGATCTTGTAAAGCGGCTAGTACGAGAGAGCCTTCGAACCATGATATACCGAGATTTCTGATATTACAGATTCTGCATTACGACACACTGTGGTTCCCAGGAATCATTTACACAGAGTTTTACGAGAAGATAACAAAATCAATCCACAATCCTACTATTGTTGACTATTTAGTTGACTTGTCTACTCTCGCGGATCGAGAGTATCAACACAAAAATAGTATTACAGATAAACTCTTTCAAATCGTTAGATAACACAAATAATACATGAACAAAAATTAAAATGAATTCATAATAGGCAGTGACGGAGCGAGCTTTATAGATCACGAGGTAGATCAATCGCCAGGTGGTCGGATCATATTGAGAATGGAAATGCACTGCGTTCGATTGGTGCAGAAGAATGTGAAGAATGGCGTGCTAGAGAGTAGGCCTATACCCTAAGGGTGTGGGCTGATTAGATAGGTAGGCAGTATAATAGCTATTTCTTCCCTAGAATGGGATAAATAATTTTATAAATGGTAATGAGGATGTTGTTGGACTAACGATCGGTGATGAGGAAAATCATCTGAGTTTGAAGCGACAAATTATCCTTGTTGTTTTAACAGGTAACAGGATAAATGCAATTTTGCTAAGTTATGATTAAAAAACAAATTAGCCTACCTTATCGTTCCTTGTAGTTATCTACCGAATACAAATTATGTACAAGAGGGTATAGACAAAAGATACGTCGAAACAGTTTGCTATCTAAGACTATTGTTAGGTCAACTGATTCATATCGCTACCATACGAAAGCGTTCCCATAATGCTGGCTGCCACCCTGGATGGCAAAGCAAATGCGTTGACCCAGATAAGAGCCAGCTCTCTGGTTGCGCGTCGCTTAGACCAGTTACTCTGAAATAATTTTGAATACCTACGCTAAGTTCCCCACGGACCCAAAGTCTCAACCCCAAAACGCTCAAATAAGTACCTAAGCTCTGTCGACTTCCATCTGCCATTTTTTTAATGATAATTTTTGATGTTTTATGTCATTATATACCTAGAATCTGTTTTTTATCTTCCAGGCCTGACACCAAAGGCCTGAACATTCCGACGTTCGCGGAGACCTTCCCCGACAAGTTCATGGACCCTAAGGTCTTCAGGAAGGCTCGCGAGGTTACCACGACTGCGCCTACAGGTGCCAGGGTAAGGAAAAAGATCAGTTTCAATGCATGGACATCGTATTTTTGGGGAGGCCTGTATCCAGTGGTTTTCAACCAGAGCTGATGATGATGATTTAAATTCAATCAGTGCTGAAGTAGGAGGGCGCACCCACGACTTCATTGCCAAATATAACAGAACAATAAATAAAAAAAAATTACCAAAGAAGAAGAATACAATTGCAGAATACAAATAGGATACTTAATTACTAAGTGGAATTGCTAGCAAAATTAAAACTCTTCATAATCTTGGGTATCATAAGCACTTAACAAAAATTAGCCAATAATGACCCATTAATGCACGCTGTTCGACTTTTATTTTCCCTTGATCGTACAGCGGAGTCTACCAACTTGATTATCATCCACTTCGGGCTTTCATGCCCATTAGCAAATTCAACCGATGCAATGAAGGTAGACGCCTTTCCACCCGATGACAGCTTTTGATGACCAATGGATGGAGAAAGCCCTAAGATTAACTCTTTAGGGGAGGTTATGGACTTCTACAGGCTGTAGATTTTTATGAAGATGATGCATAACCTCTAGTCACCACCAATCATCTTATTTTCGTAGATGCCAATCACCATCCCAACTAACTACACTGCATCAGACGTGGAGCCTGAACAGCGCTTGGCGTACTTCCGCGAGGACATCGGCATCAATCTCCACCACTGGCATTGGCATCTAGTCTACCCCTTCGACGCCGCTGATAGAGCCATCGTCAACAAGGACAGGAGGGGAGAGCTGTTCTATTACATGCATCAGCAGATCATAGCCAGGTTAGTTGCTTTTTGAAGTACAAGGGCTCCTTGATAAGAGCTCGTCCAGGGAAGTACTACTTCATGCCTATTCGAGCCGCCAAGCAGTTTTTTTTGATACCTCTGGTGCTGCAAGTGACCATAGTTTACGGTAACCGTTTACCAACAGGGTACCGTATACTTGTTTGTTACCTTTATTTTATAAATGAAGCAGTCGTAACGATATTACAGAAAAAAACAAAATTTGTCAAAGTGCTGCGGATCGTAAAGTAATTCAAAAGAAACAAAAAACTTCTCCACTGTTCAAGACAATAATGTTAAGTCCTGCCTTCTTAACCCACTTATCTTGGACTATTTATCCTTTATGAAATGAAATAAAAAAACATTTATTCACCAGGACTAAAAAAAAACAAATTATGCAGGATATTATGGTGGGAATAAACAATAATTAGAATAGCCTTCATTTTTTTACATGTAATAGCCTACATGTAAATAAAATTAAACAGAAATGTCCCACTCACCTTGGTCATCCATTTACATTTAGAGAAAGTTTAATATCGCGCCATAAATATTATCAAACAGTCTACCATTCTGCCGCCATGCAAAGACCACTGTGTTTTAATATTAGCAGGTTTGTGACAATGACAAGCTTATTCTGCAGAACGTTACTGAATAATTTATCTACAGATACAACACGGAACGCATGTGCAACGGTCTCCGTCGTGTTGCCCGCTATAACGACTTCAGGGCCCCCATCGCTGAGGGCTACTTCCCAAAACTGGACTCCCAGGTTGCCAGCAGGGCTTGGCCTCCAAGGTAAATTAATGCAATTTAAGAAAAAACAAATAACCACCGTCTGTTAAGCCTCACAATACAAATCCAACCGGATCAGACCGGATTCGTAATTGTGACTGCATTTAATTATCTCTACCAGAACTAAATCTACTCCATTATCATTATATCAGACCGGACCGGTATTGTGAGATGGCTAGAAGGCATTTTTTTTATATTTGTGAATTCGAAAAATTGGCAATAAATGCGCCTATCCATATTCATTTTCAAAAATGTCAAAGATCTATAATTATGTTGACCACACTAATCTAACCTAACCTTTGGTTCTGTTCAGGTTTAAGGGCACCACAATCCGTGATCTGGACCGCCCCGTGGACCAGATCAAGAGTGACGTCTCTGAACTGGAGACCTGGCGTGACCGGTTCCTCACCGCTGTCGAGAGCATGTCTGTTCTTCTGGTAAGCCTTTGTCATCCTTGTTATCCAGCATAGGTTATTAGTATTGGCTTTGTTTCGAGGCATAAGAATAATTAAGTATAATATTTGATGTACGTTCGTAAACATATAACTTTTATTTCAGGATAACCGCTAATTAACTTATTTTTCCACAGCCTAATGGCCGTCAAAGAGCACTTGACGAGGCCACCGGTATCGACGTCCTCGGAAACTTGATGGAGTCTTCCATCATCAGCCCCAACAGACCCTACTACGGAGACATGCACAACATGGGACACGTCTTCATCTCCTACTCCCACGACCCTGACCATCGACATTTGGTGAGTTCCATTGACCAGACCAATACCTTCCCATCCACATAAAAGGTATCCTCTTTTTAAAAGTTTCGTCTTTTTCCAATCTGACTAAGAAAGATACTCTATGCAAGGCTACTCTGGTCCAGTTTTTTAGGAATATGCATATGAGTTGGATTTCTTTAAATGGAGTGTAGTCTAGGACACAATTTTTCCAGAAGATCTCGATTAAGCTATGAACATAGATATATACTCTCTAAAATCTATGAAAATTGTAAATAGCCTGGTGTATCCTCAGGAACAATTCGGCGTGATGGGAGACTCCGCCACTGCTATGCGAGACCCCGTGTTCTACCGCTGGCATTCCTACATCGACGATCTCTTCCATCTCTACAAGAACAAGCTAACTCCTTACGGACCAGAACAGGTATAGAGAAATCTATCTTATTTCTAAATATCAAGCAAGCTTGCTACCCACTACAGAGGAGGCACGCAAAGCTAAAAATTGGTCTATACCCAGCTGTGGGTGGGCGGAAATGATGGAATAGTTTATGTTTCAATATCATCCTGGCATTGGGCAAGCTATTCACACTACCATATTTCCTTATGAATATTAAGTAGGTATCTATCAAACATGAGAGTAAGAGAGTCGAGTGAAATAGCATGCTGATCTATTCAATGACACAAATGTTACTCTATGTTAAAGCTGGACTTTGCTGGCGTCCGCGTGTCTGGCATCAGCATCGAGGGTCCAGGTGGCGCCAACAACGTCTCCACCTTCTGGGAGCAGAGCACGGTGGATCTCAACAGAGGCCTGGACTTCACTCCGCGAGGCAGCGTGCTGGCACGCTTCACGCATCTGCAGCATGACGAGTACAACTATGTGTAAGTAGGGTACATGTACATATGTATGTATGTAAAAAGACTCCCTTCTCTGCATTTGATCTCAAAGTTGGTCCATTATGCGTGGGAGCCTGGCTAGGAAGATAGCCAGCCTATCTCCGCCCAGAAGCACAGAAGCTGGGATCTTCGCAGGCTTCGCAGAGTGACCTCGGGTTGTTGAGGATTTGTTCGCGTTGAGTTGCTACGCCCTCAGATTCCAGGATTACGTGGGCACTTGATTCTTCTTTAGTTAGACAACGTCTGCAGAGTGGGCTGTCGGTAGCTCCAATGGTGTAGAGATGCTGGCAGTGCCCGGAGAGAGTCCCCACGATCGCGATGGTTCAAAGTAGGGTACAGAAGAGACACACAGGAATAGCATAACTCGAATATGGTCGTCGTATCTGTGTCTACAGATACCGTAGTATTGCTTGAAATGTCACAATATAAGGTGGACCCTTCTGTGGCAATATTGTTTTGATACCTCAATTGTCCAATTTTAGTCGGTAATTTTCTCGATTCATGTCATGGTGCACTATTTGCCCAGCAAGTTATGAGTTAAGTTCGCCTTTGTACTTGTCCTATAATGTAAGTTTTTTGTCTGTATTATCTATGTGTACAATAAAGAATAAAGAATCTGTATGTTTTTTATGTGTGTTCTCCAATATATTCCTTACACATGGATATGTATGCAGTGGTTCCCTATATAGAGTATAAAGATTCAGCGCTAACTGACTTTCTTCGTCACCAGGATTGATGTGACCAACTCCAGTGGGCAGGCGCTCATGGGAACGGTGCGTATCTTCGTCGCGCCGACGGTAGACGAAGGCGGCCAGCCACTGCCCTTCGATGAACAGAGGAAACTGATGATTGAGCTTGACAAGTTCTCGCAGCCAAGTGAGTTCAATGACAATTTATCTGCCAATCTCCAGCTAGTCCACTTGATATTTTACTATCCTGTCTGATTTATCCAACGTCCGTATGACAAAACAAGATATTATAATTGGCTAGCAAGCAAAATTCGTTATGTAGAACTCCCATTTTTCTCGTGATCATGGCGCATAAAAATGATAATAATCGGGAAATATTACAGGTTTTTAGTGGAACGGAGCAGTACAAAAAACATCAACAGTATAATAAAATTATATCTTATGCATGCATTGTGTGAGGAGAATAAAATGTAGTTTATTTGGTAATTAGTCCCATCTGTCTACAACAGCATCCTGCCAGTTTTGAGAGCTCTCTTGAATTCTGGCCCCTTAGACAACAAGCACTTTCTATAAATATTGTAAAAACTGAAATTTTCATGTACTGCACTATCGGTGAAGGCACCGACTAAGTTTCGACTCATTCCGAGAGTCACTAAGAGTTACTAAGTGCACGACGCGACGCGGAGGGAGAAAGTCACGATCTCTCACCCTGATGAAGACTCTCTACTAGTGCAGTACGTGAAAATTCACGTTTTTACAATATGAATAGACAAGTTCACGATAGTTTTTGGAATAAAAAAACACTTTCTATTGAGTTAGCGTCTGCGGAAAGATCAACTGTATGGGAATGACATAAGCTTTTGACATGCGTGACATATCTGACTGCTGCCAAGTTTTTCCTTGACAAATTTGCGTTAGCGTGATAAGAAAACTAGACGTGAGGTTATTGTCAAGACACCCTTGCTCGACAACATTAAAACGTCTTGCAAGCTTGTACACGTGGCCATACAATTGATGATTTCCAGTAAACCCCGGCAACAACACGATCCGACGCCGGAGTCTCGACTCGTCCGTCACGATCCCGTACGAGCGCACGTTCCGGAACCAGGCGAGCCGGCCCGGAGACCCGGGCTCCGCGCAGGCGGCCGAGTTCGACTTCTGCGGCTGCGGCTGGCCGCACCACATGCTGCTGCCGAAGGGGAACCCGCAGGGCTATCCCATGGTGCTGTTCGCGATGATCTCCAACTGGAACGAGGATAGAGTAAGAGGAATTTTCTTATATTCTTTGCGAGTCTGAGGTTTTTTGTTTAATTCCATTTTCCGACTTTCCGGTTAATGTTCTGTCCTAACCTTAACCCTTTTCCTGACAATTACAAAGTCAACCAAATCACAACTTTTAATCAGCCAAATCGGTTGAGCCGTTCTCTTCAGTCGCCTGCGTTGTTAATAACCCAAGTTCTATTAGTGTACCTACATATTGTAACCTAATTTGGGGTTAAAATGGGAACAATAGTTTTACAGGCTCTATATGGTGATGAAGGAGAAGTAGGTACCAACCTCATATTCTTCCAATATTCAGGTTGAACAAGACCTCGTCGGCTCATGCAACGACGCAGCTTCCTACTGCGGTATCCGTGACCGGAAGTATCCGGACAGGCGCTCCATGGGATTCCCCTTCGACCGGCCCGCGCCTAACACCTCCAATCTGCAGGACTTCTTGCAGCCCAACATGACCATGCAACCATGCACCATCCGCTTCTCGGACACCACCAAGGTTAGGGGACAGCAGTGAGAATACGCCGTTTTACATTCAACCAGTACATGGTAGATGATGGTAACCCAACCATCATCATACCTAAGTACCACTTTACCCTAAAACAATTCGGGGCAAAGTCATACTTTATAGTATATATTACTATAACACTAAGATACTATATACCTTACTTTGTTATTCATAAGCACTTGCTAACTTAATCCTGTCCTTTTCTAACAAAGGAAATTAATCCCAAACAAAGGATAGAGGCTGACAACTTTTATCACGCTGCTAAAGTGAGTGATTATGAATAAGACTAGAGTTTTATTATTGAAGTTTCATCTTAAAATTATACCAAAGCACTTTAATTTCAATTCTATACCTAAAGTCACTATAATTTTCTACAAATCAACTTAACTCACCTATTTAATTTTATTATAATATCCTGGCTTTTCATGACACGGTGAAATAGAAAATACACATTGGAAAGTCATTCAGGGTATTTATACCTCAAGTTGACTTTAGGTATTTTATGGGGTATTATAATATTTTTTTTTATAAATAATGTGGTCCTTTATGAAACAATACAAGTTTCTAGTAAAATAATGATTTTAACAACGTTATAATGGATTCTGATTAAATTTGCACTAAGGCTTACTAATGTTTGGGGTATGATTAAATTTGGAGTAATAAACTTTACTCCAAATTTAATTCTTAAGGCTTTATAATAAAAAAAATAATAATAAAAATTCCTAATGATTTCTAGCTATGTTAAACGGACTATGTTTTATTTTAATAATTTAGTAATTAGGTAGTAGGTTAACCTTAGATTAATGGGTCAATTATTATAATTTTAGTTAAAAACTCTGTATAAGTTATGTATATACTGTAAATACGTTCATGAGACTGAATAAATCTAGATAGCCTTTCAAATTTCTTGTTTCACTTCTGTCCTACCGCCTTAATAGTTTGGAAAAGTATTAATTTAGGATTCAATCAATAAGTAAGTTTAAACCACATATTTTTTTACATATTTTGCGACTTCGGTTACTGAAACGTGTCAAACATACATTACATATACATACATACATGTCCCCTAGGGAAATCATCGTAACACGCGTCGTGCGTCGGATCAAACCACGTAATATAATCTTTATTTCCCCCACTGGGGCATTGAATTCGTCCGCAGAACATTTCTAATCATGTTTAATAAGTATCATATTCAGACTTATTTGAAAGTTCCTTGGTAAATCTTTTTCTAATAATGTAAATGACTCACAAACAAACATCCTTCCTATTATAACCTGACAAAATCATAATCCTGCTTTTGTTTTAGTGTAGTCGGGTAAAACTAATACTTTTCATAATATTGTCATGAAAATTTATAGCAATTATTGATCGATCACTTTTGACAGAGCGATCACTACCATATCGATCATAAAATTTAAGAAATTTGACCATTCCTCCGAAATATAAAACAGCAGGGAACTGTAATTTCTATAAGATAAAATCATATTTATCATCCCAATGGATTAATCGACACATTTGCAAACTGAATAACCACAGAAGAAAAATAGACCATAGTGATCAAACATTTTGAAAGACAAGTAACAATTGACTGCATTAGTCAATAAAATTGTTACCTTTGTCACTCGTAAACGCGATAACGTAGCATACAACTACCCCCTAAACAGACGGATCACAATTGACCAAAGAGCTGGAAGAGGAGAGCGGGCAGCAAAAACGTATTACCAGGGATGGGAGTGAAAATTTAAAACGCCCCAGAGCGATCAGCATAAAGGTCACAGACACTTTTTTATTTATGAATTAAAGTGAAATTATTAATGTTAGGATTCTAACTGATTTCAATTTAAGAGTTAACTTTTAGACAAGCTTATAATTATAATGCACTTCGAATGTCTTAATGTTAAAAAAAAAGTTGGAACACGAATACACAAAACTTGGAGTCCCGACACCCCAGAGCTTTGAGATTTATTAACCTACCTAAAATAAAGTTAGGCGCTCAGATCATGTTTCAGTGACCAAAATTTGCCATATAAAATGTTTTGGTTTAAGATTCATATTGAAAAGGGGGCTTCTCCAGACCGACACTGTTCATTCTGTTTTTATTTTGGAGAAACTGCTCAAAAGCGTTTCAGTTTTATCTTTAACGCCCATCTATTATATCAATGACTCGTTTTTTTAACCTCTTGCTAGCTTAAAAGATAAAAACAGTTAGGTGGAAGTTAAGTGATACTGGAAATAATGAGTTTCCATCATGATTTAAAATTTGGTTCTAGTTTATTAAAACTAGTACATATAAAAAAAAACTATAAAAATCCATAAGTCAAATTTTTATAATCATAAAATAACAAAATTATGGTGTGACGGAAAGAGTTGCTTAAGGACATATTGCTGTAAATTATTGTGAAACTGATTAAAGTATTTTAAATTTTGTTCTGAATCCTCAGGTAAGCATTTTTTTCAAAACTTTATTACACATAAAGGTACCTTGATTTGATTGTGAAGCGATTAATTTTAAAATATTTTAATTTATAAAATCTAATTAGTAACAGATAACTTACGAATATTGAAAATCATTTTTTTTTCTTTAAAATATTTAATGTTGATAATAAAATGTCTAATATTATTAGAAAGCATTTCCTATACTTCTATCACAACATTCAAAGGCCTTGTAAATTGGACCGTTCGCTTGCAAAGGATAACAATCGAATTTAAAATATTAATAATCTAGTAAACAATATAATATTCTAACATTATAAACATTTTAACAAGCTTCCCAAAGAAAATAATTTTATCGGTCATATTAAATTAAATAAAAATTAAGCCTTCATGCTAAGAAAGTCTAAAATTATATCACTTAAAACTAATAACTTAAACTTAACTCATGTAAGTTAGGAACCGACCGTTAATCGACTTTTTTAAACAAAAACCTTGAAACTAAACAACATTAAAACACTATTTTTTAAATACCATAAAATAAGTGACGTAGATGGCTAAACGGATAAAATGCAAAATTTAGGGACCCTGTACACTAACCTCACGCTCTATGCTAGATAATTTTTATTAACATTGCAAATTTATTTCTTCAAAATTTGATCCAATAAACAAAAAATACAATTAATCAATTGGGTCTGGATGTTGTGGTACCACGGTACTAGTGGTTCCTGATACCCACGACACAGGGAATCCGAGTGTAGAATTTTACAAACGTATACATTTTTTATACGTTTGTGAAATTCTATTTCTAAAATATTTTAATTTCAAATGCAATTAACTTTTTTTAAATTAAATCTTAACTATTTTATTGAAAACAATCATTTATTGAAAACAGTGCATACTAATACACGCAGTTTAAAAACTTTGTTTAAAATGACCTATTATGCCCCGCACAAATTGAGGGTGGGTTGGTGGGGTGGCGATCAAAGGAAAAAGTTTGACGATGGTTGTCAAGCCACCGCCACTGCACCACTTTGCGCGGACCTTTACTGTTTCTCATTATCCGATGGAAATGGATAAAAAAAAAAAAAAAATCTTAAAGTATCTACACTTTAAGAATTGTTTAAATTTGACAGTATTTTATGAGAAAGTCCAGTATTTTATTACAGAAAGTTTTATTTAAAAAAAATAAAATTGCAACGCCCAAACTTCGACCCGCATCATAAACAGGTGCATACAAATGTAAATAAAGCTAATTTGACAGTGAAAATTGGTCATTCGCTTAAAATATTTAAAAATATTTACAGCCCAATATTTTTAGGGTTAAGTACTTTTTCATAAAAATATAATTATAACTAGTGGAACGCCCGCGAGTTGATATGCAAACTTTATCTTTCAGTTGCACTCTTTAGGGGTTAAGATTAGGAGAAGCTTGCCTTAGTGCAACCCCTATACATAAAAAAGAAACAGCCTTCAAATTTCTAGGACTTATGGAAGTGCGATTTTCAGTCAGTCAGTAAGTTTTTCAACGATTCTGATATTTTCAGGGTGTTCCACAAATTAAATTAAATTTTTAAGAAAAAAATTCTAATAATATTGTAAAGTCAAGCTAAATATAAAAAAACTGTGAGACATCGAACAAGCATTGAGCAAATTTTTATGAATAAATTCTATAATAATATTATTTACTTACATTGTAAAGATGACATAGATTATTTGAGGCTGCCTCGTGCGTATCAAACATAATACATACCTACCTATTAGAATATAATTGTTGATCGCATGGTGTGAATTAACAAAGTTTAAAAAACAATAAACAAACACGCTACAACTGGTAATCCCCATGTTGGAGATCCTGAGATACATACTCAGTACTCAGATCTGTTAGGATACAAATTAGGGGAACTCAGAGACACATAAACATTATATTAGGTTTTACATAGTTATTAACATTCCACGTAACAAGCCCATGGCCGCTTATTACTTGACTAACCGATGATTTACTTGACTTTGACTTTGAACAGAAGTTTAAAATGGATTCGTATCCTTAAAAAAACCCTTTTTAAAATTTGGCTTTAAACCACAAAATATTTTACAAATAATTAAATCTGCTACTCTGTTAAATTGAAGGTCTGAACGCACTGTTTTTTTATCGTTTTTTTATCATAAATACCCTCCTACAGATCAACAGACGTTTTATTAAAAGACTGATTTGAATATTACTATTTTCGAAATATAAGTGGGATCATTTGTTTACGTAACTCATTTTAAATCCAGCCTCCACGCAAATAAACTTCTAACTACTTATATTATGGTAAAGTGCATTGATCTACCAAGTAGTTTGTAAGTAGATAAAGAATATAAATATTACAAATTTATTTAAGAAGAATATTTACATTGTAGACTAGCAAAGACTATGTAGATAGATCTAAAAGATTTAATAATTTTAAATTAGGTTTTGAGGAATATATCAATATAATTAAAAAAAAACATGTAAGTACCTTCCTAGGTATAAGTACGATTGAATAAGCAAATAACTACGAGTAGGTACACTAAAACAATGCTTTTGTGTCAATCCTTTTGATTTAAGTACTTACCTACTAAACTTACATTAACTTAAAAGATATACCCAAAAAAATTACCTTCCGCTAAAATAACACTCACGGCTGTCATAATTAGAAAGTCTCTTAATATACATGAATCTTGACCGTCCATCGGTCGCGGACCGCATGATCCGCGCATCTGTCTTATCACCGCTCGTTCACTTCCTGACTGGGCTTACGACTGCTGACTCTTTGACTGCTGACAATTTGACTGCTCACATTCGAACCAGTGGTACTTTGACTGCTTTGATTTTGTTTGCTGACAATTTGACTGCTCACATTACAACTAGTGGTACTTTGACTGCTTAAATTTTGTCTGCTGACATTCTGTCTGCTGACTATTTGACTGCTGACGTTATGATTACTCGAATGTTGTTTGCTATTAGCGCTTACGCTGGTTGGTGTATTTGTTGTGGCGTGAGCGCTTTTATTGCTGCAAGTAATTTGAATTGCGCTAACGCTTGTGCTAACATTGGTTGTGCTGACACATGAATTAATTCTGAAACTATGGCTGTTGTTATATTTTATTTCATTATCACATGTCGTATCACCTTTAAGACTGACGCTGTTTTGGCTACTGTCCGAACTCTGAACGTCACTTGGACTATTAGTCGTACTCTGGTTGTCGCTAACACTCTGACTCCTACTGACACTTTTGCTTCCGTTCGCACTTTTTATTTCTACACTTTGACTCATGCTGCCACTTTGACTCATGCTGCCACTGTGACTGATGCTGCCACTTTGACTGATGCTGACACTTTGACTGATGCTATTACTTTGACAGATGCTGACACTTTGACTTCTGGTATCAATCATACTTTGGTCGTTGTCGACGGCTGATGTTGACGGAATGTCTTGGCTCTGATCGCGTCCTTCCTGAACAGACTCCAGGCCCACGTCGAACGATGCTTGTCTGAAAGTTAAAAAAACTTTGTATGTACCTTGACACATCATACCAGGTGGTATGCATGATTTGATGTTTAAAGGGGTTGTTTTTTAAAATACTGAAAATAAGTGATAGTAGTATGAAAAACAAACGTTAAATAACATTTAATATTAGGTATAACCCAGAACACGAACGCAAATCGCAGATAGCAGTGGCACTGCAGTAACGAACTGGCGATTCTATAGAAATTTGTTACTCGTTGACATCACAAGATAGATAATAAAATAAAATCTTTATTGAACCCCTTAAAAAAAAAGAAATTCATTAATAAACAAGGTACCTACAATGAGCATCCTATAGACTTACATTTACGACACTTTTCTACCAACGCAGACAGTTGGAAGTCGATGAAAGCAAATCAGAGATCTCGTACCTTTCAGTCATATAGTTCCCTGGCGCTGACAGCGACCGCCCTGCCCTGCCGAGCAGACCTCCTCTGCGGCTGGTCTTCTGGTCTTCTGAGCCACTGGTCTCACCTCGCGTGCTGACGGACTCTCGCCGAGCCGTGCTGCCTTCACGACTTCGCAGGAAAGGATTCTGCAATTAGCATAATTCCGTTGTTGTAACAATTGGTACGGTATCTTGAATACGAGTAGACTTACGGAGTAGATCATAGATAGTGAATTGAACTCAAGCATAGACCGTAGACGATGACTAGACCTACGATCTAGGCCATAAACAGCAATTTGAACTTTGATAGACCGTGGATGGTGATGGGTTCAAAGTCAAAGTCAAAGTCAAAATTCATTAAAATCACAAGGGTCACTTTGAAACGACGATTTTATCTACTACCTGTTCCTCCGCGACCAAGCCAATAAAGAAAGGCAAGAAAACAAGGCTGGTTATTATTTTTAATGATTCTTTTACAAAAAAATACCTAATTCTTTTATCGGTTAGAGCATTTTTAATCCCAAGAGATTTTATTATCTTAATAATAAATATTTTTATTATACCTCTATATTTGATATATATTTCCGTATGCCTTTTGATAAAGTTTTTGTTAATTACATATTTAAATTTTGTAATTGTCAATTTTTGTATATATTTTAGGAGTTTGTTATAAAAACGTACACCTTACCCTTTAAACGAATTACTTAATACTACGAGTCAACAAGTGGCAAAAGCGAGTTTATCTTTATTTCTTGTATTAACTTTGTGATAATTTCTATTTTTCTTAGTCAAATTAATATTTTTGTGAACATACATCAGATTTTTATAGATGTATTGATAGTATATACATATGCTCTTATTGTCAAGGGAATGTCATGATATTTATTACTTCAAACTTTTGCGAAGTGATTCTCTGGTGCCCATGATATAAATTGCTCGAACAACCCTCTTCTGCAACACCAAAACATAATTTTTATCTCAGCACTCCCACCACAGCTGTATACCATACGTCCAAAAATTTATCCCTGCGGTACACCCATAGTAACCACGTCAACTCTTTGTACTCTGTCACTTAAATAGGAAGTGAGAAGAGCAACGGCCCTAATACCCGGTTATGGCATAGACTATTGAAAGGAAATTAACTGCGGCGTTGGCTGTAAACAGACATGACCTTCTACGCAGTAGACCGTAGGACATAAGGTAGTTTAAACGAGCACACCAGTTACCAGCCTTCTACCGCCCCCCTGAAGGTCTTCAGCGCCCACAAGGGGGCGTTATCGCCCACTTTGAGAAACAGTGATCTAGATAGTAAGATCAGTAAGATGCGTGGGGCATTAGTGTTTCCGTTTTACGTATAAGCAAACTTTCCTAGTTAATATTTGTTTCACAATTGTCCCACCATTATATACTTGCATGTTGTTTTTTTAATTTTAAACCCAGGCCAGTCGAAGCTTCATTCATTATTTCACACACAAAAATCTATATAACTATTCGATTTTTACGCCTATCCTTAGTTTATTTACCTGAAAGCTGTGCTTCTTCAGCATAGTCTTGATGAGTATCAGCGTGGACAGGTTCGGGATGGAAGTGACAACCCGTGCCATGTCCTCGTCGGTCACCTCCACCAGCCGGCAGTTCTCCTGCTCAGATGGCAGAGGTTCCTTGCCATCTGCTGTAACCCACTCGTTCACCTGGAAAAAGATTCGGATGTTTAAGAAAGATCCAAGAGCCGACGACCAAAAACCAAGAATAAATGAACTCCCAACAGACATACTAAGTCCTGACTTTAGAAGTCATAATAATAAAAAAGGTAAACGCGATAAAGACCCGTAAAACTTATAATTATGATATCTAATTGCGAAAGATTAAAAAATACGAGTAACTTGGTTACCACAACACCCATACCCGGGATTCTGCACCTATTGTGTTTGCAGCTGGCTATTTGTCCTCCGCGCCACCGAGGTCGATAAAAAGACCAGGAGCAAAAGGCAAGTATACCTTGATCTCCTGCAGAGTGATTCGCTTAGCGGGATCCTTCTCGAGCATCCTGCTGAGTAGATACCGCAGCTGCTTGGATGGCTGGTTGCGAGGGTACGCCAGCGGGTCGGTCAGCACTCTGCGCTGGAGCTCCACAGAGTTGCTGCCCACCCACGGGACCCGCCCTGTCACCATGGCGTACAGGGTCACGCCTAGCGACCAGATGTCTGCTGCCTGGAGGAAGGAATTAATGAAAATACTATACTGTATACCATAAACCATAACAAAACCTTATTCTTATTAATTACAATGGATGGTCTTGTCGCTTCTAAGCGATGGAGTTTGTAAATGTGGCTGGGATGACATAAAAATAATGATAAAATATTAAGAAAGTTTATTGACTCTTGAAAATATATCTGCGCTTGACCCTTCCAAGAGTATATGCACATATTCTTGAAAGGGTCAAGTGCTAGTGAATGCACAGTTGCAAAGTAGGTACTGCACCACACCTGTAAAACATCAGTGTAAGTTTTGACATCCGGAAGCTCTACTTGAGCCATTATCTAACGGGTTTAAAAGGAGGTTGCCTGGTACCTATATCATCAGCCTCATCTCTATCACACTACTCCTGGCAATCTTGTGACTATTGAACATGTGCCACATCAAGTCATCATTCAGGTATGCTTTGCTTTAGCCTACCAGTAATCCTTCCTTGCCAAGTGCCTTGCCCATCTTCGCATGAGCATCGCGATCCAAGGACTTATTTTATAAGCCGGTCTCTATGACGCCGCTCCTAAAGGTCTTCTGCGAGCCGGATCCATTGCTCACCTACTGCCCTAACAATGTCGTCTGACAATCGGGTCTGCTTTGAGATCTTCGGAGGTATATCTCGTGCCTCCACCATTCCATGACTGCTTTAGTCCATCTGTGACCCTCCCGCCTTGCAAAGTATCCTGCTCATCTCCACTTGAGACTCGCAATCCGTATATCCACTTACATCCTCTACTTATGTGAGTCATCTAATCTCGATGTTTGGTTCACGAGATTGATTCCTAGCATGGCCCGCTCCATGGCTGTTTGAGCAAGGACCTAGTTAAGATTAAAGAGAATAGAAACTGGCGAATGTGCTCACCTCGCCACCATAGTTGTCAGTAGATGCCGTGGCCTCCGGGGACCTGAATGCCGGAGTCCCCACAGCGCCTGACAGTCTTCCAGCTAGTTCTCCAGCGGCTCCAAGGTCTGCCACCTGAACTCTACCCTCGCCGAGAAGCAGGTTTGCTGGTTTAATGTCTCGGTGCGCGATGCCTTGGTAGTGTACTGTGAATAAATAAATCTATCTATACTTATAATACAGCTGGAGAGTTTGTTTGTTTTTGATTTTTGTTTAAACTCGCTAATCTCTGAAACTACCAGTTAAATTTGAAATAAATAAATGCATTTGATAGCCAAATTTGCTGCTTAGATGATGCTGTGTTAAAAAAGTTCAGTATTATTATTATTATCATAAGCGTTTAATTTACCTACTATGTTTTGTGTCTTATCTAAGTTACTATAAATTTATTTGCCTATAAAACGTTCATAAGTGTGCGTATGTTACTCATGTGATTAACAAATGATTAGATTTGGTTTTGATCCGACATACAGCGAGAAATACACTTCAATTTTCCTGCTTCAAACTTAAATAAAATGGCTGAATTTTCAGCTACAACATAAAACTACTTGTTAGCGACATCAGTATTCAAGTAACGGCCATGTTTTAACTCTATTCAGTCGGTGTGCCCGTGGGCTGAACTCGAGGAATAAAAAAACGACATCAAATCACCCCCCGGGGAACTGCGTCGGTTCTATCCTACTACTTTATCAACGTGAAAGTTTGTGAGGATGGATGTTTGATACTCTTTCACGCAAAAACTACTGAACGGATTTTGATGAAACTTTACAGTAATATGGCTTATATAATAGAATAACAAATAGGCCACTTTTTATCTGGGTACTACGTGGGTGAAACTGTGGGTAGAAGCTAGTCTTACTAATATTATAAACGCGAAAGTTTGTGAGCATGGATGTTTGTTCTTTCACGTAAAAACTACTGAACGTATTTTGATGAAATTGTACAATAATATAGCTTGTACATCAGAATAACACATACTCGTAGGTTACTTTTTATCCGGTACCACACAGGTGAAGCCGTGGGCAGAAGCTAGTATTATATACTCGTAACCCTAAATAACAGTATCCTTGATATAAAGTAGTGATATAAGGATAAATTCGGTACATTTTAAAACTTGCTCGGAACTGTGCCTAATACCGTTGGAACAGAATTATGAAAGGAAATTATAAATATCTACCTATGAGATTTGGATGATAAAGTTCTAACCTCGTAATCATAATCACTCACTAACTTTCGCAGCGTCCTAAAAGTTTTCACCCTCTATCCTTTGTTTAGTTTTAGAAAAGGACAGGACTAGAGTTAACGATCGAGTTTCTTTGATTAAATTTCAAGAAATTAATGTGTTTTGTACTTTTTCAATTGTTGTAGGACGTATCCGATTTTTTACTATTGAAATGTATAAAATATAAATAAAGGACTACGCAAAGTAAATTTTCAGCCTGAAAAAATTTACAGTAGGCAAGATATATTGTAGTCTGAGCACTTAAACCAAAAGTAGGTAGGTTGTAGATTAAAGCAAGGTTGTACGGCAGAATATAAAACATGATGGCGGACGCCAGTATATTGGCAGTTTATTTATTCAGCATTTCGGCCGCAGAAATAATGTATCAGGGGCGTCAGGTCGGGGCTTCAAGCTATATAAAGTATTTAAGGGATGGCTTTGGGATAGACACGTGCAACGTAAGCTACCTAAGCTAGCTGAGGGATAGGCAGTGATCAAGAACCTACTACTCGTCCATTTTCATCTTCTAAAGACGAGTACTAAAGTCGAGATAGTACAGATCACAATGATAATTACAGATCACAGTACAAGTGGTACCATGGTACTCATAGTCCCTGATATCCATGATACAGGGAATCCTAGTGTGGGTAATATTACTACGCACATCATATTACGAATATATTACATACAATTTTGCGGTTTGATTTGTTGCATATAAAAATAACGAGATATAACTTAAACGAGCAGTTGTAAAATAGTTTAATGGGAATCGTAAAGCATTCTTAATAAACTTATTTTTAGGGTTGTGTTGTCTGATCAATAAGCAATTTGTGTTTTCGCCAAGTTCTGTCCATCCAACGTTAGAGCCAATTATTAATTTACTCTGAAATGTTTTTTATAAAACTTAGATAAGTACTTATTTTTCGGGGACGGCTTAATTTGCTTTGAATATGAAAATTGTATGAAACAGTTAACACAGTATCATTTAAGATTAGGAAAGTTACCTTAGTTAAATTTTATTAGGACTTAGACCCAAATTGTTTTGTATACTCGAAACGGGCAAGCTATTGAAACTTTTTAAAATAATACCATTTACACAGAGTCTAAAAAAAAGATTTCCTTTTACTTTACTTTTTTTAACGTTAACTTCAAACTACTTCTATGCTGAAAATGACGCGAAATTGAGCTGGTTAAAGAAATCGATGGCATCTGCTATCGCTTAGTGTTCCAATAAAGCGGCGGCTTACACCACGTGGAACTAACTACTTGCAAAACGGGGGTATGTGCCAAGCATAATGATTGAACGTGCCTCTCTACTCTACTTGATCGCTAGGTACTGAGTATGTATCTGAGGATAGCTATCATGGAGAATAAAGTCGTTTTGCTTTTGATTAAATTCCATATTAAAAGGAGCCAAATCAACAAACTAATCTGCTGTGACTGTTACACGTGCCACAGTTAACCGCAGTCGAGCAGTGAGACGTCTCTAGTTATTAAATTGTCGTAGATAATAAAAAAAACCTTACCAATTGCTGTGCGAAATATTCTGCAAAAGCAACCATTTCCGAAACTCTCCAATAAGCGTCTGACAGAACGGCTGCCGGACGGAAAGCCGGACGGAATGTCGGACGGAAAGCCGGACGGATGACCGGACGGCATACCGGACGGATTTATAGCAGCCGTTGTTTAGCTCAGACGCAGTAGATATAAATTTCCTTTGTGAAGTTTTAGTGGAATACAATTTCATAGTTATATTGAGAGTACGCTCCGTTCTGCAGATATTTGTTCTGGTTCTGGATCTGGGTATTGTGGTACCACGGTAGGTACTCGTAGTTTCTGATATCAACGACACAGGGGATCCTAGTGTGGAGTCAGGACTACCTAAGTATCTGTTGACTTTTTTTTCCTTGATCATGCAACGTTCAATACGAACAACGCTGTCTTACATCATTTAATGATGGATATATCGATCGATAGACTAGCTGTGTCACGGCCGCCCGCCCGTGCTTTCCATTCTTTTGCTCGGCTCCTAAGCTTCGTAGCGTAATGTGAAATAGCCTATAATTTTCCTGAAGAGTTGAGCTATCAAAAAGCTAAATGCAAAAAGATTTTCTTAAATCAGACTGGTAGTTCCAGAGCTTAGCGCTTTCAAACAAAAAAAAACTCTTCAGCTTTACTATAAGTATACATAGTACTTAGTATACATAAGTATACATAGTACATAGTACTATAAGTATACATAATACTTTATTGTGCACCATATCTATTATATATTGCTTACAAATTCAAAGAGAACCAATTACAAGGTAATCACTTGAGAACAATTAACAGTCCTATCGCTAATGGAAATCTCTTTCAGACAATCTTTGGACAGGAATTTTGTGAAGGATAAGGTGCTGTAACATGGTCATTGTTATGAGAAAATCCACGCAAGTAACGCGGAACTACGTTTGTATGGAAATGAGTTTGAAGTGGGTACTTAGTTGTCTTGGTCTAGGTGTTTATTATATTTAATAATATGTATGTATTTAAAGAACACTTAAAATGTAAAAATACTTTGCGGGAGACACTGGTTTTATAAGGACTGTATAATAATAAAAAACAATACAAAAATATTTTTTCACACAACTTCATCTAGCCCCAAACTAAGCGTAGCTTGTACTATGGGAACTACATGACTGATATGACATGTTATATATAGAAAACACCCAGACCCGAGACAAATATTTGCAGGTCATACGAACATTTGTCCGCGGCGGGAATCGAACCCGCAACCTTCTGCCTGTAGGTATAACTGATTAATGGTCGGAATTGCAAGAAAGTTTTCGTGAAAAAGAAACGTTTTAAATCGAGATAAGTTTCTCATAGCACTATTAGTAGTGCCAAATGTCTGTGGGGGAATTAATGAAATCAAACTCTACATTACGGCTGTCATATAACGGTAGAAAACGCTATAATATAACGGCTGTCATATTACGATCTCCGCTTTTTTATAAAATAGAAAAAAGGTTCTTTCTTTGTGTCACGTTAATTTGTAGAAAACGCTTCCGGCATTAATGAAGTTTTTGTACAATTTAATTGGCGAGTAATTTACATGTTCCCAGATGAAAAGAAGGTAATTACACTGATTAACTAAAACCGCCTTTGTTTTCAAGTAAGTTGGTATTTTGAATTATTAGGGTGGTAAGAAGTAATATCAGCCGTTATTTGATGTTCAATTAAACGACATCAAAATAACGAAAAGGCTCCTCTCTATCCCTCTCTTAAGTTTGTTACTTGATATTTTCACTAATTGTTAACTGACTTTGATGATTCTTTTGTTGTTGTATGAAAAATAATCCCGAAGTGGTCCCATAAAAATTTTATTCCTGAGGAATTGCTACTTTTCTCGTAAACTCAAAAAACATCATCTTATGGAATCACGACTAGCCGAAACATTTTTTGTTTTTTATTCTAGAGGTATAGAGTGTCATCCCGAGTGAGCAAAATAACGCAAGCACGTGAAAAAGTCGGTTTTTTGACATTTAGTATCTTAAATTATTTATTTACTAGCCTCTGCCCACGGCTTCGTCCGCGTGGTACCTGGATAAAAATTTTTTACAAAATTTATGCAAATTTTGCATAACATATAAAAATTTGAATAACATGAAATGTGTTATTCTAATGTATAAGCTATATTACTGTAAAGTGTCATCAAAATCCGTTCAGAAATTTTTGCGTGAAAGAGTAACAAACATCTATGCATCCTCACAAACTTTCGCGTCTATAATACCTCTAGTAGGATAAAAAATGAACGATGTAAAGTCGCTATTATCGATCGTTAGAAATGCATTCACTCGATCGTTTAATGCGTTCGAATTACAAATAAGAGATAATGTTTTCGATTAGGTATATGGTGTAATTAGTAACTACCGAAAGCCAACGGAAAAAAACCTAGTTGAAATGGCGCTTTCCGGCGTACTATGCGAAACTAAAATGCCGGTAAAAACGAAGGGTAAAGTGTACAAAACAGCTGTCAGACCCTCATTGATTTATGGATCAGAGAATTGGACCAAACACACAGCTGAAATGAAAATGTTACGTTGGACTGATGGCGTGATACGCTTGGACAAGATCTGCGATGAGTAGGTACGTTATGGATTTAATTTAAGATAGCACCAGTGACAGAAAAGTTAACAGATAACAGGCGCACAGCCATCTAATGCGAAAAAAACTACTGAAGGCCAACCCAGTCCTTAATGAGTAAACCAAGCCCTGAGACAGAGGTAGACCCCCATCTATATGGTGGTCCAATATTGAGAGAGATATGAAAGCCTTTAATATCGCATCTACGAGTATGACATCTCAGGATAGAGCATCCATAGTCTTTGATTTGTAAACTTCAACCATATTTTTTTTATTCATATTGTAAAAACGGGAATTTTCACGTACTGCACTATCGGTGAAGGCACCGACTAAGTTTCGACTCATTCCGAGAGTCTTCATCAGGGTGAGTGGTTGCGACTTTCTCCTTCCGCGTCGCGCCGTGCACTACTAATTTAGTGTTTATTTTAGTTATTTATTTATTTTAGTTTACATATTTTTTTTATCTGTAACTTCTCTTTTGCACGCTAAAGTAGACTGATTACTTGACTTTGACAGTTTCTCTTCTACTTACAATATTCCACTCCCAGTAGAACATCCCTGAAGTACTTGCGGGCTACGTCTTCTGTCAGGGGGTGTTCTGTGGGGATATCGATTACTGGTCCACCTTCCAGCAGCTGGAAGACGAGGTAGAGCTGGTCTTCTGCGGGGTCATCTAGGACCTGGGAAAAGATATCTTTATAGTAAGATTCTTCAAAAATTCTAAGATCACACCAACTTTAGCGCAACATAAGGGATCGACGAGAAAAAAAAACAAGAATAGAAGGGTGCGCGGGTAATATATTAATTTATTTATACATATTTGTTTAGAGATAGATAGATAATGCCTTATTGCATAAGATAAAAGGAGTACATAAGCAAATTTAATGCGAATTAGCATTTTCTTCCAGCTATTCCAGCTAATATACAAAAATTATCAATTAACAAATTTAAAAACGTAATTAAACAAAAAAATTATAGAAAGGCATACTATAAATAACTGATTATTTAGATGACAAAAACTCTTGGGATTGAAAATGCTCCAATTGGAACCTATTGTTTTGTAAAAGGATCATTAAAAGAATAACCAGCCTTGTTTTTTTTTTGCCTTTCCTTCCTGGCTTGGTCGCGGAGGAACTAGATAAAATCCGACGTTTCACAGTGATCCTTGTGATTTTAATGAATAAATGAATTTTGACTTTGACTTTGACTTTGAATTAAGTGACTGTCATCGATTATTGGTTCAAAAAATGAACATCCGTATGAAAATTTCGTTAGTTATAGTTATAAGTTCTTGAGAGCTGTGTGTGTTAAATAAATAAAATAAAACCCTTTGTGTAATGAAGAGTGGGTGGGTGAAGAGTGAACGAAAGTGCGTGTGAAAAATATTACCAAATAAGAGAAAAAAAAATGAATTGTTTATGGTTAGGTTTAAAAACTGACAGAAAATTAGGGGTGCCAAACGGACGGACAGACAGACGGCATGAAAAAATTAAAGGTTCCATTTATGCAATGTGGCTCTGGTACTCTAAAAATGGTAAAAAAACGTTCCCAATTCTGATGCACCCTGTAGAGTAAATAAATAAATAAATAATGCTGGAGATTTTTCACACGGCATCATATAGCCCCAAACTAAGCAAAGCTTGTATTATGGGAACTTCTAAACTACTTATATGCTTTTATTTTGTAAATCCTACTAATATAAACGTGAAAGTTTGTGTTTGTCACTCTTTCACAGAAAAACTGCCGAACGGATTTTAATGAAACTTTACAGTAATATAGCTTATACATCAGAATAACAGATAGGCTACTTTTAACCGGGTACCACGTGGGCCAAGCCGTGAGCAGAAGCTAGCTATATACTAGTACATACATAATTATACATCTAAAACACCTAGAGCTGAGATAAACGTTTGCAGATTATACAAAACATTTGTCCCGCAAACTTTACACTACGACAAACTTTACACTACGACAAACTTTACACTACGACGAACTTTATACTACGACAAACTTTACACTACGACAAACTTTACACTACGACGAACTTTATACTACGACAAACTTTACACTACGACAAACTTTCCCTCGACCGCAAAATATGAAACTTGCGCCGCGTACCCTCATGAAAGTTAAAACAGGCTTAATACCGCAATTCAAGATAAAACAATCAGAACGGCACACGTAAAAGGCGTTGTAAATTTAGCGTTTTACAACCGCTTAAAAATGTATATCAATCTAGGGATAAGACGGAGGTTTTCGGCTGGACGAGGATGCCGAAGAATAATAGAATTTTTCAAACGCTCGCTATTAATAAGATAAAATTAGATAACTTTTTTTCTAAATAAATTTATGTAAGTATTTTAGTTTTTAAGGTATTTATCATAATAATATGGGCCCTGTATTTGTACGTGTACTTTACTATGTTTAAATAAATGATAATACTTATTGTATTATTATTCTTATTATTTGTGTTGGCTTACTGGGCGCTACCCCGACTTCCGAACTGAAGGTGGGTTCGATCGATCCGGGTGCATTAATGGATCTTTCCATTTCGTCGGCTAGCTAACACCGCTCAAGTCGAAATTTTGCGGTTTTGTAATTTTTATGCCATAGATCTTTCCACTGCGCTTCTGTTCACCAATACAAACATTGCATTTCAACCAATCACAGTTTTAATTTCAGTTAGCGATTTCAATTCTGTGGACTTGTGCGGAGTTGATAAAACAGTTTTTGGGTTCTCCTGAAATTAGGATAATCGATTTACGCGGTGTTGTTAGCTAGCTGACGATTTGAAACATTTATGTGCATATTAAGACGTGCTCGAAACGCTGAAGGAACACATCGTGAAGAAACTGGCATGCCCTAGAACCAAAAATTCGAAGGCATGTGCCATCGGTTATATTTCAATAAAAGGCTTGCAACCTCCCACATGGAATGCTAACTACTTGCAAAACGCGGGCATGTGCCAAATACATTATGCAGTTAATCCCAATAGGCGTCATATTGAACCACACTGTTCTGTCAACACAAACGCGGATATTGATATCGTCATTACATCATAGGAAGGAAATATTTTCTGTTTGTTTGTTTGTTTGTACCGAATAGGCTCCGAAACTACTGGACCGATTTTAACCATTTCTTCACTAATAGAAAGCTAAATTATCAGGAAGTAACATAGGCTATAATTTATTTAAAAAAATAGAGATCCTTAAGAAAATAGCAAAGATGTAACCCCAAAGTAGCAAAATATTGCCTATAAAGTTCATTATTTGGCGTGCGCTGAGAAAACTATTGATGATACATAAAAATGATGTACTACATGTTTAAGTACTTATTATTCCCTACAAAAAAGTCCTCGAAGGTATATATCTAACTATGATAGTTAAGTAATATCAGTAACGTGTGTTCTAAAATGTAATTAAATCGCGGGTAGAAACAAAAGTTAGTTATATTCGTATCGTAGTATCAATTGTTATTCAAATAAATACTTTTATCCTCAAGAGTATTTATGTAGCAGTTAAATACTTTTTAATTCATTCGAATCAGACATTTAATTTCGAAGTTATCACGAGTATAAAATCGAAACCTACGCGGGTGAAACCGCGGGGCGCAGCTAGAAATCTTATATGTACTCTGTCAGGGCGCTGCACTTTTGGTGGTCAAGCCGAATGCCGAAAGCCGAAAGCCGAAAACTTGCTGAATATTCACAACACTAGTTGCAGCTCAACGATTCAAACTCCAGCTTTATGGGTTTACAATGTAAAATAACGCAAATTCTTTCGAATTGTTCCTCTTTTGTCGGGTGGAAGATTGGGATGAGGAGCTTAGGAATTTTGACTTATTTTGAAGTTTAGCTAATTTAAAGGGATCAAGAATTTATTCTCTTGTAAAGTTCGTTTGAAGTGTGAGTAGGTAATGGATTTCATTCACAAAGTTTTTAGTAAACGAAATTTTTTTTTTTTTGGTTCTTTGGTGCTTAAAAATCATAAGTTTTACGAGTATAATATCGTTCATTGGGAATCGAACACGTGCCCTCCCGACTCCCGCCGAAGTTATTTTTTTGGAATACCTACTACAAAAACTTAAAAAAAAACGGAAATAAAATTTACTATATCCTATCCTATTTATTATTATTTTTATCCTACTAATATTATAAACGTGAAAGTTTGTGAGGATGTTTGTTCCTCTTTCACGCAAAAACTACTGAACGGATTTTGATGAAACTTTACAGTAATACAGCTTATACATCAGAATAACAAATAGGCTATTTTTTATCCGGGTATCACGCGAGCGAAGCCGTGGGCAGAAGCTAGTACCTACATACTATCATTAACTATTTTATAAGTAATACATACTTTAGTAAACCAGAAACAGGCAATACTTAGCGACTCAAGGATAAGTAATGTTCCTTGACTAAGGATTTAAAAATAGGCAGTGATTTTATTCCGGGAATTTTCACGTACTGCACTATCGGTGAAGGCACCGACTAAGTTTCGACTCATTCCGAGAGTCTTCATCAGGGTGAGTGGTCGCGACTTTCCCCTTCCGCGTCGTGCCGTGCACTGCCAACGCGAAAATTCCCGTTTTTAAAATATGAATAGGTAGTCATTTAGCACGTCTGATGGTAACAGGCAGCTCATTCCGTAAACGGACAGCCTGCACTGTAAAGGAGTTACCAAATCATATTTGGTTTACGGTGAGTTTAAGTAAATTAAAACACATCAAGACTCGCTAGGGCAAACAGTCTTCAAATACAGAACGAATTTACTTTATGATATTTGCAAGGAACTTTGTTTCTGGTTGAATAATAGTAGGAAACAATCTTGTCCGAAGTATGAATATTAGATCACGAGTACAGTTTTGCCGATGTCTTTGATATGATATACGCATGCAATTGTGTGGAAATCCGTCCACTTCATCGACATTACGCGATTTTATTGAACTCGTTTAGTCCTTACACTCCAGGTTTTCAGAACTACCGATAGCATGAGCTTTGAGTAGCCAAGAGGCAAAAAATGTTTATGTCTTTCTCCCTTTCCTCAGGCAGAAATGTTGTCTTTTCTTTCGTAGACGAAACGGTTATCTGAGGACTCATGCTAAGCCTGCTAAATGTAAAAGTATGCTTATAAAATGGGACTGTTTAGATGATTCAGATCAATGTGTGAAAAAAGTTCAATCATTGTAGCGATCGTAGGAGGAAGTGTGTGTAGTCAAAAGTTGGAGATTTTATATTTCTAAACCGTATTCCCTCTCTCACCTCAACAAGTTTGACCACGTTCGGATGGTCCAGTTTCTTGAGCACAGCTATTTCCCTGTAGACTCGCTGCAGGGGCTCGGGCGGGGGACCGGGGCCCTGCTTGCGCGGGGGCGCCCGCCCGAACAGACCCGCCCGCCGCATCAGCTTGCGCTTCGAGAGGATCTTCATGGCCTGGGGCCAAGTGTTAATCGATTTATAAATCTATAAATAATATTATCAATACTAATAATAAATAAATTAATAAATAATGCTGGACATTTTCACACAGCTATGATCTAATCCCAAAGTAAGCAGAGCTTGTGTTACGGGAACTACATGACTGAGTATATATATTATTTTTCTAGAAGCACACCCAAAGCTCGTTAGAATCTCTTTTCAGACAAACTTTGTTAGACACGTGGAAAAATTGTAGTTAGCAACTTTCGATGCAGCTGCTAACTTAGGTACCTACTTCAGCCACATGGGGGGGGGGGGGGGGGGGGGTATTGGCTGTTTTCGTTTGCTTGTGTGATATACTACTAAAGTTATGATTGCAAGGTTCTAGAACGTTCTAGCGATCTAACGAGCAATTTAGAATTTGGTGCTGAAAACTTAGGCTCTAAAATGTTCCGACGGACTGTCTGAAACCCAGCGTTTAATAATAAATGGGTTTGTGAGCTGATGAAAAAGACTTCACGGCTGTATGGACTGCATTGTATCAAAAGAATTGGCATAAGACCTGGAAAAATGCTTTTTCAATCATGATTTATAATATATTTGTCATTTTTCATTCGAACGATAGAATTCTTTAAATTCGCAAATTTTATTCAAATTAGACTGGTAAAAAAACTTTGAGGATACCAAATAAGGAGGCACTCAGAAGCACGTCCAAACAATACATTTGGCACATGCCAGCCTTTCGCTAGTATCTAGTTAGCATCTCATGTGACAGGTTGCAAGCCTATCGCCGCTTCTTGGAACACAATCCGCCTTCGTTTTTTTTTTAGAGCATTTCAGTTTCCTCACTATGTTTTCCTTCACCGTTTACATTTTTCGAGTGAAAAAAATAATTGGTGCTCGGCCAGGTTCGAACTTACGACCACCGTATCAGAAGTCGGGGGCGGTACCTCGTTGGTACCCCGGTCTCAGTTGGAATTATCAGCACTATTTTAGAAATCGAAATATTATGACTTGCGAAAAAAGGTGCAATACAGTTTTTAAAAAATAACACTGTGTCCTCGAAATCTACTTTTATAGCAATGCAAAATAATACTGTGTCCTCGAAATCTACTTTTATAGCAATGCAAAATAAAACGGTGTCCTCGAAATCTACTTTTATAGCAATGCAAAATAACACTATGTCCTCGAAATCTACTTTTATAGCAATGCAAAATAACACTGTGTCCTCGAAATCTACTTTTATAGCAATGCAAAATAACACTGTGTCCTCGAAATCTACTTTTATAGCAATGCAAAATTGTCACTAAAAAATATTTAAAATACAAAACATTAATTACGTACAAGCATTAAAACTTCAATATTAGGTAAACGAAAGTCCCGGGACTCGTTTGTCTACTGGGAATTGTTCCCGCAAACCGTTCCGTTGGCACTCTAATTAGAATCTCAATAGTATGTACTTGTACCTTATATCGTGGTAACTTACGTAATGTGTATCATCCTCTTCGCTATAGGCTAACTTGACAATACCGTATGATCCCTGAAACAAACAGAACATCCTATATCTATATAAATAAAAATGAAATGCTGCTCGTTGGTAAGCGCATCGGTTGGGAATGGCCGGACCAATTTAGTTATTTTCAATTGACTTCAATACAGGACGAGGTTATCAACTCATCAGTTTTTTTTTTTGTGTGTATGTTACACGTTATCTAGACCGTTATTTTTCATACATTCATATTATGGGAACTACATGATTGATATACTACTTACTTATAAACTTTTTTTTGTAAATACATACATATTATACCTAAAAAACACCCAGACCCGAGACAAATATTTGCAGATCATACAAACATTTGTCACGCGGCGGGAACCTTCCGCGTCTCGGGTGGGTTTTCGCCGACTGCGCCACAGAGGCCGTAGGTAAATGACGGTTACCTGTCCGATGGGCTCCAGTAGCCTATACTGGTTGAGCTGCACATATCCGGAAGCCTGCGCCAGCGACACGCGACGGGACTCGCGGGGGAGGCGGCGCGCGCGGGGCGAGGCGGGGCCGGGGGGCGCGGCGGCGCCGGGGGGGACCTCCACCGACCGCGCGGCCCCGTGCGCCCGTAACAGCGAAGTACGTACGCCCGACGCGGGGTATGTGCCGAGTCTGCGGCGAGAAAGGTCGGTATACGATAGTCTGCCGTGGTGAGCGAAGCAAGTCAGGGATATATTTACATAGTGTGACTGTAGAGTGTTTTATATACATAATATTAAAGAAAAAAAAACTTGTAACAACACAGGGTATCCTAGTGTGAAAGCTTTGAGCTTTTCATAGGGATGACCAGCATTTTGATCTAAACAAAAAACCCCGACAAAAATAGAGATATTTTTTTGGTATGAAAGCTGGTGTTTGCAGGTTCTTAGCTTCAACTATTTATTCCATTGGGACAACCTAATGGGTCAATGACCGCTTTTCGCTCTGCATGTGGGATAGACTAGATTGTAGATAACCTACCCAATACCTATCCACCCAGACTTCCTGGGTCTACCTACCTAGATGCCCTAATCAGTTCCTGATGATAGCTTATCAGGCCATCCTGCAAGCCTGGCTTGCTGACTTCCTACCTACCTATGTGATACAATATGAGCCTATTATGTGATGGGCTAGGTTAAGTAAACGTACTATAAATAACGTAATACGTAGGTAACGTATTTCTAGTTATCAAGAACCTGCTATAAAGAAATCAGTATAAATAAACGATTTTTGATTTGATTTCATCTGATGAAAGCTTTACGTTTGCAGTTATAAAAACTCAGTTAGAATGCTATCTTGATGAGCGAAGCGAGTAGCATTTGGCCTGTAAGAGAACAAGAAAAAACAAATTAACATTTCGAGTCCAATGTTTTCTTTCGAAGTAGCAACGAATGTTTAGGTACATATATTGTGTGGGCATGATTTAGACTTGTATAAAACACTGCACCGCTAATGGCGAATTCTGAATTTAGTAAGAATATAACAGAGTTTGTACAAAACAAAGGCTCTAATTCAGTTTCAAACAAACTTCACACGAACCTACATGATAGATTTACAATGTATTATGTACGTTCGTACAGAATATAGATGTACATTACGAGCTTACTTTGATAAAAGTTTCAAAGATGCTTCGTCGAGTTTATGAGAGGAAAGCACTCTCTGAATTATGAACTTTGTATATACTTACTGGGTATTTATTCTATGACCACAACCAAAAAGACTATCCACGTAGACCAAAGTCTTCTTCTAGTGCTGCTACAGTTTGAGGAATTAAGGTTTTTTTCGCTAGGACTTTCGATCCTCTGATATCAGTTAAACAGAGACACGTAACTATGCATACCTATTTGCCTCCGCCCACAACTGGGCCTGCATGTCACCTGGACAAAAAGTTAGCTATGTGCTATTCTAAATCACGAACTATACCAGTTCCACATTTCATCAAAAATATTATTATATTTGAATAGCAATAAATTCTCTCGGAAGCGTTTACCGCTTAACTAAACAAGACAGTCTTCAAGGATAATGCTCGTTATTTCCACCTACTTTTCTATTATCCCGAAGGATTACCGGACAACCCTGGGCGGGAGAATCAATAGGGTATCAGGTGCAAACCTGTATAGAGACTACACAAATTTCACGCTTCTTTTTCTGTCGTCCTTTTTTATTTTACGCAAAACCAACAGCTCATTTATCTGATAGATAGAAACAATAATAGGAAGATGGCTATTAAAAGGTTTTTACAGTACAATATAGAATATAGATACTTAAAGAGTGTGAACTGGATAGAAAACCATACAACAGAATAAATACAAAGATAACAGAATATGTATACAAACAGATATAAAGAAAAAATAATAGATAAAAAAAAAGTTAAAACTAACTACGAATTTATGATTAAACCTTAACATCGCTAAATCGCCTCCTCATCATAACACCCAGCAGTCACCATGTGCGTGGTCTCCGGAAAAAAACATTTACTGAACATGCAAAAAGACCCGCTGCTAGAATCGAATCGTATGTCCAGGCACACCAATGAGGCCGACAATTTCAAATGATTTCAGACCAAAAGTGATTTACCTCAAGCAGCTATTCTTTATGAAAAATTCCAGTTTGGAAGCAAAGTTTCCATCATCCAACATGAATACCTCATGAAGTGCTTCATCTAATTAATCAGCAAAATTTTCATCATGAATAGAGCTAAAAACCCAAATTTTTTGGGGCTTCATTTGGAGTTTTAAATCCATGTTGCGAAAATCTAACTTACGCAAGCTTCACTGACACGTGACCAGAGTCTCTTGCTTTTAATCGAACTAACGAAATAGGTATAGTGAATCTTGTTAGGGTTAAGCTCGCCTTTATACAAAGAAAGAAAGAAAGAAGAAATAAAGTTATTTATTTGGCAACAGCAAAGCACAGAAAGGACTGGTATCTACACACTAAAAAATAGATAAATAGACACAATAAATACCTAAGATTTTAACAAAAACATAGCGACAATGAGAAGATTTTTGTGCTAATTAGTCCCATGTGCTCAATGTAAGTTTTTTACTAAAAATAAAGTGGTAAACGGTCATACGGTAGAAAGTTATTTATTTGGCAACAGCAAAGCACAGAAAGGACTGGTATCTACATACTAAAAAATAGATAAATAGACACAATAAATACCTAAGATTTTAACAAAAACATAGCGACAAAGAGAAGATTTTTGTGCTAATTAGTCCCATGTGCTAAATGTAAGTTTTTTACTAAAAATAAAGTGGTAAACGGTCATACGGTAGAAAGTTATTTATTTGGCAACAGCAAAGCACAGAAAGGACTGGTATCTACATACTAAAAAATAGATAAATAGATACAATAAATACCTAAGATTTTAACAAAAACATAGCGACAAAGAGAAGATTTTTGTGCTAATTAGTCCCATGTGCTAAATGTAAGTTTTTTACTAAAAATAAAGTGGTAAACGGTCATACAGTAGAAAGTTATTTATTTGGCAACAGCAAAGCACAGAAAGGACTGGTATCTACATACTAAAAAATAGATAAATAGACACAATAAATACCTAAGATTTTAACAAAAACATAGCGACAAAGAGAAGATTTTTGTGCTAATTAGTCCCATGTGCTAAATGTAAGTTTTTTACTAAAAATAAAGTGGTAAGCATACGATCCATCTGACGGTAAGCGGTTACGGTTTGCGACGTTTTGGGTGAAAGTCTCATGTGACTGTAATTTCACCCGCACCAATATCTATCCTTCAATACGGAACCAGTAATGCAAGAATGACTGCTTGATGGCACGAGGAGAGTGATCGTCACCAGGAGCTCTACTACTTATACTAATAATAAGAAATGTATGTTTTACCAAACAAGTTTTTATATTAAACTAGCTGCGCCCCGCGGTTTCACCCGCGTAAGTTTCGATTCCGTTGGAATATCGGCGATCTAATTAAATTTTAGAACACAAAAGCTGCTATTGTTACTTAACTATGATAGTAAGATATATTCCCTCGCGGAATTTTTTGTAGGTAATAATGAGTACTTTAATCATGTACTACATCATTTTTATGTATCATCAATAGTTTTCTCAGCGCACGCCAAATAATAAATTTTATAGGCAAAATTTTGCTATTTTGGGTTACATTATTGCAATTTTATTAAGGATCTCCATTTTTTTGAAAATAAATTATAGCCTATGCTACTTCCTGATAATTTCGCTTTTATTTGGTGAAAAAGTGGTTAAAATCGGTCCAGTAGTTTCGGAGCCTATTCCATACAAACTAACAAACAAACAAAAAAATCTTTCTAAAAATATTAGTATATATTATTTTGTAGACAATCGTGTCCGAGTTTTATTTATTATTCATACGAATCTATACTAATACTAATATACTAATCTATTAACATTATATAGTATTCTACTGTTGATTTATATACCAGAACTAACATTTCATAAAACAAAGGTAAAATTATTTAATAGTTTGATGGATGGATAGGCTTATTAATCTTATTTATTAGTATTGTCTTTTGAAGTGTATAGTACTCAATCCGGAACTTATGGGAAACAAATTTTTCAGAATATCAGTAACGGAACAATTGAGAAAAAGCTTCAGATGTTCCTCACGGAACTTCTGGGAACATACGAATGTGACCCAACTTTTCGGGAATTTCGTGTTATCAATAATACCGTTCTTATTTTATAGGCGCAAAATCTTTGCCAACATATCAAATAACTGATCTCTGAGAGTGAAGTGGATCATATTTACTGGATCAATACCTCTACTGAAATAGCGTTCTTGTCTATAGTATCTTCTTCTCACGGATAAGAAAAAAACAAGATTACATTTTTAGTTTATAGTGCCGTGTTGGCTTAATGAGCGGTACCTTGAATTTCAATTCGTAGGTTGTAGGTTCGAGCCCGGTCGTGAACCAATGACTTTTGGAACGTGCTTAAAACAGTGACGAAAAACATCAATTTGTCCTCCAATAAGCGGTGATGGGCTTCCTACCTGTCACGTGGAATATTTACTACTTGCAAAACATGGACATGTGCCAAATAGATCCTACTTAGTATTCTCAAAGATCTACGCACGGATCTATTTGGGGAATCAGTTGTGAGCGTGTTTGTTTGGTTTTTGTTTCTATCTCATATCGTTCTCCAAATTGTATTATCCCAATAGCAATTGGTTCAATCGTTAGGAGTATTTACGGCGCTCTGATAAGCCTCAAAAATCTCAAGAATTTTGACTGGGACCTCGAGGAGGATCCAGTTGGGTGTGAGCGTTCGGAAAACTACGTGGAATCTTCTCAATGCCTGAAGACTGAAGTCTTTAACCAGTGCGTCTTGATCGTGATAGCCTACGCTGCCGAGACTTGGGGGGCTAAACAAATACCTCACGCTTACTTTTCCTTTCACACTAACGCAAATTTGTCAAGGTAAAACTTGGCAGCTGTCACGTGACATTTCCACAGCTAATGCCATTTCCATACAAATTAATCTTTCCGCAGGCGTTAAAGACAACAGAAAGTGGTATTTGTCTAGACCCCTGGACACTAACAGTAGGGATTATCAACCAACCAGGCGGCGCAAACTGGATGAGAAGAACCGACCACCTTCTCATCCAGTTTGCCGGCTCAGTGGCGCGTATTGGGATTGTTCACGCCACCATCAAGACACCGCGGCCGGCATTTCCTCAAACCTACGTGGTGGCGAACGCACGCGCGTCTTTTACTCACGACCCGCACTTTTATAACGTTTGTTTTGTTACGATTAAACCTAAGGAGAAGAAAAACAATGACTCTTTCTATTCAAAGACAGAGACATATGATGCTGGCTGATGATCATGAAACCTGGTGACGGAGTGGTTAACAAGCGTGTTTGATTTTCCTCTTCCGTCAACAGAACCATGTTGTCTTGGATGCTCCAGCTACTGGTGCAGGTATAAGACAGGCTGACTAATGTAATTTACCTATCTGCATCGCCGGTCCAACGCGCGCCATTGGCCACATCGACTGCTGACAATCTGCAACAAAACACAACATTGTTATTTATAATAGACCCACGGCTTCGCCCGCGTTGTACCCGAATAAAAAGTAGCCTATGTGTTATTCTGATGTATAAGCTATATTACTGTTAAGTTTCATCAAAATCTGTTCAGTAGTTTTTGCGTGAAGGAGTAACAAACATCCATCCTCACAAACTTTCGCGTAGTAGGATTAGTGCCCCTTTGTCCGCGTGGTACCCGGATTTGAAATGCATTCGCTCGACCGGGTTTTCGTCGATTTACGTTGCGAAATGGTGGTCTTCACGAAAACCCTTCAATTTTAACAGGATTTAGCCTATGTCCATCCTGAAGGAAGGTATATTCTAAATATTGGTGAAAGATTTTTTGAAATAGGATGATTAGTTTCGGTGATTATCTCGTATGTATAAATTTACAAACTTCAACATCTTTATAATATTAGTGAGACATGACTGTACGCAAGAGGTGCAGGTACGATTCCAGCAGCTGGACAAGTTTTTGCATATTCTGCAGATATTTGTTCCAGGTCTGGTTGTGTAGGTACGGTACTCGTTCTTGATACCGACACAGGGAATCCTAGTGTGAGGTCAGGACTATGTATGAATCTTTGTCTGTTTATTTATTAATTATTGTTCTCTTAGATTTAAGTAGGTAGTTTATGTAACACAAAATTATCCCCCTTCAAGGGGGAGAAGGGGAAGAAGGACTTCATATTTTTTTTATCCCAGTGTAGCCTGCTAAATAACTATGCTTTTTTATTCGGGTAGGTTCACCGCAAACCCGTGGGCAGATGCGAGTACTCATTAAATAATAATTTGTTTCGTTATCTTTCACATCAAATTATCACAGAGAATGCTATATTATAAGTATTGGCCGTCATATAACGGTATCTTACATTAACGTTAGTATCCCTAGTGAGTCTGTCATTAAAGCTGTGTATTCACGGCGCAACATGTTGAGCGATGTCGCGGAACTTTTGTTTAGCGACATTGCTGTTGAATGAACGGAGACAAAAAAACAAGCCAGACGTTGCGCGTCTTCTGGCAATGTCGCGCGCTGTTGTACAAATTGGCAAATATGTTTAGCGTCATAGAAATGAAATTATGGTGGTTTGGTATCATTTTAGAACATTATTCGACTGTAACAAGTATTATTCTCCTGCTGACGTTTCGTTGACCGTTTAGAGGTACTTCCTCATGAGCACCGTCCGCGACCACGTTCGACACGCGACTGAGACGGGACCGAATGAGCACTTGTAAATGTTGCCATGTGAATACATAGCTTCATGTTCAATGGTGCACACCACTGACTTTGACATACACTTTTCAGAGGTAGAAAGACACTTTCCATAATTTCTTAGTACATATATCTAACTATGAAGGAGGTTATTATGCTGTAGTCACCGAAGTGGAAACCGGATGCCTTTGAATTTCTATCATATTACCTTAATCAGTTTAAGGAAGGGCGTATGGATGCTTTTACTCAGCTTGTGAAAGGTCAGGTTATGTAGACTCCTTTAAACAGAGAATTATGTTTAAAGTCAGTTCGGTACAATTGTACCGAACTGACCGACGGACAACTGATCACGATTAATTAATCGTGATCAGTTGTCACTGTGACTAGATACCAACTAGGTATCTGTGACTAGGTTCTTGCGGGTACTACCTAAATAATACACATTTTACATCGTCGATAAATTTATTTGAGTTAAAAATAAAAATCCACTTTTTATCAACTACTCGATATTTGAATAACGAAAAATAGAGATTAAGAATAAAAATTTTAAAAGATGAAATATAACCCTACCTATTAAAAAAAGAGTCGTTAAAAATGGTTCACATAAAAAACCCGGATAACGCGAAACATAAACAAAAAAAATCCGACGAATTGAGAATCTCCTCCTATTTTGAAGTTGGTTAAAATAGGGAAAACCATAAACCGAATACAGTATTCGTCTGTACAATGTGATGAAATCGTGATTAGTTGGTGCTGTGATCAGATAACGGGATTAGCTGGTACCTGAATCTATTCACCCCACATTCATCTTCAGGTTCAGAAAAGTCCATGTTCACATAACGCTGACACTCCAGTCCATATACCTACTCCAATCAACTCCTGACCACGGCTAACACAAAACAACCGAAACGTCGGAAAAATAGAAAAAGTAAACGATTAAAGAAAGAAAGAAAGAAAGAAAGAAAGAAAGAAAGAAAGAAAGAAAGAAAGAAAGAAAGAAAGAAAGAAAGAAAGAAAGAAAGAAAGAAAGAAAGAAAGAAAGAAAGAAAGAAAGAAAGAAAGAAAGAAAGAAAGAAAGAAAGAAAGAAAGAAAGAAAGAAAGAAAGAAAGTAAGAAAGAAAGAAAGAAAGAAAGTAAGAAAGAAAGAAAGAAAGAAAGAAAGAAAGAAAGAAAATATTTTTATTCACCTTAAAAACTACTACACAAATGTTATGGTACCTGCTAAATATTTATATATACATTTTCCTATTTGTGTGCGTAGCAGAATCTGAGGCAAATATGGCCTCCACTCAGCGTTGTGCTGGATAAACACTGGTGTGTCTACCCAGCGCTGGTTTTCAGTGGAGTCCAATGGCAAGCAAATGCCACGACCGCCGAGGGTGGTACACTTATAACGAAAAAGATAGAAAAAAAATACAAAATAAATAAATACAAAAATTTAAAAATAGAAAATACAACTTAAACCATAAACATACAATTATGTTTGAAAAATAATATGATTTATGTAATTTTCAAGGAGAGAGCGGTATCAATATACTGTCGCCATAACAGTGTTTATTGCTTAATTATTACGAACAAGGGCTATGCTCTTACGTCCAACCTTACGATAATAGCCGTAAATATTTATGGTTAAATTAATATAACGATACCGCAAAGGCCCACAATCCAAGAACAGTACATTCTGTATAATTATTATGATAATATTTAACCTCCATTAAAAGTTATAGTTTGTGATATCCACCCACTTTGAACATTTGTTCTAAGTAGTGTGTGCTAAACATAATCATGATTCAAATACAAGGTGATTCAGAACATAAACTTACTAATGCGAAAGTCAATGATTCTGTTAATGAAAGTCTTTCAAAGTCTTAAGATAAAGTCTTCCAAAGAGCATTATGTACCAGTCATCCTGGGCGTACAGAAAGATGGAGTGATGATGTGTGTAGATTTTTTTAGAAAAAGCCTATTTAGTTATACTTTTATTCACAGAAAGGGTAACCTACAGCTATTTATGTATAAAATACACAATTTGAGCCATCTAGAGACTATTGCAAACGATCTAATAGATAGCCTGTTGGAGCTTTTAGACCCTGAAAATTCAAATAAAACGACATTAAGCCCAGTATATAGCACCGCGCTAAAATGGTGTTGAATGGGTTTATTGTGCTTTTACTGCGCGATGAATTTAGACTGACAGAGGAATACGGTGCAGTTAAATCCAGCTTATAGTCCGGGAGTTCATAGTTGGCAACCCTCTCAATCGAGTACCAGGACATGGAGTCGTAATACCACAGATATTATAATACTAGTAATAATAAGGTATTATTGTTTTTTGTCCTTAAAAAAAATAAAGTATTAAATGTACTTCGTATTCATTTAAACCTCAATGCCAACAGAAAATGTATAGTACCTACCTTAGTAGTTCATAATCGTCAATCTTATTAATCGAGTACCAGAACAGGTTGAAGTGAAAGAGGACAAAAGCAAAAGTATTTGCCAAAGCCCTGCTTAGCAGGATTTCAACATTTTTGTACTGGTTGTACCTAATCTAGCCGACTGCGCCAAGACAATCCCATGAAAATTTCAGGTGTCTTCTTTCGCCCTACGTATATCTAATGCTGGTATTCGAAGGCCTTCGATCGAAGATGGTACCAATTTGACTATTCAGAACAACCCCATTTTAATGAGTACAAGAGTTTACCCTTAACATAAACGGGTTGAAAGGAGTCATAAAAGACCATTAATTAACATGTTTGCTTCCTAATCACAGCCGGGTAGAAAGTGTTTATAAAATTGTGCCAAGCTACGCCCTGGTTTTTTTTACGTTATTAGGTATATTTTGCCCTCTTTCAACCCATCTATTACCCATCCTGGTACTCGATTGATAGGGTTGACGATTACGAACTCCTGGTCTATTACTGTAGCTGTAGATTTACGATGAAGCTTATGCAAGAGAGTACCTACATATTAAGAATTACCTACAGTTAGTTTGTAGTGCCGTAGAACTAAAAAAAATATTTATTAGTATTTTAATAAAGCGGCGATGGCCTTGCAATCGGTCAGGTGGAATATGAACAACTTGCAAAACGCGGGCATTTGACATACATAATGTTTGGACGGGTATCTGCTTACCCCCTGCTTGGTCTCATCAAAGAGACTCAACATTTTTAAACCACAGACCCTAATTTGACTACGTTCACATTATTTATTAGGTATCTGTAGAATTTGTCTATACTCTGTGGACACTTGAGACTTCCTGTTCTGTGAAGGAGCAAAAATTTTTAATCTGTGTTCTGCAATCACATCGATGGACGAATGGACTATGTCACTTTGTGAAATATTTAACTAAATAATAGTTACTGCTTTTTTCATTCCAATATTTTCAATAAATATACACCAGTTCCCATAGTCTGTATACTTGTTTGGCAAGATTTCCATAGTTGTAATTTAACCTGAAATTGTTAACAATCTTGGTTGCATAAAACAATTTCCTCCGACATTGAGGCGCCCCAGCGCTGTTATCATAGCTAATTCATACTCTAGCTAGAGTATATTACAGAGAAGATATTAACTTGATTACCCCCTTGACATTATATCGCTTGACTCTTCACGTAATTATATATAAACCCACGGTTTGTGTCGTGGCTTATGAAATCGGATAACTGATGCCTAGGCCGTACTCAACGGTAATATTCGTGCGAGAAAACTTCGCCTTCGGTCTACGGCGAATGTGCATGGCCATATTGCATCGTCGCAGTAAAAACAAAATGGACGAAGCGGTCGCTCGATATTTTATGGCGACGAGTATTATTTTATTCAATCATTTGTCTTATTTTAAAAAAATGCCTATAAATATGCGAGTCTTGTTTCTTTTTTAAATCGTTGATTGTACAAGCCACGCCTAGATTATTTTTTTATCCTGACCCAATCATCATAAATAAGATCCTTTCTCTGGCCCGCTTCTTTCGGGTTCCATAATATCGGAAGACTTTAGAGTTTATTATTATAAATAAATAATGCTGGAAACTTTTTCACATAGGATCATCTAGCCCCAAACTTAGCAGAGCTTGTGTTATGGGAACTACATGATTGATATACTACTTATATACTTTTTTTGTAAATACATACATATTATACATAGAAAACACCCAGACACGAGACAAACATTAGCTTATTATACAAACATTTGTTCCCGCAGCGGGAATCGAACTCGCAACCTTCTGCGTCTCAGGCGGGCTTTCGCCCACTGTGCCACAGAGGCCGTCATAATAATTGCTAATAAACTCTTAAATCTTCTCGTTACTCCAGTCCATTATCGAAATCACGTCGCAAAACCTTATTTACGCTGCGACGTCCGCTATGCACGATATCTGAGCGTGTGCGCTGTGCTTTCGCCCGAAGAGCCGAAACACGCGAATATTTGGCTACATACGGCCAATACGGCCTAGGCATAAGTAAGTAAAGTATATTAATAAATGTGTGGGGGCATTATATGTGTTTTCTTTCTTTCTTTTTCTTTTTTCTTTTCTAGGTCTTTACTTATGAAATTGTATGGGAAATTATAATTCGATTTAGCTTTTTTATTTTGCTGATTTGCCAAAAATGGCTTAATATTGTTAAGACATTTCAAAAATGCTAGCTCAGCCGTTGTTTGATAAGGATCCGCTTTCAATTCGTCATTATCAGCGTTGTTCTTGGCCACCACGAGATTCACTGCGACATCAACATTTCCAGAACGAAAGCGATTGCACCAATAACGCACTGTTTCTTCGTTGGTAATGTTAATATTTTGCCCATAATATCGTTAATATTGCGTGCAGTTTGAGCCGTTTTCTTAGTATTATGTCGTAACTACACAAAATAATTTAAAAACTATATTAAAAAATAGAACTTACGCAACCTCTCAATAAACATGTGTATTTTTTTGTTAGAAACAAACGTGGTCAGGACTGTGTTCTACATGTTGGACATCTCCTCTGACCTCTCTCTTATTTTTCACTCCGAAAAAAAAAAAACACTCAGATAAAAGTATAAATTGAATGCCCATGTTTTGTATTAAATTTTACTAATTTACACATTCTGCATTAAGGTATATTGTGTGCGCAATACAATTCTTTGCAGCTATACAGGGTGTCCCGGAATGTGTATATAATGCCAGAAGGAGGTCATTGACACCGTGGTGGGGAACATTGTTTGTTCTACGACTTTTTGGATTTCCATGTTTTTCATTCATGAAATGACCATCAATGTTTCCACCTGCTCTTAGCACACCCTTAAAATCAACTAAACATGTTTAGTTGTCAATGACCTCACCTCCCCACCACGGTGTCAATGACCTCCTTCCGGCATTATATACACATTCCGGGACACCCAGTATAAACAAAATTTTCATTCTTGTAAATAAAATTCAGAATATATTTTCTGTGTGAATTTCGAATTTCACGATTGCAGATTTATTTTTAGTAATTATTTATTAATTTATATTCAGATTTGGCAAAATTGAATAGGCTTGAGTTTACCAACAAAATAAACGGACGGTCAAGTCTAACCGTTGATTCTGACAGATTCCTATGAAAACATGTGTCAAAAAGCTTTGATTAGGAATTAACCAGCAGTTACTGTGTTGGTGAATTCGGGCCTTTATTTTAGGCTTATTGATATGTTAATTTAATACTAACGCTAGGTTAAATTGTAACAAACAGAATATCCAATGACTATTGATGGATAAATAAAATTAATAATAAAATTAATTATCATTACGTATTATACTAGCTGCGCCCCGCGGTTTCACCGGCGTAAGTTTTGATTTTATACTCGTGATAACTTCGAAATTAAATGTCCAATTCGAATAAATTAAAAAGTATTCGACTGCTACATAAACACCCTTATTTGAATAAAAATTAATATTACGATACGAATGTAACCTACTTTTGTTTCTACCCGCGATCTAATTAAATTTTGGAACACAAAAACTGCCCTTGATGACTTTTTGTAGGTAATAATGAGTACTTTAATCATGTAGTACATATTTTTTTATGTATCATCAATAGTTTTCTCAGCGCACGCCAAATAATTAATTTTATTGGCAAAATTTTGCTACTTTGGATAACGATAATAGCAACTTGTGCTTTTAACGGGTACTTACATAAATACATACATAATTACATATATTCACGCCTGTTTCCCGGAGGGGTAGGCAGAGCCCAAGGATTTCTACTTGCTACGATCCTGGCATACCTCTTTCGCTTCATTCATCCTCATCACATTCTTCACACAAGCTCGGCGGTTTAGTGTACTTCTGACCTGGCCTTTCTCTAAAATATCTCCAATTTGGTCAGAGTACGTTCGCCGAGGCCTTCCTCTACCAACTATCCCATTCACGCTCGCCTTGTATACTTGTTTTGTATCTACTTTCGTCCATCCTTTCTATATGCCCAAACCATCTCAACATACCTTATAAACCTAACTTATGAAATAATCTGTGTATTCCTACATCGCATTTTATTTTCAAAATGAAATTCACCCACATAACATTTCATTCATTCCGCGAAAAATAAACAGCGTCCATCAGCTTGTGGAATATTGCGAAATCCGTTAATTTCCGCCCTGTACGAAGCCAACCCTTATTTTATATTAAAAGGAATGTATCCCTCGTACCCTTTGGAATACGAATCGTAATTTGTGCAAAGATCATGTTCATTGTTTGTGATGAATCCTACTAATCCTATCCTACTAATATTATAAACGTGAAAGTTTGTGAGGATGTTTGTTACTCTTTCAAGCAAAAACTACTGAACGGATGTTGATGAAACTTTACAGTGATATAGCTTATACATCAGAATAACACATAGTCTACTTTCTATCCGGGTACCACGCGGACGAAACCGTGGACAGAGGCTAGTAACATAATAATTTTATACAAACACTTTAACGGTGACTCACATTTTAGTGGATTAGAAACTGACATAGGATTATATAAAACTTAAAAAGAAAACGTTTATAAAAATAGTTGATAGTTTATTTATTCATATATTCATAACACATACTTTTTACATTTCACAAAACATTAGGTACTTACATCCTCCTACGATGTTTGTTACTCATTCAGGCAAAAACTACAGAACGGATTTTGATGAAACTTTATACTATAGCTTATACATCAAATTAACACATAGGCTGCTTTTTATCCGGGTATAAGGGAGCGAAGCCGTGGACAGAGGCTAGTATGAAGTAAGGTTCGGGATACTGAAGTATGAACATTCGACATAATATTAGATTTTTGGATTTCTAAAGTAGGATTTAGGGAAGATCACTGCAGTTATGGAACGACTGCTCTACAGTCCACTTCTTCAGTTAAGTTTTTAAAGAATTGCATTGATGGAGTGTAAGTGATACAAATTTAAAGACGTAATTAAACAAAAACGTTATTAAAAGACTAACTATAAAATAACAGATTATTGAGATGATAAAACTCTTGGGATTGAAATGCTCCATCTCTGTAAAAAAATTAGGTAACTATGGTTTTGTAAAAAGATCTTTTAAAAGAATAACCAGCCTTGTTTTCTTGCCTTTCTTTCCTGGCTTGGTCGCGGAGGAACAGGCACTAGATAAAATCGACGTTTCAAAGTTATCCTTGTGATTTTAATAAATACATGAATTTTGACTTTGACTTTGACTATCAGCCGGTAAGTGATACTAGTTTACGTAGCTACTTATTTATAGCAAATTCGTTACCTACGTATTACGTTATTTATAGTTCTACTTATACCTAACCACGCAATTACCCAATGCTCATGCATCACCCAGGTAGGTAGGAAGTAGGTAGGGTAGACTTGCAGGATAGCCTGATCAGCTGTCCTTCTAACCCCTATACATGTATTTTCTTTCTTTCTTTTCTTCTTTTGTGTTACTTACAAGAATTCGCTCTAGGATATCCTGTGTTCTGAGAAGCCTGTCTTCTTCGAAGTCATTGCCTAAATAAGTCCTGGCCCTAGAATTCGCTCTAGCAATAGAATAAAACATTATTGTTTAACTCTATACATATATGTTATGATAATATATCATTTAGATTCAACAGTAAGCCTTTTTCAGACAATAGCAATAGCTAACAGACTAGACGCCAAAACAAAGATGATTATCAGTTTTTATTCAACTCGTTAAGATTATAAAATACCTTTTCAACCATTTTTTCATAGTACTTCCAAACTTAGGATGATTGTTTGTTTTAAAGAGAGGTAAATTGCTATATACCTTTAAAACAGTGTAGAATTAATGCAATCAAAATTATTGATAGTGTAATGTTAAACTTATTATTATTTCTTAGTTTATTTAAATATTTGAATTTTATAAAAAAAAAATATCTTGAGTTTTTTTACAAATAACTTACTTGTTTCATAATAACTAGAAATAGGCGTAATGTCAAAATGTTGTGATTTCTCAATATTTTTCTAAGTGATTCGAAAAGAAGTGACTCTTTAAGTTGCAATATTATTAAAAGTATCAACAGAGATGAGATAATTGTATAGACACGACTAATAAGACATTAAATGCCAAAAAATCTACTTCCTCACGTTATTTTTCTCACTCGGGATGACACTCTTTCGAATAAAAAACAAAAGTTACACGGCCCACAATAGATGTTTCGGCTAGTCGTGATTCAATAAGATGACAATGTTTTTGAGTTTTACGGGAAAAGAAGCGTACCTCAGGAATAAAACTTGTATGGGATCACTTCGGGATCATTCTCTATACAAAAACAAAAGAATCATCAAAATCGGTAAACAATTGGCGAAGATATCATGTAACAAACAATTAATAAAAATGATATGTACTTTTATGGTAAACATAATTTTTCAAATCGAGATATTTATCATGATTTGTGTTTTGAGATGTTTCCCGATATTTGAGCAAAGTTGCATGCTCACGGGAGAAACTGATGTATTTGCGGGTGGATGTTATTTGCAGACGAACCAATCTACATTCTTTCTCACTCTTTGGTGTACTTACTTCTTACTGTACATTAAATGCTATCAATTCCTGTAAATTAATACAAAAAGGAATGCTCGCGTGTGATGTGTCCAATATCCTATCTGTAAACAAAAATCAAATTTGTGGAATTTAAACAATAACAAAAAAATAGTGCACGGCGCGACGCGGAAGGAGAAAGTCGCAACCACTCACCTTGATTTAGACTGAGTCGGAATGAGTCGAAACTTAGTCGGTGCCTTCACCTATATGCAGTACGTGAAAATTCCCGTTTTTACAATATGAATAGTCAAGTTCACGATAGTTTTTGGAATAAAATAACAAAAAAAAATAATAAAATCTTAACCTCACAGTTGATCTAAATTAATTTATGAAAACGTTGATATTGGCCTAACTTGGATCGTAATAGTTTGTCCAATTTCAACCTACAAAATTATAAATTCAATGTAACTTTGATAATAGAGAAATAACAACTAGGGATATGAAACTCGCTTTATTCACGCTCAGGGTGTTCAGGGGTGATGTTACCAATCCGGGCATATACCGTGCCAAGGGCGGATCCAGGATTTATTTTGAAGGGCCAGCCACGTAGTGTTCCTCCTAGTATTGCAATGTCTTTGAGATTAATTCTTTATCAATAACATACAATAGCTATCACCAAAATTATGGTTTAATTTTATTGATATTCATAATTATTTTCAATAGCAACTCCTTTTTTTATTTTGTTAAATTGGCAACACAGTTGATGTTTTCTTTAGACACAATCGCTTGCTCGAGGGCATTCGATCGCCGGCAGTTGCCCTGAGCGGTCGTGTTAAAGTGATTCGTAAGCTTCTTGAAGCGTATAATCTTATACTGTTATAATATAAGGCGTTGATTTTGAAGTTATTTAATGCAGTGAATTGAAGTGAGTGCACGTTTCTTGATCGACTTAACCTATAAACATACATGAAATACAAGTTTAATGAAGAAAATTACATGTTTAATAATGATAATATTATTATATGTTTCCTGATGATAATATAGAGTATTTCTACAGCGTTCATCATTGGTGAACTTCATATGATATGTATATAAAACACATCCATCGTGTCTTGATAGTACCTATATGTTTTAGGGCCAGTCCATTTAGAAGTTTTATTTAAACTGTCTGCCTCTCCATGGATCCGCCCTCGCATAGTGCTCTCACTAACTTTGCAGATTTAAAGAAAGATCTAAACGAATTAAACATCCTAATCTCATACATTAATTATTCAACTCCAACACTTTCGAGATAAAAATTATGTCCAGCCACACTCTCCTTTCTAATTAAGGCGAGTGTGGTTAATTGGAAATAATTGTGTTGGCGCCCAATTAAGGGATATTAGCAGTAGGTATTGCGAGTAATTCCAGGATTAGTGGGCAGTAACCTTTATTTATTTTGACTTCGTAAAACGTGGCTATGTTAAGAAAATAAACAAACAGTTTTTGTTTATTTTGTTATTTTGTATACAATAAAGTATTTTAATTAATTCATTAAAATGTATCTTGCGCGTTTGAAAAGTCTCGATTTGTTGTGTAACGGGAATTTTCAAGGAACCGACTAAGTTTCAACTCGTTTCAAGAGTCTTCATCAGGGTGAGTGATGGCGACGCTCTTCTTCCTGAAGACTATGTAGCACCATAGTACTAATATATATATATATATACTTAGTACCTATTATAATATATGGTATCCCTAAAGAACTTAGCTAAATTAATTACTGTTTCGTGAAACTTAGATGTTTTAGGCAATTATTTAAGCCTAGATCGCGTGCGTTCGTGATTCCAAACCATAAGCTATATATTTATTCTAGCACTACTAGTACGCCCCGTGACTTTGTTCGCGTTGTTTTTAGTACAAACTTCTACGGATCGAATACCCTAAAATTCTTTCTAAGTGCCACCTACAGGAACCTAAAGGAACATAACTGAATTTCAGATGTCTACAATTAAGATGTTACAGATAAAATAATGCGGACGCAACCGGCTTGCAACTTTTCACGTGGAATGCCAACTACTTGCAAAAGGCGGTCACATGCCAAATATAATGTTTGGATGTACCTCTGCACATACTGAGTATGTATTTAAGGAGATCCATCATGTGGAATACAATCTTAAACGTGTTTGTTTTCTTCCAAAAACTATCGTGAACTTGACTATTCATATTGCAAAAACACGGCACGTTAGTGCACGGCGCGACGCGGAAGGAGAAAGTCGCAACCACTCACCCTGATGAAGACTCTCGGAATGAGTCGAAACTTAGTCGGTGCCTTCACCAATAGTGCAGTACGTGAAAATTCCCGTTTTTACAATATGAATAGTGTTTGTTTTCGTTTTTATTTTTCATTTTTGGATTATTAAATTTTCTTAACAGAATGAGGTGCTCTGCGTTGACCTTTCAGATGATCAATCAGTCAGAACTTGGTCTTTTATTTGGGTAGATGATATTTATACGTAATAAAAACAGTACAAATGTTGATTATATTTTACTAGCCTCTGTCCACGGCTTCGCCAGCGTGGTACCCCAATAAAAAGTAGCCTATATGTTATTTTGATGTACGAGTATAAGCTATATTACTGTAAAGTTTCATCAAAATACGTTCAGTGGTTTTTGCGTGAAAGAGTAACAAACATCCATCCTCACAAACTTTCACGTTTATAATATTAGTAGGATTTTATGTAAATACTATTTCTCGGTATGTTAGTTCTTATGGAGGACACGGTTGTTGGTGTGTCCTCCATTAGCAAAGGGGAAAATCTTCCACCGAGCTGATCCATCTGATCCACTTGCCCGGGCTCTGGACCGACAGTTGTTTTGTCGGAGGTATTATATTATGTTCAAGTTGAGTTAAGGCAGATACATTATAAAAAACAAACATGACTACGTACAATTTCGTTCACATAAATATAGTAGGTAAGACATATGTCGGTCAATTTAATTCTAGGTATTTCCTTTTTCTTAAATATTTTTTTATCTCGTTTATCAGAGAGCCAAGCTAAGTTAAATCATTAGTAGTTCTAGGTAACTAACTTGATAGGGGTAACGTGATTTCCCGAAATAATTTAACTGTTTAATTTAACTGTGGCAAATGGTGCTGCCGACTCGAAATATAACGAATTCAAGGTATTTCTGTATTTACTTCACTTTAATTGGGGTAAAGGCTTTCCACACCTAAATGTCAATTAAAATATTCGCAGTTCCCGGCTGTTGCCGTGGCATATTAGGGAATAAGTTAATTGTGTGTGAAGTTATAGTAAAGTTGTGATTATGGGACCAGACACGTGACCAGAGAGCTGGCTCTTATCTGGGTCAACGCATTAGCATTGCCATTCAGCATGGCAATGTGGCCAGTATTTTGGGAACGCTTCCGTCTGGTAGTGATCTGGATCAGTTGAGCTATCTATAGATCGTTTGCAACGGTCTTTAGATAGCTGGCTGTAATTTCATTTGTATTTTTTGTATATACCTACTTGTAAATAGTTGTGTGAATAAATGTATTTCAAAACGGTTGTTAGATAATAGGTACCTATTTAGTTTTGATGACGTCAGTGGCGTGTGGGTTCGATTCCCGCTGCGTGACAAACGTTCTGCAGATATTTGTTCCGGGTCTGAGTGTCGTGGTAACATGGTACTCGTAGTTCCTGATACCCAGGTCACAGGGAATAGTGTGGAGGTGGGAATATTGTGTCTGTTGAATGTTTAGTTAAAACCAATTTCAAAAAAAAGTAGATTATCGATTAGTTTTTTTTCATGTTTGTATCTTCGCCAATACGACCTCTGTGGCGCAGTAGGCGAAGGCCCGCCTGAGGCGCAGAAGGTTGCGGGTTCAATTCCCGCCTCGGGACAAATGTTTGTAACTGCAAATATTTGTCTCGGGTCTGGGTGTTTTTATGTATAATATGTATGTATTTACAAAAAATATGTATATAAGTAGTATATCAGTCATGTAGTTCCCATAATACAAGCTCTGCTTAGTTTGGGGCTAGATGATGCTGGGTGAAAAATGTCCAGAATTATTTATTTATTTATTTAATAGATAACCGATTTGATGATTATTTTGTTATTGTATAGAAAATAATCCCTAAAAGGTCCCATCAAAGTTTTATTCCTGAGGGATAGCAACTTTTCCCGTAAACTCAAAAACATCATCTTCTTATGGAATCACGAAACATTATTTGTGGGTTGTTTTACTTTTGGTTTTTATTCGAAAAAGTGTCATCTCGAGTGAGCAAAATAACGTAATCACGTTACTTTGCTCGTTTTTTTTTGTCTTATATTGCATTAAATGACAAATGAATGCACTTGGACCGCCGTCTGACTTGGCAAAAACACATCTGAACCAAGCGAAAACTGGCTAAATGGACGTAAATCCCAACTAACTGACATTAGTAAAATGATAGTTTATAAAATGTATCAAACCGATATAGACTTACGGTATCCAGCTATGGGGCTCTGCCAGCCACAGCAACATCGAAATACTGGAAAGATTTCAGAGCAAAACAATACGGAACATGCTAAAAATACCACCACACATAAGCAATAAGTATATGTACATGGACATCAAGATCAACACTGTGAAACAGGAAATAGAATCCTATAGCAAAAACTATCAATTTAGATAAGACAAACATAAAAATGAACTCGCCTCTCAGCAAGGAGCAGGCTCCCTTCAATTCTCCAGACTGAACAGACATAGCATCCCAAACCTAGCAGAAAGATTCACAGACAAAAGTTGAGAGAACACTGGACTGATCTCTCAAAACAACTCAAAAACCGGATTAATATCAACCATCAAATTGGACTATTGTTGTATAAACAGATTGCCAAGAAGCAGATTAGAAAAAGAAAAAAAATTGTTTTATATTCATATTGTAAAAACGGGAATTTTCACGTACTGCACTATCGGTGAAGGCACCGACTAAGTTTCGACTCATTCCGAGAGTCTTCATCCGTGTGCACGGCGCGACGCGGAAGGAGAAAGTCGCAACCACTCACCCTGATGAAGACTCTCGGAATGAGTCGAAACTTAGTCGGTGCCTTCACCGATAGTGCAGTACGTGAAAATTCCCGTTTTTACAATATGAATAGTCAAGTTCACGATAGTTTTTGGAATAAAAATGTTTTATATTATTTATTATTAGACATAGCTTCAGTGTTAGCAAAGGCGTTGGTATGGAAACATTGGTTAGACCACATTTAGTTACACCAAAAGGCGGTTATAAAGATATATACATATTACTTTACTAGTTGGATAAGTTAAAATTTTATAGGTCTAGTTAAAATCTAACAGATCCGTGTCGTGGTGGTGCGGACAGATCCGTGGCGTGGTGGTGCGGACAGATCCGTGGCGTGGTAGTGCGGACAGATCCGTGGCGTGGTGGTGCGGACAGATCCGTGGCGTGGTGGTGCGGACAGATCCGTGGCGTGGTGGTGCGGACAGATCCGTGGCGTGGTGGTGCGGACAGATCCGTGGCGTGGTGGTGCGGACAGATCCGTGGCGTGGTGGTGCGGACAGATCCGTGGCGTGGTGGTGCGGACAGATCCGTGGCGTGGTGGTGCGGACAGATCCGTGGCGTGGTGATGTGGACAGATCCGTGGCGTGGTGGTGCGGACAGATCCGTGGCGTGGTGGTGCGGACAGATCCGTGGCGTGGTGGTGCGGACAGATCCGTGGCGTGGTGGTGCGGACAGATCCGTGGCGTGGTGGTGCGGACAGATCCGTGGCATGGTGGTGCGGACAGATCCGTGGCGTGGTGATGTGGACAGATCCGTGGCGTGGTGGTGCGGACAGATCCGTGGCGTGGTGGTGCGGACAGATCCGTGGCGTGGTGGTGCGGACAGATCCGTGGCGTGGTGGTGCGGACAGATCCGTGGCGTGGTGGTGCGGACAGATCCGTGGTGTGGTGGTGCGGACAGATCCGTGGCGTGGTGGTGCGGACAGATCCGTGGTGTGGTGGTGCGGACAGATCCGTGGCGTGGTGGTGCGGACAGATCCGTGGCGTGTTGGTGCGGAGCCCGACTTTTTTATACTAGTGGAATCCTACTAATATTATAAACGCAAAAGTTTGTGAGGATGGATGTTTGTTACTCTTTCACGCAAAAACTACTGAACGGATTTTGATGAAACTTTACAGTAATATAGCTTATACATCAGAATAACACATAGGCTACTTTTTATCCTTTTTACTTTTTTATAAAGGCGAAAGTTTGTGAGGATGGATGTTTGTCACTCTTTCACGCAAAAACTATTGAACGGATTTTGATGAAACTTTACAGTAATATAGCTTATACATTAGAATAACACATAGGCTACTTTTTATCCGGGTACCCGCGGGCGCAGCCGTGGGCAGAAGCTAGTATAAGTATACTGCCCACCTGATAAGCGGTTACCGTAACCTATGGATGTTTGTTGTGCTGTATCCGTATATAGTCAAAAATTAGAAGACATGTGATTGTAACTTGTCACGTGCTAACAGGAAAAACGTGGGCAAGTGCCAATATAAGTTTTGACTTGTCTCTGACTAACCCCTGTCCTATCAGAGCCCCTATCTGAGTTTGAATCTGAGGCTGTCCATCATGGGATATGCAGTTGTGAGCGTGCTTGTTTCAATTTGTTTGATTTGTTACTTGCGAAGTATCCTTTAATATAAACCAAACAAACTTCAACAAAGCTCCTTTTGTACAATATAAAACATTCCATTCTCTCCGAAGGAAATATTGACATAATAGCGAACAGACAATGAAAATTAAATAATTCACAGAGAGAAAAAATAAATGTGTAATTTTACGAAAGGCTGACGAGTAACCATCTGTGCCTAGCGTGGACTCATGTCGCACAGTGTAAATCTAAACAGCTAGGTATGTAGGACGGATGATAATATCCGACTTATAGTTCCATTATCCAGGTTATAGGTACCTACAAACCTTGGGAAAGTATATTATCCAGGTTATAGGTACCTACAAACCTTGGGAAAGAATATTATCCAGGTTATAGGTACCTACAAACCTTGGGAAAGTATATTATCCAGGTTATAGGTACCTACAAACCTTGGGAAAGTATATTATCCAGGTTAAAGGTACCTACAAACCTTGGGAAAGTATATTATCCAGGTTATAGGTACCTACAAACCTTGGGAAAGTATATTATCCAGGTTATAGGTACCTACAAACCTTGGGAAAGTATATTATCCAGGTTATAGGTACCTACAAACCTTGGGAAAGTATATTATCCAGATTATACGTACCTACAAACTTTGGGAAAGTATATTATCCAGGTTATAGTTACCTACAAACTTTGGGAAAGTATATTATCCAGGTTATAGGTACCTACAAACCTTGGGAAAGTATATTATCCAGGTTATACGTACCTACAAACTTTGGGAAAGTATATTATCCAGGTTATACGTACCTACAAACTTTGGGAAAGTATATTATCCAGGTTATAGGTACCTACAAACCTTGGGAAAGTATATTATCCAGGTTATAGGTACCTACAAACCTTGGGAAAGTATATTATCCAGGTTATAGGTACCTACAAACCTTGGGAAAGTATATTATCCAGGTTATAGGTACCTACAAACCTTGGGAAAGTATATTATCCAGGTTATAGGTACCTACAAACCTTGGGAAAGTATATTATCCAGGTTATAGGTACCTACAAACCTTGGTAAAGTATATTATCCAGGTTATAGGTACCTACAAACCTTGGTAACGTATATTATCCAGGTTATAGGTACCTACAAACCTTGGGAAAGTATATTATCCAGGTTATAGGTACCTACAAACCTTGGGAAAGTATATTATCCAGATTATACGTACCTACAAACTTTGGGAAAGTATATTATCCAGGTTATAGTTACCTACAAACTTTGGGAAAGTATATTATCCAGGTTATAGGTACCTACAAACCTTGGGAAAGTATATTATCCAGGTTATACGTACCTACAAACTTTGGGAAAGTATATTATCCAGGTTATAGGTACCTACAAACCTTGGGAAAGTATATTATCCAGGTTATAGGTACCTACAAACCTTGGGAAATTATATTATCCAGGTTATAGGTACCTACAAACCTTGGGAAAGTATATTATCCAGGTTATAGGTACCTACAAACTTTGGGAAAGTATATTTTATCTTCTTGCAATTATATTATCTTCTTGCAATATCCTTCAATAATTTTAACATGCTTATAAATTAGCTTCATCTGTAACTAACTAAACAAACAATGTAATCAAATCATGGAAGTCAATTTTAACCTACTTCAATTGTCGTATCGAAATGAAACTGCTTATTTATATTTAGTTTGGATGACAATACTATAATTTGGCACCTTGGAGCCGTTCTGATGATGGAGCAAGGAAGTGTATAGTGGAACTTTTCAGTGGCTACTAGTAAACCCCTCGAGTTTGAGCTCAAATGATTCATTTTGACGAGCCCAATAGATTGGGCTTGGTAACGAGGGTCTGATGATGGAATGAGGAGGTGGATAGTGGAATTAAATGAATGAATGAATGGAAATAATTTATTGTAAACCTTATGATATAAACAAAATAAATAATAACACATTAAAAACATGACATGATAAAGGTACAATGGGCGGTCTTATCGCTTAAAAACGATCTCTTCCAGACTGGAGAAAATTATATAGGATTTTGAATTGGGCGGGGGTGTACTTACAGAGGTTGTTTTAAACTACACATTATAATTATTAAAAATAGCTTTCGACTGTCTTGTTGCTATAGAATGGTCGCCCGCTGGCGCGGCGCGCCTTTTTCAAAACAACCTTATTTTTGTAAATAAAAAGATGGGCATGTAGGTATCTATAGTTAAAACGCTGTCAATTTTTTTTTTAACATAAACAAAGTATTTTTTTTTATTCAAGAATAATTATCTCTCGAATATCGAGCTAATAGCATAGTAGTCCTTAAAGCTGGTTATGCTTTCTGTTAGCTGCTATTGGCAATTATCTCATAAGAACTAAGAATAGAAAATTCTTTATTACACCTAAAAATAGTAATTATATTACGAAAACGAACTTAATGCTTAATAGCATGTCCTTCCAAATAAACACAAATTAATTTATTAAATGTCATTCATAGTCATGATAGCTTAAAAAGTTATATCATCATCCATTGCTTGTTGTAATATTTTTCGTAACCTCTAAGCCTGTTGTCAAACAAAACATTATACCAGCTGTTTATTTTAAGTCTGTGGTCATAATATAACGTGGAACTCGGAGCATCCACGACAATATATGTTAAACACCAATTTATTATTAAAGTCCCGTGACACAGGGATGGCGCACTCATGGTAATTTGAAGTAAAAATGAAAGACATTTATTTAGCACGACCTATAAACAACAAATTATGCAAATAAATAATAACAAAATGATGATGGGAAAGTAGTTATAGCAAAATATTGATTGATTAGAAACAACAACAAATAGGTCTATTTATATCTACTTAATACTGAAACATGACTTTTGGAAGACATGCATATGAAACGGGAAAAATTTAATGTCTGTTTCATTTTTTTAACGCTTTCAGGACGCTGTTGCGGCTCCCGCGCTTCTGCAGTGCTTCAGACATGTTCGCGTATGTGCGACACATTTGACGCCATCTGGCGGAAAAAGACTGCCTGTCTGCTAAGCAGAGTGCGCGCGACCAACAACAGCATCCTGAAAGAAATAGCTAAAAATTACGCATGTCCTCTGGTGTGGAAGCTCTCCCAGAAGACGAAATCTGTATTAGTAATTAAGTACTAACCATTATCTTAAGCTTACTAACACTTTTGGATCATGTTGTCTTTGAATGAACGTTATTATTATTATTTTCTAAAGTATTTCAGCATGGACTTTGTAAACCCTCTTCACGTTGACGCTTTGTGATCTCATTTTTTAATTGCAAATGTGTCTGTGTTTGCTAGTATAGTACGGTCGGAAATATGGGTTTTTCTCGTTGTATCCCGAACTTCAGCCCCATGGAGGTATAGCAGGAAGGTGTTTTCTCGATGACTCCCGTCAAAAGACCACGGAAATTGATTTTCCCACTATCCCCAGTACACTTTTGATATATAGTTTTAAATCAAAGATGGCGAATAAGAAATCAGGAATACGTTAATAGGTTTCTATTTTGACTAATTTGGGGATGCTGATTATGGGAATGAGGTCCATTTCAAAATCAAACATGGCGTCTACAGTAGGTACGTTGCCGCACATATTATTACATACATAAAGCATTGTTTGATGATTGGTTTTGTCGACCAGTATCCGTCGATCAGACAACGCTACCACATTGATCATCGATCGGTCGACTGGTGTGGGAGCACCCTATTTTCGGCCAGGTACTTTGGCCGAGCCTAGGCAATCAGAACAAATATCTATCGTTAAAATTAACAATGTGTAGGGAGAATAAATATTTTCATATATTTATTCTCCCTACACATTGCTATCGATATTTATTGTCTTTTTCATATGATCAAGTATTAGGGCATAAAACCCAGCACCTCCCTAACAAAAGTGACTTTCACGCGCATAATCAATATTTACCTACCCTCCTGCTGTATAAATAGTTACCTATCTACGGATTTTTGCATATAAAGTTTGTTTACTTTTTGCAAACAAAAGGTTATTTACTTTTGGAACCTATACTGTTGTGTCCCTAAATTAAGGATCATCCCTAGCTAGTCCTTTGAGGGTTAATTTGCATTTAGTTCTACTTGTTGAAGTTATTGAGGGACGCGTTCTTGTTGGACTTACGATCAGAGTGATAGGACCTGTTTCGAAGTTTACCTGGAACAATGAAAATATTTAGTTAGTAGACATTAGAAAGAGTAAAAAATCACATAAAGATATGGAGGTGGTAAAATTTTGTTTAAAAAAATATTTTATGGTAAAAAAATGTACCTAATTTAGACCCGTCTTTAGCTTCTGACTGCTCTCGTATTTAGTTATTGTAGGTAGCTACAGTTCAATATTAAAAGTTATGTGCTTCGGAAATCTTCGGAAATGTGAAAACTCTATGCACTTCCACTTGTATCGCACCTGTGTTGATAACATGTGCAGTTTGAGAACAATCTGCAAACGCACGCAGTTTCCCATTTCCGAAGCGAGACGAAGAGCTTAACATAGATCAGTACGTAGTCAAAGTCAAAGTCAAAGTCAAAGTCAAAGTCAAAGTCAAAGTCAAAGTCAAAGTCAAAGTCAAAGTCAAAGTCAAAGTCAAAGTCAAAGTCAAAGTCAAAGTCAAAGTCAAAGTCAAAGTCAAAGTCAAAGTCAAAGTCAAAGTCAAAGTCAAAGTCAAAGTCAAAGTCAAAGTCAAAGTCAAAGTCAATGTCAAAGTCAAAGTCAAAGTCAAAGTCAAAGTCAAAGTCAAAGTCAAAGTCAAAGGCAAAGTCAAAGTCAAAGTCAAAGTCAAAGGCAAAGTCAAAGTCAAAGTCAAAGTCAAAGTCAAAGTCAAAGTCAAAGTCAAAATTCATTTATTCAATAAAATCACAAGGACCACTTTGAAACGTCGGGTTTTATCTTTGGTGCCTGTTCCTCCGCGACCAAGCCAGGAAAGAAAGGCAAGAAAACAAGGCTGGTTATTCTTTTTAATGATCCTTTTACAAAACAATAGGTTCGAGTTGGAGCATTTTCTATCCCAAGAGTTTTTGTCATCTAAATAATCAGATATTTTATAGTATGCCTTTTTATAAAGCTTTTGTTTAATTACGTTTTTAGTAGTACCATGATGGATGAATAAACCGAAGTATTGTAGCATCACAAAGTAAAAAAAAATGCGCTTATCAACTTTCGTCAATCATCGGAATCGCTCGACAAAATACGTGCGTCGTCGGCACCCCGCGACGCCATCGCCATATTGCCGCCAATCGACTTTTGCGTGTTCTCAGAAGATCTTGTGCATTTCTCTTTACTCACAACGGAGTTGAAGATAAAAGCATTCTATGAAAGGAGACGTGGTTCTTTGACATCGGAAACTAAAAGTCTAACTAGACTCTTTTATTAGTACATTGTAGCATCTTATTCTTTGACTTTTCTTCATATTCATATTCATATTCATTTATTCATGCTCAAATGTACATCAGCTTAGGTGTTACATCAAAGTAGCTGTAGGGGAGTACATGGACCCTGTAAGGGCGCTGCAAGTTCACTCAATATTTATTTAAAATGACTTAATATTAATAGCAAAATCATAATTATTAATTTCATATAATACATAAAAAAATAATTAAAAATAATAATAATAATAATCATCTTACTTTATAAATTGATTTAAAATAACCTATCTACCTACTTATTCCTACCATGCAAATTACAATGTCCGGATACAAATTAAATAAAATCAATACTCAATACTCAATACATTTATTGCTTTCACATGGTAGGTACATAGATGGTGTTTATAGGTAGGTATCTCACATGAACCCTGTCTAAGGGTATAGCAACAGATAGGTAGGCAAAGAAAAAGAAATCAAAGAAGTCAATGTTAAATAAAATTGTAAAATCTACGTAAACAGTCACCTTATACTAACCTAAATTCGACGACCGATGTGGCGCGGTGGGCGAAGGTCCGCCTGCGACACAGGAGGTTGCGGGTTCGATTCCCGCCCTGGGACAAATATTTGTACGATCTGCAAATATTTGTTCCGGGTGTTCTGGGTATTTTCTATGTATAATAAAAAAATATCTATCTATGTAATGTATTGTATTAAGTATATCAGTCATCTAGTACCCATAACACAAGCTCTGCTTAGCTTGGGGCTAGATGATGCTGTGTGGATTGTCCAGCATTATTTATTTATAAAAAAAAAAAAAAATGTCAAATTTAATTAAAAAATCTTCAACAATCTTGTGCTAAGTATCTCTCAAACTTTATGATACTGTCTGCATTTCATTAAGTATGATATTGTCTGGATTCCAAGGAAAAGTTTAGCGCAAACTACCATAGTCTACTAGGAACCCCTGTGACGTGAATATGAGGAAATACAAGTACCGTGGCATATATATCTTATTGGATTTGATGATGTGCTTATTGGAGGTTAAAGTTGTGAGCGTGTTTGTTTGTTGTTCATAACACAGTGCATACAGAGAAAAAGTCATGTGATTCTCTCGACATAATTTAGTTTACGTGTCAGTATGGCAGGTTGAAAAACACTGACCTATTTCAGTCTGTTATTTGCGAATTGGATCAAAGGCGAGCGGTAGCTAATTGATTGGACAAATTGAATTTTTATTGCAAATACGACGCCCCGTATGCGCATGCGTAACACACTAATAAAATAAGTTCGTATGCACGGTAATAAAGTCCGTTTGTTTATCTTATGTAGCACTGAGCATCTCAATGTTATATTGTTTATTCATATTGTAAAAACGGGAATTTTCACGTACCGCAATGTCGGTGAAGGCACCGACTAAGTTTCGACTCATTCCAAGAGTCTTCATCAGGGTGAGTGAGCGCGACTTTCTCTCTCCGCGTCGCGTCGTGCACCGATATTGCGGTACGTGAAAATTCCCGTTTTTACAATATGAATAGTCAAGATCACGATAGTTTTTGGAATAATATTATATTGCTTACTTATTAATAACATCTAACAGTCACATACATGATCACTAGGATGCCCTGTGTCGTGGGTATCAGGAATTACGAGTACTTGCACCACAACATCCAGGCCCGGAAAGAAAATCTACAATTTATACGTAACTATAATGATGCACCTACTTAGTATTTCTCTATACAGGGTGTAATAATGACGACCTCTGTGGCGCCTATTCCCTATGACGACCTCTGTGGCGCAGTGGGCGAAGGCCCGCCTGAGACGCAGAAGGTTGCGGGTTCAATTCCTGCCACGGGACAAATGTTTGTATCTGCAAATATTTGTCTCGGGTCTGGGTGTTTTCTATGTATAATATGTATGTATTTACAAAAAATAATAATATTGTACGGTGACGTACATTAGTTTTACCGCAATAAGCGGAATGACTTGAACGAAGAGTGCACTTAAGGTGACCGCGCGAAACAGTCGCGGCGAGTGGTAATCGATTACGTTTCAACTACTTATAATTAGTGAATAAATAAACTTTTACTGAAAATAAGTGTTTTCACTTGACATTAATATCAGTGTAGGTAAGTGATGTGAATAGCTATCTTGGAAGTACCCGTGCTCCATGGTAAGTTAATTTACACCAACTTAACCTACTTGTACGGTCCTAACTGGGATCGTACAAATATATAAGTAGTATATCAGTCATGTAGTTACCATAACACAAGCTCTGCTTAATTTGGGGCTAGATGATGCTGTGTGAAAATGTCCAGCATTATTTATTTATTTATTTATTCCCGAAAACTTCGGGGAGTGAAAGTACCCATCAATATAAACAACTTTTACTATGGAACGAACACTGTGAACGCGAAAAAAAAATCTGCTGTTCCATACTAAAGTTCAATACCTACTTGGCTGAAATGGAACAGCTGATTTTTTTTTCGTATTGATGGGTACTTTCACCTCCCGAAGTTTTCGGGAGTAGTCTTATTACACCATGTATAACTATAAATTAATGTAATTTGAAGAGTACTAGAGCCGTTGTGAAAGGCCGCGTCCGAGGAAGTGCTACCATCATGCCGGTGAAATTACAGACACATGAGATCTTACATCTTGATATCTCAGGGAGGCAACGCGTGTGTGATACCTCTCGTAACCCCTTACCACCGGGAGGACCGTAACTTTGTTTGACTGTATATTAGTATAAAAAAATGAATAGTCCGAAAATTGATTTTTTTATCGGATTTTTCAGTGCTAATCGGTTGAATAACGGTCTGAATGTCCAATTTTAATTTTCATCAGTAGTCTTACTACACCCTGTATAAACTAGCTAAAACAAAATTGCAAAGTTCGCACAAGAAGATTACTCGATCTAAGTTATAGGCTTGTTTACAGCAAGTTCTATGTAACTCCCTTATCATAGCTCCTATCGAAGTTATACAAAGTTCACAGTGTCTAAAATTATTATTGTATGACCGAAAATTTGTTTATCTGTAGGAAGTTATTTTATTTTGCATCACTTATGGTTGTGCTTAACTCGAAAGTAGGTTATAAATGCCGTAAGTAGAACGAGGCTCATTACATTCGTTATTATGCTACAATTAAATACAATCTCCACTAAGAAAACTTTTTTCTATTTAAATATGGAACTAGCCATAGTAACCACAGACTAATATTGTAAAGAAAACAAGGCGGGAAACTGTTTGAAAATTCAATTTATTTTATGCGACTGTTTTAATTTCCTCGCATCCGTGATGAAAAGTTATGTGTCACACTCGGGTGTAAGTAATAAATAAAAAGTGCGTAATGTAATGTTTGAACGTATCTCTGGCTACCCCCTACTTGATACCCTCCAAGATTCTACGCACTGAGTACGTATCTGAGGATGTCCATCATCTTACCACAGTGAGCGAGTATTTTTTTGTTGTACATAAAATGAGGGAAGAGCTACAAAACTATGAAATAAAAAATATATACCTAGCTTCCTTCTTATAAACTGGCAAGATCCTAGAAATGATGTTTCGAGAGAGTTCACTGTTATTAAAATAGATGGCTCTGATTAAAATTCTAGCAATTTGATTTCGAACCAGACATTTAAAACAATCAAGTAATCTATAGAGAGAAGTTGGAAAACTGAAATTGAATTTTAAACTATCCTCTTTAAACAGTAGGTACTCAGGTACTTACCTAAATAAGCGACCCGGCTCTTCTTTCAAAGGCCCAGAGGTGGTACCTTGTTAGACTAATTATTCTCGGCGCTAAGCAAACGGAATCCCTTTGTGAATGGTTAGACAAATTACGAGTTTTCAGATAGCTTTTGTAGGAATGACTTCTTTAGACGAGAAGATTTTATCAGTGCGGTGAATAAAATTTTATTATGGGAGTGAATTTTCAGGTTTGATTGTAACAAAGGTAAAATTTTAGATGGATGAAAAAGCAAAAAATAAAGAAATTAAACTTAACAAACAAGCTCTCACGACTTTAAATTCATCACATATAATATCCTCCGTTATTCAGTATGCAGAACCGTGAGGTCTATTAGATTCAGTATATGTCTACGTTTTGCATAATAATAGTTGTGCAAAACGTCTTTATGTTAAATCTGATATTATTTGAACCTACTTTGTATATGCTGTAAACCTACACATTTGAATTCCACATGATAGTTTGCAAGCCCCTATATGCTTTATCGGGACACCAACAAAGTAATGGCACATATCAAACTTTTCGATCTAGAGCAGTCTTTTTTATATTTTCTTTTACCGTTTTAGCACGTGTTAGTACTAACATAAAATATTTTTTAAAGGTTTATTTTTATTGATCAATAAGTTTTTATTCATTGAAATAACAAGGATCGTATAGAAACGTCAACGTAATAACGTTTCTTCTTCTTTTTCTTGCCCTTGTCCCACATTACGTGGGGTCGGCACAGCATATTTTCTGCTTCCAAAGTACTTTATCAGCCATCATTTTAGTAAGCTTAAAAACTATGCTTATTTTAAAGTGAATTTATGCCGACTCCAAGCGCGCGACCAAGTCTAGAAAAAATAAACAACAAACTCTGCTTGGTTTTTTTATGATCTTTCATTAAGCTATAGTGTGGTGCCAATAAAACAAGGTGAACTTATTAATCCAACCGGATTCGAATCCAGGATCTTTGGATTGGAAGTCAAAGACATGACACTAAAATGACACATACGGCTTTTATAGTTTGTGAAAACTAAAGAATAATTTAGGTGCTTAATTTAATGAAAACTGCATGAGTGACATTTTAATTGCACCTGTTTACGTAAACCGGATTAAAAATTACCGTCATTGGATAAAAATAAACCACGATAGCTCTACCAATTCAGTCTTCGCAAATAAGACAATTATCTTACTATTTATTAGTTTCTTTTATATCTAATTTTCTTATGCACCTATGTCCTTAGTATTTAAATATTACTATCAATTATCTAGGTGTATTTTAACATTTGCGTTACATAATCACTATGTATATTCGTATTTTTGTTTTAACCATTCTGTGCACTACCAATACATCTTTTTCCATAATACACACAGGTTATCTGGAAGAGAAGTTTTTTTAGCATAAAGTTCGCCTATGTACTACTATTTTGGGCAATAAGAATTTTCTATCTATCTATCTATCTATCTATCTATGGAGGTAAGCAATTACACCAATCTCACCAGATAAATATATGGCTATATATATGTCTAATTGAAATGACCAAAGCTATTTTTGCGCTCTTCCTAAAATATAATTCCGAGAGATATAAAGAAAAGTTATGAAAGTTGGAAAGCCAAAGAAAATTTGTAGTTCAGAATTCTTAAGAATCACGTTTCCATAAACTGGGAACCGATCGGAGACAAGGGCAGAAAATAAATTCAAAGTCGCTATAAGAATCCGTGTAGGCAGGTACTTATCCCGCGTGGTACCTAGATAAAAAACAATATGTTAGGTAATCTAGGTTACGAACTTACTATACCTGTTTCAAATTTCGTCCAAATCGGTCCAGCCGTTACGGAGATTTTTAGAGACAAATATTTAAACATGTATTAATCTATGTTACGAACTCAGTACGAGTATGTACTTATACCTGTTTTAAATTTAATCCAAAGCGGTCCAGCCATAGTGGTCATTTTCAGCAACAAACCAAACTTTGATATTTATTTTATTAGTAGATACCATAGACCAGTTATAGTTTAACTGGTCTTTGGTACTACAGAGTCGATACTAGGGCATGCATTCCGAAATTCCGGAATCTCGAATAGATTTTTTAGATATTTAAATTCCGGAATTGAGAAGCCTAATATCGGTATTCCAATATTAATCAATTTAACTCAGTGAATGGCATTTTGCACAACAAAACGCAACATTTCTGCTTTCCGTAGTCGTATAAAAGAAAGAAGACCATTGTTAGTAGAAGTGATGCACTATTTGCACGATTAGGAAGACTTATTCGCACAAACCTAAGACAATATTTTACCAAAACCAAATAACGAGAAAATTTCTGAGATTATCGTCAATTTACTATGCCAGTACAAAACTCACAGGGAGCCTAATCCTACACATGCAATACCCTCCACTCCGAAGACGTTTCAGTCGAAGAACCAACTCTATATGAACCGCTAGACAAGGAACTGGATAAATGCAAGACAATCCGCAAGTATCCATCTGTATCTATCAATTTTGATAATGCAGGGTTTGTCAAAGTAGAAAAAACGATATGATAACGTAGGACAACGAGGTGTGCATCTGACAGAAGCATACAAATATATTTTTTGTGTCCTGCCTAAGAGTATTGAGAGTAAATAAATTGTATAAATAATGCTGGACATTTTTCACACAGCATCATCTAGCCCCAAACTAAACAAAGCTAGTATTATGGGAACTACATAACTGATATACTACTTAGGTATAAACATTTTTTTTGCTGTAAATACATGATGCTACATTGAAAAAAACAGACCCGAGACAAATATTTGCAGATTCATAAAATGAATATGTACTTAACATTGTTGTTTTAATTATATTGATCATCAACTTTTTATGTGAAAATAGTTACTGCGTGCATGCGTAAGTGTGTAATATCGTACTTTTTTTAATTTAAATTCCATATTGCTTAGTTTTGATTACAATACTGATACTATACCAAGTTATTTGATCGTTCCTTTCCTCAAAACAGAAAAATAAAACCGATTATACCGATGTACCGATTATACAGGACAGTTTAGTTTTTATGAAAATCGTAGGCAACCCATATTTTTGATTTTATTGAAATATCCAATTATTGGGCAATTATATAATAAAATACTGATTTAATTGTATTCCATATATGCTTCGTCATTTACAAGATTATAAAAAGGCTTATTGTTAATGGATTTTATTTGTTTTAACTTCACAACTGAAAGGACAGTTACATTATTTTTGGTGTTGACCTCGAAATTCCTGTTCGCATAATCGAGGTAAATTTTTTTATGCTTTTTTTTATAGATATGATCACAACTTTACTATATTTTTAAATGCGTGGTGGGTAGGTAATAGTTTGCTAGTTTATAATTAAAGTAATCTGATTCGGCTGAGAATCTCAAGAGGCGCAAATATAGAAGTCTCGACAGAGCTTACTTATTTGAGCCTTTTAGGGGTTGAGACTCTGGGTCCGTGGGGAACCGGGGCCCTTCGCGTTTTCAAAATTCTTTCAGGGCGACTGGTCGAAGCGACGCGTGACCAGAGAGCTTGTTCTTATCTGGGTCAACGCATTAGCATTGCCGTTCAGCGTGGCAATGCGGCCAGTATTTTGGGAAAGCTTCCGTCTGGTAGTGATCTGGATCAGTTGAGCTATCTATAGATCGTTTGTAACGATCTTTAGGTGGCTAGCTGTTTCATCTGTATTTTTTGTATATACCTACTTTTAATAGTTGTATGGATAATTGTACAAGTAATCTAATTATTAAATTTAGTTGTTTCTATCGCTGTTCTAATGTTTTTATATCATACACAGTGAATCAACCAAATTATAATTTAAAAAACATACAATTTAAGTATTTTTTTTTGTCTTATCCAGTAAAAAATGTATAATGTATAAATGTATAATGTTAGTTATATATATATATATATATATATTTATGTATTTGTATATATATTTATACTATGTATTTATTTATGTATTATATTAGAAAATGTGTGCTATTATTGTATATTTTTTTTTTCCTGTTTGTGTACACGTACCCACCGCTATTTATCAGCTGTCCCTATCCTCAAAGGTTTGCTGGAAGAAAACTCTTGTTAGGGTTAAGCTCGCCTTTGTACATGTCTTATATGTAAGTCTTTTGTCTGTATTATCTGTGTGTACAATAAAGAATAAGAATAAAAACAACAAGCCTTTCAGGCAACCCTATTAAGCTGAAAGCTGATTGCTATTTATTGTCTGTGGTTTTGAGTATAAAGTTTATTTTGTTACAATAAAAGGTGAACAATGCAATAATTGAAAGGTTAACAAAGCGTACCTAACAAACTTCCGCCCATGGCTTCGCTTAGCTTGTGCGTGATTCCAGGGCACACATTTAATTCGAATTTCATTAATATGTTTTAATAAGTTATTTTGTTTTACTTAATATGAATGTTGTTTATGTGAGTAATTTGTATATTTAAAATGTTATACGTGAAATATGGATAAAGATCTAAAATAAATGAATAAAGAATTAGGTACTTAATCGGTTCATCTATTCCGTTCTTAAAAACATATAAACAAAAGATATAAATATAGTGTGTTACATACTTTCACAATCTATAAATTATTGTAAATGTGAATGTATGGATGTTTCGATGTTTGTTACCAATAATCTTCGTAACGGCTGAACCGATTTTGACAACATTTGGAATGGTCTTAGAAAATTGTGTTCACTTTCATGCCCAGAACATAGCATACTTTCCGAAAGAAGTGACCCTTTTAGGATTATGTAGTCAAAGTCAAAGTCAAGTCAAAGTCAAAATTCATTTATTCAATAAAATCACAAGGACCACTTTGAAACGTCGGTTTTTATCTAGGTGCCTGTTCCTCCGCGACCAAGCCAGGAAAGAAAGGCAAGAAAACAAGGCTGGTTATTCTTTTTAATGATCCTTTTACAAAACAATAGGTTCGAGTTGGAGCATTTTCAATCCCAAGAGTTTTTGTCATCTAAATAATCAGATATTTTATAGTATGCCTTTTTATAAAGCTTTTGTTTAATTACGTTTTTAAATTTGTTAATTGATAATTTTTGTATATCTCTTGGGAGTTTGTTATAAAAGCGTACACCGTGCCCTTTCAACGATTTACCAACTTTATGGAGTCTACAAGTGGCAACAGCGAGTTTATCTTTATTTCTAGTATTAACATTGTGATTATCGCTTTTTTTCTTAAACAAATTAATATTTTTGTGAACATACATCAGATTTTCATAAATGTATTGACAATGGAATGTCATTATATTTATTTCTTTAAACTTTTCGCGAAGTGATTCTCTGGGGCCCATATTATAAATTGCTCGAACAGCCCTCTTCTGCAGCACAAAAATGGTATTGATATCAGCAGCACTCCCCCACAGCAGTATACCGTACGACATAATGCTGTGGAAGTAGCTGAAGTAAACTAGTCTAGCTGTGTCAACGTCTGTATAAAGACGGATCTTTTTGACTGCATATGCCGCAGAACTAAGTCTCTTCGATAACCCATCAATATGAGGACCCCATTGAAGCTTATTATCTAGGGTGATACCTAAGAATACGGTGGTGTCCACAAGAGCCAACTGTTCATCTTTGATTTTGATATTTGCTTTAACTTGTGTAACATTGGGTAGTATAAATCTAATACACTTTGTTTTATTTTCATTAAGTAGGAGATTGTTAACGTTGAACCATTTTACAACCTTAGAGATTGCATTGTTTACATTGTCAAAATTGGTTTGTCGTCGCTTTAATTTAAATAAAAGTGACGTGTCATCTGCAAACAATACAACCTCATGATCGTCCCTTACAAGGTGGGGTAGATCATTAATGTATACTACGAACAAAAATGGTCCAAGAATTGATCCCTGCGGTACACCGATAGTAACCAGAGACCCCGGAGACCGTTTTCCATTCACGTCAACTCTTTGTACTCTGTCACTTAAATAGGAAGTGAGAAAGTCTAGAGCAACGCCCCTAAGTAAACGATGTTCTGGGATACCCTGTAGATCGACATCGAGTGAAATAACATAAGGTACTTTACTTGGGTAGGTACCTACCTACGAGGTGAGAGCACAGCGCGCTGAAAAGATATTTTATAATGTACCTACCGTGGATCACCTGTTTATGGCCAATTCACTTTAGCCAACTCTAAGCTAGACAATGACCTCGATTCTGTAGTTCACTAACTAAACTAAATTTAAACTGTCGCTCTCTTTCACTGATAGTGCAAGCAAGAAAGAGATAGCTACAATTTTAGTGCAGTCAAATTAGTCAGATTTAAGTTTTCCAGATTAGTCGTAATTTCAAAACATGCTGACTATAAACACAAAGAAAAGCGGCACGTAAAATGATTTGACAGCACTAAAATTAGCTGCCATTAGCTGGTATGAGGCCAAAAAGTAACATAGGCTCACCATACTTTTCTTATAGCTACGTCATCACAAAGTTGGCAATCCGACAACTCAATGTCGAGAGAAGCGGGCTCGTCTTGTTTACGTCGCGACAAGGTTAGGTCACGCCCCGAGAGCAAGGTACGTCATAAACTACGCATAAACATTATTATATTATTTACTTGCAAATATTACTTGCTCAGGCTAGGTACCTACTTATTTTGCAAAATTTCTGCCATGCTCGAGCTGGGATACCAGTCGTAAAAGACTGACCTATCCTTCGATTACCACTGCGTCAGTTTGAGCGCGCCTCAAGAGATTACCATTAGCAAAGACAAAGTGGAAAAGTCTCATGTGCCTCTAATTTTTAATGATTCTCTTTTGATGGAACGAAATAGAATGTGACGCTATACCCCAACAAACGGTTTGTCTCCAAAACAAATAACAAACAAACACGCTGACTACTGCGTAAACTATAGACTTAAAATCTGGCTTGTTAAACAAACCTCCTACACAGTGGAAGGATTTATAATTAGGAAATATGAAATATTAGCTTCTGGCCATGGTTTCGCCCGCGGATAAAAAGTAACCTATGTGTTATTCTGATGTATAAGCTATATTACTGTAAAGTTTCATCAAAATCCTTTCAGTAGTTTTTGCGTGAATGAGTAACAAACATCCTTCCTCACAAACTTTCGCGTTTATATATGATATGACTTAATTACCAACTCTATATGATGATGGTACCTAACTAAGTACCTACCTACTGTCGTTAATTAAAAGACGATATGACCAAGACTGAAGTTTTATTTCTACCAACACACAAAAATTCACAACAACATGTAAGTAGGTAAACGACACTTGTATGTACTTAAACTTGTTTTTTTTTAATTTTAATTTTAATTTTTTATTTTTATGCTTGCAAATGTTTAAATTTATGTGTTTCCTTCATATGAATAAATGATTCTGATTAGACGCTTAGATACTACTCAGTGCGTGGACCTTAATTACGTCCAAACATTACATTTGCCACATGCCCACGTTTAACAAGTAGTCAGAATTCCATGTGACACGTGACAGACACGACCAAAGTAGTCATCACGGTCGGTAATCGGGGTACCGCCCACTCGACCAAAACGGCTCTTGTCTCCAAATAACATAAAAAAGTGACACAATAATTGTTTACAAGTTATACGTTGTACCTACAATTTGTTCTACGAATTCCCCCAGGGAAGAAAGCTCTCAGACAAAGACAGGGATGAAGTGTTTCCTTCATTATATTTCTAATATCCTGCTGCTGCAGCGGTAATTGGACTTCATATTTCTATATGATTTTATTGGCAGCGTCTGACCGCATCCACCTCCGGGAGGCAACGCTATTATGAAGAAGGATTGCAAACAGCCAATTGGAAAAAAAACTCATATACTTACTTCACGTTCGAACTTATGAAATTCAAATTCATTTGTTCAATAATAATTTAGAATAATTTTTAATTTTAATTTTCATTTATTTAGGACAATAAATTATTACACTCCCAGATTACTCAAACGTTATCAACATGGTTCTGTTGATAACGTTTCATATAATCAGCCCCGTTCTTCACGAATTTGCTTAATAAATTGAGGGGGGAATCGTGTCTGAACTGAAGTGAAAAGAAACTTGACAAATTCTAAAATAAACTAAAATAGAATAAGACTAGATTGTTACTCAGTATTAAATCACAACAGAAATTCCAACATCTTGTTTCTATAGCTTGCATCTCAAATAGTTAAGGACCTATACCTACTCTAAGAAACCTTTCCGAGAGAAAATACATGTTTTTATTATTTATTATTATTATTATAGCGTGTAGGGTTATAATAGCTCTTAGATCCGAAGTAAAATGGCGAAAAAAAGGCCCTTACAGTTTCACGTCCATTTATTTGTCTGCCAGTCTTTTTATTTATCCCTGTAGTACTAAACAAGGGAACCCCGATTCGTCCCCTAGTTTTAATTGCGAGTTAAAATACAGTGAACCGAACAACAAAACCGAGAAATTAGCATTTGTTTACTAGTTGCACCCTACGAGTGGAGGATCTCATTTCTAAAAAACAAATACTTTTAATTAAAAGTCAACTGAGCAATTTTTAATTTCCAGGTAATAAAAAGCTTGATATAAGGCAACTTTATCACAGCGTGAACTCGAAAAGTCTTGGGCAATTAATTTATGTAATCGGGAACCAAACGGGTGCACGCTGTGGCGCACTATAATTGGGAGAACACATCGATTTAAGACCATAATATTTTACATTCAGATTCAGATAATTTATTTGTAAAGAACACAGGTAAAATTACAGATAAAATTAATAGTTCAGTAAACGTATCACCTAATTCTACTATGTTAAGTTGATAGATAGTATACAAATATTCAACAAATAACCATCTAAAACATGTCGACAAAGGGATAACTATCATTTCATTTTATCCCTTTGTCTATTATTTCATTCATTTATGAAGTAGTAGTCTGCTTTGATAATCAACATTTTATTAAATTGATTTGTATTGCAATTTCTCTGTTGGGTGTCTTAATTAAATAAATAAAAAACAGACATGCGGTTAACCAGATGGAAACCAGGATTTGCTGATGTTTAATTTTAAAAAAAGGAAAGGAAGAAAGTGTTCCTATAATGCAAGCTGATTTGCCACACTGAATGGCAATGCTAATACGTTGAAACAGTAGAGTCAGCTCTCTGGTTAGGCTACGTTTCGACAATTCGCCCTCAAAGAATTTTGAATACGCAAAACCGGGGCGGTTCCTCACGTACCCCGTTTCAGGTTCGGTTAGAGGTATTAGAGATTAACATACAAAGCTGAAATACACGAAAGCAATTAATGCAATTAATGAAAAGCACTTCAATACTTTCAACCGGCTTCAAAGGAGGAGGTTCTCAATTTGTCTGTATTTTTTTTGTTACCGATTTTAATGATTCTTTTTTTATGGGTAGGCTTATGCTTCAAGGGAACCACCCATATAAATTTTATGAAAAATTACACCTCTAAGTGTTAAATAATGGGGGAATGAAATTTCATATTGGGCATTTTATCAACTTCCCGTCATTCCCCGGAGTCGGCTTTTATTTTTGCTGAAAAAAAACCTTGTATGTAGCTGCTATTTGTGAAAGGACCCGGTCAAACTGACGTCGTGCCGGTGGCAAAGGGAAATGGTTGTCAAAATTCGCGTGAATGTATTGACCGCCACCGCCACCGCGTTAGTTAAACCTGGCCCTAACATTTGGTGAGGTACACTATGCAGGGATAGATTGAAAGCAGTGTTGATTAATGATCGAATTAGGCTCCGACACGGTACGTAACAAACGGGCTGGTAATTCTGACGCTAAATGGATTTCAATTCAGTTTTACCTTCGCTTCCATCAGAATTGAAGTGCTCCAGGCATTTAACTTGACCTACTTCGAGTGTCTGCAGCCGGGCGACATCACAACCACAAAAAGTTGCCCGTTTTTTTAACTGCCAAAGTGGCGCTTGTTTGCCACTTTGGCAGTAAAAAAAAGACATCCTTAAAATACCTACATAATGTTGGTAAGCAAAAAATTGGCAGTGATTTAAAAAAAAAATGTGGCAAACAAGCTTACAGCCCAACTGTTGGTAAGCGGTTACCGTAACCTATGGATGGGTGCAATACCAGAAGTATCACTCGCGCGTTACCGAACCTGAGGCATAACGAGTGAAAAGTCTCATGTGCTCTTTGACCGGCACCTTTCAATCTGGGACACAGCAATGCGGAGCGTTACTGCTTGACGGTAGAATAAGACCTCTGACGAACTCTTCGCATGGAGCTTTACTACTTCAAGATCTACATCACATCACAAGTTCAGGCACACGACCACTGAACGACGTCATTTTACAGTTGGGGTGTGGTCCGTCTGAAGACACGCTTACTATCGCCCTTACCTATATTCTGCGCAATTAATGTTTCTATTATTTACAACTTCAGGCATTCGACCACTGAACGACGTCATTTTACAATTGGGGTGTGGTCCGTCTGAAGACACGCTTACTATCGCCCTTACCTATATTCTGCGCAATTAATGTTTCTATTATTTACAACTTCAGGCATACGACCACCGAACGACGTCATTTTACAGTTGTGGTGTGGTCCGTTTGAAGACACGCTTACTATCGCCCTAACCTATATTCTGCGCAATTAATGTTTCTACTATTTACAACTTCAGGCACACGACCACCGAACGACGTCATTTTACAGTTGGGGTGTGGTCCGTCTGAAGACACGCTTACTATCGCCCTTACCTATATTCTGCGCAATTAATGTTTCTATTATTTACAACTTCAGGCATTCGACCACTGAACGACGTCATTTTACAGTTGTAGTGTGGTCCGTCTGAAGACACGCTATCACCCTAACCTATATTCTGCGCAATTAATGTTTCTACTACACAATGAGTGCTTTTTTGGGTCGATCCCAGATTAATTTATTATAGTATAAACTTTTACCTAATATTGATTATCCTTTCAAAGCTGGAAACGAAGCTGCTTGAAACTATTGAATAGATAAAAGATTTATTTTGAGCAGAACAGCTATAAGCACATCTTTATTATCAAATGTTTTTAATGGGGGCGGTCGTCGACTTAACCTGCTATTAAAAATATATTTCGTCTTTGGTTATTTTCTGTTTACATAATAAAACTCGATAATAAATTATCTTTCCGTCAATATCATTCGTTTTCACCTAGCTACAATAGATATTGAAATACAAGATTCCGTAATCGCGGAGGGTACTTATTTACTAGGATAACATAGCGCGTAAGCGTGGTCAGATGACGTGACTTTGCTTTATGCAGGGACTATTTAGTCGATAAATAGTTATGTTACAATTTCATGGTATAGTACCGTTAAAAAAGGTCCGTACCCACCATAATTCTGCAGTGCTGATTTCATATTGGAAATTCCATTTCAAACAGTGTACAGGAGAATACACGATATATTAAGACCTTTTTTGTAATTTTCTAAGTTCCATATGAAACTGGCGTTCGTGGAATCGAAAAAACGGCATACTTTTCGCAGAATACAGTTAATAAAAAACTTTCGATGGTAGAAAGTGCATTTACAAAGTTTTAGTGTATAGTTTTATGTTGTGTCTGTCAGGTTATATATGGGCCTTTTTATATTTTTGTAAGTATAAGGACGTAGGAGGTAATATCCGAAAATTCTCATCCAACTTCAATTTTTTTTTCACCATTATTTAGAATGGACCTTCAGGGTGGACGTTGACGGTCTATTAGGGGTTATTTATTAGGGTGTATACCTTTAAAATAAAAAGATTTTCGTGAAGACTAATTTTATAACATAGCCGACTAAAAAACGATCGAACGAATTCGTTACTTACGAACGTAACCTTAACGGCCTTAAAGAGCTACTTTTATCCGAGTACCGCACGCTCGAAGCCGTGGGCAGTAGCTAGTATTATTCTAAGTTATTATAGAGGGTTCAAAAACAGTCTTTAAAAATCGATTAATCATGATCACGCCAAAGAAAATGTGATCCATGCTGTCTGTTCACAAAAGTGATTAACAAAAGTCGAGAAGCCGAAAGATGGAAAGGCGACGGTAATCGCGCACCATAGGTGGTCCGTATGTCTTTTGTTTCGTTCTAATATAAATAAAAACTTTTTAACAAAACAAATACCAACAAAAAAAATTGAGTTACAAGAGAAAATTCAGTGAATAAACTATGAATCATCCCCATTTTTCTACCCTTAGGGGTATTTTTTTAATTAAAATGGGACCAGCTTCGACTCTGTCCAAGGAAAAAATGAATCATCAAAACCAAAGAACTCTGTAAAAAGTTATGCGATCCTCCTCCATTTTTATTGGGTTAAAAAAAGCTTTATAATTTTGAGCATTGAAATGAATGGAATAAATGACGAATCTTGGCTTCACTTCCATTCGCAAAGAAACTGCATGAAAGCCAGGGACCTTGCAAACGGTTATTCGACTGCATCCCATGTTCTATGAATAAAACATCTTGTACCGAGTCTGGGCAGGGATGTAGTTAGGGATTTATTCAGGGGGTATATAACAGGGGGTTCTTTTTGATTCCATATTTAATTTTTCATTTATTAATGCTCAAATGTGCATCAGCTTAGGTCAAAGTAGCTGTAGGGAAATAGGTACATGGTCCCTGACAGGGCTCTGCAAGTTCGATATTTTATTATAGAAGAGGGTTGGTTTAAAGTCTTTCATATTACCTTTTTTGAATTGGAGTTTAATATGTTTTTAGTATATTTTATAACCTTGAGAATAGCATGGTAGATTAGTGGAATCTGCATCGAAATACGAGCAACAGTTCTTGAGACAAAAGCTAAAGAACCTTCTTAATCCAGCCGCTCGGTTACAAAAAGAACAAAACCTTTAATGAATAAATCTTTTTATGATATTATTACGACTATACCACGTACTTTCCTATTCTCCTGCTGTCGTTTCGTTGATCGTTAAGAGGTCCTTGCTAATGACCTCTGATGGGACCACGCGAGCACGCAACTGAAACGGGTCACGGACGGGTCCTTGCTTATGAGCAACGTCCACTAGCACGCGACTGAGACCGATCACGGACGGCTCCATACTGCTCAGATGCTCCACATTCTCTTCATCGTGGAGACAGCCTCGACAATATCCACTTTCTACGGCCCCTGTCTTCAAGAGATGATGATTCAGATCACATTCACCAAAGGTGTTTTCTTGGTAAATAAATGTATTTGTATTTTTGTACCCTGGTTGCGGACCTGCATATACCAAGTTTAGGTAAATAAGTTGCAAGGCTCTCTGGGGAAATGAGAAGTAGAGTGTTCGGTTCGATGTTTGGAACTATGGAGCCAAGGACATAACAAGGATAATGTTTTGTTGAATGTCAGGAGTTTCTTGTATGTTTTCGTAGTAATAACCTAAACTAAGTGTTTGTTCTTCTCTTGTATAATTGAGAACCAGTGTGTTTAAAGGATTAAGGGTGTTTATTATTAGACAATTGGGACTGTCTAATAATAAGGTACTGTTGGATGCACCTGCATACACGTTTAATTAACATCTAGTGTATATATCTGTTATTGTTTTTTAAGTGTGTCACTAACATTAGAAATTATGGACTAATATGTCTGAATTAAGCATATTAAATTTAATTGTAAAATCATGTGATTTTACATCATGGTACTATGGCATACCAACTTATTTTAAAACAACTAAAGTGGCAAACAACTATATAGCCCACCTGTTGGTAAGCGGTTACCGTAACCTATTGACGCTTACACAGTAAAGGTATCACTCCACGCGTTGACGATGAAGACATAACGGGTGAAAAGTCTCATGTGCCCGTAATTTCACGTATAACCTTTAAATCTTGTATTACCGGTGTTTGTCACTTATAAAGGATAGTGTGAATTCTATAGAATGCTATTCGGACTTGCAAATTCGAGCCCGCATCATGACGAGACTAGAATTTTATTAAGGCTAAACTAATTTGTTATTCCGTCGTATATTTTTGATTTAAACATCATGTTATATGGTTGATTTAACTATCTGTGTTTTTTACCAAACATTAAAAACTAAACGACCTGTTTAATTTAATTTTTTAATATTTTTTGTTCATAATATACGATTACAAAACAATGAAACATAATATCTTTGATATTATTTGTCTTTTTATTGTTGATTTCTAAATTAACTTCAAAGTTATTTGCTTGTAACTTTTTGGGTCTATTTAAGGTCAACGTTACCTACTTCATAACTTTTTCCAAACCCCTAGGATTTTTGCAAATAGATACGACATTTATAAACAGAATATCGTAATAAAGGATATCATTTTCATCCAAGGATATAGCTACCTGTCCTGGGATGAAATGATATTTCAGTTTTTGAAAATCCAAAGTCAAAAGTCAAAATACATTTATTTATTAAAATCTCAAGAATTACTTTGAAACGTCGGTTTTATCTACTCACCTGCTCCTCCGCGACCAAGCAAGGAAAGAAAGGCGAGAAAACAAGGCTGGTTTCTTTTTAATGATCGGTTCAGTCGGTTTCCTCCGATGTTTTTTTCATCGTTTTGAGCGCGTGTTAATACCCACATACATTTAACTAGAGGAACAACCATTAGTGCAAGACCGGGTGCAAACTACGACATCCGGATCGGAAGTCGCGGTAGCGTCCACTAGGCCAAGACGGTTCTCTTGATTGATAACTTTAACTACCATTTCCACTCGATCACCATCGCCACCAAGCACCGCTACCTCGTGACCCAGTTTGATAGTGTGATTATAGTTTATAGGCCAGATTACCCCCTAACCTAATCACTATAGAAAATTTAACTTTATCAAAAGGTATGAACAAATCGTGAAGTGATGTAGGTAGGATTGAAGTAAATAATTAGATAGAAGAATTATGAAACGAAGAATATTACTGATTGATGGAAAAAACAATTTAATTTCAAAGAAGAAATAGTAAGTAAACGAGTAAGTAAATAATCATAAGAAAAACTAATACAAAGCAATGCACCGAGTGACGCGTGCGCGGAAGGCAGTTGCTGAGTTCAAGCTGGTCTGTCCGGTTGGCAGAATACCATACAGTATATAGTGCGCAGGCGCCGCGGTGTGGGGTAAACGCGGAACGTCATTTGGTCCAAGTTAGTTAGGTATGGAAGTGGTTTCTCGGTAGGTAGACAAGAACGTCAAAATTATCTATACAGTCAATAGTATAGAATAGTAGTTTTTATGCAATAGTATCGATAGTATTGGACAAAATCGATAGTATTGCCTCATATCATGTTTATGGATAGCATCGATAATATCGTTACTATCGATATAACAATCGACAGTGTAACTGATTTTCAAGGTCAAATATCGAAAGTTTGTCAAAACTAGACTGGAGTATATGGAGCTATCGTCGAGTAATAAAGGCAGTAGCCTCAACTACCCTCATTTCATCTTCGGAATCAGAAAAGTCCATGTTCACATTACGACTACACTTACCGTATCACCGCAGCGCACAATCAGATCGCGACGCGAACATCTGCTGATCACGGGGTTCCAAGACGCAGAGAGTCTATAGCCGTACTCATCATCGCGAAAGTTTGAAGAATATTAATACATGGTCTATAATAAACGGCTGAAACGCTTACGATATCTATGCTGTCATTAAAATGAAAATAGTAAATAGGGCTCTATATTTTCCAAATTGGCAAATTGCCTGTCTACTTCACCATAGACTTAACTCGTGAAAATTTTCGTAGTATGATTTAATACGATGTTAAACGTAATTTGACAGCTCAGTAGTGCATCTCTCGGCTTTAAACTGCGTTTGGCTATGCAGCACTATGCAAAACGACTATTTATAGCTGGTTTGGAGAATTCAAGCGCGCTCGTGACGAATTTCGTGATCGCCCATCCACCGCAGTTAACAACAATAACGCCGATACTGTGCGCCGTATGATCGAAACAGACAGACATGTGACCTAACATGAGATTCGGTTATCTTTAAGTATAGGCATGAGTCAGATAGAATCAATCCTACACAAACTTTAGGGTGTAAAAAGCTGTGCTCGCGATGGATCCTTCACAATTTGACTGAGGCTCAAAAAACGGACCGCGTCACTTGGTGCAATACCATGCTTACGGGATTCAACGAAGGACATCGAATTTGGCTGAATAAAATTCAGCTATAGTGACTCGAACAAGGTGAACTCATTGAGAAAGAGCATGAGTCAAAGAATAAAATAGTATTCACCCTTAAATCCACATTCATCCCATTTTATGGTGGGCTGCGACTATGTTATGTATTTGGTTCAAGCTATCTCATGGCATCGATGTTCGATGAAATGAACGCGGTCGGCGACCGGCGGACGCTGACGTAACGGAGCCTGCAGATTGTGCCATATCTGGTTCTGGTGAGATAACTTATTGAAACAAAAAACTAATGTTTTATTAAACAGTTGATTAGTGGCCTCTGAGTTGCCTGACAAAGATTCAACGCTACCGAGCTTCGGCGGAGTAGGGTATTTTCCCAGAAATGCTTAACAGCAATGCTACACCGTAGCAGTGGGGGTTTACGGATTGAATCCGATTTTTCCGGATTAGTGTATTAGAGCGGTAATAAGAAAATGTTCGGATTTCTTTTAAAACCTCTGACGTGTTTTTGATCGTCTATTGCGTTCTTGGTGATTTGTGGCGATAAAACCTAACTGCGAATCATTCTTGAAGTCATACAGGTAGCTAGCAAGAAACAGCATTTCAATCGGTTAAGCCATTTCAGAGATAAATAACCTCTTATGGCAAACATTAGACTTAGAAAATGTTAAAGAAGTAATAGGTATGTCAGTAAAATAAATAATACATTAATTAATCAACGCTTATCATTTCTATTTTCGTTTAGGTATCTATGTTTTTATTCAGGGTTTTTATTGTAACTACGTTTAATCCTTTACCTAATGTACAAGTAGTAATGTTTAAATAAAGTTAAATCACTTCTAAGACCGCCCATTCAACTTTCATAAGAATAAGATTAGATTGCTTACTTTGCTAGGATAGGTTGTTTGTTTATGGTGTACAATAAAGTATATTCATGCATTCATGGACGTGGGTGAGAAAAAAATAATCCTATAGCACTACTGGTTGTGCCAAGCAGTTGTGTTATGGGGCTAAGATCGATAAGGATACCTTATCTGTAATGTAACGGCTCCATTACATTCGTAGGTCATCGTTCCCGGAGCTTGATGTGAGATAAACTCTAGCCTTTGTTTTGTCGACTCTTTCACAACAAAATACGAGTATATACAAAAAAAAACACGCTAACGACTGTATTCCCCATGACGGACATTCTCAGATACATACTCAGTGCGTAGAACGCAGAAAAAAATAGCCTGTGAACTAGAATCGTTTTTCATTTGAAGTCGGTTAAAAATGTATTATTTTAAGTTTGTAGTTTTGACATTCAAAACCAGTTCTTTGTGAATTCTGATGCTTGCTTTAGTAAATCTTATTGGTTTTTGTGTAGCAACGTTCATGCACAACCTTGGCCGGACACGAATTTAGTACTTTTGATTCTGTTTAATTGGATGCAATAGAGAGTCTGGTTAATTATCATCCTACTACTATTAAAATCGCGAAAATTTGTGAGGATGGATGTTTGTTACTCATTCACGCAAAAACTACTGAACGGATTTTGATGAAACTTTACAGTAATATAGCTTATATATCAGAATAACATATAAGCAACTTTTTATCCGGGTATCACGCGGGCGAAGCCGTGGGCAGAAGCTAGTTCTATTATAAACGCGAAAGTTTGTGAGGATGGATGTTTGATACTCTTTCACGCAAAACCTACTGAACGGATTTTGATGAAACTTTACAGTAATATAGCTTATACATCAGAATAACACATAGACTACTTTTTATCTGGGTATCATGCGGGCGAAGCCGTGGCAGAAGCTAGTTTTTTATAAATGTTGGTATATTACAGGCACATGAGATTTTAGCCGTTATGTGTCAGGGTCGGCAACGTGGGAGTGATACCTCTAACGTTGCAAGTTTCCATCGGTTAAAGTAACCGCTTACTAATAGGAGAGCCGTATGCTCATTTGCCACTTAATTTGTTAGTATTAAAAAAAAGCTTTATATTATTAAGAAGCCGTGCTGGCCCAGAAGGTGCAACCCCTACTTCCGATCCATCGTGCAACGATTTGCTATGCTTGGTAAGTAGTAAGCTATACGATTGTTTTTGCTTCGACCATCATAATCTTCACGGTAATTATGTATACTTGCATTCTTGCATACGTTATGCAGGTTTCTTGCATAATAAAACGATGGAGGCATGCAGCGGTCGTAGAATGTTATCGGTAACTTTGCGGGCATTCATTTTCACGGAGAATTTTGTAATGAACATAGCCTATGAATATTCATGGTAAGAGTACAAAAACGATTGTATCGAAGTTGATGTTAAAGCGTGTCAAAGTCAAAAATAACTTTTTAATAATTGAAATCACAATGATCATGTAAGTAGTGTTAGGACTGTCCATTGTAATCAAGTAAATTATCTATTTTTAATTTATTGCTCAGATGACAATTTGTTCGAAGATATTACTAATATTAGATACTTAATTGACTTGTTGAATATTGAATACATAATTCAACCAGTTGTTGATTTGACTAAGAGTTCTGTAGCCAATCAGAGGCTTTCGTTTTTGAAAGCAGTTGGTGTATTCGAGGCAGTCGTTGAGAAGTGTCGAACGGAGTAACAAGTGTAACGAAATATAAATAATGTGTGAAAGTTTATAATCAGTGTTACGTGGTTCAATTCCACCTGATCTTCCCCAAAAGTAGAAACTACATAAAAATTGTGTGAATTTAAAATATTAAAGTGAATTTACGGCGATGCCTCACGCGCAACCAAGCCTAGAAGAATCAGGCAACAAACTCTGCTTGGTTTATTTTGATGATCCTTCCATGGTGACTTCTTCACAGAATATAAATTCAAAGGTTTAGACATCAAATTTAGGGAGAAGATATACCTTTGGATCATTTGCAGTAGAACTGGTGCAAAAAGATAGCAGTGAATGCAAAAGCAAAAAAAAAACACGAGAAAAAATGTATTCCATTTTAAATTACTAAATATTTAAGGTGTTTAAGACATTATAAAAGGTGTCCCAGAACTAGTTTACTAACTCGAAAGAAAACATTATGCCCATGGAAATGAACAAGTTTTCCTAAAAATAGTCATATTTCAAAAAATCGATAAAAAAACGGTCTTTATTTTTATCTGTAAAGGAGGTTACCCTTTTGGTATAGAACAAATTTACTGGGACATTCTTATAAATTGAAAATAATGATAATTGCTTGGCAATTATGTACTGTTAAATTCATTGGAAAATATAATTATAAAAAAATCGTAAAAGGAAATAGCTATGTAATCGCATACTGATACTATAGGTACCTAATGTAATGAACGACCCTTAAGTTTCGTACATCGACCTTCACAGAGCTTTTGCTATAGTTAGTTTTATTGACCTAAGTCATTTAGAGGGACTGATTTCCAATAGATACCTATTCATTATCTACTGTGAACAATTTGGACATAGATAAATGATGATGGACGGCAAAATAAATTGTATTTTTTTGTTCACCAACGAATAACGTATTTAACACATAATCGTGTAAAGCCTTGGCAAAAAAACGTGATAGATGTCATGCTAAACAATACACGGTCCACGGCTGAGTGGTACTTAGTACGCAATGTATTGTGAACATTTTGATAAATTATACCTGTGAGATATTGTTTGCAGGTTTTCTCGGTTTGTATCGTTGATGCGTCTGCGAAATGTGTGATGGATATTTTATTTTTTTACGTACGTAATTTCACGTTATTTTATAAGTTTTTATTTCGTATAGGTACCATTGGAAAGAGATTTACAGTTTTCTATAGGCTTAAGATAGCTACATAGAACTAAAGTAGGTATTTGGTTGACGTCTTAAGTACCATTGTACTCGTAGTCCCTGATACCCACGATACAGGGAATCGTAGTAGGGGTCAGGACGTGATATGGAGAATACGTACTGGACACTCTTTGGAAGAGTCTGGACTTCTAAGTCCAGTGCTGGAAATAGGCCTCAGGCCCAGCAGTGGACTTCTACCCAAGTTGATGATGATGAACATGGTACCATTCATAGGACCAAAACATAATGATAACTTTAATTTACAGACCAATTTCACACCAAGTCTAAGGAAAATTCACGTAGAAACACGTGTTTAAGAGGAAGACAGTTTTACCCCTTAAAGAAGATTACCAGGGGGGAATTCTAGACATTTTATTTAGATTCTAGTTTTCCCCCTAAGGCGGATATTTGGAATAACCTTCCTTTTGTCATTATCCTCTCCAAAGGTTGTCTTGAACAAATCGCTTTTAAGCGATAAGGGGCCATCCATAAATTCACACGAATTTCATGATTCTTGAACCGCCAAAGATGCCACACTTCGTTGACCACCTCACCCCCCTTAACGTGTTTCGTATGTGTCGTAATTTTTGGTAAAACATTTTTTTTTCAAGAACTATTGTTCTTAATGTATAATTCAAGTAGTTTTACCGTGTTAACTGAATGTATTTTTACGATCACAAGGAGCATTATGCTGTCGATCTAAGAATAGACTTCCTGCCTCTTCCCGATATCCGCCGCGATAACTGATCGACAAGTACTCTACATATACTCTATACACTATATGTATTACTAGCCTCTGCCCACGGCTTCGCCCGCGTGGTATCCGGTTTAAAAGTAACCTATGTCTCATTCTGATGTATAAGCTATGTTGCTGTTAAGTTTCATCATAATCCGTTCAGTAGTTTTTGAGTGAAAGAGTAACAAACATCCATCCTCACAAACTTTCGCGTTTATTATAGTAGTAGAATATTTGTCTATGGCAGATCCATTAACCGAATTGCTATAAACCGATATCAATTCGAATATCTCATACAATTACGTATCAGATGAGATTCATTATGTAGATTGATCTCAATAAATCGATTTAAAATTGAAGCCAATCGAATAAAATGTAATATCAAGGTTATATTTTTGATTGAGAGAGAGACTTAGTGGGCGTTATACCGACTTTCGATCTGAAGGTCATAGATATGTACATACATACATACATACATGGATTTTCCACTTGCTACGATCCTGGCATACCTCTTACGCTTCATTCATCCTCATCACATTCTTCATACAAGCTCGGCGGTTTAGTGTACTTCTGACCTGGCCTTTCTCTAAAATGTCTCCAATTTGGTCAGAGTACGTTCGCGGAGGCCTTCCTCTACCAACTATCCCATTCACGCTCGCCTTGTATACTTGTTTTGTTAATCTTCTTTCGTCCATCCTTTCTATATGCCCAAACCATCTCAACATACCTTTCTCAACTCTCGTTACTACATCTTCATTCATTCCACACTGCTCTCTTAGCACGCTGTTCCTCACTCGATATGTAAAGGCAAAAAATGTATGTGCGATCAACAAGTGCTTAAAATGGCGAAGGAAAATATCGTGAGTATACCGGAAAGCCCTTGAACCGAAATTCGAAGGCATGTTTTTTGTTTTTTTTTTAGGAAAACCATCGGCACTTTAATACAAAATTAGTGACTTAAACTAGCAGCTATGAGGCCATTTAGAGGTCTCCACTGATAGAAACATATTAAGTACTTAACTACAACATATCTTGCTTACTTATCATATCTAACCTTAGCAGATAGGACCAATTTATCACTCACATTCACGTTAACAAAGGTGCATTCATATATATAGATACTATTCAGTAGATATAATTAACTCAATTTTGAAAAAAATTACCAAAGAAAGTATTATTTAGCTTATTTCTAAAAGTAGAAACATTACAGGTGAATAGATCAAGGTCATGCTCTGTACTCAATATATTGAACAGCTTAATCGAACGGTAGATAAATGCATTTTGGCGATAGTTAGTGGAAACTTAAGACAGATAAACCAGATTGCTATGCCTTAATGTTCGTGTGGGTGCATAAAATTGAATTTTATTTAGAAGTGGCGGACAATCAACTCCTGAGTTGATAATTCGCGCTAGGTAAATAATGTCCGCAAATTCACGCCTCAGGTAAAGAGGAAGGAGGTGCTGCTTGGCACAATGTCATAGATAATTCGGACAGTAGCTTCACATTTTAAAACTAAGGAATGATGTGAGATCCTATTTATAAACACCACCTATGTACCTACCATGTGAAAGCAATAAATGTATTGAGTATTGGAATCGCAAAAAAAAAAATTGCCTCCAGTCTATCAATGTAAATTCCGTAGACAGGGTCAAACTTGAGAAGCATATTCTAGATGACAGCGTACATAAGTACTATATAGGATATTTATAGTTTTAACGCTTTTAATATCCTTAGATGACCTCATTATAAATCGTAAAGCTTTGGAAGCTTTTTTAAGAACTGATGATACGTGCACATCAAACATTAGTTTGGAATCATGCACAACTCCTAGATCTCTTACTTCATTGACTCTCTGAAGTACCCAAGACATACCCCTTCAGAGTATAATTAAAGTTAATTACGTTACTTTTTCTAGTATATGTTATTGTATTATTTTTTTTAGCATTAAGATCTAGTTTATTCTCGAGTTGTTATCAGTAAGTGTTGCAATAAGCGGCGATGGGCTTGGAGCCTGCCACGTGGAATGATAACTCCGCAATACGCGGACATGTGCCAAATGTAATGTACCTCTGAATACCCCCTACTTGGTACCCTCAAAGGTCTACGTACTGTTTTGTTCCTCCGCGACCAAGCCAGGAAAGAAAGGCAAAAAGACAAGGCTGGTTTTTTTTTACTGGTCCTTTTACAAATATATATTTTAGTTTGCCGAATAACATGTGATTGAAGCCGGAGTCATTGGCTGTACGTAACTAGTATTGGCTAATTTCGATAATCTGTTCAAATCCCAGTTTGGTGCGTGTTGATACAGTAGTACCGTCAGCAAAAAAGGAATCAAAACCCGGAATCGGAATACCTACATTACTTTTTAATAGGTAGGTAGTAATTTAAGCCATAGTGTTTTTTTAAATACCTATTTAGTGCCAAGTGGTCTCTTTTTTGTAAACTGTCAAATAAAAATATTTTCATTCTTTCTTTCTTTCTTTCTTTCAAATGCTTTCTGTGATTCAGATAAATTATGACACTTGTGACTAAAAACATAGAATTCAGATCAGAGATCAGATAAAATGTCATCCAGGACATCGACATGGCTGTGTGTAAAAATATATCATATTTGAAGGTTATCTTTAGATTTTTAGCTGTGAAAAATTTTATTACTAAAAACTATGAAAGCACCAAAAATTGCTATAACGAAAAGATAAGTCGGATTGAGAGACAAACTTAACTTTGCAGTTGAAAAAAAATGTCCGCCCATGCATCGATATACGTCACGGCCAATTCTTTAACTGTAACTAATAAGTTTGTAATCAAAAACATATTTATTATGAGATATTACTACAAATTATAGATTTTCTTTATTTGTGTTACTGGCAAAAAGATCTGGACAGACAGACGGATAACGAAGAGATTCTAGGGTTCTTTTTTTCTTTTGAGGAAAGGAACGCCAAAAAGGTAAACAAAAAAGTTTGTTATTAAAAAATATAAACGCGATAAAGACCCATAAAAAACATAAAATCACAGTATCAATTTATCATTTTGAAAAGCCCACGCGGCAAAACATTGTAAAATTACCTTCTTAATTTTTTTCACATTCTATGTTGGGGATGTAGGCAAGCTTTTTTGCTGTCCCTACGTGCCCTGGGCAATGGCAAAACAAGGCGAAACCCTGCAAGGGTCGGATAACGTTCGGGGATTAGCAAGGCCAGGCATTAATCACGCGGAATTTCTGATGCCGCGAGACTTGATACACGAGTTTTTATTTTCCTTGGAACACTCAAATAGGCCATTGCTTTTTGATAAAAATTGCATACCATCAACATAATTATAGTTTTACGTTTGGCCAGTCGCAGTGTTTGTTCTTTGAACCAATTCGATGACATTTTGTTCTTTCTCCCACTTAATGGGAAACTTCTTCATTATTAAAAAAGCTATTTGTCAATCGGCAGATTTTCGGTACGCAACAAAATAACACCATTTTCAACACGACAATAATAGAAATTGCTGAACAGTTTTTTTTAATTATTCATGGATCTATCGCCATTCTTAAAATGCACACTTACATAGTTTAAGTATTTTTAGGTACACGATATTTATTATTTTAAAAGCTGAATGCGCATTTCTTTTTAAGAGTTTAAAATAGAACAAAGACCGTGCGTAGGCGAATTGGCGGGAATAAATCAAATACTGTATTGTTGATGTTTTTCTATGTGTATCACAATAAGTTGTGACGTTATGAAAATGGAAGAGTTCATCGGTGGAATTAGATTTTACCTGGCAAAAGTGAACAACGACCATTTTCAAACTGTAAAAACTGCAATGTAACTTTTAAACTGTATTTTTTTAATATGAATTAAACTGTTTCATGAATTAATTTGTGCATTGTTTTCTAATTGCAAAAATATAGAAAACTTACTTACTTCACAAGTCTCCATTAATTCCCGAAATAGGAATAATAATGCTGGAGATTTTCACACAGCATCTTTTAATCCCAAAGTAAGCAGAGTTTGTGTTTAAAGAACACTTATATTTATTTTTTGTAAATACATACCTGTTATATACTCCGACGACCGTCAGACCCGAGAAAAATATTTGCAGATCAACATATGTTTTTGTAATTTTATTTGTTTAGTTTAAAAACTTAAATATGACTCGGTCATCAATTGCTTTGTCTATACTTCTTAAAAACCTGTCTTTAGATTTCAAAATGTTAATCTGTTCCAGTCCCTGAAAGATATTTGAAATCGTCGGTACGCCATTTTGAAAAATAATAACATTATACAGAAATGCAAGAAAGTTATGCACATTATTTTCCTTGACGTTTTCGAAGATCTACTGTGATCGAATATTTCACGAGCGTTGATCGATTACCATGAAACTGCGATGTCATGAAGCACGACACGTCATCTCATCTGGATGCTGTTAAACTGGAATTTCGTAAACACCATCTTTGAACGGGCCAAGACTTTTTGTGTCTGGCTTTATTAAGAGTAGGTACGAAACGATTTTTTAAATCGCTCTTGCCGAGTCCCATTGAATGAATAAATGAAAAAACGTTATTTACACATTATGAAATTACCAAAACAATAACATATTGAAATTAAAGGTACAATGGACGGTCAGACAACGTTTAGATGGAAAAGATTCTATGTGATTTCGACTACGTTGCCAGGAAAGGAAGATAAAACCTGAAAACTAGTAATTGGCGAGGTGGAAGGAAAGAAGCTGGTGCGGGTACGGAACCCCATACGTTGGTGCGATCTAATTCGCTCTACAACCGACTATAGTATGAGCAAAACCATTCGATACACTGAGGAAAGATTCCGATGGATAGAGATAGTAAATGTTCTACCAGAGTTCTACTGAAGCTGAATGAAGTATCATCAAAAAAATAACTAAGCAGAGTTTGTTGCCTGATTCTTCGCGCTCGAGGAATCGTCGTAAATTCACTTTCAAATTTTAAATTCACGAAGACTTTAAGTTGACGTTTCTATATAATTCTTGTGATTTCAATAAATAAAAACCTTTGACTTTGACTTTGAAAGGTTAAGACCCTCAGCATTGAGGATATCAAGGCAAAGATGAGGAATAGCAGTTGTTTTTCACTAGATAATTATTTTATTTTGAACTAGCTACTACCCACGGCTTCGCTCGCATGGATATAAAGTTGCCGATGCTCTTTACGTTAAGGCAGCGTTCGTAAGAAATGCATTAGCTTAACCGTCAACTTATGTTAATGGGTCTCCACGAAAAGCTCTTTAATTTTAACGGGATTATATACAGCCTATTTACACCCTGAATGGACCCCTAAATATTAGCGAAATCATTATTGAAATCAGATGAGCAGTTTCAGAGATTACCAAACTTAAAACTAATTATGCTAGCTTCTGCTTACGGCTTCACCCGCGCAGTATCGGGATAAAAAGTAGTCTATGTGTTATTCTGATGTATAGGCTATATTACTGTAAAGTTTCATCAAAATCCGTTCAGAAGTTTTTGCGTGAAAGAGTAACAAACATCCATCCTCACAAACTTTCACGTTTGCAATATTAGTAAGATATTTGTATTATAATAGCGACTTGTGTTAAGTAGGTACATTTTTTGTTATGAATATGCTAATAGTGATATTTACAGTCGCTCAGAGATAACCTTACAATGAACTTTTCAATATTATGAGGGTATTATTGTGAAATACGAGGACAATATTCTAATATATACTAATAATATAGAGAGTTAAAGTTTGTAAGTTTTGATGTAGGAGGTAATCTCGGAAACTACTCATCTAATTTAAGAAAATATTTAGCCAATATTTAGAATGAACATTCAGGGTGGACATAGGTTGTATATAATCCCGTTAAAATAAAAGAGCTTTTCGTGGCGACCAATTTTATCAATTTTGGAACGTAAGTCGACGAGAAACGGCCGAGCGAATGCGTCTTCCCTAAGACAGGAACGCTGCCTTAAGGATGCGGCGAACGTTGCTCGCAACTTCAATTCGAGGCTCGTTCAAAAATCGGCCCGAATATCGCTTTCTGGCTGTTGCAGGCCCGGCCGTGCTTGCGCGATAGCAATATTAGCCGTTCAGAATTAGTTATAAATTTGGTGATGTTCCGTAATACCAAAAATGATGACTGAAAACATGTTGTATTTTTCACATTGTTATTCTGTAACTTGACAATAAAAGCTATGTATCTAATCAAACAATACTTAAGACATAGTTGTTTTTAATACGAAATAAGTATGACGTATGTATGACGTAAAATCTGCGAAATGCGATTCGTTTACATTTAATTTTGGGTAAGTATTTTGAAAAAATATATATCCAGGTACTTAGATAAATACTATTCTAATACAAATAATAGCATAATATGGTGGAAATAAGCTCAAATTACAAATCTTTTTGTATTACGTTTGTATGGGCAATTCATCCTCCGCTGGCCTCTTAACGTATGTACCTCTTTTCAGACCACGAGTCACTAGGGAGCATTGCATCGGGATTTACAATGTTGTAAAAAATTATGTGGTAAATTATATCTAAAATTATTTCATTACAGTAGAGTTGTTTATCGTTGTTATTATCAAAGTCATTACCTTATAAATATAACCTTATAATATAAATATAAATATTCTGGGGCATCCTGTATAATCTATGTCTCTATGTCTATCCATTTCTCATCACACACTCTTTCTCCACACTCACTTTTTCTTCACTGTTTTTCTTTCTGCAACACTGCGATCGTGAGGTCACCCCTCACTTCTTAGGTCCTATCTGAAAATCAGCGCTGCTTCGCCTTGGCGGAGCAGCAATAAGCTGAGATAGGACCTTTTCGACTCATACACACCATTGCAGCATAGACTGCCCTCGTTAGCACTGGTTAGCAACCATTTATTGTACCTACTCTTCTGTATTTACTGTGTTTCTTTAATTGTTTGTCTTTCTTTTCATTTGTACTTGTCTGTGCTGTATTGTATGTATCGAATAAAAAACTATCTATCTATCTATCTACAATATTAATTTCATCTCACGTACAAATTACTAGAGCATAGCTGCATCATCCGGTTAGTATCGTTTGCAGCATTATTATTTTCTATAATTAACGTTTTTATAGATAGCATTAGTAATTACTTATTTGGTAGAGCATTTTTCGCAGTAGCATCATATATAGGATTGGAGTTTTCAAATTAAAAGCTGAGCAATTATCTAGGAAAATTAAAGGCTCTGGCACACTGCAGGCTAAACCTGGGGTGCGGACTGGTGTGGCTGTGTTTTTATGTAATTGGTACCTAGGTACATCGGAGTGAACGATAGACGTCACACCGACCTTTAGTTTGGCGGCCTTGTAGTTAAGGCGCAGACAGGTGCCGAATTAGAACTTCAAAAAGTGGCCGTAAAAGTTTTAAACGCAATTTTATTGAATTAAGTTTTTATCAGCGTACTCAAGAACGTGGTGCTAACGCAATTTTCTGGTATTTATTTTGCTCAAACGATTACTTTTTAAAATATAAAATAAAAAAAACATAATTTATAAATCACAGATAATATAATACTTGTACTCAAGTATGAGTGCATCTTCTAAATGTCTTATTGTGTGTGTTTATTGAATTGCTTTGTCAAAGTCATTTTTATAAAAAAATATAAAAATAAACTATTTAAATTTAGAATCGTTGACAGAAGTACGTATGTAAATTTATTATTTTTGTCATAAATATTATAATACTGTTATTTTAGTATAGGTGTCTAAGGTCTAAGTAGAGACGATCTGGGTGCGTTCGAACCACAGAGGTTTATTTCGCATTGGAACGCAGTCTGTGGTAGACCTTTCCCCAGCAGTGGAAGAGAATAGGTTAAGGAAAAAGGTGCTAAAGGGATTTAGGCAACTTTGATGGTGCAGCGGACGAGAAGCCTGCTGCTTCGTCGCTTCCTGAGAAGCTGCGACGCAAGATGGGGGTTGGATTCCCGCTTCGACAAAAATATTTATTATGTTCTGAAGATATTTCATCCGGGTCTGGGTACTGTGGTACCATGGTACTCGTTATTCCTTATATCCACGACACAGGGAGTCCTGTGTGGGAGTGTGGGGTCAGGAGTATGCATTCACAGCCCTGACCCCTAAGACTTAGTCCTGACCTGTTTTTTTTTTACAGAATCATAAGTCTGTAAAAAATCCTTACATTCATGTATAGGTATGTTCTGTTTATCTGTCTTCTAGATATTTCTTTGACATTCCACATTCTAATTTATTTCACAGCTAAGAACCAACCTTCCCCCTTTGACATAAGATTATAAATGCAACATTGTAACCACCTTGACAAGTTGATTAGAATTTAATTAGTTTCGAAGATAATAACCTAATGAGTTATTAATTTATTTTTACATTAAATTTACCGATTATACTGGTACCGGTTACCGGTTTATTTAAATACCGGTGTTACTGTATACCTGTTTTTAGGTATTTTTGCTGTTGACCTAATTTCAATATTTCAGAAAGTTTCATATAAAAGTTATGGCGACGATGTAACATTACCTTATTTAAGAATCTTTGAAGAATTTGTAATTTTATTTAATTTTTATTTTTATTTTATTTTCAAAATTTCTGGATTTAAGTTATATTAACAGTGGTATAGAATCGTGGTTTATTTTTTCATAAATATCTACTGTTAACCTGTTAATAGATTAATCAAGGGCGTGTTGGGAAACCCATACGTGAAGGTTCCGTTACCTAATCGATAAGAAAATTATTGTTTCGTAACGTCTCTCATATATACCGTAAAAGAACTGACATCCGATATGACTGATTAGGTATGAGATGTCCAATAAATTTTCTTTATAAATACACTATTATTTTTTTCAAAACGCAATGTTCCTTATTGGTTCAATAAATACTGCTTATGCCGTAGTATGAACATATAATATTTTCAAGTAACTTGAAGAAAGCTCTAAGCGTATCTTTTCTTTTCTCGAGAAAAATGCATTGAATTCGCTTATACCGCGTGTCTTGTATTTTTAATTATTATATGTTTTATGTCTAACATAAATTAAGTCTCACTAACACAACGAATCAAGTTATCTGAAGCACATTATTATTATTAAATTATTAATTATGTTTAGTACGAAACTTAAGTACCCACTTACTCAGTACTTCATCATAATTAATATAAATAATCAGTACCTATCATCAATGGTAGGGATAAAATATAGAATTTCCTACGTCCATATATCTATTTTAAATAACGATTAGAAAAACTTGAGGAATAGGTATCTTAATTAAAATTCCTAAATATTATTAGACATGGTTTCACTAATGTTTCACCATACACACAAATCAATACGTAAAAGTCCTTGTACCGTCATGTCGCAACAATTTTTCTAACAATGTTTATGGTTAACTGTAGAAATACCTACAAGTTAAAACCACATTTCAAGGAAAATGTAAATTGTTTACAAAATAATCTATTTCGAGTTTCATACCTTTCTATAATTCCCGCGGCTTTTTCGGTCTCAATAACCACTCCATTCATTTTGCACTTATTTCATTCCACAAAGACTTATAATTTTACGACACATCAAAAAGCACTAGCAGAATAAAAAAACCTTAACCACAAAAGCTTATAAAAACCACAAACAATACTTTTTTGGTTGTCTAATTTAAAATTGGATTACTTGTCACAACCGAATCGTCTTTTAAACTTGTGGCTAAAGTCGGCGCTTGCATTCAACCAGTAAAAGAAAAGCTCGGAAAAAGTTTGCGAGAGAAAACTAAAGGAAATAAAAATAAAACACGTCCGTTTCGGTCAGGACGCCATGCGTTTGTGCTGTGTTGGAACTGGCTGGCTGGCAGAATACAGCTGCCGCTCTGTGTCTCAGAGGCCGCGCGGTCAAAGATAAATGTTTTGTAGATACGACACATATTGACAGAGCCTGTATAATGTAGAGATGATCTCACTACTGTGATTAAACAAAGCAAATCAATTATTATGCTGGCTTTATGAGTTTCATATATCTACTTTTATGCGTAATAGGAATTTTAAAAATAACTAAACTACCTATAACATAATAGATAGATAATAGACTTTTTAAAATGACATTATGTACCTTACTTATGAATTATGTTTATTTAATTAACAGAGAGAACCAAAAAGTAAGACATACAAAGCTTGTATTAAATGTTATTAAATCACACTAAAAAATAATGTACTTTAGTAAAGCAACTCAGATAGATACATATTACTAGTACTCGGTAGAATAGGAACACTGTTTTAGTTATCTTTTAAAAGGATATAATGTCAAAGTCAATTGGGTCATTTTAAAAACATCAACCTGTGAACTAAGTAATCTTTCAATTTTAAAATGGTGCTCGAATGGCGTGAAAATAGACAGATGACATCGTAAGTTGCGGGATGGCTGCAAGAAGTCGGTGAATAGAAATGGTCCCAGATCCGCCGTCATGGCACTCTTTGGAGGAAGAGTTCCAGCAGGGGACTTCTACAGGCTGATGATTATTCCTCGCTACCAAACCTATATCGCTACCAAGCCAAACATGCTTATTATTCTCTATAAACTATCGGGTATGAGATAATTTATTTGGTAAACAGAAATTCTGACCCGCGTATTTTAGGTACCTATCAAAACTGATGAAGGCTTTCGGAATGAGTCAAAATAATTCGCCCTAGTATGTCAATTTGAAAATAGAACAACATTAGATTCATAATTAGCTGTACAATAAAATACAATCTCCATGGCAAATCCTTATTTCTATCCAAAAATGGAACAGACCACAGTCTGGTTGTAAAAAAAAACAAGGCGGGAAAAAAGGAAAAATAATTTTAATTTTAGCAAAAAACTGTTATGAAATTTCTATTTAGGTATCTACTTTAAAACACTTTTTTAATTTCCTCGCATTCGTGATGCAAAGTTATGCGTTATTCTTAAAATTAAACCCTCGAACACGGTTGTATTATGGGCTTTTCATTCATAAAAAAAGAAAGAATTGTTCCAACTAGGGCGCTGATGTTGCAAGTACCGTAAGTTTCAAAGATTGTTGTTTATGGTTCTTGCTTGTCAAAGTCACAACATAGCATCAAAAGTGATTTCAATTTCCACTTGTTGTTTACGGTATTTGCTTGTCAAAGTCACAAAATAGCATCAAAAGTGATTTCAATTTCCACTTCTGAAAGCAGCGCCATCTTTTTTCATTACTGAAAGCTTAACTTAAGGTGGCAGTGAAAACTCCTTATTAATCGCTTACGGCTCCTTGTTGACAAAATACTATAGATACTCTTTGTTAGAAACCAGTTTATTTATTTATTTATACGCTTGAGAAAGCCAAGCCACTTGAAGTTCCCATGATACCGTATGGTACAAACACACTTGTCTTGCAGTTAATATATCAATGAATTTCTTTATATAAACCTACTAGCTACTGCACATGACTTCGCCCGCGTTGTTCCCGGATAAAAAAAGTAGCTCTTATTGTTAAGGTAGCGTTCGTAAGAAACATATTCGCACGACCGTTTTTTCGTCGACTCACGTTGCTAAATTGGTCTTCAGGAAAAGCCCTTTATTTTAACCTATCTAGCCTATTTCCACCATGAACTTCTATTTTAGATATTAGTGAAATATTTTGTGGGTAGTTTTGTAAATTACCTCCTACATCCAAAACTTACATACTTTACCTGGTTATGATATTAGTGTGAATAAAGATTCTAAGATTATGAGATGTGTTGGTCTTATCGGCGATACACCGTCTTCCGATCTGGAGGTCCTGGGTTCAAACCCGGTCATGCACAAATAATAATAATATAAGAGGTAGGTATTCTTTACTATTTGAGGTGAAAAACTAATGAAAAGAAAACCTGTTTTGTGAGAGACTGGTGCCTGAGGTAGGTTTTGAAAAAACCTGTAATAACCAATGGAATTTTCCACACGGAAAATTGATGTACGCTTAAAACTTGCTCAAAACGATGAAGGAAAACATCGTGAGGAAAAAGGCATGCCCTAGAACCAAAAAATCGAAGGCATGCGCCATTAGTAAGTACTCTAATAAGCGACGATGCGCTTGCAACTTGTTATGTGGAATGCTTACTCCATACAAACGCGGGCATGTGCCAAATGTAATGTTTAAACGTGACTCTGACTACCCCCTACTTGATATCCTCAAAGATCTACACTGAATATGTATCTGTGAATGACCAGAATAACCAAGTCTTATAATGTAAGTTTTTCGACGTAACCAAGTGTACCAAGTGTTTCGGTACACTTGAAGGTTCGGTAAAAAAATCATAGGTTCCCGTGGTAAAAAATAAATGAGTATGAGTATAGAGAATACAGCTGTTGTAAGCGTGTTTGTTTTTTTTATAATGACCTCCGTGGTGCATTTTTCGAAGGCCTGAGACGCAGAAGGTTTCGGGTTCGATTCCCGCTGCGGGAAAAATGTTTGTATGATCTGTAAATACTGTATTTGTCTCGGGTCGAGTTTCTTTGAATAATGCTGAACATTTTTCACACAACATCTTCTAGCCTCAAAGTAAGTAGAGCTTGTTTTATGGGAACTACATGACTGATCAACTACTCATATACTTTTTTTTGTAAATACGTACAATTTATACATAGAAAACACCCAGACCCGAGACAAATATTTGCAGATCATACAAACATTTGTGCCGCGGCGGGAAACAAAACCCGCAACCTGCTGCGTTTCAGACGGGCCTTCGCCCACTTCGCCACAGAGGTCGAATGTAGTGATCGCCACTGCCACCGCCACTGCCACCTCCATCCAACGCGTTAGTTTAACTGGGACCTTAGCCGCAGTCCCACGAAGGTAGGTGTTTTGAAGATAGGTTTCTTTGATGTATAAAAACGAAGTTCCGGGAATCAATCAAATAAGTTAAATAATGATGTTTGTAAAAATTAATAATGATTTTTAAAAAGGGAAAACATAATATTATATAATGTGTAGTTTAAAAAAAACGAATAAAGACCACGCCCTTGTCACCAAGCCCAATCTATTGGACTCGTCGAAACGAATCATATGAGCCCAAACTCGAGGGGTTTACAAGTAGCCACTGAAGAGTTCCACTATCCACCTCCTGGCTCCATCATCAGATCAGCTCAAAGATACCAAATTATAGTATTGTCATCCGAACTAAATATACATACAAAGTTTCATTTCGATACGACAATTAGAAGTAGGTTAAAATTGACTTCCAATATGTGATTACATTATTTGTTTGTTACAAGTGAAGCTAAATAAGAATGTTTATTAAAAATAATACAAAATTAAAACAAATACAGGTGAAATTTATTCTTTACAACATTTCACAATATTTAAATATTGTACGAATCTTTTTGAATTCACTCTGTCACAATTTAATAATCAAATTTCAATTTCCATAAATCCCTTTCGGCCTGAATTCTGCAATGTGTATGCGAAATAATATTTCAAGCTAAATACGTCACGTTTATCAGGTACCTGATATACGCGAAAGCTTCTGATAAAATATCACTTTGTTAATAAATTTGTGGATTGTGCGCAAAAAAAAAAACGAAAAAAAAAACCACTGCTCTTTGTATCCAATTCATAGAACTTCCTCAGATTCACTGAAAAGATCTTCGACGATATCATGTAGGGTGGTTAGAAGATATTTTTAATTTTCATAGAAAAGCTCTATGAACTAATTAAAACGAAAATTGATTACCCTACTAATATTATAAACGCGAAAGTTTGTGAGTTTCTTACTCTTTCACGCAAAAACTACTGAACGGATTTTGACGAAACTTTACAGTAATATAGCTTATACATCAGAATAACACATAGGCTACTCTTTATCCGGGTAAAATGCGGGCGAAGCCGTGGGCAGAAGCTAGTAATATTATAAACACGAAAGTTTGTGAGTTTCTTACTCTTTCACGCAAAAACTACTGAATGGATTTTGACGAAACTTTACAGTTATATAGCTTATACATCAGAATTACATTGCTACTTTTTATCCGGGTACCTCGCAGGCGAAGCTGTAGACAGATGCTAGTAAAAAATAAACTAACACGATCACGACTGTATTCCCCACGACGGACATCCATACATACTCACTGAGTACATCTTTGAGGTAGTTAGAGGCAATTTTTTATTACGTTTATGCCGACTTTTAGCCTGGCAGTTAACATGGGTTTCATGTGACTTGTTACAAGCCCATCGATCGCCGCTTTATAGGAACACTAACCTATGTCACATGACTTCGAATATTACGAGTTTGGGCACGTATACATGACGTATAGGTACATACATACATTATATACATATGTATATAATAGTGATACCTCTGATGTTGCAAGGGTCAATAGGTTACGGTAACCGCTTACCAACAGGTTGTTTGCCATTTTAATTTTATAGAAAAAAAAACCTTTTACCATAGGTATTTATAATAGCGTTTCTTACAGGAGCAGTAAGTGATAGGTATTTATTTCATAATAATTGGGTATTGTAATTAATAAGGAAAATACTAATATACATTTCTGACTATGCTATAAAAGCATTAAATTTTTTGAAAAAAACAAAGTTTAAAACATTTAAGACCTGTATCATTTATTGAAATCACAAAGGATAATTTAAGAAACCGATTATTTTCCTACCTCACCGGCGATTTAAACGTGAGCGAAACATATATTATTGAGAGAAGAGATATTGATTCACTTCACTTCATCTAGGCCCAATAAAACCTTCAAACGGTGAAGGGTCTCGTGGGAACCAGCATGTAGAACCAAACTAACAAAACACAAATAAACGAAGGCATCTGAATCAATCGGCATCTGGAAACGAAGAAATCTTAGTGATTTGCATGAAAAGAATCATCTATGCGGAAGTTTTCGCTCCATTACGACCGTCATAGCGGTGTCTTAAGTCTCTGCCTTTACAAGATTACAAGTTAGTACCACAGATTTTATAAGTACGATGATATCATCACCAATTTATTAATTAAAACACTCGTGCTTCTTCAAATTATTCCCTTGTCATTGATTTACGGCTTTTTGACAAGAGCTATGATTAGATTGTCAATTATGAGATTGCCTTGAATCTGGTCTCTCTTTAAATAACAGCCAGATATAGGTAGGAGTTTTTCTACTTTTCTTGTAGCGGTAACTATTGTGGAACTAATAGAAATTCGGTCCTCTGGCTGAGTTTCCATAATAGAGGACAACAAAATTGTTCTGCATTTAGAATGCTTTTGCTGCTCCCTCGGAGCCTGACCAGGAATGAGGCGAACATATTCGACGTACTGCAGAATCGCGGAAGACATAACAGCGCCCTGTTAATTTACGCCAATTCTTCACGGCACTAAATTATCTTTTTTAATCTCTAGGGACTAAAGTTATCCTTTTTTAAAATTCAGTGGTTATTATCAAAAGACTACAAAATAAATGTGATCCTATAAAAAGACCCGGTTTCTCGATGTTTCCATTTTAAAATAATTTCTCAGAAGAAAGTTATAGAACGATCTTTTTTATTCGAAAATGAAACTGAAAGCTATCTACACCGCTGTACTAGCGTTTCTGAGCGATCGTTGGATGTGTGCGTCAGTGCGATTTGTTCCATGTTCGCCCCGCAGAGTTTTGCCCCACATGTATAATTCCACGTTCTCGTGCGGTTGTCAACAAGAAATTTAAAAAAAAGTTAGTATTGTGGCAAAATTTCTAGATTTTCTATTGTATCATATATTTATTTTACATTCTCGCAATCGAAGTGAAAATTAGAGTGTTTAACTCGCTACTACATAAAACCCATTCATATGCGATTCTACGAGAATAGTCTCCCCAAGCCAGCATCGAGTTTTACGATTTTGAAAAAATATTTTTTATCGCTAGGTATCTATAGCGCAAACATACGTCTTTGCCCAGCTGTGGGATCATTCATGATGATAATGATGAGGTATCTAAGCAATGTTATTTACTAGCTATGTAGGTGGTGCAGTGGCTTAGCATACGTTCAGTAAATCACCCGGAACACTAAATTGGCACGTACTAATGTTGCATGAGGTAACCGATTTGCATAGTTTATGTGTATACATAGCACACTATGTATTGTACATAAATAGAGGCAAACTTAGTAGTGAGTGTAGTATAATTTATATAAGTACAGGTGAGTTGACAAGTTAAACTCAGCTAATCCAAGTTGTGAAATACACACACATTATGTCATGATTGCCATGTTTGCACTTTGATTTTCTTGTTGTATTTTTACCCGACTACGGTGAGACTCATGATTTTAGCAGTTTAGAGTGTACAAAGTCAAAGTCAATAGGTAATTTTGAATGAATAAAAAAAACACCATAATAATTTTAAATTGTGAGGATCTGAGGAACAGAATAAATGCGGGATGGATGAAATGGTGACAGGTTACAGGATGTGATCTACGAATGCCCCTTAGGCTCAAAGGAAAAATTTACAAAACGATCATAAGACCTGTCGTATTGTATGGATCGGAGTGTTGGGCAAACAAAGGCATTGATGAAAGAAGAGTGCACGCAGCTGAGATGCGAATGTTGAGATGGATGTGTGGAGTTACTAGAATGGACAAAATAAGGAATGAGTATATCAGGGGAACTTTGAAAGCACCCGTGACGGAAAAATTGAGGAGTAATAGGTTAGGATGGTATGGGTATGTCATGAGGAAGGAAGAATGTCACATTATGAGAAGAGTGTTAAATATGAATGTGGATGGAAATAAAAGCAGAGGTAGGCCAAAGAAAAGATGGATGGATTGTGTGAAGAATGACATGATTAATAAAGGAGTGAGTACTGAGATGACGGCTGATAGAGGAGAGTGGAAGAAAAAAAACATGTTGTGTCGACCACACGTAATGTGGGATAAGGACAAGAAGATGATGAATAATTTTAATAGAATGTATAAATTTATTGGACCCTTACACTTCCTAAATCATTGTGATTGTCTGTTTTAATGGCTTTTAACTGACCATATTTATTATGTAGATATTTTATACCTATAGATTTATACCAAGCAATTTGACAAAAACAAGTGTATACTATGTAGCTCCTACGGTTAATAAATGAGTAAAGAAAAATATATACATCCTTACAAAACTTAAGGTACCCACAATGGGCGGTCTTATTACTAAGAAGCGATCTCATCCAATGAAACGGTGAACGGGAGGGAAACAAGAATATGGATTGGTTTTCTGACCACGGGTCATCACCACATTATCATGGTGGTAAAACGCTAGACGTGAAAAAACACCATAATAATTTTAAATTGTGAGGATCTGAGGAACAGAATAAATGCGGGATGGATGAAATGGTGACAGGTTACAGGATGTGATCTACGAATGCCCCTTAGGCTCAAAGGAAAAATTTACAAAACGATCATAAGACCTGTCGTATTGTATGGATCGGAGTGTTGGGCAAACAAAGGCATTGATGAAAGAAGAGTGCACGCAGCTGAGATGCAAATGTTGAGATGGATGTGTCGAAACAACAATATGAATTGGTTTTCTGACCACGGGTCATCACCACATTATCATGGTGGTTAAACGCTAGACGTGAAACCGCCTACAGTGCGACCACGGGCACAACAATACCACGTAACATTATAGAGGTACATAAACGTAACAATACCATTAACAACTCTATTCAACTGTCAACATTCAACAAATAATGTGAATTCAATGTTAAGTAGATACTTTATTTTTGTCTACGGTTAAGGCGCTGACTGCTGATTTGAGAGCGAACATCATAGCTGGGATACATGTGTAAAGCTGTTGGTTTCGTCACCTGCACTATAATACCTTTTTAAAATTGTAAACGTAACACAAAAAAATATAAAACCAGCCTCTGACCACGGCTTTGCCTGCGTGGTTCTCGAATAAAAGGTATACTCAGGTTATTCTCAGTCGCGGTCCAGCCGATAAGGAGGTTAATAGTAACAAACATCTAGAAACCAAACAGACGTTTATAATATTAGTAGGATACGGTTGTATTGACATATACAATCAAAATGTGATTACGCAACATTTCGATAGTTTATATAATTCACATAATAAATTCCCATATCTTAAATGAATGAACGAAAATACTTTATTGTACACCATAAATAAATAACAAAGGTGGTATTATTGCTTGGAAGCGATCTGTTCCATAAATAAAGCTTTGGACGGAGACTTTTTTAACTAGCAACATCGCTAACTCTGGTTTTGATCCTTGCACATGCCATATAATTAAATCGTTCACGCAAAAATGAGCGACTTTCAAAATAATTACGTTTGTGTTGAAGGATTCCAAGCCAAGTTGCCAAGTTTTACCTTGACAAATTTGCGTTAGCTTGAAAGGAAAACTAAGCGTGAGGTATCGTTTAGACCCCAGTCCCCCTATTCTGTATCTGAAAGTCACTCAGTGATGAACGTTTGACAAGTCAAAATGATCATCGCAAGCCCGTATCCTGTGTCCATTGATAGTAGCTACATGCAAGTGAAAATGATTTAACTTTCCAAACTTTCATCACCGAGTGACTTTCAGATACAGAATAGAGAGACTGGGGTCTAAACAATACCTCACGCTTAGTTTTCCTTTCAAGCTAACGCATATTGTCAAGGAAAAACGTGGTATTTGTCTAAATACCCAGGGTGTCTAGACAATACCCCACTTTCTGTTGGCGTTAACGTCTACGGAAAGATTTAATTATATGGAAAGGACATTAGCTGTGGAAATGTTACGTGACAGCTGCCAAGTTTTACCTTGATAAGATGCGTGAGCGTGAAAGGAAAAGTAAGCGTGAGGTATTTGTCTAGACCGCAGGTCGGAGTTTTAGTAAAAAGTTAATAGATCCTTCCCGCTCGTGGTCGTGCAGGCCGGCCCTTAACACGCGTGTCTGTATCGTTAGCAAGCGCCTGAGTAACAAATTCGCGATTATCGCGCTATTTAGATTGCCATTCGAGATGTTTCCATTGCTGAAATTAAATGAAATGATTTACGAGTATTTGCGAGAATAACCACTGATGAGTGGAAGCCGATTCACCAACACTGTGTAGCCTTCTTTATTTTACTTTCTATTTTAGTTATTAATAGTGTGTTTAGTTCTTAAGTAAATATAATTTGGAAGTGTTGGTTTGAATAAATGTTTATCTATCTATCTATCTATCTAATTATGGTTACAAAGATCTAAGTAAGTAGATATCGTTTCATATATTTCACTAAACACATTGGCATGCAAATGTTTAGTTAAGTTAAACATAAAATCAATTTAATTTAAAATGCTAGTATTTTACTGGAGCAGTAAACTTATGCTTTATAAGTAGGTATATCAGATTGAGTGTTTGTAAGTCGGGATGTACTAGGTGGAAATACCTATTTATATATATACCTATCCTACTAATATTATAAACGCGAATGTTTGTGAGGATGGATGTTTGTTACTCTTTCACGCAAAAACTACTGAACGGATTTTGATGAAACTTTACAGTAATATAGCTTTTACATCGGAATAACACATAGGCTACTTTTTATCCGGGTACTACGCGGGCGAAGCCGTGGGCGGAAGCTTGTAGTTTATAAGTTTGAACGTAACGATTGCAAAAATATCACCAATATTAAGAATGGACCTTCAGGATGGACATAAGCTGTATATTATCCCGTCAAAATGAAAAGGGCTTTTCGTGAAGATCAATTCTGCAACGTTAGTTGAAGAAAAAGCGGTCGAGCGAATGCGTTTCTTACGAAATCTGTCTTGACGGTAAGAGCTACTTTTTATCCGGGTACCACGTGATACCCGGTAAAATGAAAGGACTTTTCGTTGACCTACTCTTTATCAGCTACTTTTATCCTGATAAGAAAGGTTGTCTGGTAGAGATGGCTACTTAGCGATAAGACCACCCATTGTACAACATTGTTAAAGTTAACTTAACTAAGCTGATGTGTTATTTGGTGTGCAATAAAGTATTTTTATGTATCTATCTAAGAATAAAAAACAAACACGCTCAAAACTGCCCCCCATGAAGAACATCCTCATACACGGTGTGTGGATCTTTGAGAATACACACTATGTAGAGGGTAGTCAGTGGCACGTCCAGTCCCGTCGAGTTTGAATTTAGAGAAATAAAATTATAAAATTTACGAAAACATATTTGGTGAAGTCGCTAGTTATATGGATAGCGGATGCGCGGTCGAGATTCGAACCTACGTATATTTGGTGGGATCGTAGATACATAGATAGATAAACTCTTTATTCATAACACCAATTTTTAGTACGAACACAGAAACAATAAAAACAACAAAAAAATATAAACAAAAGAAATGGACAATGGGCGGTCTAATCGAAAGCGATTTCTTTGAGACCACCTTAGGATGGAGAGAACTATTTAAAACCATCATGAACCATGGATCGTACCACGCTATTTAACAAAAGCTCTGGAGATTACTGCTCATTTCTACTTATACTTTAAAACTAATTAAGCGTAAAAATTAATTGTAACATTTCGAGATCGAAACATCTAAGTTCCACGAATAAATGAGATTCCGAGCTGATCATTTTAACCTGCTTACTCTCCAAGCGGATGGATTAGTCCGCACCCGGGCATCTGCCGTGGACTCACTATCCATACGAATTGGTCCCAGACTATCCTCCTGTGCTGCGTTAAATAAAGCAAATGCACACAAAGATTCATTTGAATCGTGTCGTATCCCAAAAACTCACTATCCATACGAATTGGTCCCAGACTATCCTCCTGTGCTGCGTTAAATAAAGCAAATGCACACAAAGATTCATTTGAATCGTGTCGTATCCCAAAAACTCACTATCCATACGAATTGGTCCCAGACTATCCTCCTGTGCTGCGTTAAATAAAGCAAATGCACACAAAGATTCATTTGAATCGTGTCGTATCCCAAAAACTCACTATCCATACGAATTGGTCCCAGACTATCCTCCTGTGCTGCGTTAAATAAAGCAAATGCACACAAAGATTCATTTGAATCGTGTCGTATCCCAAAAACTCACTATCCATACGAATTGGTTCCAGACTATCCTCCTGTGCTGCGTTAAATAAAGCAAATGCACACAAAGATTCATTTGAATCGTGTCGTATCCCAAAAACTCACTATCCATACGAATTGGTCCCAGACTATCCTCCTGTGCTGCGTTAAATAAAGCAAATGCACACAAAGATTCATTTGAATCGTGTCGTATCCCAAAAACTCACTATCCATACGAATTGGTCCCAGACTATCCTCCTGTGCTGCGTTAAATAAAGCAAATGCACACAAAGATTCATTTGAATCGTGTCGTATCCCAAAAACTCACTATCCATACGAATTGGTTCCAGACTATCCTCCTGTGCTGCGTTAAATAAAGCAAATGCACACAAAGATTCATTTGAATCGTGTCGTATCCCAAAAACTCACTATCCATACGAATTGGTCCCAGACTATCCTCCTGTGCTGCGTTAAATAAAGCAAATGCACACAAAGATTCATTTGAATCGTGTCGTATCCCAAAAACTCACTATCCATACGAATTGGTCCCAGACTATCCTCCTGTGCTGCGTTAAATAAAGCAAATGCACACAAAGATTCATTTGAATCGTGTCGTATCCCAAAAACTCACTATCCATACGAATTGGTCCCAGACTATCCTCCTGTGCTGCGTTAAATAAAGCAAATGCACACAAAGATTCATTTGAATCGTGTCGTATCCCAAAAACTCACTATCCATACGAATTGGTCCCAGACTATCCTCCTGTGCTGCGTTAAATAAAGCAAATGCACACAAAGATTCATTTGAATCGTGTCGTATCCCAAAAACTCACTATCCATACGAATTGGTCCCAGACTATCCTCCTGTGCTGCGTTAAATAAAGCAAATGCACACAAAGATTCATTTGAATCGTGTCGTATCCCAAAAACTCACTATCCATACGAATTGGTCCCAGACTATCCTCCTGTGCTGCGTTAAATAAAGCAAATGCACACAAAGATTCATTTGAATCGTGTCGTATCCCAAAAACTCACTATCCATACGAATTGGTTCCAGACTATCCTCCTGTGCTGCGTTAAATAAAGCAAATGCACACAAAGATTCATTTGAATCGTGTCGTATCCCAAAAACTCACTATCCATACGAATTGGTCCCAGACTATCCTCCTGTGCTGCGTTAAATAAAGCAAATGCACACAAAGATTCATTTGAATCGTGTCGTATCCCAAAAACTCACTATCCATACGAATTGGTCCCAGACTATCCTCCTGTGCTGCGTTAAATAAAGCAAATGCACACAAAGATTCATTTGAATCGTGTCGTATCCCAAAAACTCACTATCCATACGAATTGGTTCCAGACTATCCTCCTGTGCTGCGTTAAATAAAGCAAATGCACACAAAGATTCATTTGAATCGTGTCGTATCCCAAAAACTCACTATCCATACGAATTGGTCCCAGACTATCCTCCTGTGCTGCGTTAAATAAAGCAAATGCACACAAAGATTCATTTGAATCGTGTCGTATCCCAAAAACTCACTATCCATACGAATTGGTCCCAGACTATCCTCCTGTGCTGCGTTAAATAAAGCAAATGCACACAAAGATTCATTTGAATCGTGTCGTATCCCTAAAACTCACTATCCATACGAATTGGTCCCAGACTATCCTCCTGTGCTGCGTTAAATAAAGCAAATGCACACAAAGATTCATTTGAATCGTGTCGTATCCCAAAAACTCACTATCCATACGAATTGGTCCCAGACTATCCTCCTGTGCTGCGTTAAATAAAGCAAATGCACACAAAGATTCATTTGAATCGTGTCGTATCCCAAAAACTCACTATCCATACGAATTGGTCCCAGACTATCCTCCTGTGCTGCGTTAAATAAAGCAAATGCACACAAAGATAGTCTGGAATCAAACCGTATGGATAGCGAGTCAACAGCAGATGCCCAGCAGAGGACCAACTCATCCCCATGGAGTGTGAACAGGTTAAAAACGAAACATTAACTTTTAAAATATTTTGATTGTAAATAGTTTTGTGAAATTTAAAGAAAATTGAAAGCATTTAGTTAGTTAATTGTACTGAAATGTTAATGCTAGACTAAGCTGGACATTTTTCACATTTTCTGACTGTTATATTTTATACTTTATTTTAAAATACAAAGTTTCTGCCCACGACTTCGCCCGCGTAGTACACGGATAAAAAGTTATGTGTTATTCTGATGTATAAGCTATATTACTGTAAAGTTTAAATGCAGGTAGTTTTTAAGTTGACGTTTCTATATGATCCTTGTGATTTCAATGAATAAAAACCTATTGACTTACCACACGAACAAAGTCGTGGGCAGCTATTGATTTCATTTCATAATTACAAAGGTCAATAAGAAATGCCTCCGAAATCTTGAATCGTGATCGCAATCCGTGAATTTCATTTGAATCCAAGTATCAAATTGAGGTTCGCTCGAGTTGTTCAAGTCTTTTTACTAACGAAGTCTTTCAACCAGTCATGCGATTCGTAATGAAAAGAAATCTGTAGAAACAATTTTCTATTATGTTTTTTTTTTTCAAAGGTTCAACATCTTAAAAATTATATTCCTGGCTCCTGCTACGTTTATTGATGACTAGCTTCGCCCGCGTGGTACCCGGATAAAATGTAGCCTACGTGTCATTCTGATGTATAAGCTATATTACTGTAAAGTTTCACCAAAATCCGTTCAGTAGTTTTTACGTGAAAGAGTAACAAACATCCATCCTCACAAACGTTCGTGTTTTTAATAGTAGTAGGATAAAGTACTAGCTTCTGTCCACGGCATCACCCGCGTGGTACCCAGATAAAAAGTAGCTTATGTGTCATTCTGATGTATAAGCTATGTTACTGTAAAGTTTCATCAAAATCCGTTCAGTAGTTTTTGCGTGAAAGAGTAACAAACATCCATCCTTACAAATTTTCGCGTTTATAGTATTAGTAGGATTGAGTTCGGTGTGGCGAAGCTTCAAAGATAATTTAACGAAGTAAGGGCGCGGTCAAACGGTGGCGGTGGCGGTGGCGGTGAAATGGTTTTTGCGGTGGTAATTAGTAAAATCACGCTAAATTTGACAACGATTTCTCTAACTTTTCACCCGTTATGTCTCAGGGTCGACAACGCTAGAGTGATACATCTGGTGTTCCACGCCTCCATAGACTACCGTAACGGAATATATGCTTGTTTGCCACTTTAACTGTTAATTACGAGTATATATAAGACAATAAATGTCAAAAAACCGACTTCAAATAATGGGAAATTGATAAAAAGTCCAATACCCACATATCAATTTCATCACGTATTTTTCAACCTTAGGAGTGGGTTTTTTTTCATAAAAATTATATTGGTATTTACACATTAAAAAACATACATACGCATTATCTCCTCCTCCTTTTTTGAAGTCGGTTGATAATCATAAAATCACGATATTCGCAGTTCCACTTGGGATTTTGAAACCGTAAACTTTTACGGTTTATATCCTGCAGGTACTCTATCTTCACGTGCTTACGTTATTTTGCTCACCTGGGATGACATTCTTTCCCATAAAAAACAAAGAAAAATCGCAAAAAATGTGTCGGCTAGTCGTGATTGCATAAGATTATCATGTTTTTTATACTCGTTTACAAAAAAATAGCAATCCCTTAGAAATTAAACTTTTATGTCACCACCTCAGGATCATTTTCTATACAACAATAAAATAATCATCAAAATCTGTTTACAATTGGCGAAGATACCAAGTAACAAACACAAACTATAAAAAAACATACAGTTAAATTGAGAATCTTATTCTTTTTTGAAGTAGGTTAAAAAAATGATGATCCTCAGTGTTTCAAACGAACAGTTAAATTCGCGTATAAGCGCGGTAATGTATTCTAAACAAGTGGTGGATTACGAAACGAAGAAACAACAGAAAAGTTGTTGGGTGGATCCGAGGCTCTTGAAGTTCGGTCTTGGAAAATATAGATAGATAAATATCTGTAGAACATGCAAAGCGGGAATCATACCAGCACCATTTGTGGCTAAGCCTGCTGTTCGCCTTCATCGCCAATGAGGTCGTCATCTCAAGTTAAGCTTTGTTGGAATGTTAAAACCATCATCATTACTATTTCAAGAGTATTCATATTGTATAAACGGGAATTTTCACGTACCACACTATCGGTGAAGGCACCGACTAAGTTTCGACTCATACCGAGAGTCTTCATCAGGGTAAGTGATCGCGACGCATCGTGCACGACTGTCTCTGACTGACTTTTGTATCTGAGGTTACTGTCACCACTTACCAACAGGTGGACCGTGTGCTTCTTTGAAGTTATTTGCCACTTAAGTAGTAAAAAAAAGCTAAGTTACCTGGTTATGTCTGCAAGGCGCGGGGCTCTCAGCCGGCGGCCATTTTCCACTCTTATCACGCCCACCTGAAGCAAAAATATTAGTATAAAAAAATTATTACAAAAACTATGGTGAACTTGACTATTTATATTGTAAAAACGGGAATTTTCAAGTACTGCGCTATCGATGAAGGCACCGACTAAGTTTCGACTCATTCCGAGAGTCTTCATCAGGGTGAGTGATAGCGACTTTCTCCCTCCGTTTCTAGTGCACGGCGCGACGCGGAGGGAGAAAGTTGCGATCACTCACCCTGATCAAAACTCTCGGAATGAGTCGAAACTTAGTCGGTACCTTCACCGATGGTGCAGTACGTGAAAATTCCCGTTTTTACAATATGAATAGTATAAAGTTTCTTGTTTTTTTTTTCGATCGGCACCACACTACCTCTATAGCTGAAAGAAAGATCATAAAAAAAACAGAATCTGTTGCCTTATTCTACTAGGCTCTTGTAATTCCCGTTATATTTTTTAATTCCAAGAATCTTAGAAATGTCACTTCTAGCGTCAATAATAAAACTCATGGTTTTGACTTTGAAAGAGTTCCCCTCAATATAAATGTACAGAACAAATGTTATTTATTGACACTGGCATTCCAAACCGCCAGAGGTGCGGATTCGATTCCCGTTTCAGGACAAATATGTGCATGCTTTGCAGAAAATTTACCGTGTCTGTGGTTAAAGAGAACATGTTGGCTATCTTATGCAGGCTGGTCATACTTTGTTAGTTTCTCAAAAAAAGCCAAAGTGAAAAGCCAATTGGCATTCTGTTTTTATAAGTTTATTTATAAGTTACACCCGCTGTTGGTTTTCCTAAATAGTTAATAAATAAAAGAGAACATAAATAAAATCATTTTTAATGTAACAAAACCTTCAAAAGTAATCTGGCTTCAACCACGACACCTGCAATGTTTTTGCAATAAAATGATGGCAAACCTTTTCAGAGGTAATCGTTTTTGTGCGTTTTTCTCAACTTGATGATCGTTAGCGGCATCTTGTGTGTGCCTTAAGTACTTATAAACTTACTAGCTTCTGCCCACGGCTTCGCCCTCGCGGATATAAGTAGCCTACGTGATATTCTGATGTATAAGCGGATTTTGATGAAACTTTACAGTAATATTAGAGTAAAGTTTCATCAAAATCCGTTCAGTGGTTTTTGCATGAAAGAGTAATCCTCACTCCATTCTCACAAACTTTCGCGTTTATAGGATTAGTAGGATAATATTGAGTAGTTAGGTATTTTTAAAGATGAAGTAAATTCATCCATGACTAGAGAAGGAGGGTAAAAAGAGTGGAAAAGTAGGAACTATTCGTGATTCGATGATGTGGCGGTCGAGTAGCCGTTCAAATGGTGCGGATTCGTTCCCCCAGAGGCTTTTGGGTCGAACGGAGCAAAATACCTATTGGGTAGAATAAATAAATAAATAACGCTGGACATTTTCACACAGCATCATCTAGCCCCAAACTAAGCAGAGCTTGTATTATGGGAACTACATGACTGATATACTACTGATATACATTTTTTTTTGTAAATACATACATAATATACATAGAAAACACCCAGACCTGAGACAAATATTTGCAGATACAAACATTTTTAAAGATGAAGTAAATTCATCCATGACTAGACAAGGAGGGTAAAAAGAATAGAAAAGTAGAAATTATGAGGCGGTCGAGTAGCCGTTCAAATGGTGCGGATTCGTTTCCCGCAGAGGCTTTTGGATCGAACGGAGCAAAATACCTATTGGGTAGAAAAATCTTGGGTCGAACGGGGAAGCACTCGCATTAATGTTTGAATCTGCAGATATTTGTTCCGAGTCTGGGTGGTACCACGGTACTCGTAATTCCTGATACCTTATCGTGGGGTCAGGGGTGCTAGACAAATACCTCACGCTTACTTTTCTTTTCAAGCTAACGCAATTTTTTCAAGGTAAAACTTCGCAGCTGTCACGTGACATTTCCAGAACTAATGTCATTCCCATACAATTCAATCTTTCCGCAGGCGTTAACGACAACAGAAAGTGGTATTTGTCTAGACCCCAGGACTGTATGTGTCTGTGGGGCGTTTAATTTTTTATAATTTACTAGCTTCTGCCCACGGCTTCACCCGCGTGTTAACCGGATAAAAAGTAGCCTATGTGTTATTCTGATGTACAAGCTATATTACTGAAAAGTTTCATCAAAATCCGTTCAATAGTTTTTGCGTGAAATAGTAACAAACATCCATCCTCACAAACTTCGGGTTTATAATATTCAAGTAGATTTTTCCCTGCGTTAAAATTTCACAACAGCCAAAGCCTTGGCCATATAGTACAGATTATCCCTGTCTACCCCTGCCTGTTTCTGTCACTGTTACAGCGTTATTCCATACAGAGAAAATCCACGTTATGAGTACTTGACGGCATTCAATATTACTTAACGGGACTTTTCCTCATTCGTACATAGTGTAAAATAAAGACTGTTTCTATTAGTACAAAAAATACAGATGAAACAGCTAACTATTTAAAAACCGTTAGAACCGATCTATAGATAGGTCAACTGACCCAGATCACTAGCACACTAGTCATAGGTAGCACACTGTTTGAAAACAAGGATCGTGCGAGGGGCTCAGTTTTACAACTGAGCCAGCACACTGTGGTACCACAATTGAGGCGAGGCAGTGAGGCAGTTTCTGAACGTAGGTAGTTGAGTGAGGAAGTCTTGAGAACACAGTGTGCACTGTGCGTGTTGTGTGGTGTGGTCATGGAGTGGAGTGCTATGTGCGAGCAAACACGATCGCGCCTCGCGGCTCGGCTCGCGCCTAGCACGATTGTGCAACTGTGTTGGTATGCAGGTGTGCTAGCTCGTCCAAACGAAAAGAGTGAGGCCTCGTTTCGAGAAAGTGTGTAGCTACAAAAGTGGTGCCACACGTGCTGAGGACCCACCACTATAGCAGACGGAGGCATTCCCAAGAGGCTGTCTGAATTGCCACGCTGAATGGCCACGCCAATGTGAGCCAGATAAGAGCCATCTTTCTAGTCACATGTCGCTTTTACAAGTCATCCTGAAATAATTTTGAATATGCACTTCACGCCCCGGTTCCCCGCGGATCCAAAGTCTCAACCTCAAAAGGCTCATTATATATAAGCTGTTAAATAAATAAACTGTTAAAACCGTGTCTAGTGTATAAAGTTGCGTAAATGATTGTGAAATAGCTAAGCCCTGAAGCTCGTATGCCATTCGAGTTGAGCGAGGCAGCGGTGTGGGCGGCGCGTAGGGATGCGCTCTGCAGTCTTGAAAATACTGCACTTTCTATTTTACTTAGAAAGTTTTACTACAAATTCTATCGTGGGCTAAATCATTTAACATAGCATTGGAATTATCGTGGTTTGTTGTCATTTAAGAATATTATTAAGACAACACAATGTGCTCACGTGGTCTCGGACTGTGTGCATGAGTCCTCTAAACTAACGGGATCGTATAACCGGTATTTTTAATAAATTGACTGTTTTTAGAGTTTCTTTATTTTTTTTTACGATTTTCGTCCCAGTTAAATAAGTCCTTGTTTATAAATAAAAGTAACGATATCTAGATTGTATTTCAGGTCAACGTGACTTTTTAAATAACTACCTAGTATAGTCAGAACACTAGAGCGTTCGCGACGATATTAAGAAACAGGAATATTAAAACATTCATAGTTTGTACATTATTTGGAATAAAGCGATCTTGTTTTTACCCATAGATGTAGCTGTAACTTCGCTCTTAGTATTCGGGAGTAATCTTGTTACACCTTGTACAGTGAAAGCACCGACTATTGTGACTCATAATGATATCTATCTAACAGCAGTAGATGCCAAATCGAACGAAAGAAAGAGAAGGCATGAGAAAATATTAAATATTTTCTTGAGATTTTAGGTGTAAATATACCTCTAGTCTTTAGATTATAATAGGTACTAGGTTATGTCCCACTAACTATATAAAATCGATGCATTACGATGCGACTTACTTGCTGTCTGAAAATGTGTAACCGTGAAACCTGAAATTTGAGAGAAATAGCGTGCGAAGGTGCACTAATGCATGTCTAAAATCCAATCCCTAGAATACTCAACGGGAACATTATTAAGTTTGCATCGGAAAAAATATAGACATATAATTCGCGGAGTTTCACTAGTAATTGAAAAAAATCGTTTAAAATGGCACAAATTAACACCAATAGCAGTAAAGGACCGTGTTATGAGATAAGGCCTTATCATAACAAGACCGGGACCGGTCACTGCCATTGTCTCAGTCCCCTCCCCACCTTAACAAACAAGACACCACAAAGGAACGCTCACAAAGGAGAATGCCATGCGTTGGAAGCGCTGAATTAGCCCTATTACATTACCGTCTTTGTCTGCGTTTAAGTTACGCAGGCCGCTTGTCAAAGGACAACGTACCTACGTTTGTAGCCTTGCAAGGTGCTGTCTACAAGTCGGGGAAAGTGTGTGAAAATAAGTACTTGTTCATATTAAGCGTATCTACCCTGATGGATAGATAGATTTCTTTACTCGACATAATCAGCATAGACAAGTATAAATTACAAGAAAAAAAGGCTTTTGTTTTAATATTATAAACTAGCTGTACTCGTGACTTCGTTCGTGATTGCCATCCCTGAAGACTTATTTCAGCCCCTCTCCCAAGGGAACCGTGCTGTATTTGGGGTTAAAAAGTATCCAATGTCCTACCCCGTAGTATTATCTCAAATCATGCTAAGTTTCATTTGAATTCATTCAGTAGTTTCGGCGTTATGCGCGGCCCAGATTCTGACAGATAGACAGTTTTTTTTTTACATTTTTGGCTTCAGTATCTACACTTAGAAGCTCCAAGAAACATAAGTATTTGATATTAATTTCAACATACGAGTACCTCATGATACATACCCGTTCCTGAGAAAAAGGGTGTTGACAGACAGACGGAAAATGAAGTGATCCTAAAAACAAAATGCTGTACGTTGTCATCTGTGACGTTGTTAAGAGCATCACATGAAAACAGCTAGATCGATTTGTCTGTTTTTGTTTTAACATGTTTTAATAGTCCGATTTAAGTTTTTATGTCAAAAAATTGAAAACACGCCTGGAATATGTTAATTAGCGTTGTTTTTTCTCCCAAACAAACTGATCTTGTTTGTCGAACGTAGTGGTATGCGTTAGCATCCTAGTAGTCTGTGGTAGTGGTTACTTCGTCTGTGGTTGTGGAATTGACGTTTCGTATCTGTCACATTCAAGGACAGAACAATATCTGTCGGGTTAACTAATTGTAATCATATGCAGATAGGTTAAGGGTCACAGATGTTATTAGAACGAGACCTGAGGAAAGTCATCTGATAATTAAATAATCTACTTCAGAACTTCTACCATAAATTACTTTGTACTAAAAGTAGAATCATTTTATCAGACGCGACTTACAAATGCGACTTTAGGTCGCATTGTAATAAAATGCTCGGTGTTCAAAATTACCGATATTTTCCTGATCACGGGCATGCGCTGACCAGTGAACTGACTTTTTTAGTATTATCAAATGTACCTACCTCGTTTGATAACCATTTTTTAACCATTTTTAAATAAAACTAACCATGTGGTACAGCTGCGCATTCCATCATACAAATATGCGAATCATAAAAATAAATGAAGCATAATAATTAGTAGACAGTATTTTTTTTACTTTCGTGATCAGTTAATATGATAAAATTATAAGTTTTACATGAGTTTTTATCGCGTTTACGTTTTTCATAATTTTAACATTTCAACTGTGTTGCAACAGCCGTGGGCACGGGATGATAAAATAAATGATAATAATGAAAACAATGAAAATAATAAAAAAGGTAAACGTAAAAAAACTTTATTACATGACAGCTTCATAAAAGCGAAGGAAAACGAGGTAAAAGAAGCCCGCGAATAGCATAAATGAGCCAGATAAAAGAGGAAGTTGCTATAATATCGTATAAATAGATAAAAAAATCATTGGAGGAATCAGTTGCATGACAAAAGCAATGATGAAGACTGGTCCCATAATTATATCACAACTTAGGTAAGTAATGTGTAATAGATATATCTACATGTAGCCAAATAATTGTTAGCTGGCAAATAAACAGATAGGTAAAAAGTATTTTTTTATCACTAATATTAGGGAATGTGTTCTGCCAAAATGAAAATTAAATAAAACTTATTAATTGTAAGCAGTGGGGGAATGGGGGGTTTTCTTAAAAAAGACTAGTACGATTACTTTATATAAGTTTGTCCTATTTAGACAACAGAAAATATTAAACAATCACTACTAAAAGTCGCGTCCTAAAAATGTATCTACAAGGTAGAGTTGTTAAAAACTTTGCGAGGTACTAATGAAGTTGTACCGTCATAAATATGTATAGAGGAAAATGTCTGTCGGTCTGTACTTTAATTAAATTTCGCTTGGAAATTACTTGGGCTTTCTTTTTATTAAATAGCTCGGTTTCTGTACACTCAAAGGTTATGTGAGAACATTGAAATTCAACAAGGCATTTTGGATAGATGGAGGAAAGATAGATGTTACAGACAGACATACTTGAGCATCAGAAACTTCAATCGATAACTAAATAAAGTATTTTACTTTGCTATGTATATCTCTGTTATGAAAATTATAACGTAATTTCCTTGGATTCTTCGTCTGTAATGTTTTTTTTAATTACATAGCCTTTTGCTGATAAAAAGTTATTAAAAATGATAATTATATTTATCTAGTAGTTTGTATAACGAATTGCACCATCTTTCATGTTTTTATTAATACGTACATCGCCAACCATTCTTACCATCACACATATTTCACCTCATCTTAAGGTTGTCTGGAAGAGATCGCTTTTAAGATTAGGCGTCAGCGAAGGCCCGCCTGAGTCGTACAAGATTGCAAGTTCGGTTCTCGCCGCGGGACGAATGTTTGTATGGACTGCAAATATTTGTCCCGGGTCTGGGTGTTTTCTACGTATACCTCGTGTGTTCATAAGTCTTGAGACACAGTAAAACTAAAATATTTTTGGAGCTAAGTTGAGTATTCATTTATTGGATATTAAAATTAAAACTACTGACATCTAGATCTGTATTTAAAAATAAATCATTCAAAATGGCCGCCTTTGCATTCAATGCAGGCCTTCAAACGCGTGCGCCATTCATCTATGGCGGCACGAATCTTTTCAATGGGAATCCGTTTCGATTCTTTAATAAGGGCTCGCTTGAGAGAATCCAGGTTTGGGTGAGACTTTCTGCATGCCCTCAGCTCCAATTCCGTCCATAAAGAATAATCCAAAGGATTCAAGTCAGGGCTTGACGAGGGCCAATCTTCGCTCCGAATGAAGCCTGGCAAATTGGCCTCCAGCCAACGTTGGGTAGTCTTAGCTTTATGGGAGGGAGCAGAGTCCTGTTGGAAAACCCAGTATTTTCCAGCGAATAGCGTATCATTTAATGGTTTAACCACCGCTTCCAATATGTCGGTTTGGTAATTTTGTGCCTTCACCTTGACGCCTTGCTGGCAAAAATGAAGCGAAGTGACCCCCTCGTAGGAAACACCCCACCAAACCATCACACTTGCTGGATGATGAGTGCGCTGGACATTGCGTACAGATGGCTGGACGTCCTTTGAACTTCTGGCGTAAACCTTATTGTTCTGCCGGTTAAACTTTTCTTCCACCGTGAAGATCTTTTCATCGGTAAACAGGATATTTTTTGGATCGTGTCTCTTCAATAGGTTCCGACATCGTTCCAGTCGCAATTTACGAAGACGCTCGTTTAAATAATGCACTTTCCTTCGACTGTAGGCCTTTAGTTTAAGATCATATTTAAGTATCCTGTTCACCGATATTCGCGAAATGTTGGTCTGCAGAGCTAATTTCTTTTGAGTCCGGCAAGGGTTGCGACGAATTCGCTCTCTGATTACTTTGATGTTGGCGGGCGTCCTTACAGACCGCGGGCGGCCACATCTTCCACGGTCTTCTAAAGAGCCGGTCTCCTTGTACCTCTTTATGGTATAATACACAAAGTTCCGACTACATCCCAAACTTTGGATTTCACTAAAAACTTGCATTGGTTTTTTTCCTGCTTGAAACAGTGAAATTACAGTCGCACGCAAATCTTTTGTTGGCGCCATTTTCACGGAGAATGAAACAAATATTCAAATGTATATTTTTTCTGTATCAAAACATTCGAAATTTAAAATTTTAAAAGTTTAAAAAAGGTTGCATGAATTACTTTCTTTTTAAATTAATTAAATAAGTTCGTCTCAAAACTTATGAACACACGAGGTAATATGTATGTATTTACAAAAACATAAGAAGTATATAACTCATGTAGCTCTGCTTAGTTTGGGGCTAGATGATACTGTGTGAAAATGTAAATTATTTATTTAAGATCGCCCATTTTTGGTTTATATCGTTATCTTTTGGTGTACCATCAATAAAGTATTTTCATTCATTTAAAATACCAAGAAAAACCCAGTGCACAAAAGGAAGAGCTTAGGTAATCCTAAAGCTTATTATTAAAGCGGTTATTTAATTAAATCCCACTGATTCGATAATTACTGATATTATTCATAAACTCGAGCTTTTGCACGGCATATAGAAAGAGGCCTATTCACGAAAAGGCCTTGATTAAAATCTAGTTTTAAAAATTATTTATTTATTTAGATCATAAGAATATTAAGTCTAGGAAATAACAAAAGGTTTAAAGGATTCCTTCCGTCTAAAAACAAGTTTTATGCTTAGAGCAAGGCATCCAAGTTTTAAGTTTTTGACGACCTCTGTGGCGCAGTGGGCGAAGGCCCGCCTGAGACGCAGAAGGTTGCGGGCTCGATTCCCGCTGCGGGACAAATGTTTGTATCTGCAAATATTTGTCTAGTTGTTTTCTATGTAAGTATAATATTTATGTATTTCCAAAAAAATGTATATAAGTAGTATATCAGTCTTGCAGTTCCCATAACACAATCTTTGGGGCTAGATGATGCTGTGTGAAAATGTCCAGCATTATTTATATATTTATTTATTATTTGACTGTATGTATATACATCATACAAGGTTTTAAGTACATTTATAAACACTCTACTGTCTCATTTAACAATAAGATCACAAAAATATAATTAATTACATTGTAAGTGTACCAATGTAAACCTTTTTTATATATAAATATTTCATACTAGAATACTGAAGAGTTGGGACAGTGCCGAAAATTAAAAAAAAAAAAAATGTGGCCTATTACCTAATCAGCAGTGCAAACATAATTAGTAGTGTAGGTACTTAATTAATAAGTAGTTGCAAATAAATTTATCTATCTATCTATACCTCTGGATTTGAAAGCCTTGGCCACCCGTACCGCTTTTCTATAAATAATCCAGGTGAACCGAAATAAATGGTTCGTGACCGCACTATTTCCTTATCGATAAATCTTTCTGTCCCAATTTGCGGGAACTATCTGAGGATGTAGGATCGCTTTCACGGTTAGATGGATACATTCGATTAAATTTTCGGGAGTTGTCTTATAACACCCTATCTGTAACATAAACTTAGTACTGACTAATGTATAATCAAAGTTAACTATATTATTGGAATCGTCGCCTACAATAAGGAATTTAATTGGATTTTCTGCGACAAGCCCTATAGAAGAAAATCACAACCACTGATAAGTGATATACCTCGTGTGTTCATAAGTTTTGAGACGAACTTATTTAATTAATTTAAAAAGAAAGTAATTCATGCAACCTTTTTTAAACTTTTAAAATTTTAAATTTCGAATGTTTTGAATCAGAAAAAATATACATTTGAATATTTGTTTCATTCTCCGTGAAAATGGCGCCAACAAAAGATTTGCGTACGACTGTAATTTCACTGTTTCAAGCAGGAAAAAAACCAATGCAAGTTTTTAGTGAAATCCAAAGTTTGGGATGTAGTCGGAACTTTGTGTATTATACCATAAAGAGGTACAAGGAGACCGGCTCTTTAGAAGACCGTGGAAGATGTGGCCGCCCGCGGTCTGTAAGGACGCCCGCCAACATCAAAGTAATCAGAGAGCGAATTCGTCGCAACCCTTGCCGGACTCAAAAGAAATTAGCTCTGCAGACCAACATTTCGCGAATATCGGTGAACAGGATACTTAAATATGATCTTAAACTAAAGGCCTACAGTCGAAGGAAAGTGCATTATTTAAACGAGCGTCTTCGTAAATTGCGACTGGAACGATGTCGGAACCTATTGAAGAGACACGATCCAAAAAATATCCTGTTTACCGATGAAAAGATCTTCACGGTGGAAGAAAAGTTTAACCGGCAGAACAATAAGGTTTACGCCAGAAGTTCAAAGGACGTCCAGCCATCTGTACGCAATGTCCAGCGCACTCATCATCCAGCAAGTGTGATGGTTTGGTGGGGTGTTTCCTACGAGGGGGTCACTTCGCTTAATTTTTGCCAGCAAGGCGTCAAGGTGAAGGCACAAAATTACCAAACCGACATATTGGAAGCGGTGGTTAAACCATTAAATGATACGCTATTCGCTGGAAAATACTGGGTTTTCCAACAGGACTCTGCTCCCTCCCATAAAGCTAAGACTACCCAACGTTGGCTGGAGGCCAATTTGCCAGGCTTCATTCGGAGCGAAGATTGGCCCTCGTCAAGCCCTGACTTGAATCCTTTGGATTATTCTTTATGGACGGAATTGGAGCTGAGGGCATGCAGAAAGTCTCACCCAAACCTGGATTCTCTCAAGCGAGCCCTTATTAAAGAATCGAAACGGATTCCCATTGAAAAGATTCGTGCCGCCATAGATAAATGGCGCACGCGTTTGAAGGCCTGCATTGAATGCAAAGGTGGCCATTTTGAATGATTTATTTTTAAATACAGATCTAGATGTCAGTAGTTTTAATTTTAATATCCAATAAATGAATACTCAACTTAGCTCCAAAAATATTTTAGTTTTACTGTGTCTCAAGACTTATGAACACACGAGGTATATCTTTGTCAATATATATATAGAGGTATTTTTACAAAGTACGCAAATCCTACTAATATTATAAATGTGAAAGTTTATGAGGATGTTTGTTACCCTTTCACGCAAAAACTACTGAACGGATTTTGATGAAACTTTACAGTAATATAGCTTATACATCAGAATGACAAATAGGCTACTTTTTATCCAGATACCACGCGGGCGAAGCCGTGGGCAGAAGCTAGTTAAAAATAAATAAACAGTCAACGGTCAAATGAATACACCAGGGACTACGAGTGTATTCGTCATAGGGTTGGCATAAAGACCGAAAAATAGATGGCAATAGAGTGTTCCAAATCATTTTGGTTATACGACTTTTTTGAGGAATTTATCATGTTAGGATTTTAGCTTTAGATTTATTTTAAAAAATGAGTAGGTACAATAGTTAGTTAGTTGTATCTTAAAACGAAAGTGAGGTTAGCTTCTCGAAGTGTTAATAATCTTTTTGTATCGTATTGGGTTAGTTACTCTATAAAACAGGTGAGTAACTTCTTAATCCTGTTACCACATTGGTTTTGTAGCCGTTGAAAGAGCACATATTGTTCATTAATTTGCATTATTACATAGTGAAGTATTACATAGTATAATAATATAATTAAGCAGATCAATTAGTACCATTAGGAGGAGAAGCTCCTCCTTTTTAGAAGTCGGTTGAAAAAAAAAAATTACCTTAAAACGTTTTTATCTTAAAACCTTTATTCGCTTTGGTCTCCTTCTCTATAACTACAAATTGCATTAAAAATATTCAATAACATTCTATGTTAAGGTAGCTTAGTTGAAGGTTTTAATTTTTTCATTAACAGATGGATAACTCGTACGACTCATACGTCTTAAACAGCGATAACGAAAACTTAAAGAAATTTACTGCATCCCTATTGTTATTGCGTCATGTTGTTTGCTTTGCTCCGATTGGTCAAAACTACAGTTTCTACCAATCAGAGCACAGCCAGGCCTCGGATTCGCAAGACAGTTGACGGAATCGTTTCCTAGCAAAATAGCAGACATTGCGTCTCTTGGAATTATGTGCTCGATGCTTTGGGATGTCAAGGAACACAGAATCACGTAAAAAAAAAGAAAAAAAAAAGTAAAATACAAAGTTCAAAAGATAGGAGAGTTGCAGCTGTATAGGGGCTGTGTCTAATCAAGGTCAGTATAGGAAACAAAATCATTTAATAAGTATTTTTTTGTGGATTCAAAGCCTTGCTAATCAGTAAAATTACTGTAAGTATGTACGCAGAAGGTTGCGGGTTCAATTCCCGCCTCGGGACAAATGTTTGTATCTGCAAATATTTGTCTCGGGTCTGGGTGTTTTCTATGTATAATATGTATGTATTTACAAAAAAAATGTATATAAGTAGTATATCAGTCATGTAGTTCCCATAATACAAGCTCTGCTTAGTTTGGGGCTAGATGATGCTGTGTAAAAAAATGTCCAGAATTATTTATTATTATTATTATGTAGATACAAATAATTGTAAGCAAAGAGTAAACTATTTAACAGACCACGATAAGCGAACTCGAAAGGTATAAGGCTCTATATTTAGGTTGGGCGGGCGGCATAGGGCAGTATATTATCAGACCCGGAACTAGACAAGGTCAGGGCGGCGCCCCACTTTGTACACTTTTGGAAGGTCAACAAGTTATGGACTGATGTCCAGTCTTGATTCCAATTCGCGTTTATTTTCGGGGTTAAAACGAGTCATTTTCACCACACTGGTTATTTTATCACAATCATAACAAATCAAGCCAGCCTCTTTCACAATCTACACTAATATTTGTATTATAAAAAGGTAAAATAAGTTAAAAAAATATTTCGGCAATAACTAGAATGGACTATCAGGGTAGACCTAGGTATATTATTCTAAATGAAAAGGTTTTTCTTGAAGACCAATTTTACTACGTAAGTTTCTTGCGAATGCTGTCTTTACGGTAGGAGCTTTATATCGGCTACTTTTTATCCTGGTACCACGCGGGCGAAGCCGTGGGCAATTGTGCCGAATTCAATTATGTTCGAGTGTGATACGCTGACGATGTATAACATCATCAACAATAAGCATGTATACTAGTCCTATAGTCGAAAGGAGAAAGTGGGATTAGATCACGTAGTTCTTGAACACATTTCTTGGTTTACCCATTCTGCTACAGTCTGTGACTTTCGGTTAGTTAGTAAGCACATAACAGGTCAGTCCGTGGCTTCAGAGCCAGTTGTCATCATTACACAAGACAGTACTCCCCTCCCACACAGAATGACCTTTACTGGGATTTACAGGAGAACACGGTTGGTGTTGTGTACTCCATTTGCAAAGGGGAAGATTTTTAACCGATGACCCATCTGATCCACTCGCCCGGGCTCCTAAGACCGACAGTTGTTTGTCGGAGGTATTAATGGTCAAATTGCGTGGAAACTTCGCTTGCGTGGTTTAGACAGTTCGATGCGATCGCCATCTGTGTATTTAGTGTGGTAGCTCTTCGTTGTTTTGATGTAACGTGGTTCAATCATGTGGCGAGAGATGTCGCTACATACATGTATCAAAGATTTGATTTTATCTTTTTCCATAGCCTGTCTTTTAATTACATGTGTTTTAAGTAAAATATAACTTATCTCTTACGAACATGTTTTTTTTTATACAACTCAAACTCAAGTCAAAGTCAAAATGCATTTATTCATTAAAATCACAAGGATCACTTTGAAACGTCGGTTTTATCTATTGCCTGTTCCTCCGCGACCAAACCAGGAAAGAAAGGCAAGAAAACAAGGCTGGTTATTCTTTTTAATGATCCTTTTACAAAACAATGGGTACCTGCATTTTTTTTATCGAGTTGGAGCATTTTCAATCCCAAAGTGGTAAACTAGGATACGGGCCCAACTGTTGGTAAGCGAGGTATCACTCGCTCGTTGCTGACCCTAAGACATAACGGGTGAAAAATCTCATGTGCATGTAATTTCACCGGCACTCACACCCTTAAAACTGGAACACAGCAATCCGAGCATTACCGCTTAGCGGAAGGACTGCTTGTTCCTCTGTGAGAGAATATTACATCTTATCTCATGCAAAAGCGCATGCCTCATAAATAAGTAATGCTTGACATTCATTCAACAATGAATGCCCTAGATGCAAGTTGTAATAAGAAAGTGCACGCATTGTTGCATATTTATTGCTTGTTTGTTAGGATTCCCTGAATCGTGGGTATCAGGAATTACGAGTGCCGAGTTACCACACACCTAGATCTGGAACAAATATCTGTAGATTATGCAAACATTTGTCCCGTAACGGGAATCTAATCCGCATCTCTTGTGAAATTTCATATTGGGCTTTGACAAAAAGCCCAATATGAAATTTCATCCCTCGTTTTCACTCCTAAAGGCATTGTTTTTTCATAAAATTTATATGGAACTACTCCTGACGTATACCCATTAAAAAAAATCATTACAATCGGTCCACAATTGGCGAAGATATCGCATAACATACAAACAAAAAAACATAGAGACGAATTGAGAAACTTCCCCTGTTTTGAAAAGGTTGAAAATAAAAGATTTTGAGTTAAATAAAAAGTCATCGTATAATTTGTTCACTCGAAACCTAACTCATTTGCAGCGTGAAATGTCAGCTATTCAAGCGCTTTAAAGATTAATCTATCAGCGAAGTGCAGCTGGCAAGGCTTTTGTTCTAATTTTCCGGAGACGGCCAAATTGAGTTGTCACTTCTCGTCGCAAGCTCGCTGACGGATTCATCATGGCTCGTTTGCACTGTGCGAGTTACTGTCTAGCTAGGAGATACCATGTTTCACTTCTACTTGTAAGTAGGCTATTCTATTAACCATAGGTATTGTTGTTTTTTATTATTTGACAACCTCTGTGGCACAGTGGGCGATGCCCGCCAGAGACGCAGAAGGTTGCGGGTTCAATTCCTGCCACGGGACAAATGTTTGTATCTGCAAATATTTGTCTCAGGTCTGGGTGTTTTCTATGTATAATATGTATGTATTTACAAAAAAAAAATGTATATAAGTAGTATATGAGTCATGTAGTTCCCATAATACAAGCTCTGCCTAGTTTGGGGCTAGATGAGGCTGTGTGAAAATGTCCAGCATTATTTATTTATTTATTTATTATTTAACCACCCCGCCATCCTTTTCTTTGATAACTAAATAAAGGCATTGTATTAATTTCTATTAATTAGCCTTTATTTAATTATTATTTATTATGTATAATTTGTTGGTATTTACAAAAAAAAACCAGTCATGTAGTTCCCATAACATAAGCTCTACTTACTTTGGGGCTAGATGATGCTGTGTGAAAATGTACAGCATTATTATTCTAATTACTATTATTATTAAGTCACTTAAACAAACATGCTTCGTATAAGTAATGTTTGTTATAAGTAATGTTATAAGTTTGAGTGATGTTATAATTAGAAGGTTACCTTAAAAAAACTGTATTTAAAATCTGTAAAGAGGTTGGAGACTCAGCCATGCTGTTTTTCAGCGTCTTTTACTGATGGCAAGGTAATATGCAATTAAAAAAAATGAAATTATTAAAATAGTTTCAGAGATATGAACGTTAAGTTTTTTGGCAATAGAAAATTATCTAGTCTGGCTAATATTGATGAAATCTATTTAACGTAAATCTTTGGCAAGTACACAGACTTTATTTACATCGACGGCCGTCCAGTAACTCGCATGTTGTCTGGCACTATGTAAACAAGCCTTATCTCACAGACAGTCGGATTCTTTTCATTTTAATGTGCTTTCTGTATATTGCTAGCAGGATTCAAATGCCGCTCATTTAATATTTATATTTTAACCGTTATCCACAAATGTATGGAGAAAACGGAAAACTGCGAGTAACGTATTAAAATTAAATAAAAAAACATTGATTTAGCACAACACGAAAAAACAGACAAAACTTACCTACCCTATAATCCTGAAAAAGGATGTTGGGACAGTTAAAAAAAAGAAAAGAAGCCTTCTTATAAATAGGTACTCAAACACGCCGAAGAAAAATCACACCATTTGTAAACTCAAACATACTTATTGTTTTTTATTCCAAAAACTATCGTGAACTTGACTATTCATATTGAAAAAACGGGAATTTTAGTAATGTAGTGTAATGCACGGCGCGACGCGGAAAGAGAAAGTCGCAACCCTGATGAAGACTCTCGGAATGAGTCGAAACTTAGTCGGTGCCTTCACTGATAGTGCAGTACGTGAAAATTCTCGTTTTTACAATATGAATACTAATTGTTGATATTTATTTTAGCTACAAAATTGTAGACAGCAAAACACAAACTAAAATGATGAGATATTTTTCTGAACTTCTAAAACGAATAATCTTTTTCTTTTTAATATATTTTATTATGAGTACGATATATGAGTAGCTAACACAGTGTTATATATCACTGCTACGTGATGTTCATAATTTGTACAACTTTTGCATCACGTTTTTTGGAACGTGATCTATGAGAGGACAGGTAATAGTTCTGTCTGTCCCCCGTTGCAAAAAAGCAGAGCCGAGCATGGTGATAGATGGGAATAATTCCAATTTTTTTTCACGGTACCTAAACCAGATGGCTTACATCTGGTTTAGGTACCGAGTCGTTTGCTCGCCAAAAGATCACTCTTTTAACGATTAGGTTAAGTGGATATGAAAAGGGTCTTTGGCTAACGGGAAAAGAATTGGTGCGGTGAAAGAGGCTCCTTATGAAGGGCAACTGTGAATTATAGAAAAGTCGGAGCAAGAAAGAAAAACAAAACATTAAAAAGACTCTCGGAATGAGTCGAAACTTAGTCGGTGCCTTCACCGATAGTGCAGTACGTGAAAATTCCTGTTTTCACAATATGAATAGTCAAGTTTACGATAGTTTTTGGACTTTTTCATCGTTTATACACTCGGTGGTATTAAAAAAAAATATGTAATAGTTACATGTGATTGAAAAACAAAGTGGAAAACGATGATACTCGCAGAAGTAAAAAATACTTTTGATTAATATAAGAAAGCATCAACGCCCTCCTCCGCATACCTAGCTTACACGCTTCCACAAAAACAGATTAACGAGTTGGTAGGAGGGTAAAAAAAAAAAGATAAAAGAAAAATAATTTAAGAAAATATAGCTAAAGTTAAGTTTAGAGATTAGATACAAATTTTATGATAAACCTATTGTTTGTAAATGAATTGTGTGTAGGTGTGGATGTGAAGTTTGTGAATGTGTAGGGTGTGTTTAAGAGGTTGTCATTTGTTTGTACATGAATGTATTTAAAAAAAAAACTACAACGAAGTTTCATAATCAATGAAACAAATTAATAATGGCCGGCTCTCTCAAGCTTCAGTAAATAAGACAATTCGATTGGGATGAACAAACAATACAAGATGTTTTGTAAACAGACAAACGAGATGTTTGCCTTTCACTCTACTCTTACAACCTGGTAAGTAATCCAAATAATTGAGAGTTGAAATAAACAAACGACATATGAAAGGTGCGAGTTTCATTCCCGCAGCAGGACAAATGTTTGCATATTCTCCAGGTATTATCAGGTTAATCTCAGGTAACAAAACGGATAATTTCGATGACAATAATTTATTTCAAACTCGGGATGACACTTTCGAATAAAAAACAAGAAAAATCACTCACAAAAAAATCGGCTAGTCATGTTTACATGTTTTTTAAGTTTTACGGGAGAAATAGCAATCCCTCAGGAACAAATCTTTTATGAGACCACCTCGGGATCATCCCCGAAACAAAAAAAATAAGGATCATTAAAATCGGTTAACAATTAATTGGCAATGACATTAAGTTACAAAAATATATATAAAAATGCAGCCGAATTGAATTAAAAAAAAAACACATTTTTTTATTGCAGACAACACAATCCTTTTTGTTAGTAGATACTTAAGACTACTTGCTAGTATATTCTGCGATGATAGAAATATGTATTTCTATCATCGAATTGAAAACCTCCTTTTTTTGAAGTCTGTTGTAAAATTTAGGGATTGGAGTTGCCCCAACTTGATGAAAAATATTACCTATTTTTATAAAAGAATAATTTAAAAAGAATTCTTTCTTGCCTTTCATTCTTGGCTTGGTCGTGGAGGAACAGATAGTAAATAAAATTGACTATGTTGTTATTTTAAATAAATAAATAATAAATAATGCAGGACATTTTCACACAGCATCATCTAGCCCCGAACTAAGCAGAGCTTGTATTATGGAAACTACGTGACTGATATACTACTTATATACATTTTTTTGTAAACACATGAACATAGAAAAAACCCAGACCCGAAATTTATACACGAATATTAGCACGCCTCATTTTAAGATAGATAATTGAATCATTTAATATATTTAAGACCTACATTATATTGAAGCAAATTTTTTTTTATCTTTAATGAATACATGAATTTTGACTTTGAGTTGATATTGCTTTGATGTTATTTTTGCCAAAATAAACCGTTGGTAAAACTAGGCCGTATTTCCAATTCCCATCTCACGAAGCCTCCATTTACACATTGTTTGTCTGTCCGTATATATTAACTGAAATAAGTCGAGAAGATATTGTCATAACACAAGTTTGCTATCAAATGAAGGGAGCCCTCTTAACCGCGACAAATGAGAAAAGTTATGTGATCATTTCGCTCGACGATATCGACCTGAGATATCGGTACCTACTCTGAGTACTCCTACGGCATAACTAGCTTCTGCCCACGGCTTCGCCTGCGTGGTACCCGGATAAAAAATAACCTATGTGTTATTCTGGTGTTACAGTAATATTACTATAGTTTCATCAAAATCCGTTCAGTAGTTTTTGCGTGAAAGAGTAACAAACATTCATCCTCACAAACTTTCGCGTTTATAATATTAGTCGGATAAAACAAAAAACAAACACGCGCACAACTGTATATCTCATGATAGACATCCTCTGAAACATACCCAGTGCGTAGCTGTTTGAGAAGACCTAGGGCTAAATAAATACCTCACGCTTAGTTTTCCTCTCACGCTAACGCAAATTCGTCAAGGAAAAACTTGGCAGAAGTCACGTGGTGTGGCGAAGGCCTGCTTGAGACGCAGAAGGTTTCGGGACAAATGTTTGTATGAACTGCAAATATTTGTCTCGGGTCTGGGTGTTTTCTATATATAATATATATGTATTTACAACAAAAAAAATGTATATAAGTAGTATCATATTAGTCATGTAGTTCCCATAACACAAGCTCTGCTTAGTTTGGGGCTAGATGATGCTGTGTGCAAAATGTCCAGCATTATTTATTATTATTTATTATTTCCACAGCTAATATCATTTCTATGCAATTTAATCTTTCCAAGTCCAAGTCCAAGTCTTTCCTTGACAAATTTTCGTTAGCGCGAAAAGAAACTAAGCGCTAGGTATTTGTCTAGATGCAGATATTATTTATCTTCACCCGTTATGTCTCAGAGTCGGCAGAGGTTAAGTTGTATAAATAACTAGCTGCGCTCCACGGTTTCACCCGCGTAAGTTTCGATTCCGTGGGAACAGCTATAAGTTTCATCGCAACTTTTGTTTCTGCCGGCGATCTAATTAAATTTTAGAACACAAAAGCTGCTATTGTGACTTAACTATGATAGTTAGATATATTCCCTCCAGGACTTTTTTGTAGGTAATAATGAGTACTTTAATCATGTACTACATTATTTTAATATATCATCAATAGTTTTCTCAGCGCACGTCAAATAATGAATTTTACAGGCAAAATTTTGCTACTTTGGGTTACATTATTGTTTTTTTTTAAAGATCTCTATTTTTTTGTTATAAATTATAACCCATGCTACTTCCTGATAATTTAGATTTCTATTAGTGACAAAAATATTAAAATCGGTCCAGTAGTTTCGGAGCCTATTCGGTATATACAAACAAAAAAATCTTTCCTCTTTATGATATTAGTATGAATGCTTCCCCGTTCAACCCAGAATTTTCTACACAATATTATAGATAGGAGGGGAAATCACGTAGGGACACGTAGGTACAAAAATGTTCCGCATTTTGTATTTTAGAATAGTTAGAATGCACATGTCTTCGAATGTTTGCTTCCTCGCAAAAAACACGTGTCATGTCCACTACACGACCCCAAGATCGAAAGTCGGGGTACCGTCCACTAGGCCGATACGGCTCTTCAACGTATATACTTTCTATTTTAATTCACCCCACATCTAACCCATGTAACATTATCAGTCTAGAAACTTTCCGAAATAATTTCTAACTTCATAATGAGATTGATGTAAAACTCGAGGCTATAGGGAAACGAGTTTTGTGAACGATGGATATGTGGAGTGAAAATTATAATTTAGCTATAAAACTTTATACTTCAAACGAAGGTAGATACATTCGATTTGACCGCGAGTTCCTCTTGGACCAATCAGTGTGCACTAGTTGTGTCATCGGAACACCTGCCTAAGTATTAGTTCCCTTTGACACAACTGAAAAATCCTTTCTGGGAGGATCCAACTTAGATAGTTTTTTTAATGGAAGAATGATGTTTAAAAACATTTCTACTATGTCAGGAACAATTATAGCAAAACCACGCAAAACTAAATAAATAAATAAATAATGCTGGACATTTTCACACAGCATCAACTCCAAAGTAAGCAGAGCTTGTGTTATGGGAACTACATGACTGATATACTAATTATATTCATTTTTTTGTAAATACATACATATTATACATAGAAAACACCCAGACCTGAGACAAATAAATGCAGATCATACAAACATTTGTCCCGCAGCGGGAATCGAACCCGCAACCTTCTGCGTCTCAGGCGGACCTTCGCCCACTGCACCACAGAGGTTATCATACTACTAGCTCTGCCAAGTTGTGTCAAAAGGAATAAATATTTGGGATGGTACAACTAGTTGTGCATACTGATTGGTCCGTGAGGAACACCTGCATTTGCCGGCATCGGTGGCAACGCGGGCGAGTAGTCAGCTGCGGGTTAAATTCCCTCTTCGGGACAAATTTTTGAACGAATAAAATACTTTAATCAAAAATGTTACATCGAAAAGCCGTGTTGAAACTCTTTAATGGCCACTAGTCAATCCCTCGAGTTTGTGCTCATATGATTCGTTTTAACGAGTCCAATAGATTGGACTTGGTATCGAAGGTCTGATGATGGAGTCAGGAGGTGGATAGTGAAATTCTGTTTATCATTTTTAGTGCGTGATAAAAACGTGTATTTTAGATATTAAAATACACATTTTATTTATTAGTTAGTAGAATTTCCGAAGACGATTCTCCACTGGAAGCTACGAAGTTATACTGAAGTTATACTGAAGTTATACTGAAGTTATAGCCACCAACTATCAAACTAAATTATATTATTGTCAACACGTTGCCTGCACAGAACTTTATAATTGCTACTGTTGGCGGAAATTGATTCGATAAAGTTAGCACAAAGGTGTCTTTGTTAGATGTAGAGCTCCTTGTGAAAGAGCTAGTCTGTGGAAGTCAGCAACGCCCCTATTTCTGTCGCCAAAGAGTAATTTTCGTATTACTCTTTGGCGACAGATGTATGAGGTATACGCAGATGTATACCTCATACATCTGCGTGAGTATACCTCATACATCTGCGTGAGTATACCTCACATCTGCGTGAGTATACCTCATACATCTGCGTGAGTATACCTCATACATCTGCGTGAGTATACCTCATACATCTGCATGAGTATACCTCATACATCTGCGTGAGTATACCTCATACATCTGCGTGAGTATACCTCATACATCTGCGTGAGTATACCTCATACATCTGCGTGAGTATACCTCATACATCTGCGTGAGTATACCTCGTAATTAACGTTTATTTGGCACTATTTTATTCTCCTTAGATAATAAATAAATAATATAAATAATGCTGGACATTTTTCACACACCATCATCTAGCCCCAAACTAAGCAGAGCTTGTATTATGGGAACTATATGACTGATATACTGCATAAATACATTATTTTTTTGTAAATACATACATAGAATATGTAGTCAAAGTGCAGGATAGTTTAGCTATATTTTTCTTGTCATTTTCACATTGGTGGTGTCCTACTGTTCTACTAATATTATAAACGCGAAAGTTTGTGAGGATGGATGTTTGTTACTCTTTCACCCAAAAAACTACTAAACGGATTTTGATGAAACTTTACAGTACACACACACTAAGGTTGTATCAACTCATTATTGTTGTTGTTGAAGCAAAGTCTGCGATAGATTAATAATCTCATACCTATATCTTCTAGTTTAGTTACCGTCGTCAATTTATTGGTTAAGTACATAAAATGTAAATCCTTAATTGGCTGTAAAAAAAGTTTTTATTGGTTAAAGTTATCATTCCTTGAGAGCTGTGTGATTTTTTTTAATAAATAAAAAAAAACGTGAATCCAAAGCAACATCATAACTGAATCACATCTATATGTAAGGGGGATTCGGATTGATCTCTGTATCTATAGAAAACATAACATACTCTGAAAGACTTCTGAGGATACATTTACGTTTGAAACTCTCTTTGTGAGAGTTGGAATATCACCCGACAGGTAACAGTGTGATCAGACAGTAGGTCATTTCAGGTGAAACTGATGGGGGTTAAGTTTCAAAATGATTTTATTTTATATTGTACACAGAATAACACAAAATGTAGAATGATATAAAGAAAAGAAACACAAAAGTAGATTCAGATTCAGATTCAGATTCAGATTCAGATTCAGATTCAGATTCAGATTCAGATTCAGATTCAGATTCAGATTCAGATTTGTTTATTTGCGAAGCATGGGTTACAATGTGTGGTAAAAAATAAAGTAGGTACAGCCATGGTCAGCTCACAAGCATGCAAAAGTAGCGTAAAATAACAAAGCGAAACGAAAAACAGACAAACTTAGTACGTCATTTTGTGTTGCGTGGGGTCAAATAGGTCCCCGTCTCAGCATTATGCTGCGCCAGAACCTAGTGGGTCAGGTGCAGCGCTGGTTTTCAGGCGGGGCCTACATGATGCCAGGAAGATCGGTGAACAACCGGGTGCGAAATAATCGTTTTAAATAATATATGTCGGCGCAAAGGCGTTATTTTGCTTCTACAATGAGTCATCGGAACCAGAACCACGAGTTATTTAACAAAAATAACTCGTGGTTATTCTCTAAAACCATTTGTAAACCTAAATGGTTGTAAATGTAGAAATTCAAAAGCTTGCAAGTAATTTAAACTTGTTCGAACAAGTAGCTTGCTTGAGTTTGTGTTTTTGCATAAATACGGGCGACGGACGGTACGTACGGAACGCCACAATCCAGCGCGACCTGAAACTAGAATCCCTGGACCAATTCATCGGCCGCCTTGCCAAAATCATGTTCGCCAGGACGTCGGAGTCCAGCTACTCGCACCTGCGAATGCTTGCGCCGACGTACGAGCGGACCGCCAGTGGCAAGGCCTACCCTCGAGAACTGGTCGAGGACAGCGACCAGGAGGAGGGAGGAACACAGGACCATACGTGAGGCTCCCTCGAGCCGACCCGATGACCCCCCAGTAGAAACTGTTAGAACACCGCAGTAACCCCTTTGCTTTTGCGACGGACCGAGTACGATTCATTCTCGCTCGAGCCGTCGGACCGTACAGACCTAGAAACCCTCTGTACAACGAGGGTAAAGAATAAATTAGAAGAACATCTCCTGGAGTTTACTTTCGTCTTCAACTATGAGTGACCAGCATGCTGGTGATGGTAGTGGCGTCAGCATTGCTGACGACACACTTTCTAAAAACCACCTTGGAGCCACCTGCTCCGTCATATCGTATGATGACATATACTCGTACAAAGGCGAGCTTAACCCTTAAACTTTCTTCTAGCAAACCTTGACTTAGAGACAGGTAATTAGATAGGTATGGCTGTGTACAGAAGGAAAGAGTAACACAAAACAATGCAAAGTACCTTATTTAAAACTATACACACTAACTATAAACTATTTTAATATTAGGTGCCTAGTTGTTACGACCCAATCAACGCAACAATGCGAAACGAAATTAAATGGCAAAAATGTGTATCGGGGAATAATAGAAAAATACAAATGTACAGCGAGAAAGAACTTCCCGTATTCCTCCTATGAGGCCAAAGATAGGAACACAATGGAAATAACCCGAAACACGGAAGTGTTTGTCAATAGCTTAGTCCATACTAAGGCGCTTTCATTTTCCTCTTCCTTACAGCTCAAAACTACGCCCCTCTAGTGTATATCGATTCGACCGACTAAGGAAACGATGTTTTACGTCAATAACAGCCCGTGTTACGCTCAAGAGATTGCTTTTAAGCGATAAGACCGCCCATTATACTTTTAGTTAGATAAAGTTTTGTTTATTTTGTTATCTTTTGGCGTACAATAAAGCATATTCATTAATTTGTTCATGAAATAAAAATATTTTGTGCGCCGGTCTTAGGCATCGACTTCCCACATTCTTTACGATGTCATCGGTCTATCTGGTGGGGGGTCTTCCTACACTGCGTCATCGGGTTCGAGGTCAAAACTGAAAACTTTACTATCTAGCCAGCAGTTGTCGGTTGCCATGCAGTGCCGTTAAAATAAATAACAGTTTCTCAATAAACCTAAGTTGGTACATCTTTTATGTAGGAATTATATTGCAAACAATAACATAAAAAAATATATACTTATTGCACACATTAATAACGTGTGCCGTAATAATTGGTGGGCTACTGATGCTAGGCCACTGTTTCTCAAAGTGGGCGGCTGGAGGCCTTCAGGGGGCCGGTAGAGGGCTCTAAAAGATATTGGGGGCGCTAAGGCAGTCTACAGGAAAAAACATAGGTTGTTATGTTTAAAAACTTTGGGGGCGGTAGGATTTTTTTATCCTCAATGTTGGCGGTGGGAAAATAAGTTTGAGAACGTGTGTGCTAGGCCCTTCTCTCAGGGCTACTGAATACTTCACGCTGTGGCACAGGGGGCTACGATGGGCTGACATGACCTTGGCTGATAACGTTTTAGCCGACCTCGTAAAGGCAGGTTTTATTTTATTTATACACCTCGCGATTGCTCTGGTTTAATCAAAGTTCCGACATTCAGATTGAATTGAACTGGTGCGGAAAAGCATTCAGTTACGATAGAAATACATTGGCATTTCTACGAAAAATATAACTTTGATGTTTCATGTTGTGTTTACTAATATTTTCACAGGTTTTATTTATTATTCAAGTATTTCTGAAATTACTCTGCTTGTATATTCTGCAGATATTCGGGGTCTAGGTACCACGGTACTTATAGTTCCTGATATCTACGATACAGGTAATCGTCGGCGTAAGTAACACAAAGGTGTTAAAAAAATAAAATTTTATTAATTATACAGCCAAAGTAATTATAAATTTTATTCCAAAAACTATCGTGAACTTGACTATTCATATTGTAAAAACGGGAATTTTCACATACTGCACTATCGGTGAAGGCACCGACTAAGTTTCGACTCATTCCGAGAGTCTTCATCAGGTCTTCATCATTCGCCGTGCACTACGGTGTAGTAGTACGGTGTGTAGTGCACGGCGCGACACGGAAGAAGAAAGTCGGAACCACTCACCCTGATGAAGACTCTCGGAATGAGTCGAAAATTAGTCGGTGCCTTCACCGATAGTGCAGTATGTGAAAATTCCCGTTTTTACAATACGCACAAATGTGCCGAAATATCGAGAAACATTTATCCCGTTTTTAGTAAACATTATGTTCATTAACACGGTAGTTTCAAAATTGATATTAATTTTGTCTACAACGAGCGATCGTAGATTCTCGAAACGCTTTCCTTTTTGCAATTATTATAGTCAAAGGCTTTCTAAAACGATTTATCCCTAACCATCATCGAATTAAAGACCTTTCATGTAACAATATAATTATGCCCCAAATTCCTCGGAAGACGTCCATAAAATTACGCAAAAAAAGCTCTTAAAATCAACAATTCACTCTGAATGGAATCAGACCCTTGCGTCAATTTGTCACAGGCCCTTCGGTCTGGCGCATGGCGTGGCGAAAACTCTACTTTGGGTTAGATAATGGTGACATAAATACTTAGATAATACGCGAATGTACTAGGTACCTATGGTATGTTGTCACTGTTACATTTATAAAGACGAAGAAACCTGTGAACTGGTTTGTTCTGGCGCCAACTGTTCTATGAAATAAATAATGGTTAACTATTTAAATACCTTACACGAAAATACTAGGTAATATGTTACTGTTACATTTATAAAGACTACAAAAGCTCTGAAAATATATATATATTTTTAATTAGTTATCTTATTCCCGCAATGACCTATAACCACGTATTTATTCATTTACAGGTACAGCTTAGGTATCAGCAAGTAGCTTTTTTACCAAAGTCTAGTCAAAGTTAATTGGTTTTTATTCATTTAAATCACAAGGATTATAATTAAAAACCGGGATTATTTGTGATAAACTGCGCCACGGGCGTCCATAACGTTGATAAATTAGAAATTGGTATACATTTTTGTTTTGAAATAATATTGGAATGCTACCTACTTGCGAAACGCAGGCATATGCCAAATGTAATATTGTTCGGACATGCCTCTGACTGTATGGTAGGTATCCGCTAAAACCTCCAAACTGAGTATGAATCTGAGGATGTCCATCATGGATACCGTCGTGAGCATGTTTGTTTCTTTGTAAATAATATTGGTTAAACGTGGAGCTTAACGTAATATCTACAACGGAAGCCTCGCAAGATAGGAGGCAAATATATTTGTCAGCAAAACTGCACAATATTAATTTGAAATAAATAATAAAATTCCTTACCTATTATTTCATACCTCTTATCATATTTGCCACCTATTATTTTCATACCTGTTATTATATTTTTCATTTGCAACCCCTTGTTGACTCTAGAGTAATGTATGCGATAGACAGGGAAAAACCGGAGGGAATTGGAGGGAAAATCGGAAATAAAAAATGAAGGGGCAGGTGAGAGTCGAACGCGATTTGTTAAAGGGTTCTGTCAAGTACAATTTTAGTATTTAATAAATAAATAAATAAACACCCAACGGACACATAAAAATAATGGTCCTGACCTAACACTAGAACTTCCTGTTCCTGTATCAGGAACTATTTATTCTAGACTATTCTCTGTTATTCCAGACCCAGGATAAATATCTGTAGATCATACATTGAGGTCGTCGTATTATTTCCGCCTGAGACGCAGAAGGTGGCTTCGATTCCTGTCACGGGACAAATGTTTGTAAGATCTGCAAACATTTGTCTCGGGTCTGGGTGTTTTTCTATGTATGATATGTATGTATTTACAATAAAAGTATATAAGTAGTATATTAGTCTTGTAGTTCCCATAATACAAGCTCTGCTTAGTTTGGGGCTCGATGATGCTGAGTGAAAAATGTCCAGCATTATTATTAATATTATTATTTAGAACAATATGAAAGTACTAACTTATACTTACTTAGAATTAAAATTTAAAGTAAACCCAAATCAATGAATTTAATACCTTTTTAGGTTCAGGAACATTAAATGTATTCATTATCATCATCATCATCATCAGCCTATATTAGTCCAATGCTGGACATAGGCCTCCCCTAATGAGCGGCATAGCGGCCTGTCTTCAGCTTGTCGCATCCAGCATCTGTCTGCAGTGTTTCGCAGATCGTCATCCCACCTGGCCGGAGGGCGTCCTACACTACGTTTGCGGAGTCGCGGTCTCCACTCAAGAACACGTTTACCCCAGCGGTTATCGGTTCTTCGCGAGATATGACCGGCCCACTGCCACTTCAGCTTGCTAATTCGTTGAGCTATGTCGATAACTTTGGTTCTCTGACGGATGTATTCGTTAAGAATCCTATCCTTCAGAGAGACTCCGAGCATAGCTCTTTCCATAGCTCGCTGAGTGACTTTGAACTGGTGGACCAGCCCTATCGTTAGTGTCCACGTCTCAGCTCCGTAGGTCATGACGGGTAGGATGCACTGATTGAAAACTAAATAAAAATAAACTATATAACTAATTAAATGTATTATGATAAAATAAACTTAAAGTCCAACAACGTTGTCAGGACTAAGGCCTACCTATTCTCGTCCCGTGAGAGTGTATAAACCTTTATCCGTCACAAAGCCCAGAGCGGCCATCAAAGCTTCAACCTTCAAAGTTTTACGAGTAAATACTTTTTTACTTAGTACATACTATCCTACTAATATTATAAACGAGAAATTTTGTGAGGATGGATGTTTGTTACTCTTTCACGCAAAAACGACTGAACGGATTTTGATGAAATTTTACAATAATATATCTTATACATCAGAAAAACACATAGGCTACTTTTTATCCGGGTACCACGCGAGCGAAGCCGTGGGCAGTTGCCAGTATAAAATAAAATAGCTTGAAGTGTCTTCACGTTCCTACAGACCCTTATACAAGTTTTCAACTTCATTCTTTAGTTTCCACCCTCCGACCACGAAGGCCCCCTTATATTATGATAATCACGTTTTATCTGCCATCTATAGGTTAAGTGGGTAACCTTTACTGAAGGGTGGAGTTGACCTTGACCTCGGAGACTGAGGTATTCGTTTCAATCAATAAAAGTATCATTATTTTCACCTATGTACATAACTAACTGAGAAACAATACAAAACCTTGAAATAGAATTTGTTATGTTGGCACTACTTAGGCCCGAATCCATAGTCAAATAGGGGCTCCCCTAGGGGACTGTTCAGGCGCTAAGTAAAAATTAAAGTGCGAATTTAACCTTTATGCATCCAGCCATAAGGCAAATGCTGAATTATAGATTTTGGGGGATTGTTCAACCCCCGACTATGAATTCAGTCTTTAGTGTTTATGGGTCTGTCGTTCTTATTAAATTAAATAAATAAATTAAATTTGTTTTATTAAAAAAGTTTGTAAATATCATAAATAAAACTAAGTAAACTGAGTCTAGGATTCACTTTAAGCCTATGCCAAGTAAATGAATCCAAAAGCTCCTCACAAACTTAACACTTAAGTAGCTGACGAGGGTCCAGTGACCAAGGTCTGTGTCAACTACAGGGTGTTGGAAGCAGGCCAAATGCGATCGAGGGGTTAATAGGAAAAGTTTTCATACACAAGTGTTAACTGATTCAGCATCGTGGGGCTGAAATGCTAGGCATAAATAACTATAATTTTATAGGGCAAAATAAAAACTGCCTTCAAATAACTGGAAGTTGATAAAAAGTATTTTAGTAAGTAGGTGGTATTTTTCTTAAAATTATATTGATCAATGATTGATCACCCTCAGCACAAAATGCCTTCAAATAGGAGAGGTACATCTCTACGCAACTGTCCGGGGCAGTCAAAACAGGATACTGTTAAGACTGCCCCGAACTCTACTCATCAGAGATGTCGTCTAGTGATGTAGCAAACCGTACTATGTATTCGTTACTAACACTTAATTAATGAATAAACCGTGTAACAGGTACATCGTCTGATTCAAAGTAAGAAATGTTATTCAAAAAAATAATTTCTTTACTCGTATTTATCGTATTATATGTCAGTTTGATACAAGTAGGTACGAACAAACAAAGTCCTGTCGGTACGCGGCGCGACTCGATGCGATGCTACATTGTTACAAAAGTAACGATACGGTAGTAACGAGTGCTGGTTGTTTTAGTAACAAATTGACATACAAGTACATAATTTCTCGTTACTTTTACAGTTTTAATGCCGTCTTTTTACAACTGATAGCATGAAAGCCATTATCTGCGCACACATCTCTGAGACACTACAAAATAGTATTCTCATGATCTCTCGCAGATACGATCACTTTAAAAAAGCTAATAAAATTCAGAAAAACCGAGAGAAATGAAATTTATAAGAATATCCTTAATACAAACAAGTTTCTCAGCATAAAAGGCAACCTGGTCCATTCCTTTAAGATATTATGAGCAAGATATTAGAGAGCCTCTGAAATATAATCTGACTCAGAAACTTACGGCACTTTAACTTATCTCCCGGCTAGAGGAGCGATCAAACTGTTTAAATCGTGAACAGAAAAACATATGGAGAATACAGACTCGTATCTAAAACTACTCTATAGAACCGCGTGTAGTGATTGGCAAAATTGCATGGCTGATGACGCCGATATTACTCATTATATTCATTATCAGTTTGTATTCACCCTCTCCTGGGTATAAGCCGCCTCCATTTTGTGCCATTTATCCTTATCTGCGCCGCTAAAAAATCTAATAGATTGCTATGACACCTCTGTGATGATGACCTCTTTGACGCAGAGTACGGCTTGTATGAACTGCAAATATTTGGTTTTGGGTCTGGGTATTTTCTATGTATCTATTTACAAAAAAGTATATAAGTCATGTAGTTCCCATAATACAAGCTCTGCTTAGTTTGGGGCTAGATGATGCTGTGTGAAATGTCCACCATTAAAACAATTGTTAACAAGAACAAATTTACAAGCATCTACAATGAAAGTTGTCGACAGCAATAAGTTACGAGATAAATTAAAGGTCCTGTCAAACTGAGGCGGTGGCGGTGGCGAAAGCGGTGGCAGTGGCAGTGGCGATGGCCATGGCGATGGCGGTGGCGGTGACCAGGCCCTTATTAATAAAACTAATATTTAAGTATCGTTAAATAAACCAATGTCTCAAAAATGGTACAAAATGAACCCTGAAAATCATAGATTACTTGGAATTTTATTGTATTAGCAATCTTTGTTTAAATTATTTTAAGTATTACTGGGCCTTTTTCTGACACAAAATAACGCAAAACTATTTTTTTAGAATATTCTTTCAGTGGATCTGGCTGGCACAAGATCACCAGACAGCAATGAAGACATAAAGAAGAAGCCTTTACTCAGCAGTGGGCGTTACAAGCTGATTCAATAGATAAAAGTTTCTGAATAAGATAAAGATATTTCACTCACTCGCTGACAGTTGGGTGGAAAAGTCTGTCGTGTATATCAAATAGAGCATCTCATTTAAAGCGCCTCAGAGGACTTTTTTAATTTTTCTTATTTCAACTTGTCTGCTTTTAATATTTTAGTGGTTGTATAACAAGGAAGACATCTAACTTGTTAAGGTGAAAGTTATTTCTTGGAATAAGGTTTCATGACTTACGGAAGGAAAAATGCCGTAATTGCTGCCACTGCTGGGTTCTTTCTTTCAGTGGCATGGCGGGCGAGTAGCCAGTCGCGGTGCAAGAGTTGCAGGTTCGATTCCCGATGCATGACATTTTCAGATTTTTTTTATTTGAGTTCCGTATCTGGGTTTTGCGGTACCTTGGTTCCTAATACCCACGACACAGGGATCCCTAGTGTAGATGTTGGACTATGTATAATCTGTTAGGTGTTCAATAATAATATCAAATATAATAAGATAATATCATTTATTTTTCACACAGCATCATCTAGTCCCAAACTAAGCATAACTTGTATTATGGGAACTACATGACTGATATACTACTTATATTTTATTTATTAAATACATACATATTAAACATAAGAAACACCCAGATCCGAGACAAATATTTGCAGATCCTACAAACATTTGTCCCGCGGCGGCAATCGAACCCACAACTTTTTCGTCTCAGGCGGGGCTTCTTCCATTACGCCACAGAGGTCTTCGGTCTTAACCATCTATAAGTAGGTACTTCTAAATAAGCTTTCATTTAGTGGTTCATTGGTATGTAGTTACTGCAATTGTAAAAAAAATATACATATGGTAAAATTGTTTTCGGTTAAAATATGAAAATGAAAATAACAGCCAATTTATTTAATTGGAGTTAAATGCTACATCAAAATTAATCAAACGAATCTGCTACGATATTCAATATGCACATCCATACAGCCATTATTCGCTACCCAGTGGACCGGAAAATGTATTGTGAGCACTTTTTGTAGTACTTCCTCAAAGATAAGCTGAACCACTTTCAAAGGTAAGCTGACCCACTATCAAAGGTAAGCTGACCCACTTTCAAAGGTAAGCTGACTCACTATCAAAGGTAAGCTGACCCCCTTTCAAAGGTAAGTTGACCCACTTTCAAAAGTAAGCTGACCCACTACCATAGGTAAGCTGACCCACTATCAAAGGTAAGCTGGCCCACTTTCAAAGATAAGCTGACCCCTTTTTAAAGATAAGCTGACCCACTTTTAAAAGTAAGCTGACCCACCTTAAAACGTAAGCTGACCCACTTTCAAAGGTAAGCCGACCCACTTTCAAAGGTAAGCTGACCCACTTTCAAAGGTAAGCAAGCTTACCCACTTTCAAAGATAAGCTGACCCACTATCAAAGGTAAGCTGACCCACTTTCAAAGGTAAGCTGACCCAATTTCAAAGGTAATCTGACCCACTATCAAAAGTAAGCTGACCCACTTTCAAAGGTAAGCTGACCCACTTTCAAAGGTAAGTTGACCCACTACCATAGATAAGCTGACGCACTATCAAAGGTAAACTGACCCACTTTCAAAGGTAAGCTGACCCACTATCAAAGATAAGCTGACCCACTTTCAAAGGTAAGCTGACCCACTATCAAAGGTAAGCTGACCCACTTTCAAAGGTAAGCTGACCCATTATCAAAGCCGATTGACCGAAGATACCAAACGAATTATCAACACTTTATACGTCCGTAGTCAGATTGATCTGAAGATTGAAGAAAAATATTGAAACAAAATTAGCGATATTGAGAAAGTTAGTGTTTTAAAGTCCTTCCTAGTTTCCGAGCAAATCCTTATCATATTAGTATTCATTATGCACGCTATCTTCTTATCATAAGCCATAACAACCGGATTCTGATAACACCCTTATCGAGCGATCGAGTGACAATGATAACAGGTTTGCTCTGAACTTTGAAAATAAGCTTTTTTCATTTGCTAGTATCTCTGTTATGTCTCTTTGAAGTACCTGACGTAAGTTTGACGATCTCTTTGGCGCAGCGGGCGAAAGCCCGCCTGAGACGCAGGTTGCGGGTTTGATTTCCGACGCGGGATAAATGTTTGTATGATCTGCAAATATTTGTCTGGGGTGTTTTCTATGTATAATATGTATAAGTAGCTTCTGCCCATGGCTTCGCTCGCGTGTTACCCGGATAAATAGCCAATGTGTTATTCTGATGTATAAGTTATATTACTGTAAAATTTCATTAAAATCCGTTCAGTAGTTTTTGCGTGAAAGAGTAAAAAATATCCATCCTAACAAACTTTCGCGTTTATAATATTACTAGCTTCTGCCCACGGCTTCGCCCGCGTGGTACCTAGATAAAAAATAGCCTATGTGTTAGTCTGATGTATAAGCTATATTACTGTAAAGTTTCATCAAAATCCGTTCAGTAGTTTTTGCGTGAAAGAGTAAAAAACATCCATCCTAACAAACTTTCGCGTTTATAATATTTAATTTAATTAAAATACTGTACACGAGACCCCTTTAAAGATTTCCATTTTGTCATATCTTTTGCTGTCCGAAAAGTTAGGTTTAGTATTAAATGTTTTGTAATTTATGTATGCTTAACACGTATTCAAAATGGTGGAGGAAAACATCGTGAGGATAGCAACATGCTCTAGAATCAAAAATGTCGCCGACGTTTTCGTGGCGTTTATATTGTATTTTTATGAACTACGACGCGCCGAAGCGACTATATGAGATACTTGTTTACGAAGCCAAAGGGATGATACCTACTTAATAAAAAGACAATATCAAACGCCAAGAAAATTATGAGTTTCAGTCATTTCTCTAACCCAGTCTATAAAAATAGATGACTCGTAGACTTTTTCATGACATTATCACGTAGGGTGTCCCAGAATAAGTGCCTATCTAAGACAGATTAATGATCCTGCACAATGAAAGTGATATACTTTCAACAAAAAAAAATATTTTGTTTTGTAGAATGGGTTTTTTTTATCTGCAATCGGCTCTTCAGGCATAATCAGATACTATCTGGGCTGTGGTATATTTGGGTGCGTCGAAACTAGGGTTATTCCTCCAATCCCCCCTGAGATATAACCTTAAGCGAGAAAAAGAACTCTTTAGTTCAAAAAGTGCAGAAATCCCACTTATATTTTTTTCTTGTTCCACTTTCCCGTCCTAAAATAATTCCCTTATGTTTTTCTGATATAGTTCCAGTAGTTTTTGCTATTTGTTTCTACCCTATGACTTAAATTATACGAAAAAAAATTTCAACATCAACCGATTTTTACCGCCGTTTTCTTAAAAAATTCGCCAGTACATTGTCGAACGCGGTCGCGAGCGGTGCTCTGAATGAAGAGCTTCTATTTAGCTACGAAACGTCGTCAAAATCGACGAACAACAGCGGTACTATGCCATATTTTCTATTTTTAAATAGCGGAATGTCCAAACGTCCTAACTCCACACTTTCTGATACCAACGACATAGGGAGGATTCCCTATGTCGTTGGTTACTACGAGTACCGCGTTACCACAAAAAACAAATATCTGTACGCGTATGTTCTGTGCAATAACATTTGTCTCGCAATGGAAATCGAACCTGCACCTATTGCGCCGCATTCGGTTGCTAATCCGCCGCGCCACCAAGGTCATCATTATGTGTTCGGGTTAGTAAACAGTTCCTGTGACTCCCTGTATAACAAAACATAAAACCTTTCTAATCATATAAAATAGATCGCTCCTAAAAACGAAAAAACTTGTATTCCTGATAACAAGTTTCCGATACGAATAAACCAGAAGATATATCCCAAAACAACAAAAACTATGTAACAACTCTCAAACAACATAAAAATACAACTCGTATGATAATTCAGAAGCTTTATTATATATATATATATATATATATATGTATTCTTGCAAAATATATGTATTCCCCCACGAAAATGTAAAAGCGGTAACAAAGATAGAAGGGACGTGAAATACAGAGGAGACTAGTAAAGATGGTTAGTTATGAGATACAGTCGGGGAAAAAATCTAGAAAATAAAATGCCTTACGATGAATGAATGAAAATACTTTATTGTACACCTTAAGATACCAAATAAAATAAACAGTAACACATTATGATAAAGATAAAATGGACGGTCTTATCGCTTAAAAGCGATTTCTACCAGACAACCGTTGGATGGAGAGGATTATATGATTTTGAAGTGGCCGGGGGTGTACTTTATAATTTGTGTAAACTACCTTAAATAATATCATCTATAAAACATACAACAGCAGAATATAAAAGATAATAACATACATCACTAAAATACTTACCTATATATATACTTATACATACGAACAGCAACAGCTGTTCGTAACAGGATCAAGCGAAAACTATGATATCTGGGATTCATAGAAAATTTTAACGATGTTACATTTCCTACTAATATAATAAATGTGAAAGTCTCTGTGTGTGAACCACGTATCTCCGTAACTACTAAATTGGGTTTGATGAAATTTGGAATGTAGATAGTTTAAATTCAGGAATAACACATAGGCTAATCTTTTTTTCAAAAATCAACCCCTAAGGGTGTTAAACAGGGTGGTAAAGTTTCTATGGAAAATTTTATTCCTTTGTTTGATTCGCTCAAAACTCGGTACAAATAAACTTTAAAATAAATTATTTTTTATTTTCTCAAAACTACCCTTTGGGGGTGTGCAATTGAGTTCTAAACTTTGTATGGAAAATTATAATCCTTGGTTCGATTCACTCAAAAGTTGGTGGAAATAGTTTGATGCTTGGAGACGGTCATACGCTACTTTTATTAACATAACACGCGGGCGAAGCCGCGAGCAGAAACTAGTTGACAATAAAATTATGTGTTATACTGCTTTCACCCCTTATTTATGTGCTGGTTCTATTACCATAGTTTATTTATTTTCAAAAAATGTGTTGTGTTTTAAAATTTGAAACGTGGTCGTAGTCAAACAAATCTTCGACCAAATTAAAAAAAGAATACATATTAAAAACAGCACAACTGATCCGTTTAAAAGTGTTTTATTAAATTATGCCTGAGAATTGCGTAAGCCTCAAACATAATTTATACATAGAATAAATATGATTTCCAAAAATGTGTAAGTAGTGGCTATCTTTTTCCTCTAATAAGTACCTATATTACCTATATATGGAAGTGGGCCGGTCATGTCGCTAGAACTAAAGACGGACGATGGAGCGAGCGAATCCTGCACTGGTACCCACGAGACACGAGACGGACGAGAGGCAGACCAAGAAGAAGATGGTGTGACGACATCGTAGAGGTAGCGCAGAACACCTGGACTCGAATAGCACAAGACCGACTACAATGGAACCGTATGGAGGAGGCCTACGCTCAATTTTGGGTGCCAAAGTAAAAAATATAAATTTGAACAAGAAAGAATGTATGTAGATTAGATCATTATTTGGAAATAAAGGCTTTATTATTATTATTATTAAGTACCTATATAATTTTACGATGGTATTCTGCTTTGCGCTCTTTGCGAAAATGGTGTTAAATGAAGCGATTGACAACAATTTTAAAATCATATTTCGTATTCCCGGTGGCAATGAAGATGACTGCGTGCACTCACCCCGCAGGGAGGCACACACAATTTTCAAAGCGAACTTCAAAGCCAAAAACAAAGTAAACGTTTATTCCCTCGACTGTATCTACTCTCCGACCACACAACATATTTTCTACTTTACACGCTTATGAATAAAGTCTTAAATTATGTTCAGGTACAATTTTATATTTTTTCAATAAGATTATGTAAGACCCTTAGAGGAAATGAAGCGAATTGCTAAAGATGCCTGACAGGGGCAATCTTGAAAACTTTGATACTGACAAAGTATCTGTGTAAAGGCTGGACTGATTTGAATGGAATTTATGGAATAGGTAACTTCCCTCAATAAATAAATAATATCGCTAGAGTTTTAAGTATTGTTATTTCTTCCGTTTCTTTTCCAAATCAAAAACTGAGAAAGAGAAAGGGAAAGAGAGAGAGAGAGAGAGAATTAATATATATCGTAACTGAACCACATTTCTATATATCAAAATCAAAGATGAACAGTTGGCTCTTGTGGACACCACCGTATTCTTAGGTATCACTTTAGATAATAAGCTTCAATGGGGTCCTCATATTGATGGGTTATCGAAGAGACTTAGTTCTGCGGCATATGCAGTCAAAAAGATCCGTCTTTATACAGACGTTGACACAGCTAGACTAGTTTACTTCAGCTACTTCCACAGCATTATGTCGTACGGTATACTGCTGTGGGGGAGTGCTGCTGATATCAATACCATTTTTGTGCTGCAGAAGAGGGCTGTTCGAGCAATTTATAATATGGGCCCCAGAGAATCACTTCGCGAAAAGTTTAAAGAAATAAATATAATGACATTCCATTGTCAATACATTTATGAAAATCTGATGTATGTTCACAAAAATATTAATTTGTTTAAGAAAAAAAGCGATAATCACAATGTTAATACTAGAAATAAAGATAAACTCGCTGTTGCCACTTGTAGACTCCATAAAGTTGGTAAATCGTTTAAAGGGCACGGTGTACGCTTTTATAACAAACTCCCAAGAGATATACAAAAATTATCAATTAACAAATTTAAAAACGTAATTAAACAAAAGCTTTTTAAAAAGGCATACTATAAAATATCTGATTATTTAGATGACAAAAACTCTTGGGATTGAAAATGCTCCAACTCGAACCTATTGTTTTGTAAAAGGATCATTAAAAAGAATAACCAGCCTTGTTTTCTTGCCTTTCTTTCCTGGCTTGGTCGCGGAGGAACAGGCACCTAGATAAAAACCGACGTTTCAAAGTGGTCCTTGTGATTTTATTGAATAAATGAATTTTGACTTTGACTTTGGCACAATGTGTGAACAGAGGAACCCATATACAGGATGGTACAAGCCACTTGGTCAAAACGAAATAGAGTAAAAAAGGACTCATGGCCGATCGAAATCACCTCCATATTGTTCTACGGTGGTGGATATTTTTTTAACAGGAATATTCTTAAGAACTAGATATGAGAAGGTGATGACAAGCTTGCAACCTGTCAAAAATTACCACCAAAAAAGTAAGTACCTACTTACCGCAATTGTACTTTAAGTTTTACTAAAACGCGTCTTCGATCCAAGTCTCTACTTAGAGCGATGAGCTCCAAGTATTGCCTGGGTATTTCAACACGCAACATAAATAAATCTTAATTCGAACAAATATAACTCATTATGTCTATTGACATAAATCTTTATTTGACGACCGATGTGGCGCGGTGGGCGAAGGTCCGCCTGCGATACAGGAGGTTGCGGGTTCGATTCCCGCCCTGGGACAAATATTTTTACGATCTGCAAATATTTGTTCCGGGTGTTCTGGGTATTTTCTATGTATAATAAAAAAAAATATCTATCTATGTAATGTATTGTATTAAGTATATCAGTCATCTAGTACCCATAACACAAGCTCTGCTTAGCTTGGGGCTAGATGATGCTGTGTGGATTGTCCAGCATTATTTATTTATTTTATTATTAATGTTTACGACCATACTGAATAAACGTTTTTATTAATTTTATTATTATTTTTGCAAATTTCTTGTAATCTGCTTGTGGCATACAATAAACTATTTTCATTGTTATTTTTTCTTTCCTTAAACAATTGCTAATCTTTCATCCAATTAATCTTAATTATTAGAACATGGGATGATTCGGATGTGTCATGAGTTTCGCCATCACCCTTTTTTTTTTTTTTTAATTAAAGTACTTTACATCCTAAAGTTTCTGCCAAACTGTACAACAGTTTGTCGGCAGTAGCTCTCGTGAACATAATATACTTAATTGTAATACTTAAACTAATTACTAATTACTTATCACATAATATAAAGTTCTTTTAGTCCGTGTATCATGAGTCACACTGTATTATCTCTATTATTCCCTACACCCAGTGCTATCATAATGAAACAGTTGTGTTCCATTGTGACTTGTTGGTATTGAAAGCACATTATGTGTTTGTGGTTTATCTATCACGATGACAGAATGAGTGCACTATTACGTACAAATATAATGTTTTCTACTGTGATAGTTGTGAACCAATCAACAAAGCTCGTATATATATCGTAGTCATATATTACTGTAAAGTTTCATCAAAATCCGTTCTGTAGTTTTTGAATGAAAGAGTAACAAACATCCAACCTCAGAAACTTTCACGTTTATAATATTAGTAGGATAGTAGGATTTTTATTAAGATTTTTATTTTTACCTCTTTGTAAGCGTGATTAATATATATATATACATATATATATATTAATCACGCTTACAAAGAGGTAAAATAAATATATATATATATATATATATACAGTGGTGGTCATATAATTAGAAACACTTAGTCACTTGGTAGTCTTTTAATGTAACCAACATTATTAATTCAATTAATTGGAGGTAATAGTTTAATTTACCAAACCACAATGTACATTTATATCTCTGGGATAATAATAAGCAATAACATTCAGACAACCAATATAATAATTATAAAAAAAAAATAATTAAAACAAAAGTATCAATCAATATTCTTAGTACTGGCAGTCGGACAACTAATTAGAAACAAAGTATGACTAGGTTCTAAAATTGAATTTTAAAACTAAAATTCACCTTTCGGAATGTCACCGCATTATGCATTTTGCCGCCTTTTCTTACTCATTCGGATTTGTTACCTTTTGTCAGATTTAATTATTAAAAATGGGTAAAAACAAGAGCTGTGGTGCAGCAACAAGAAAAAATATAGTAAACTTTCATTTTAAACGAAAATGGTCTTACAGAAAGATCGCCGATCATTTAGAGTGTTCCGTAAAGATGGTATTTAACGCCATTGCACATCACAAAAAACATGGAACATCCGATAAGGTGCCTAGAAAAGTTCGGCCAAGGAAGACCACCGTTCAAGAAGACAGGCTTATGATTCGTTTGGCTAAGACAGATCCCTTTAAAGGTTCTAATGTTATACGAAAATAAGTATTTTCACAAGACGACCCTCGAAACGTGTCCGCAAGACTAGTCCGTAGGCGGTTGGTTGAAGGAAATTTGTATGGAAGACTTGCTAGGAAAGTGCCACTTCTCACCAGGCGACACAGAGAAAATCGTCTAGCCTTCGCTAGAAAATATGCCAGTTGGACTGTTCATCAATGGAGAAAAGTTTTGTTTTCAGATGAAACTAAAGTAAATTTGGTAAATTCCGACGGAAAACGATACGTACGGCGACCAATCAACGAGGCTTTGAATAACAAGTACACTATAAAAACAGTAAAGCACGGCGGTGGAAATGTTAAAGTATGGGGATGCTTTTCCGGATACGGAGTTGGTCCCGTGAGAAAGATTGAAGGGCTGATGGGTCAGTTTCAATACAAAAAAATCTTGGAGGAGACAATGATCCCATATTCAGATGATTTGCCAGTGAATTGGATTTTTCAGCACGATAATGATCCAAAGCATACAGCAAACAGCGTTAAAGCGTTTCTCAGACAACAATTGGTGACAGTGTTAGAGTGGCCTGCTAATAGTCCGGATTTAAATCCGATAGAGAATTTGTGGCACACTGTGAAGAAAACATTGTCGGATGAGCATATCACCAATATCAACCAACTTTACGACGCATTTGTAGAAGCTTGGAGATGTATTCCTTTGGAAACGTGTGAAAAACTGATAGAATCAATGCCACGTCGTTGTAAAGCTGTAATCGACAACAGAGGGTACCCTACCAAGTACTAACAGTACTAATCGGTTTTGGATGTAGTATTCATAGTATTATTCAAATTAAATGTGGTTTTGTTCACTTAGTTAATGTTTATATTGTTGTTTTTTTTTGTTTCTAATTAGTTGTCCACTTTAGTCCATGTATTTTAATAGACGTTTTATTAAAATGTTATATTTTTATACCAAAATTGTTGTTTGTTATTACTAAACTCGTATAGTAATACTTTAAAAGAACCGATACATCCATATAAATACGTAGTAGCCCTTTATGGCACGTTAAAAATTAGTTATGATGTTAATTTGTAATGAAAATAGAAGACAGGGTTGGTGTTTCTAATTATATGACCACCACTGTATATATATATATACCCATGCCAAATTACAGCTTTTAGTACTAAGTCTCTGAGCTAAGCCGTGGAAAGAGTGTTATTCCCATTGTCCCCAGATCTTAGGCCCCATGGGGGGACAACGGAATTTTTTTTTTCGTGGTCCCGCGATTCATCCTTCTGTCATTTATGAAATCAATCATGGCGAACACGAATTTTATATTCAAAAATTCATTGGCGATGCTGATTATGGTAATGAGGTTAAATTAAAATCAAAGATGGCTCATTTAATTTTATTTTGTATTTTTTTATATAAGTTTCGTTTTGGACATGGTGAAACTATAATGGTTTTTTGACTACGAAACCCTAAATAAAGAGGTTCTCTATCCGTTTAATATCATTATAAATTAATTATAATTATTGTGAATCAATATTGTAATTGTATTTTTTATTCGATATTATATCTTATCTATTATATTCTATCACCATGACAGAACAAGCTTCGATTGAAACAATTCCGAATGTAGGTAAGTGGTGCGTGGGCACTTCACGATAATAAATAAAAATGGCGGCTGTTTGAAGGAACCGTCTTGTTTGCTGTAAAAAATATACTTATGACGCACTGTTATACCCTGAGTATGTACCTGTTACTGCCCATCTTTCTATCTAGTCAGCACTTCCATGTATGAACTTTGATCAAGAGTACATCAGTCTCGGTTTGATCTTCTTTCGGTACGCTTGTTTCAGGGCACTTGCATAGAATTATCCTAGATTGTCTTTGAATATCTTTGTTAAATAGTTTGAATTAATTTCCTTTTTTTAAATGCCTTTTTGCAAGTGTCACATAACATAACGTATCAAATAATCGGGGTCTTATACAAGGTGTCCCGGAAAATGTAGTTATATTGTCCTGAAACGGCGTTATCTTTTGATCTGCGACTTCAGCGAGTTTTTGACAGCGAGAACAGTTAAAAAACGTTGTTACGCAAACGTAGAGCGGACTTCTCGAAATGGAACAACTGTACCTATCTAATTATTGTTAAAGAATGTTCTTTTACTTCCATGAACGGAAAAGTCAAAATTCATTTATTCAATAAAATCACAAGGACCACTTTGAAACGTCGGTTTTTATCTAGGTGCCTGTTCCTCCGCGACCAAACCAGGAAAGAAAGGCAAGAAAACAAGGCTGGTTATTCTTTTTAATGATCCTTTTACAAAACAATAGGTTCGAGTTGGAATACTAGGAAACCCTGTATATTTATATGCAAGTACGAGTATGATCTCAGTAAATGAGTTTTAGGTTGTTTTGGAGCTTTGTAATTGACAATGTAAACAAAACAACTGTTTTCATTTATAAAACATACTAAACAAACAAACGTACACTTTCACGACTGTATTACACATCGTGGGTATCCTCACATACATACTCAGTGTATAAATCTTTGAGGAAACTAAGTAGGGGGTAGTCAATAGTTGACATTCCACGTGACAGCTCAAGCCCATCGCCGCTTAATTAGAACAATAACTGGATGGCAAATGTTTTCTTTCAGCTAGTTAATAGATGACCACGTTATATATTAACTAGCTTCTGTTCACGGCTTCGCCCGCTTGGTATTCGGATAAAAATTAGTCTATGTGTTATTCTAATATTTATGCTTTATTACTGTTTAGATACATCAAAATCTATTCAGTAGTTTTTGCGTAAAAGAGTGATAAACATCCATCCTCACAAACTTTCGCGTTTATAATAGTACTAGCTTCTGCCCACGGCTTCGCCCGCGTGGTACCCGGATAAAAAGTAGCCTATGTGTTATTCTAATGTATAAGCTTTATTACTGTTAAGTTACATCAAAATCCGTTCATTATTTTTTGCTTGAAAGAGTAACAAACCTCCATCCATCCTCACAAACTTTCGCGTTTATAATATTAGTAGGATAGTGGGATAGTGTGGTGATAAAATCGTTAATTAAGGAATGGTTATAAATTATAAACACAAAAAAATACAAAAAATCGTAAGTACCTACCTAGTACGTAAGAAAATATATACCTTAGTTAACAGTATCTTTTTTATGATATAACTTATTTCTATGAACGTAGTTACCTCACCGTTCCACCCCTGCATTTGATGCCCTCCGACATTCGCGTGCCACTGACACCATTTAAAAATAAATCACTTTCATTGACATTTTAAACTAATGTTAATATTTTTTATAGTAACACTTTTTACACAAAATTTCAGTGTTACATACACAGTACACGTTAGTTTCCTAATATTTATTATCATTCTTACATTACTTGAGGATTATTTGTTTAGTTTTAGTAAATATTTGATGAAAAAAAAACATTAAATCAAACATAAAAACATTGAGTCAACATTTCACATCAAAACAAACAAAACAACTGTCAGATTTGAACTTAGAACGCTCTCCGAAGCACTCCGCGCAAATCAACCGTTAATTGCTTTTCCGTACTTAAAGTTCTTTCAGAATACCTACCTAAAAAGGTTGTTTTCGTTTAGTTGTCTATAGCGTTGTCGAGTTTTTTTTTCTTATTTTTTTAAAGAGGCGTGTGTTCGTCCCCGCTGTACCGGGTGTACTGGATGCGCGCGCTGCCCGGTTGCCATGGCAACGGAAGGCGTTCGAGGTAGGAGCTGGTGGAAAATGAATGATGAATTTGTAATGAGACTGTCGGGAAGCAATGGCCAGTGACCGGGCCTTCTCAGGGGTAAGAGATTTTGATGCCGTGTTTTCATAGAAGCTTGTTAAAGCAGAGGTTGATCTTAATATAACGCAAATTTTTTTTTTAGGAAAAAATATAAACCGACTTCAATTAACGAAAATTCATAAAAGTCCAATATGAAATTTGATCCCCCATTTCAACCCAATAAAATTTATATGAGACCACCCTTGTTCCCATTAAAAAAAGAATAATTTAAATCTGTTCATAATTGGCACAAAGATAATCGTGTAATATGCACAGAAGAAATCACACTGACGAATTGAGAATCTCCTCCTTTTTTTTAGTTGGTTGAAAACTGTAACGTTTCTAACTGACTGATTTAACGCAAATGCGATTAGAAAATACCTTTTTATACCCTGTATACACCCAAAGAGGGTGCGCGAACTTTTGTTTATTTTTAATTTTTGTTGTTGTGTCTAAAAACACGTCTTTATACCAAATGTCTTCTCAATACACTTTTACCTGACGGAATAATTGGGGTATGACAAAGACACGAACTGACGGACAAGACGAAAATATCGCGGTTACGTTTTGGTCATTTGACTCCAACCCTAAAACAGTACTGAGTACGAAATTGTAAAACATTTTCTGCTAGAACTTGAGACGTCTAATCCTATCAGTTATCGCCTTGTGTTGCTCGTTAGCAATTCTTTGTGTCGTTGCCTTCATTTTAGATAAGGGGCTGCAACTTCAGTGTTGTTTTTGATGATAATAATACAAAACCTACGCCGTCCGTCTGTCTATCTGTCTGTCATAGGGCTGTATTTTGGGCCACTTTTTTATTTTTTACTACATATAAAGTAAATCGGTTAAATTTAGTTCAAGTATAGATGCAAATTAGTATGAAGCCGTCAAAGTTACGGTCAAGTTCTGTTTTAGTAAAGCTTTTACTAAGTATTTTTTCTGGACAACAAGGCTTTATTTTTCAATACGATTTTTTATGCCAAAAATTCCGCCATATTGCTTCCGTCGCAGAGATTACATGCAATATTCTTGATTGGTTACAATCCAACGTAGAACTCCGGAAACAACTCCTAGGAGTCTATAGCTATTAACACTCGATAGCTAATTAATTATTTAGTAGATACTATCATAATTAGTTCACTAGATACCTACGCTGGGTTTAAACTTCTAACGGTGTCTGTTAACCTCAGTGGAAACATCAGAATGTCGTTTGAATTAATAAACGCCACAAAATAGTACAAAAGTCATCTTAAAACTAATCGAAATCTCGCGGACGAATGTCTATATACCTACATAATTTAATAACTTTTCGTCTGATTGTCTGGCAGTAGCTGTTTATAATCTGTGGTCTGGCTTTAGCAATGATAGTCCGCATGTCTGGCTTCTGTGCTATATTGCAAATAGTGTAAACTTATTTTTTTTTTATGAATTAGCGGCGTCTTTTGATAGATTTTTATTTTATTTTATTACCTTATTAGTTATGCAAATTAGGTACATACCTAAACATTACTAAAAGGGAATTTGATACGAAATAAAAAAAGTCAACTTTAATTACGATATCTTAAGTCTTCGTTACAAATTTAAACTTAGTTTAAAGTTGTATTCCCCCGCACATAGCCCTTAACAGCTGGCACGAAGAGTGTTGCTACCGTCAGCAGAAAAAATTGCATAAAGTTTTGTGCTCATTTGTATGAAGCAATGAAATAATGTTTTATAAAATGCTTAACATTATACATTCTAAGTTATTCTTGCCACTACTAATGCTCTTAAATGAACTTTAGAACCATTTGCACCAAACTTTGACAGTTCTTAAATTACCAAAATATGACAAGTTTCCATAGAAAATTTGTCAGTAGATTTATTATTTATTTATTTATTCAGAATACATAATGACATCATAACAGGTTTTTTTTGAAGCCTAAATCGATGAAATATGTAAGTATATATTAGTATATAGTATAGAATATAATATATAAGATTTGTAGACTAATCTATAGTTTCTAAAACTACCTGTGCTAATTGTAGGAGTTTCGACAGTTTATCGTAAAAAATATCAAATAAAAATATATAAACATTTTGAGCAGATAGATAGCGAGTGACATGGGGGCAAACTTAAGCAGATTAGTCCTACAGTTGAGAAAAGAGTTGTTTTATTAGTAGATTCCTAATTCCTTACTTCAATCTAAGTAATTCACTGATCTACCATAGGTATCTATTTATAGGTGCTACCTATCTATTTAGGTTCTACTACTTAATAAAATATTTAATAGTATTAGTATAATTTTTGGTGTGCCTTTTTAGTGAGTAAGGAACCCTACCTACCTAATTATTCTTACTTAGATGTAGCTTATTAATCTATCTTATTATTAAATTATTAATTATATAAATAATAAATAATGATTCCCTAACAGCTATCAATATTCTGTATGGCACTACAAAAATATTGTTTTTCCTCTAAACAATTGGCGCATCGAATAATAATTTATCCACAAACCTTTGTTTACCACAAAGACAAAGGACGGAGCTCATAAATTGATTAAACGTACTTAGCCGCAAGCAACGGCATTTAATTCTATTTGTCCATCGAACACAAGCTATTTTCTACCACAGATTTGAGAGAACAAGGTCTAAAACAGCATGAAGAGCATAAAGATCATAATTCACGTGAATTCTTCGGTCTGTTTGTTTTGCTGACCGTACTGCGAGCTGTGATCTCGTTCCAACCGGAATCATTTAGAATATACCATTTTGTGGAATGTACTAAAAGTTTTTTAGGGTTCCGTACTTAAAAAATAACCGTAGACTACCCACCATCTTGTTATCAAGCCTGCCCTTGGCACTCGATGTGATCTCAATTCAATTCTAATACAATCAGCATCGTTCTTTTTTCAAAATTTTCCAGCTTGTTACATTTCTATCGCAAACTCTACTACGATCTCAAATGTCAAAATTGCGTCAAAAGTAAATACCAATAAAAAGTATAGTCGATTTCATTTAGTTCCATAAAATCTAGTGTCCAGAATTTTATTGCTATAGATGCTTTGACATTTCTACTCCTTAAAGGGGTCAAGGTTGAGTGGACAAGTTTTTCCCAAATAGGCTTAGTTTGGCCAAAACAGCGATAAAGCAAGTCATACTTGCACTTGGCCATTGGCAATGGGCAGGCCATATAGCTCGTAGAACCGACAATCGCTAACGAAGAAAGGTTCTGTAATGATGTCTACGAATCGAACGACGCAGTGTAAGAAGGCCGCCTTATGACATTTGTGAGTAGTCGGTTCATGAAGATCGTTCGTTATGTCACTCTTTGAGGAGGCCTATGTCAGCCGCGGATTCTACAGGCTGATGATAATAATGATGGACTTGGCCGTATTTTATTCAGTGTGTTTTGCGTGTTTGTGAAAGTTGGTTTGAAGGCTGCAAAGTCCTTCGAATGTAAAAGTTTGTCAATGCATTTCGCTTTGACATATTTTTTTTCAAGTAAAATACTGAAATGTAGCACGTTTCATAAATTTTATTACCAACTAAATTTAGAAACTCAGGGCCATATTCAACAAGATTAAATTTTTACTAAACTCTCGTAAACTGGTGCATCCTGTCACTTGGAATGCTACTATTAAAAACGCTGGCATGTGTCGAAAGTAAGATATGAACGTGTCTCTGGCTTCTCCTTACTTGGTATCCTCAAAGATCTATTAGCTGAATGGCCATCATGGAAAACACAGTCGTGGACGTGTTATTACTTAACTATTCTCCTGCTGACGTTTCGTTGACCGTTTAGATGTCCTTCCTCATGAGCACCGTCCGCGACCACGCTCGACGGTCATGCAGGAACCTATTGTTTTGTAAAAGGATCATTAAAAAGAATAACCAGCCTTGTTTTCTTGCCTTTCTTTCCTGGCTTAGTCGCAGAGGAACAGGCAGTACATAAAAACCGACGTTTCAAAGTGATCCATGTGATTTTATTCCAAAAACTATCGTGAACTTGACTATTCATATCATAAAAACGGGAATTTTCACGTACTGCACTATCGGAAGACTCTCGGAATGAGTCGAAACTTAGTCGGTGCCTTCACCGATAGTGCAGTACGTGAAAATTCCCGTTTTTACAATATGAATGATCCTTGTGATTTTAATGAATAAATGAATTCTGACTTTTAACTTTTTGACTTTGACTTTTGGTCGTGAGACGGGGACTGTCTTGACCTCGACGCTCTGCGCGCGGCTGCACAGCGGCGGCGCGAGCGGTAGAGCGGAGGCAGCTACTTCTTCGTCGTAGATCTTTAGTTGTGTATCAGATTCGAGATGTACTCGAATGAGACAGTGGAACCGGTAGTAGTGGTATCGTTCGCAATAAAACATTGAGAAAAGAGGGTAGATCAATTCGTCTGCCACTAACATCCACTCGCAATGTTAGTGGCAGACCTTCCCTTCCTCCTGTGATCATCGTAAACAATGAACATTCATCAGTTTAGCTGGACTGTGGTAATACTACGTTATTTAAATTCTCAATTAGTTTTAATTTTCTTTTATTTTACATTTGTTACTTGATATCTTCACCAATGAACATTCTTTTGTTGTTGTATAAAGAATGATCCCGAAAGGTCCCGTAAAAATTTTATTCCTGAGGTATCCCTCAGGAATAAAACTTTTAAAACTGACTTTTAAAACTTTGCTCGTAAAACTGAAAAAACATCATTATCTTATGTAATAACGTCTAGCTGAAACATTTTTTGTGAGCTATTTATTTATGTTTTTTATTCAATAGCTATAGAGTGTCATCCCGAGTGAGAAAAATAACGTAAGCACGTGTTGAAGTCGGTTTTTTGACATGACATAAGTTTCGATATTATAAAACTAGCTTCTCCCCACGGCTTCGCCCGCGTACCCGGATAAAACTAGCCTATGTGTTATTCTGATATATAAGCTATATTACTGTAAAGTTACATCAAAATATAGACAGTTTAAATTTAGTTTAGTCAGTGTACTACAGAATCGTGGCCACTGTCTACCCTCAAACGCGAGCGTTGCTCATGATAAAGAGCTTTTAAATTAGCTTCGGAACGTAAGAAAAAATCTACCAAAAACAAACAGATATTACTTTCATATCGTTTTTTTAACACGCTTTTATTAGCTTCACTTGTAACTAACAAACGAACAGACAATGTAATAAAATCTTGAAAGTAAATTTTTACTTACTTCTTTTAACATTTTTTGATTTGATTTTAATACAAATTTTCTTAAAGCTATTCAGGTCGGTTAAAGCTATATAACTTTTTGGCGTAAGCCCAGCAGTGAACTTTCACAAGCTGTTGATGGAAGCCGTGTTGGCCTAGTGAGGGGTAACACAACTTCCGATCTAGAGGTTCACTCAATAAAAATTATACACGTGCTTAAAACGGCGCAACTAGACATCGTGAGGAAACTAGCATGCCTTATATCTAACCAAGAGTTTGAAGGTATGTGCTATCTGTTAGTGTTCCAATAAGCGGCAATAGTCTTGCAACATGCCATGCTAACTTTCAAGACGCGGACGGTGGCCAAACAAAATGTATGGTGTAAAATGTATCTATATGATCCTTGTGATTATCAATACATAAAAACCTATTGACTTTGACTTTGTCTTTAACTATCCCTATCTTGGTAATCTCACAGATCTGCTTACTGAGTTTGGAAATTATAGTCGTTAGCGTGTTTGTTTGTTTGTATAAATCCCTGACGTTTATTCCATTACGTAATTGCAACGCTCCCTAGTAACGTGGCGTGCTTCCCCGTTGAACCCACAAATTTTCTACCCCCTGTCTTAACTAACTGTAGGTGAAACACGCAACATTATTGCAGAAAACCAAACTACATTCTGTCGTATAGATGTTTATAGCTAAATTATTTTTGATGAAACCTACATATGAAGCATAAAAAGTCTACGTTAGGAGGAAAAAGTTACCCGTCAAAAGGCTTCGCTACAAGATTGGTAAAAGTTTTCTAAAGGAAAAATAATGAATGAACACTAAATAGCTAGAAGCTGGTAGTACTACCAGCAGACACCCAATGTTTACCATACTGAACGTTGCTTAGCCTATCTATGACCAACTGACATAAACTAAAAAAATTCAATGTTTTCCCGACACCAAAATTCCATGAATTTAATTTGCGAAAACGCCTGCTCTACCTTATATCACATTCCTGTGCTTTGCTATTCCTGTCGTTTCAGGCGCTTTATCGAGAGAAGCACATTTTGAGTTAAAAATTTCATTTGCTGCTCTGACTTTTATCATTCTAGTTTGGGTATTGATGTCTTCCAACCAGTATCAAACAAAATACTTAGAAGCTTGTATTAAAATGCAAAAAGGTGTTTGCTGTATTTTCAATAAGTTTTAAATACATTAAATACATATATTCTACTGGACAAGCTAATTATGCCTATAAGATACTTATTGTTTCAACTGTGTACAAAACAAAATTAAGTGGATTATTTGACACATTACTAAAAAAAGAAAAGACTGGTACAAAATTAATAAAATAGACGCTTTATAGATGAACAACATAAATATTTAGGAACACAGAGGCGAAAAGGGAGGCTTTTGTGCCAATTAGTCCCATCTGTGGTGTGGACCAAAAATGTCCTGTCTCAGCTTAATACTATGTTCCGTACAATAGTGAGAAGCAGTCCTGATTTTCAGAGAGGGCCTGGGAAAAATGACCTCACAAACGCAAAAAATCCTGGGGTACTGCCATAAAATTGAATATTTAACAATTAAGAAATGCCATCTATATAATAAGCGAGTACATTTATTTATACAACTATTTACAAGTAGGTATATACAAAAAATACAGATGAAACAGCTAGCCACCTAAAGACCGTTACAAACGATCTATAGATAGCTCAACTGATCCAGATCACTACCAGACGGAAGCGTTCCCAAAATACTGGCCACATTGCCACGCTGAATGGCAAATAATAAGCTAAAGACATAATAATTACACTACATAAATAAAAACAACAAAAAAAATTACTACTATCACGACCGAAGCTAAAACTCCGCACCTTGTCGGAGCTTTTTTAAAACCATTGAACTTTCCGTATGAACTCTCCAATAACAGAACAAAAGAACAGTTATTGTTCGTACTGCATTTTCCTGCAAGCCAAGGTCCCTCGTAACGTAAAGACCCATCTTTCATTCCGATGGAAAGATCAACTATAGAAATCAATTTTTGCAAACAAAAATATGCCAACACAATGTGTCTTGATTTATAATCCGTGCCAAAAATGTAGAAAATTGTATCATCGAAACATGAGGTCATGGAACTGACATAATATTTTTGCCCTCGAGCAATGCATAGGATTGTAAATTGACCCTGAATCTAAGCAGTGGTTTCGTCGAAAACATTGACACAGCTCATAAAGATATCAATCAACATAACTCTAAGAATGATGAATCAAATCCAACCACAGAAGTACAATGGAATCCAACCGGATGAAGTCGCTATTTTTTCCACTTTTTACTCAAAGTTCTGACTCACTGACCCTATAAAAACAATGCCTTACTACGTCTCCCTCCATTTCCTGTCAAACTATAATGAAAAACTGACATTCAGCTGTCAAAAAACTTGCGTAAACAGAAAAAATCCTATGACGTAGTGCCGTAAAAAGTGAAACTAATTTTTGATGCGGTTGTGACCAAATGTAGAGACGATTTTGCCCGCATTTTTTTGTAAATTAAAAACAATTAGGCAATCGGCTTGGTTTAAATTGGAAGTCAGTGGAGGAAAAACGTTTTCTATTTGTAGTTATGGATTGGATTAGACACTTTATTTTGGTGAGTAGAAATAAATAACTTTCTGTGTGTGAACAATTAACTACTTATTTTTTCATTTATAGTTTTCATAAAACGTATCTGCAGAGCTTGATTATGTTCAACACATTTCTTAAAACTTTTTTAACGATATCAGACGTAAAAGACATTTTAGATGAGATATATAGACAAAAATGGAATAAGGTAGGTATTCGAGATGATATTTTGTGGGTTGAAAGTAAAAACAAAACTGTCTCACAACAATTAAACAACTTCTAAGCTGACACTGATAAAAATACAAAAAAGTAGGTACTCACTCAGTTTCAATTTATGTTTTACGTGCGACTCATTAGCTCATTATCAAACTTACATAGGTTTGGTAAGTAACGTATACCATATATATGTTTTTGTTACAGATTCTTCTAATATCGCTAGTGTATCCAGCCAGTATTTCCACCATACCCACTGTCACTGTAACACATAAGAATGAAGAGTTGAAGACCAGCAATAGTTACCAAGTGACGGAAAACATCATAGACGTTCCTGACAATCGGACTCTACCCCCAATCATATCCAACTTCACGTTAGTCAAACCACTGAATTATGGCAATAATACTGTAATAAGAAATAATACAGTGGAAAAAAATAATAATAGTGGAGAGGATAGCAGTGAAGAAAATGATAACAATATAAACAATAATGGTGGAAAACTTAAGAAAAATTCGTTCAGTATTCTCCATATAAATGCAGAGTTTGATGACAAGCCAGTCCAAACACAGCATCATAATGTGTTTAGTAAAGTTATTGGAGGTTTCAAGGATTATATATACACTTTAAAGAAAGGTGTAGTCGACGGCCTTCACAGCTTCTTCCATAAACATGATGATGATTATAAATCAGATAAAGAATCTGAATTTCATAACAAATTCCATAGAAATATCCATGGCGTCGAAGATTTTGGTAATGAATATGATTATTATGATTACGACGAGTCGAAAGAGCGTTTCGGTATTAAGTAAGCTTTAAGAAAATAAAAAAATATGAATACTGTACCAAGTCTATTTTCTTGTTAAAATTTCAAATGTGCTCAAAAAATCGTGAAGGAAAATATCGTAATAAAACTGGCATGCCTTAGCACAAAAAAACGAAAGCATGACCATCAGTTAGTGTTCCAATAAGCGGCGATAGGTTAAATTATTTCTCTTTTATTCCACATTTTTTACAGTGAGGTTCTTCTATAAAAACCGTTTTATATTGCGCATTTTATGCTCTAGTGATAGCACTATATATAAATATAGGCCAGAGTCATAGTGGCATAGGTTACGGTAACCGCTTACCAAAAGGTGGGCCGTATACGTGTTTACTAAATATATTAAAAAAATATGTGTATATAAATATTTTATATCGCGAACATGTTATATGGGAAGTAGTTTTTTCTCTTACTTCTTTTTAATTAACAGCCAAACAATCAATATTTTTGTGCTTTCTATTGAACACGAAAAAAACATCTGTTCAATCGCTGCCTGAGTTTACACGCATAATAGATAGTGACTAGCTTCCGCCCACAGCTTCGCCCGCGTGTTACCCGGATAAAAAGTAACCTATGTGTTATTCTGATGTATAAGCTATATTATATTACTGTAAAGTTTCATCAAAATCCGTTCAGTAGTTTTTGCGTGAAAGAGTAACAAACATCCATCCTCACAAACTTTTGTGTTTATAATATTAGTAGGATGTGCGATATGTGTATAACAATGGAGCATTTGCAAAATCTGATAACCTCCAAAAATACCTCAAATATATATTTACGTTGCCAATTCTGAGCGGTGTAAGTCATTACCCTACTGATGACCTTTTATCATCGTCGTAAATAATATAGTTTGGAGTGAATACTTGGGATATTAGCCGGTTTAGGATCAAAACAGAGCTCCTTTAGAGCCTTCGGGGTCATCGGCCGGAGGCTGCTGCCAGTGCGAGAGTGCGCGTGCGCATCGACACACGTACCTACCGGAATTTAACTTCCCACGAAATATTATTAGAAGTTGGACACAGAGACTGCTGCCACAGTATTGAAAAGGTAAGCATTTTTGATATCTATAAGATCTATTTATGAAAAGAAGGAATGCCAAATCTTTCGGGGAAAAGCTACAAAAATTATAGAAATATAGATAGAAAAATCATTATTACACATAATAGTAGTACAGAGGCGAAATTAATGCTTAAATGCATTATCTTCCAGATAACGTTTCTGTATTCTAGGAAAAGATTATGTTTGTTTACAATAGGTGAGGTCAAAAAGTTCGCAGGGAAGAAGATCCGATTTGTTATTTTAAATTTGGTATTTATACCTGTATTGAATACAGGAAAAAGGTCCCTTTCCAATATAATTTATTATTTTAAATTAAGAGATTATGTTTTAAAATTATTGAGGTACCAAGAAATATAATCGTTAGATTTTTTTAACCCAAATTAACAAAATTACATATAAAACAGGGGAATTCATACAGGGTATTGAGAAGCTAAGCCTTTTATTGTTGTACTAAAACAGAAAGACAAATCAGCTTAGTCTTGGCAAAAATTGTGTTTGTAACTTTTTCCAAATGAGGAGTTAATTGTATTCTAGTAGGGATTCTCTTAGTCGATTACTTAATAAATAATGTTACTTGTGAAGATTTTCAACCAAAAAAGCGCTATAATATACTCTTAAATGATTAAAAACAAGATGGCTCAAAAGCAACGATGACAGAGAAGACACACACGTCATGTTTCATTCGTATCACCTTTACTATGTTCTACGAGTAAAAATAGTAGCCTATAGATATCACCTAATTTTGAATGCGTAAGAAAGAAAGAGAATTCATTCATTTGTTTCCCATAGATACACAAAAGCTGTAAATAATAATCTACATACAAAACAGATGAAAATAAACGATACGAAAAACAGACAAACTAGGTGCCTAACTGTATGATCAATGCAAATATTTGACCTTGGTCTGGGTGTTTTCTATGTATAATTTGTATGTATTTACAAAAAAAAATTATATAAGTAGTTTATCAGTCATGTAGTTCCCTTATAACACAAGCTCTGCTCACTTATTGGGGCCAGAAAATGTTGTACGCAAAAATACCCGCATTATTTATTTGATCAAATATGTACCCGTCCCAGCTTTATGCTGTACCAAAATCTAGATAGGTCAGTAGCGAAGACGGCGCAGTATAGGAAGGCCCCCGATGGACCAATAACACTTAAAGGTTGCGGGAAATCGGTGAGCCAAGATTTTTCGTCGTAAAAGAGGTACAAATTAAACTCCGGTCTGCTCTCAATCTCATGAACGTCATAATTGGTATTCAGTTTATAAATTCATAACGTTGCCTCAGAAAAACCACATCGTGATTGAAAGTTGACAGAAAGTAGATTGAAATTGCACTGAAAAAAGTGCTCAATGTAGGCTACAAGTTGATTATATCCAGGAACCATTGTAAAAAATATTACGAATGAAGATTACTGCTACTTACGACGTAATGTCGCCGGCCATTTGGGTACACTGACTTGGTAGAAACATCTTTCTATTGTTATGTAGATAGTTTTATCAGTTTTTAAAGTAGCTGGTTGTATTATTATTCCATTGTTTTTTTTATAAATAATAATAATATAATAATAATAATTGAATTAATAACATTGCTGTTTTTAATACGTATTCAGTTCTTTTACATTTAAAATGTCTCCAAGCTAAGTCTTCAGCAAATCGCACCAAGCTTTACCTAAACTTAACATATCCTACCCCCTTTAAGGGGTACTTTAGAAAAATACACGTATATTTGTCTGTTATCATTTGTACTGAATAATATTTATGCCGAGTTTCAAGCAAATCGGACCACTCGTTAAAAAGTACCCATACAAACTTGAACACCTTTTCACAACCCCTTTGAGGGGTAGTTTGAGGAAATAAATTTATTAATATATTATCATTTCTATTGACGAATAATTGTGCGAAGTTTCAAGTTTGTAAGTTCAAATACGTGTTAATAAATAATATTTTTTTCGCAATGTGTGCTCTCCAGTGGTCACTGAAAAAATGTTTTTAAAACTTTACATCCCTAGGGCTGGAAATGTTAAATCACTCCACATTATAGCGAGAAATTATTATTAATCTAGTTTTAAGGCATGAGAAAAAGTTAATAAGATCTGTTTTTTGTAGGTTTAATCCCAAAACGAAACAATTAGTAATAATATGAGCCTTAAAAAACAGCGACGGAACCCTCAGGTCATTGCCAAATTATATATAATTTTTTATTTTAAAACTAAATTTGGAAGCTTTCCTCCGCATTTACAATGAAAGCTGACACTGACCGGTGCCTGTTGAAAAGACATATCAAGAAGCCTTTGCTAGTGGTAATTAAAGTGGCCTATAAGTGGAAACTTGTAATTTGCCATCATTTAAAATATGTGCTTTGCATGTATTTTTATATTTTTTCCTATTATCTTGTCTAGCTGTAAGTTTTCCCAAAATTTTTAAAATAAAATAAATAAAATAAAATAATAATTAACTCCAGGGCGGGGTCTACTTACTACAATCTGGTTAGTGATCTAAAGCGGAGTGACAGATTTTCTGTTTTCTTTTTAAAGAAATTAGGCTATAATTTTGTCAGTTAATATTATCATGGCCATGAAGGGGACATTTACTATGATTTATCAGTTGAGTTCCTCCCATGGCGCATTCAACAGTGTCAAAATACCGGGAAACAATACTTAATAAACGCACAATGATTAATAAAATCCAGTTTATATGACTACAGTCAGGATTTTGGTTATTAACATGTAGAATAATAAACGGAATTTTTGGTAAAAAATGAAAATATTTTTTTTAGTCTGCGCAGTTGGTGCTGTTGTCAGTTGGTGTCGTGTATTTTATCGGGCAGATAAAAATTATTGTAGTAACATAAAATTTTCTTTTGTAAATAGTAATAAAACCACTTGACAACCCTTCCCCTTTGACCACCACCGCCACCGCTTTACGAACAGCTTTGACCGAGCCGTTACGAACAGGGTGTCTAGACAAACACCACTTTCTTTTGGCGTTAACGCCTGTGGAAAGACTGATTTATATGGAAATGACGTAAGCTGTGGAATTGTCATGTGACTGCTGTCAAGTTTTATCTTCACAAATTTACATTAGTGTGAAAGGAAAACTAAGCGTGAGGTATTTTGTCTTGACCTCCAGGAAACAGTAAGCGGCAACGCCGGCAACCTGCTTTGCATGTAAATGCGTCCTGAGGGTTCGAAGCATACTACCTGCCTCGCTGATCGCTCAGCTAATATCAGCGGATCGCTATAAAACTCAAATTTACTGGGTGGTTTGAAATCGTTGTGTATTTCAATCATATTTATGACTCTAATGGCAGATTGCGAGTTATATTGAGACACTGATGTTTCAACTTCAATTTAATTTAATTTTCCGATACATGGGTTACAATAGATGGTATATAAATAATAGTGTTGTACAGCCATGAACAAATGTGATAGCTTGCAAAAAAAAATTACATCAAGTCCCATAATTTCTAACGTTGAAAGGAATATCCGAGCTAGGCCGTTTAAGATCCAGCCAGAACCAATAAGAAAAGGCTCATTGGATCCTTTATCCACCCTGGTTAGGTCACTAAGCCCTTCAGGTCCTATCTCAGCCTTTGTGATAACTGTCATGGTCTCCAATTTCGTCACCACTCGTGTGAAGTTCAAAATGGAGGAAGTGAGTAGGTGAGTGGTTCTATCTGTAGTCCTATTACTACAGATAAAAAACAGTCTTCTCTTTAATCTAGGGATCGAAGTTGCTCCAACTCCATGAAAAATGTTATAATTCAGATGTAACTTATTTTCTTGAATATTGTTTTGTAAAAGAATCATTAAAAGAATAAATAGCCTTGTTTCTTCCTGGCTTGATCGCGGATTTAACTGGCAGTAAAATTGACGTTTCAAAGTGATCCTTGAAACTTACACGAGACATAGGCCCACAGGTGAGGAGTTACCAACAGAACACTGGTGATGCGCAGAGCGAATAAAGTGGGTTGCCCTTTTTTTTATCTTGTTCATATCGGTAAGCAAATCGGGCACATTATAATGTTAGATTAGACAAAATCAATATTCATTTATTTTTTTAAATCTTAAATTCACTTTGAAACACCAATTTTACCGCCTATTTCTCCACCATTTCATAATGATCCTTTTACAAAACAATAGTCAGATTCTTAATCAAGTTGGAGCGAACTTCAATCCCAAAATGTATCATCTTAATAATCCGATATGTTACAGTAGGCCTTTTTATAAAACTTTATAATTATGTTTTCAAATTTGGTAATTGTCAATTTTCCTATATCTCTTGAGAGTTTGTTTGGTAATCGTACCTCGCCCTTTAAACTATTTACCAATTTATGGAGTCCACAAGCTGGATAAAGCGAGTTTATATTTATTTCTAGTATTAACATTGCGATCGTCGGTATTAGGAATTAAACCGATAGCCAAAAGCTATCTAAAACGAGCCAATCCTGCCGTTACCGTTATGGCCGGTTTGGCCTCGCTTTGTGCTTAGCATACAGGACTAAACCGGGCCTATGGTACTAGACTAGGGCATGTTTTGTTATTTCCGGGGTACCAGGTACAAATACCGGGAACAGCTTTCGGATAGGTTATCTTTCCGCGGTACAGTTAGTGAGAGAAGACATTGAGATAGGTTAGAAACATTTTACGTCGGGAGCTTGTTCGATTGGCACCACGATTGTATGAACCTAGGGTCAGTAAAAAAATCCATGTCGTATAATTATGTTAAATATTTTTTTAAGATTGGTGAATACCTATAACTATATTTGTTAGAAACATAGCAAGTAGTCTTATTATCAATTCATAATGTAAATTGGCCAATAATATTGTTCATTTAATAATTCCAACCCACTAAGATGATTTTTTACATTAAACCGCCGAGCTTGTATGAAGATGAAATAATGAAGCATACATCTTGTATGTCAGGAATGTAGCAAGTGCAAATCCGTGGTCTCTGCCTACCCCTCTGGGAAACAGGCGTGACTATTATGTATGTATATAATAGTTGATGTAAAACGTTAATTCTACTAAAATGTTTACCCAAATAAATTCCTGTGGTCAATAAATTATGTTACGAAAACGATACCTATCTAATTCCACGCACTCATTATTTTCGCTAACAACCCTCCACTGCTCGCTGAAGGTCAGAGGTCAGTAGCAAAGGTCACAAGGTCACAGGTCACAGGTCGATGGGATTTCGTCAATAATATAATATTACAATGGAGAGGCGCCGGTGTTCCCAGCTGTTATATACTGATAGATAGAGATGTTCATAAGCTGTCTTGTTCCCCTGCTAGAAGGTCTTCCCCAAATCTTTCCAACTTTCCCTATCCTTCGCTAACTCCCACCATCCTCTAGCGAAGGCATCCAGGGGCCTAACCATCAAGCCTTATTACGATTCAATTTAGGCGACGATGTCAATCCCGCTTTGCGAATGACAAAGCTTTGAAAACGCCATAGCGTCCTCAATCGCAAAGCGGAAAGTGACATCTTTGCCTGAACTGACTCGCTATAAGACTTCATGGTTAGGCCCCAGGTTTTTTTTAATGTTATCACGAGACAAACGGTTATACGGGTCATCTGATGGTGCGCAGTTACCATCGCCTATTCACAACCTGCCTTCTCTGAAAGACTCGTTTACATTTTAGGGACCATTTCGCCAACGCTTCTTCGACAGATCTGGAGGCCACCTTCCGTGTTCAGACTGCTATGGTCTGCAAATATTGGTCCATTTGTCAGTTGTCGTCAGTTATTCAGTCAGTTATTGGTCAGTTTGCATCCGGCTTTCGTGGCCCGCCCAGTTCCACTTGAGCCTGGCATATCTACTTTGGGAGTACTATGCTGGTACTGGTATTTGTCCTGGTGACCCACTTGTGCGAGGCAATTTTTTCCCCCACATCAGCAATGCTGGTGTAGGATACTGCGTTCCATGTACCTCGGTTAATGAACATATCTGTGCCTAGTGGGTTAAAATGGATAGGCAATTATTAAACAGATTTTACATAGGTTTAATATATAAGACTATTCCCGAAAACTATTCTTACTTTTGCGAGTATCATCGTTTTTCATTTTGTTGTCAATCACCTGTAACTGTTTTATTCCAAAAACTATCGTGAACTTGACTATTCATATTGTAAAAACGGGAATTTTCACGTACTGCACTATAGGTGAAGGCACCGACTAAGTTTCGACTCATTCTGAGAGTCTTCATCAGGGTGAGTGGTTGCGACTTTCTCCTTCCGCGTCGCGCCGTGCACTTCGCGCTGCCGCACGTTGTGCGCGGTTATAAAGAAAATTCCCGTTTTTACAATATGAATAACCTGTAACTGTTCCGATTTCCGAAATGATATTGATTTAATTTGATTTTGATACTAAAACAATCTCGTTCTTCTACACCTACAACCAGATGGCAATAAGAGAAGTGTTTTAGGAATGAATTTTAATCTGAGACTTCTTTTCTTGGTCATAATTCTTGTAATATTGTAGGTACTGCAGAAACCCTATGGTGCTGGAAATGCTAGAAGACCTGGCCTCAAATTAACCTAAAATACATACAAAATGACGTAATTTTCTTTGAGGTTTATTTGAATAAATAATTAAATTATAATGTTCATAAATGGTCCTCTTTAGTAACAAATGAAACATTGGTGTTTGCTTCTGAGGTTTTTTTTTTTAATATTTTGAAATTTATTTTGGTATTATTATTTATGTTGTCAAGAACAATAAGTTCTTAACAATTTATTTATATTGGTGGTAGAACATTTAAGTATGTAGATAGATAGATAGAAAATACTTTATTGCACACCAAATATTTCAGCTTAAATAAATAGTTAAATTTTTGACATTGTTGTACAATGAGCGGTCTTATCGCTAATTAGCGATTATCTCTACAAGACAACCTTTGTTGTTATGTAGTTACATATGTACCTGAATACCTATGTTACCTTAACTCTAAATAAATTCAACTCAAATCAATACATTGCCTGAAATCGGCATCATACCTATTTACATAGCAACATGATTTACCAAGTGAATTTATCGCTGGAAATATCGCCTCAATATATCAGCCAGTACAGCTCGTACCCGAGAAATAACTCAGCGAGATTTTACAATGTCACGTTTTTACTGCAATTTTACGTTTGTTTTATGAGAACCCTCTGGTTATGAGTTATGTTAGATACATTGTAAGGTTAACGATTGTAAATAAAGGGTGTTTGTGATATAACTGTTTGGACAACGGAAGGACGAGAATATACAAGAATATATTTTGTTAGATTTGGATGGAAATAAGAGCAGAGGTAGGCCAAAGAAAAGATGGATGGATTGTGTGACGAATGGCATGATTAAAAAAGGAGCGAGTACTGAGATGACGGCTGATAGAGGAGAGTGGAAGAAGAAAACATGTTGTGCCGACCCCACATAATGTGGGATAAGGACAAGATAATGATGATATTTTGTTAGATTTGTATTCCACAAACATAATCTATTGCAGTATAAAATGGTTACATATAAATAAAAAATCTCATACGACACATACTTTCACGAGTTGACGCAGATGAAAACTACCCAGAGTTATTTTAACATAGTATATTTCGTAGTAGTAAATTTTTTGGGGGTTACAGTCAATTAGTAATGATTTTCAAACTATACATAGAAAATTAGATAGAATATTATTTTTTGAATAACTAAAACGTACTGTACATAGGCAAACTTAATGCTAGATAGCATTCTCTTCCAGATAACTTTTGTGTAATATAGAAAACAGTCTTTGGGTAATTCATTAGTAACAAGAAAAGTTATAAATTATATGATAGAGCTGTATTACATATTAATAAAACATAAACACTATTCTCTATATAAACACAATTACATATACCTACCAAACCTACCTACATAACCTAACCTTACAAGGTACAGATAATATTTCATAGACTACTATATATTAAATTCTACTATCCTACTTCCTACTTATCCAACTATCCCATCCTACTAATATTATAAACGTGAAAGTTTGTGAGGATGGATGTTTGTTACTCTCTCACGCAAAAACTACTGAACGGATTTTGATGAAACTTTACAGTAATATAGCTTATACATCAGAATCACACATAGGCTACTTTTTACCACGTATACTACTTAGATTTTTTACTTTTCCGGGTACTACGCGGGTGAAGGCGTGGGCAGAAGTTAGTAATTTATAACGAAAACGTGCGCTCCAGTATCGATGCAAGCCTAACGACATCCAATATATTGTTATACTGGACACACGTAGGATATCCAGTGACAATTTCGTATGACCAATAAACTTCCCCTGAACTCTGACGAAACGTTTTGAAGAGCGTCATTTTCATTCAGTCAGGCCAACTTTTTACGCCGGCCTGTTAAAGCGCTACGCTTCGTCAGTTCATTTTTAAGTCACGTTTCAATATGATCCTTATGATTTCAATTAATAAAATCCTATTGACTTTGACTTTGACTTTCGTCTCTATATCTATGTCATCATTACTTCATGTCATGAGCGTTTTCCTTGATATTGTTCTACTTTGTTTCAGATTAAAGAAATGATACGACACGCGATGTTGCTGATAGTGGTTTTACAGCTATCAGCTGTTTTGGTGAGTTCGGGAACAAACCACGCCTATTTCTCTATAGTTATTGTCTATGGAAATGGCGTAAATGTCTATGCTCAATATCGGTAATGCGTCATTGTGGCAAAAACAGTTCCCGACCCTTTTTGCCAAACGTGTCAAGGAATAACGTACGTTGAAAAATCGCCCACAAAAAATGTTTCGACTAGTCGTAACTCCATAAGACGATTTTAGTTATCAAGTTTTAAGTTTTTACAGAAAAATAGAAATTCCTCAGGAATAAAACTTTCTCTATACAACAATAAAAGAATCATAAAAATCGGTTACCAATTGGCGAAGATATCAGGTAACAAACACACACGTTAAAAAAACATAAAACCGAATTGAGAATCTCCTTGTTTCGAAATCAGTTAATATAATGTACCTACCTAAAAATAACTAGTTGATCCCAAACTTTCAACACAAATATAAGAAACTTGTATCCAATACTTAACTCTAGATAGATAGATAGATAATTCTTTATTGCATACACCAGGATAAAAAACACTAGCTAATTATTAAGTTACGTATATTCAAAGTTGCGAACTATACCTGTTACGAATTTCATCGAAATCGGTTTAGCCGTTACGCAGATTGTTAGCAACCAATATCATAACATCCTAACTTTGACCATCTGTATAAATATGTACCAATTGCCGAATGTATGAAATATCATTTCTTAAGAACGGTTCGACAGATAAGGCTTTTTTTTTCTTGTGTTCGTAATTGTCAGTACGATGTTTGAAAGAATATTTTTTTGGAAAATCCACCGGAAACGTCCTAAATTAGGATGACCCGTGCGAAGCCGGGGCGAATCACTAGTTTATAGTAGAAGGATCCTACTACTATTATAAACGCGAAAGTTTGTGAGGATGGATGGATGTTTGTTACTCTTTCACACAAATACTACTGAACGGATTTTAATAAAACTTTACAGTAATATAGCTTATAAGTACATCAGAATAATACATAGGCTACTTTTTATTCGAGTACCACGCGGGCGAAGCCGTGGGCAGAGGCTAGTTATGACTGTATAATAGACTGAGACGGACAGATGCAACGGACTGTGCAAAATTAAAAAGGTTTCTCGTCTGGCTACGGATCCCTAAAAACGATTATAGTATGACCATGAACAAACAAAACTTTCTCTTTAAAGATACGGCAGGTTTTCAATAAGTGCCAGTACATTTTGCATGTAAATGACTTGTTTATACCTACTAGCTTCTGCCAACGGCTTCGCCCGCGTGGTACCCGGATAAAAAGTAGCCTGTGTTATTCTGATGTAAAAGCTATATTACTGTAAAGTTTCATCAAAATCCGTTCAGTAGTTTTTGCGTGAGAGAGAAACACACATCCATCCTCACAAATTTTCACGTTTATAATATTAGTTGGATCGGATAGGATTTTATTTTTTACTTTTAAAACTTAGGTCTGTCTGATTATACCTACTCTAGTTATCTATAGCTACCCACGGATGGATGATAGTGTGTCGGTTACAGGCATTTGTTACATGAATCCGTTCGTCGTGACATACCATGTCTGTATTCTCTGTGTGTACAATCCTACTTCCTTTCTTCCTACTATCCGACTAATATTATAAACGTGAAAGTTTGTGAGGATGTTTGTTCCTCTTTCACGCAAAAACTACCGAACGGATTTTGATGAAACTTTCCAGTAATACAGCTTATACATCAGAATAACACATAGGCTACTTTTTATCCGGGTACCATGCGGGCGAAGCCGTGGGCAGAAGCTAGTAAAGAATAAAGAAGAAAACACAAATTAAAACCAACATTAACTAAACTAGCTTTGCAAATGTAAACGATCATTAGGTTTCAGGGTAATTAGAAAAATAATTAAAATAACTCGGTGATTCCTAAAATTAGGGTCACTAATTGCGTCTTAATTGCAGCTAATCGAATTATGTAGCTTCGGTCGGTACCTACAAACAAAACTAAGTAATTTTTAATGAAGGTACGTATATAAAAAAAAACTTGGTCACGACTGTATTACCCTACGATGGACATCCTCAGATACATACTCAGAGCATAGATCTTTAAAAAGATCCATTGATACATGAAAGGATTTGAACCCATGACCTCCAGATCGGAAGTCAGAGTACCGTCCACTAAGCCAACACGACTCTTTAAAATGTTAGTAATAATTTTCAGGTTTCATCAGCAAAACAGCAAGTCCAACTCTCCGACTCATATCTGCCTGTAGCAATGCAGATTATTGCCCATCTCAGCGACCAGATGGCGTTCGAGACGCGAGATGACGTCACTCCCTCCACTCCCCGGCCGACTACTCCCCGGCCGACTACTACCCGGCCGACTACTCCCCGGCCGACTACTACCCGGCCGACTACTACCCGGCCGACTACTACGACAACTCGGCCGTTTACTTGGACTACGACAACTCGGCCGTTTACTTGGACTACTACAACCCGGCCGTATGTGACGTCATCGTCGTATCCGGGGGCCTTCAAGCCGACCACTAACGGGTGGTGGATGGGTTTTACTACCACTAAGAGGTTGTGCTTTGTAAAAATGCTTAGGAATAAGAATTTTTATATTTCAGTGCCAGCGCCTTGCTTGAACTATGCCTGTAAAAATTTTAAAAATTGGATTACAACGAAAATAACAAACAATATCACTACCCGGCTGACTCAAGATTCTACCAGGTTCTGTAATTGAAGGAACATTATCGTTCTCAGTTACCCGTGAAAAATATTATGTTTAAACAAGTGGTGGGTTAATAACGATGGGTTTTTATGGTGAATAAATCTTATCAAGGTACATAATTCTGTATCTTGGAAATAAAGTCAAGCAAACAGCAACAAAAATGTGAAAAAATAGCACTCGAAAACGAACTGCAATTTCTCGCGACATAAAATGTAACGGCACACATAACTTCTTAATGTTTACTAAAAACGGAATCTTTACTATTACGGTGGTAACTTGCGCAATAAAAAAGTGAAAAAGAGGGTAGATCGATTCGTCTACCACTCATCCATCCAGTCTTCAGCTCCTCCCGATCATGGTACATGCAACTGTTCCGAAATAACGGAAAACATTAAACTCACAAATCATAACAAATATCCTTTTTTTAGTAAAAAATATGTTCTTTACCTTGATAATTTCAAACGTAGCTTCAGTTATAAAGAACTCAACTCAACGCTTTATTGCGGCCGTTAAATGGTGGTGAGCGTCTTAAGCAGAGAAAAGATTGTTTGGCCGAAGTCTTCTTGACATTATTTCTAGTACAAAAGCTTTGTAAATACAATAATGCTGTTGAATATATTAGCATAATGACGTCAGACTCGGTAAGTTACAAATATAACGGGATTTTTGGTTGGTTTAGTGACAAAATTGTACAAAACAAAATGGTGGATGTAATGTTATCAAAAAAGTTTTATTTATTTATTTATTTAATGACTCAAAATAGATTAACTTTGTAGATGGTTAAGTTTGCAGACTTTATATAACAGTGGGTGAAAATCTCCATGAGTCGAGCGTTGATTTACAAGATATTTTTATACCTACCTCTATATAATTACATAAGATATCCAATGAGTCCTACTACTGATATAAACGCGAAAGTTTGTGAGAATGGATGTTTGTTACTCTTTCACGCAAAAACTACCGAATAGATTTTAATGAAACTTTACAGTAAAATACCTTATACATTAGAATAACACATAGGCTACTTTTTATCCGGGTACCACGTGCGCGAAGCCTAGGGCAGAAGCTATATAATAAAATAATATCTGAACTGTCATTGGTATAACGCCGGGTGACCAAGATCAAACGGTAACATGACGAAAAATTTAATGGTATACCGAGATACATCAACGTGGATATTTTTTTTTAATGTTTTTTAATACTGAGACCATACGGTAACCGGAACACCTGGGGCATTTCTGATGCGGTGCCAGCTCTTGCTGATCTTAAAGTCTTTCCAAGCATTTAATTATTAAGATACTAGTTGTTGCCCGCGGCTTCGCCCGCGTGGTATGTTAATAAAAGCATATGACCGTCTCCAGGCTTCAAACTATGCCCACCAACTTTTGAATGAATCGAACCAAGGATTACAATTTATACAAAGATTAGAACTCAATTGCACACCCCCAAAAGGTAGTTTTGAAAAAATAAAAAATACATGTTTCATTATTTATTTTATTTAACCCCCTTAGGGGTCGATTTTCGAAAATTATATCTATCTAGCCTATGTGTTATTCCAGATCCTAAACTATCTACATTCCAAATAACATCAAAATCGGTTTAGTAGTTACGGAGATACGTGGTAACAAACATTCACACACACACACACACACACACACACACACACACACACACACACACACACACACACACACACACACACACACACACACACACACACACACACACACACACACACACACACACACAGACTTTCGCATTTATTATTTTATAGTAGGATTCATTTTTTTATTTCCAGATCTGACATAACAACGCCCTTCCACAAGCCAGGCATCTACGCGCCCTTCGCCCCTCCGAAACCTTTCTTAAACCGCTACGAGTCCAGGAATTTCCTACTCCCGCTATACAACGCGCAGTACACAGTCCTGGAGCCGCAGGAGATCAGGTCCGAGGATCCGCTACTGGATATCCATGAGGAGGAGGTGAAGCCGCTGGTGGAACCCAGTCCTGACGATGCACCGTTGTTGCCGCCGCATTTCGATGTGAAGATCTCTAGCAGGTCAACTCTATTTATATTTAAATCTGTATTTTTTGTTACGTGCACCGCCAACCGTTCCTAAACTAACATAAATAATAATAATAATAAATAATGCTGGACAATCCACACAGCATCATCTAGCCCCAAGCTAAGCAGAGCTTGTGTTATGGGTACTAGATGACTGATATACTTAATACAATACATTACATAGATAGATATTTTTTTATTATACATAGAAAATACCCAGAACACCCGGAACAAATATTTGCAGATCGTACAAACATTTGTCCCAGGGCGGGAATCGAACCCGCAACCTCCTGTGTCGCAGGCGGACCTTCGCCCACCGCACCACATCGGTCAATCGGACTTGATTTCGCTCCATCTCAAGGTTGCTTGGAAGTGATCGATTTTAAGCGTTATGACCGTACATTGTACATTATTGACATCAAGATTTAGTTTCTTTTGTTATTTTTTTGTGAACAATAAAGTATTTTCATTTAATCATACTTTAGTCCCTAAAGTAAATGATCTTATTCCACCTACGCATAGCTAAAGTGATACACTTTTAGCATGAGATGTGAAAAATAATTTTGCTTTCACTGGTTGCCCACCCTCCGCATAAAATGTATCCAAATGGGAGAGGTACATCTCTCTGCTTCTCTGTTTATAACATAGTTTTCTCTCAACTGTTTTCAGGACGCTTTTGTGACTTCAGAGATAGGTACGGTCTTTTTACGAATAACATACAAAAAAAATCAAAATATTTATTTCTGTTATTTATAAATTAGTGCTTACAGGGTTTGGATACTCCTTTTAAGCAATTATATGCTTGTATTAGGAAAACCCGCTCTTCTATAACATTTTTATAAATTATCTTATATGTTGCTAATAGGAACAATAAAAAGGAAAAAACCAAACTAACTAAACTAAAACTTAATTGCGCAATGTGTGTGTATGTATGTGTGTGTGTATGTGTGTGTGTGTGTGTGTGTGTGTGGGTGAGTGAGTGTGTGTGTGTATGTGTGTGTGTGTGTGTGTGTGTGTGGTGTTGTGTGTGAGTGCGTTTTTGTGTGATCGGCTACCTTCAAAATCACCAGTCTCTTAAGAGTGTGTGTGATCATCCAGCTGTTGGTTGAGAGTGTCTGTTTGCTATAACGTTATTGTGTGTACGATGTCCTCTTTTTCGTTATAGCTTTCGGTTTTCAGCCAGTTGGTATCGTTATTAAGTAACGTAAGTTTTTTTTTCAGATCTGACGGTTTCCTCTTAGACGACGTCAGCGAAGAAAGTCTCCAGTACCTGTCTAATGATGTGCGAGATATGGTCAAGATGGCGCGAGACCCTCACGACAGCAGAGTGGTGGACATCTGGGAGCGAGCTGGCGCTCAGGTAACTGACGGCTGATGTTCTTTGCTTGATGATTAAAATCGTGTCAAACTATTCTACTTACTACGTTCCGTGTCATGTTAGATTCAAGTTAGATAAATAAAAAAATAATCTACGAATTCCAAAAAAATACCTTTTTAAGTTGTTTAGCCTAGACGTAACCAGATGTAGTTAAAAACACCTAAAAGTTTACAAAAGTAACTTTCTGGCAACACTGACTCAGAGCCATCTTCGTCATTTCTTGAGTTTTGTGTGATATGTTTTATAATTTATTTTATTTCCTTGTTTTACTGTGCTGTGGTACCACGGTACTCATAGTTCCTGAAACACACGACACAGGGAATCCCAATGAGGGGTCAGCTGTTCCCATTGCCACTGCCCTGCTACAGTGAAATAAAGGATACAGGTAGAGAGAGGGAGAGGAAAAGAGAGAACGCTAATCAAAGCAATACCGCCCTTGTTTTGGCTTTAAAACAGGGACTTCTCAAATATATATTTTGTATTTTCAGCCAGCAGTGTCCACTAAAGCAAAACTCTCAGGCTCCAACCTTCGGCTTCTGCTTTTGTACGATCTCTTGAGCAGGGATGCTAAGAGGCAGAGGCTGAGCGACTTTAGCGTAAGTTATTTACTATACTAAAGGACTATTCTACATCCATCTTGACCTTATTGCCTTTCAACTGGCCACAAAATGACTGATGAAAACTTTATCCATCTATACTAGTTTAGCTATTGCCCACGGCCTCCTCCACGTCGTACTCGGAGTAAAAGTACTTTATAGATGGTCAGTTGTTTCCTCTAATGATTATAACCTTTAACCTTTTATCTTATTTTTTTATTCATTTTAAAACTATAATATTGTATAGAAACCGTACTTTTTTTTTTGTTATTTTTAAGGTGGCACGCCAACCCTATTTGTATACCTGTGAGGTTGAAAGGTAGAAAATACTTTTGGCAGTAAGCCCACCTTTTATTCACTCTTTTTTTTGTGCAATAAAGATTGTAATAATAATAATAGCCGATGAAAAGTAGTGTTCGTTAGAAAAGCATTCGCTCGACCATTTCTTCGTCGACTTTGCAAAATTTATCTCGACAAAATCCTTTTTTTATTTTACCGGGATAAATACCTATATTCTGAAGGTCCATTCTGAATATTGGTGATTTTTTTTTTAAACCCGATGAGTAGTTTCTGAGATTACTTCCTATTACATACAAACTTACAAACTTTACCTCTTTGTAAATATTATAAAGAGGTAAGTTAGTATAGATAATATATTATTTAATTATAATCTATACAATATTTTAAAGTACATCCCATGCTGGGCAAAGGCTTCTCCCTATTCTTCTATTATTTTTTATTCTTCGCTGTTTGAGAACATAGTACGCCTTCATAATCAATCTCGTCTCTCAACCTTGTACTAGGTTTTTCTCTTCTTTGAAGCATGCTGTCGCCATGCTACTCCATGATTGCTGGCTCTTGCCTTGTGACCTTCCTATAACATAGTGTGGCAATAACTTTAGGGTATAAGAATAAGATCCAGTCAGAATTGGCTGTCCCGACTTTACGGGATCGTTAATAATGTAAACAGTTTATACGAGCATCGTTACACAACCTTGTAAAAGCGTAGACAAGGACTATAACGTTGTGAGGCGTAGACAAGGATCATAATGCGATTTTATGCGATTGTCGTAAAATTTTTAGCACCACTTAGAGACTGTTTCCATTAGCACACGAGAAAGTTTCTACTTTCTTACGTAATAACACGTCATACAAATTGACGGCGTCATCATTAACTGGATCATTAATAGCAAGATACAACAAAAATTAATGCAATGTTGCTCAGAATCCTACTACTATTATAAACGCGAAAGTTTGTGAGGATGTATGTTTGTTACTCTTTCACGCAAAAACTACTGAACAGATTTTTATGAAACTTTACAGTAATATAGCTTATACATCAGAATAACACAAATGCTACCTTTTACCCGGATACCACGCGGGCGAAGCCGTGAGCAGAGGCTAGTATGCGTATATAAATAAGCTTTCCAAAGAAACGTAACGCAATACGAGAGTTTGGGTGTTTGAATATTTGTTGCTAAATATCTCCGTAATGGCTGAAGCGATTTGGGTGAAATTCGCAACAGATATAGTTTGAGTTATAGGTCTAATACACTCGCGTAGCGTCCGCTTACCACGCGGACGAAGCCGTGAGTAGAGGCTAGTATTTTATTAGAACAATATAATTTTGACACACTGCTTCCGTATAAAGATTTGAAACAGTTGTTTAGCTAAACAGGGTTTCTCTTGAATTTAAAATATCACATATCAAGAACGAGACAAAGCAGTATCTAGCTAAATAATTGTTAAATAAATTAATTAATAATGGCATGGGATTGCTTGGGAACCCATATACGTATGGAATTTTTAATTTGGAGAGATTTGGCATTGGTGAAAACGACCCATAAGTAAGGCCCTTTAAGTTTTTAGTATGAATTAAGTCCTAATGATTTCTTTGATTCATATTGTAAAAACGGGTATTTTCACGTACCTACTGCACTATCGGTGAAGGCACCGACTAAGTTTCGACTCATTCCGAGAGTCTTCATCAGGGTGAGTGGTCGCGACTTTCTCCTTCCGCGTCGCGCCGTGCACTGATAGTGCCGATAGTGCAGTACATGAAAATTCCCGTTTTTAAAATATGAATAGTCAAGTTCACGATAGTTTTTGGAATAAAATTAATTTGATTGTTGTGAAGGCGGTACTTCTGATGACAATGGAAACAGACCAAATCCCCTTTGTTTCGTCTCAACTCAAAACTATTCTGGCAAAATCAAATTGTAAACAAGATGGATTTTACACTTTACAATCATCAAAATTAGATTTTCACTTAACAATCTTTAGCTAATGGCATTAGCATGTAAATTACAAAGATGATGGTTTTACAATGTAATTTACAACAAGACGAAGATGGATTGGTTCTGAGATTCGTACACATCTGGTTCTTTTGATTGTACAAGTTGTTTAGAGAAGGCAAGCATCCAAACAGTTGATCTGCGAAAGAACAACAAGCAATATTGTTTGGATTGCGTAACAGCAATTCGAACAATATTGCTTGATTGAACGGCATGTGTGCGGTAAAATTACAAGCTCTGGTGTTGCTTAAAAGGTGGGACATATGCTTGTTTGCCATTTTGGTTGTATAAAAACACAAAACTTTTTTGTTTACAAATTCGTATTAGTTGGGTAAGATGTTTAAGGTACCTTATTTCAAATTAAGGTACCTCCGTATACCATCAAAATTTTAGTGTCCTTTACTTGGCTTTACTTTTCCTCAACCAAACATTTTGTTTTTATTATGTGGTAATAAATCTCGGGTCCCAAAAAGATGATGATATTTTTAACATCACACATTTTCCTTGTGTAGGTTATTTACCTACCATAGGGAGCGGAGCGACGATAAAACTGGCCCGATGTCATCGCTCCGCTCACTAATTAGCTTACTTTACAAATTGCATATCTGTGGTAACATATTTTTTAAGAACAGGGCCTGCGTTGGATGAATTTCCCATACAAACGTAATAGCATAGTCAATTAGAGGTTATTTCCACCATATTATGTTATTATTTGCATTCGAATCGTATTTATCTACGTACCTTAAACGAATCGCATTTTGGATGTTTTTACGTCATACAAGACATGTTTTCTTCTGATTTGTTTCGTATTAAAAACAACAATACCTTACGTAAAGTTTGGTTAGGTACATAGATGATATTGTCTTAGTTACAGAATAACATTACAATGTGAAAAATACAAGATTTCATTCATCTTTTTTGGTATTACGGAACACCACCAAAATAAAAAATTCTGAACGGCTAATATCGCTATCGCGCAAGCACGGGCGGGCCTGCAACAGTCAAAAAGAGATATATTTTTGGACGCGCTTTGAATTTAACTTAGAAGCGCTGTACGCCGAATCCTTAAGCATTATATTATAAAGCGTATCGTGTGTTATCTTAAGAGCTTTTTTTTTACTTTTATACTTTATTTAATTCTTTGATTAGTACTTACTCTTTTTCTATAAATGAGTTCACTTTGTTCGATTGGCACCACACTAAAGCTGAAAGAAGGATCATCAAAAAAAAATAACCAAGCAGAGTTTGTTGCCTGATTCTTCTAAGTTTGGTCGCGCGCGAGGAATCGCCGTAAATTCACTTTCAAATTTTAAATTCACGTAGTTTTTAAGTTGACGTTTCTATATGATCCTTGTGATTAAAACCTAGACTTTGACTTTGACATAATTGTGTTTTCATCTGATTAAAATCTTTGGTTGGGAAAGTTATACCCCCATAATTTGGATGAAGATTCATCTTATCTTCAACTTCTCATAACAAACACTCTAACCAACTTTCTCATCAAACAAGTGTGCAGTCCACCAATACGGCTGTTATGCTTGTTTGCCATTTAGGTATATATTAACAAGAATAACTTCCTTCCAGCCTAGCCGAATTGTCAGTCAAACTCCACTTTCCTTCATCAATGACCATTATCGCCGTAACACATCACTTTAACTTATTACGTTTTTTCTGCCCACTTTTATATGTAGTTTATGTTTATATATATACTTATGTCATTTATGTAGATTTTGTGTTCCCTTGTTAATGTACAGCAACGTATTAACACGATGCTGCATCTAGCTGATATTTTTCTATAGGCTAATTCTTCACTAATATTTTAACATTTTTGTGTTTTTGGGTTCAAATAACAATATTCTTTCTTTTCTTTTAATTTTCTTTTCATTTGCATAAATAAAGTTTATCATTCCATTCCAGGGTTTCTCGCCTGATGTGATGAAGGTCCTGGTGGAGTCTTCGACGGGCGGTGCCCGGCAGCAGCTCAGGACAGCTCTCTCCAAGATGGTGGAACGTCACGACTGTGGACATGACTACGCCAACAACAGGGCCAAGGAAATGGTCGATGAGCTGGCCAAAGACGAATCTAAGCTGAGCTCCGAGCTGAGATATCTCCAGCCTTTGGTTTATAAGTTTTAGGACTCAAAGTCTGCAAGTGTTCGATAGGTTATTTAGCACATGATATTTTTCATTTGATAGAGCTTATTCGGATTTGTTTTCATGTGAATAGATCCAGTCGTAATCCTTTGTATTTATAGAAAATATGCATTTATATTATGATAAACTTACAATATAGTCATCAATACAAAATGTCCGCAACTCGAACTAAAGCGCGATTCTTCTGACGGCGCTAGAGTGGACGTTTCACTTTAATTTTGTTTGCTTTTGGTTGATACATAATGATCAAATAAGTAATTATTTATGTAGTTAGGTATGTTGTAGGTACTTAAAAAGCTCACTGAGAAGGTTGATTTAAAAAAATGTGCCACATTTATAACATTAGTTTCATAATATTTTTTTCTAACTATACCTCTACAATAGTAACTAATATAAATTACTTATTTATGAGAAATTAGTCAATATCTCTGATGATAAGCTGAGTTATACAATATTTATAGTTAATAAAATGGACGACATATATTACTTAATGATTTTTATAATAAAAAATAAAAATAATAAATGAATCAGACAATGGCTAAGATTATAGAAAAACTATGGTTTTGTTTTGGCCCTCTACGAGCCCTTATAGATTTTATTTATATAAAACTAGCTTATGCCCACGGCTTCGCCCGCATGGTACCCGGATAAAAAGTATCCTATGATGCTGAATATATTACTGTTAGAAAATATATTACTGTAAAGTTTCATCAAAATTCGTTCAGTAGTTTTTGCGTGAAAGAGTAGGTAACAAACATCCATCCTCACAAACTTTCGTATTTAAAATAGTATTAGGACAAAAAAATACTTTTTTTATTTGCTTTTGCAAGTTCAGAACCAGGAATAAAGATTTGAGACGTTGGTATTGAGATATTTTAACATTTTCTTTATAATGTTCCGAGAGCATAATTCGATTAAGCTGAAATCGTTTATTGGGCAAATTGAATTTTTCGCAACGAAAGATCAAAGGAAGGTCTAAATTGAAAAGCTAAACCGTATTTTCCGATTATATTATTATAATCAAGAGTTAGCGAAAATTACTTTCTATTTAAATAAATGTCAAAGTCAAAGTCCTTAGGTTTTTATTCATTGAAATCACAAGGATCATTATAGAAACGTCAACTTAAAAACTACGTAAAATTAAAATTTGAAAATTAATTTACTCCGATTTCCCGCGCGCGACCAAGCATAGAATGAAAGAGTTTATGATGGTTTTTTTCTCAACTGTACAGACTAGGACTAGGACCTAGCCTGTACAGCTGAGAAAAAAACAACTAAGTATTTCGGAAAAATGTGTTAATGTAAAAACGGGAATTATCACGTACCACACTATCGGTGAAGGCACCGACTAAGTTTAACTTTAACTTGATATAAGACTTCCACGCGTTTCTGAGAAAAGGGTCTTGACAGACGGACAGACAGATGGACGGACGGAAAACGAAAATATCTTATTAGGGTTCCGTTTTTTCCTTTTGAGTTACGGAACCTTAAAAACGGTTACCTACGTATACATTATTTTTCACCTGTACAATATTTCTATTCTCAGAGAAAAAGCACTCAGAACAAAAATTGTAACCTTTACAGAAATAGAAAATGGCGAAGAAGTGTGTTTTATTATAGAGGTATCAATTACCGTCATTTCATTTTGGTACTTGCCTGACATGCTGTCACACTGAGTTGGTTGAACAGTTTGGTCTTCAAACATTATGGCATTTTTACGGCTAGAAATAAAATAAAACAAATTAAATTTTTCATCAAAAATCATGTCTTCAAATTCGCGACCACTCTATAAAACTGATTTGCAAACCTTAAAAAAATAACTCTTGTTAAGCAAAGTCAAAGTCAAAATTCATTTATTCAATAAAATCACAAGGACCACTTTGAAACGTCGGTTTTAATCTAGGTGCCTGTTCCTCCGCGACCAAGCCAGGAAAGAAAGGCAAGAAAACAAGGCTGGTTATTCTTTTTAATGGTCCTTTTACAAAACAATAGGTTCGAGTTGGAGCATTTTCAATCCCAAGAATTTTTGTCATCTAAATAATCAGATATTATATAGTATGCCTTTTTATAAAGCTTTTGTTTAATTACGTTTTTAAATTTGTTAATTGATAATTTTTGTATATCTCTTGGGAGTTTGTTATAAAAGCGTACACCGTGCCCTTTAAACGATTTACTAACTTTATGGAGTCTACAAGTGGCAACAGCGAGTTTATCTTTATATCTAGTATTAACATTGTGATTATCGCTTTTTTTCTTAAACAAATTAATATTTTTGTGAACAAATTATAGGTTGTAAAAAGTGCAATTATAGGTTGATAGGTAGCAGTGTTTTTACACAACTAACATGGCTAGCAAGTAACAGTCTAATAAGAACAATACATTTATTCTGAGCTGTTAATTTATACATCACTTTGGCGGTGGCAGTAGGTACTCAAATATACGCAAGACACTGATAGAGATAGAGCGGGTGGATATAATCATCAAACCTACACATCGAGTAGCAGGACGATACGTGAATCGAAATAGGACTCAAAATAACGTAAAAAGTCTGTGCCTAGGTCGATAGACTTGGTGGATTTTTTTTATTGAATAGTTTTACAAGAAAAGTCCGCGACACCATAGTGTAAGTTCAATATTTGAGCCACGGCACGTCAAAATGAAATAAATATTACAAGATGAAGTTTGGTTATGAGTTTCAAGTATTATTTTTGAAAACTTATAAAAACGAATAGTTAAGTCATTATGAAAATTTTATATTAATAAAGTTGCATTTTACAGCTTGTCATTTGATAGAATAGTTTAAGAGATAATGTGAAATTTAAACAAGTAGGTAATGCAAGGCTGTAGATAACACTGGCAGTGCGATGTGAGCACGTGGATGAGGTAGGACGGGGAACGGGGGGCGAGGGGCAAGACACTCATATTATCTACCTACGTCAACGCGGACGAAGTCGCGGGTAGAAAGCTAGTTTATTATAAAGCCAGGTTTGGACTAAGTGCCTGATAATTCTAGACCAGTGAAGTGCACTCCAGGGCGGACGTAAGCCGCGTCCTATCACTTAGCTAAGTGGCTGAGGGCGGGCGGATAACGGACAGCTTGACCTAGGGCGGATATATAAATGTTTTAGATCCAGAAAATAAACATTACAATAAACGAACACGCTCACGACTGATTGATACCTTCAGGTACATATTCAGTGCGTAAATCTCTGAGTATACCAAGTAGGGGGTAGTCGGAGGCACGTCTTAGACAGTTAGCATTTGAAGTTGCAAGCCCACGCTTATTGAACACTAACTGGAAGCACATGCCTTCGAATTTTTGGTTCTAGGGCATGCCGCGATTCCTTACGATGTTTTCCCTCATCATTTTGAGCACATCTTAAGCACACGTATTGAAGAGTTCAGGGTATCAATAAAATAAATAAACTGAAAAAAAACATGACCAGGACAGTTTTATCTATTACGCATCTAATATCCCTAAATCCATACTCAATAGGTACGCAAACCATTGAGTATACCAAATAAGAGGTAGTCGAAGGTAAGTCCAAATAATTAGATTCGTGACAGTTACGTGACAAGTTACCAGCCAACCGCAGCATAAAAAAGAAAAAACATATTCAATAATTTAGTTTATTAAGGCTACAATACTTTTGGGAAAAATATATTATACATAAGATCCTTTAGTCTGGCATATGACAGGGGAGTTAAGATTTCCTTTGCAAAGTATGTAAGTATGGCCTGGCAAACGGAAATATCAAAAAAAATACTCGATCATTGTTCTTATAGTTTCGTATAAAAAATTGTAGTGTATAGGTAAGTAAAATATTTTCTTTCATACATTTATCCCACCTGCCCGTTGGACATGTCCAACAAAACATGTTTCGTTAGTTTTAAACAGGCATGAACGTTTAAACAAAACTTTTAAACAGAATAACGGGAGGTTAGATCCTAATCAAAGTTTTCTGACACATGTTTTCATAAAAATCTTTCATCGTAATCATCTAGTCCGTTTATTTTGTTAGTTAACTCAAGCCTAAGTTTTCATAGTTTAGTATAAACGGGCCTTTGACTCTTTGATCTTCTGACTCAAATCCTTCTCTATCTCTCTATCTGTCATGTGCCAGACTGAAGGCCATGGAATGTATTTATGTACATTAAATAGTTAATACTTATTTGCATGGCACTATATTAACATTATCAAAATATTTTATTCCAAAAACTATCGTGAACTTGACTTTTCATATTGTAAAAACGGGAATTTTCGCGTCGCGCCGTTCACTACAGTGCACGGCGCGACGCGGAAGGAGAAAGTCGCAACCACTCACCCTAAAGAAGACTCTCGGAATGAGTCGAAACTTAGTCGGTGCCTTCACCGATAGTGCAGTACGTGAAAATTTCCGTTTTTACAATATGAATTATCCAAATAATTTGTTTTTCAATTCGTCAAAATCCCAAATTTGCTGTTTTGAAAATTCTCATAACCGACACAAATCAAACTAAGACCTGTTATAGAACTAGGGCGTATTGTACCGGTATTATTTCATACAAATATGTGACTAAGACACGTCTAAGTCTTTGCTTTAGATAGTGCAGAAGTATATTTGTTATATCTGTCAATCAATCAGTTGATGTCACTTATTTTTATGGACTTTGAGCCAGATTTAAAAATGATTTTTAAACTGTTGCTTAACGAAACACTGTTTTGGATCTTTCTGATTGGGTCATTAATAAAGGCCCGGTTAAAATGGCACTGTGGCCATGTGCCGTCAAAGTGGTGGTCAAAGTTCACGTGAATGTCCCGACCACCGCCACCGCCATTGCCACCGCGTTAAAAAACAAAACACTGTTAAGTTAATCAGCTATTTAAAAACTAGGCCGTTTGTAACATCTCACATCCTAACATTGAAATTATTTTTGTCGTCCTATCCTATCCTACTAATATTATAAACGCGAAAGTTTGTGAGGATGGATGTTTGTTGCTCTTTCACGCAAAAAATACTGAACGAATTTTGATGAAATTTTACAATAATATAGCCTATACATCAGAATAACACATAGGCTACTTTTTATCTGGGTACAACGGGGGCGAAGCCGTGGGCAGAAGCTAGTAATATTATAAACGCGAAAGTTTGTGAGGATGGATTTTTGTTATTCTTTCACGCACAAACTACTGAACGAATTTTGATGAAACTTTACAGTAATATAGCCATCAGAATAAGACATAGGCTGCTTTTTATCTGCGGTACCACGCGGGCGAAGCCGTGGGCAGAAGCTAGTTTTATGATAATATTATTACTAGTCATAATCGTATTATAAAATGTACACAACGATAAAGTATGTTCTCCTGCTGACGTTTGAGTGATGTTTAGAGATCCTTTCTGTCCTGAAGACAGGAACTGAACCAGTTCTCGTCTCACTCACATGATCGTGTGGTCGCGGATGGTGCTCCGGAGGGAGTAAAGTACGTGGTATAGTCGGTATAAAATCTTAAAAAGTATCTAATTCTATTTATTTATCTCGAAGTCGTCGAAGGGTTGAAGTAGGCCAGAAAGCCACCCCACAGCAGCTGTATGAAACTGCCTATCAGCTCCAACAGATACACGAACGGACCTCTAGGAGTCTCTTCATCATCAAGACCAAATTCATCATCAAAATCACTATCCAATTCATTCGTCTCATTCAAGCTTTCCAAGTTAGACATTTGTCTAGACTTCAGCAGGTCTGGTAAAATAGGCAGGTAGCTGGTGAAGAGTGTGATCTTCTCCGGTTTCTTCTCAGTCTTCATCAGTGCTTCAGCGGACAGTTCTTCTACGTCTCGGTCGGTGGTGCTCCTGCTCGGTTCAGGGTCTTGGAGCTCGATGTGTTCGAAGGGTCTTTTCTTAGGTTCTGTGCTGTTGCTGATGCCGAAGAAACTGGAAAAATAAATCATTGATTGGTTCAGATGATGATGGATTCATGGAAGACGTAAAATATTACCATGATGTAAGGAATCATAAATATCACATTCACATTTTGAAAAATAATAATATGAGTACATAGATATGAAACTGCATAATCAGTAAATTTTCCATAGGAAATAAAACAAACACTAGCACGACTGTAATTCCAGCTATAGATATCCTCACAACTACACCCAGTACGTAGATCTGCAGATCTATGAAGCTATTGACCGCCTTAGACGCAGAAGGTTGCGGGATCGATTCTCGCCGCGGGATAAATTTCTGTATAATCTGTAAATATTTGTCGCAGGACTGAGTGTTTTCTAAGTAAAATATAATAAATAAATTTTGCTGGACATTTTTCACACAGCCTCATCTAGCCCCAAAGTAAGCAAAGCTTATGTTATGGGAACTACATGACTGATATACTAATAAATATACTGAACATATAATATGTATGTATTCACAAAAAAAAATATAAGTACTGCTTACTTTGGGGCTAGATGATGCTGTGTGAATAAGGACCAAAATTATTTATTTTTATTTTATTTTTTTATTAAGTAGGGGGTAAGACAGTATCTTTCAAATTTCCAAACATTTTACATATTTGGCACAACCCCCCTTTTGCATACTTAGCTTCCGCGTGACAAGTTGCAAGCTAATCGCTAATCGAACACCGATGGCAATTGAATATTACAATTAAGATATTCAATAACTTGAAACTAAACCTTCTGTATCAGTAATCTATTAAGTTCATTTGGCCAAAATACATTTGGGTAAATGATTTTATACCCGTCTTGGTGTCGTACAGAGGTGTTACTTGTCCTCAAAGTGTTGGTTCTGGCTAAGGGGCATGCCAGTTACCTCACGATATTTCCTTCCCTGTGACAAATCGTCGGCTCACTGAAACACCGCTCAAGTCGAAGTTTATCAGTTTTTAATTTTTCATTTTAATGCCATTGGATAGATCTTATCAATTCCCTTCTATTCACCAAGATAAACAGTGCATTTCAACCGATCACATGCAGTTATTCAAATACAAGCATAGCGTAAGTTCATGGTTTTGAAACAACGTATAAAAATATTTAGCGATTTCATTTCTGTGAACTTACGCGGAGTTAATAAAACAGTTTTTTGTTCCAGCCTCATTTATTGCCTTTATTTACCGGCTTGGTTGCTGAGGAACAGGCTTTAGGTAGAATTGACGATTCAAAGTGATCCTTCTGATTCTAATAATGAAATAAATTATGGCTTCAAAGTCAACTTTGACCTGATAAGTTACGAAAATCAATTTACGCGGTTTTGTTAGCTAACCGACGAAAGATGAAACTGATCTTACGTGTATAAAGGCGAAGTAATCTTCTCAGCCAGATTATTTGCGATCTGGCTGTAGACATCGGAATGAGCTGCGCCTGTCGGGGAGTTGTACACGCTGACCACAGAGTCCGCCTCGTTCACGGCTCGGCTTCGGCACCCATCCCAGATCTGGAAAAGAATATTTGAGGTACCTACTTAAATTTACTGCGTTTTTTTATACCAAAATGGCAGCATATTGCCCACCTGTTGATAAGAGGCTAACGTTTGCAAAACCAGAGTTATCAACTCTTAGACTTGGTAGAATAGTCGTCTCTGAGAAATGATGGTGAAAGTCAAGTGCTGTAATTTCACCGGCACCCATACTCTTCAAACTGCTTGGCAATACTGCTTGGCGGCAGATATAGGCATGGTGATATAGTACTTCCCTGGACGAGCTGTTCACAAGAAGCCATACTATGACTAGATTCATGAAAAATATTTTTGGTTAATTGGCCTTCCACCAAATTCAAAACTAAATATGATGTAATAACCTGGCAAAAGGGGACAGATCGAACTTTTTCGTCCTAACTGTCACCTTAGAGGGACAGAACTGGGTGACAGATGGGAATAATTCACATTTTTGACCTTTGACCTTTAATATTTCTATACCATTGATCGATATTGTTGTTCAGTGCTTTCTTATTTTGACGTTATTAACATTATTTTAAGGTATTACACATTAAGTTATAATTAATTAATACAATTTGTGACTTAAAATTTGATGAAACTAAACGTTCAAAGATTTCCCAACAGAAATAAATGAAACTATGAAACTATTTCTGTTTTTATGTCTAACATAGCCTAAGTCTTCCTAACATATATGGATCATGTTATCCGAAATATTTTTTATTATTATTATTTAAAACGACTATAACAACCAAATTATTTTTTGCAGTTATTGCACCATTTAAAATGCAAATTGGTCACAAAAAGTCATTGGTGTCGAACCGAATGGATTTGAACCCACTATCTTACGATCGGAAATCCTTATACAAGCTACAACCGCGTCACGTTATTATCCCATATCGGATGTTCGCGTGCCAATGCCGAGCATTCCTACTCGGAGCACGTACTCTTGATACTTTATTGATATTCTCATCATTATAGTCAATAAGTAGTTAAATCAATGTTACCAAGTACATTGATTTAACTAGTACATAGGTAATATAGTAGGTGATATAGTAGTTATTTGATTAAAAAAAACAATATAAATTGGTAACATAGTGGACAAAAACTAGAAAAGTGAGATCTGTATTTACCCATGTTTCACAATAAATGAATTCTGATTTCTGATTGAAACTAACATGGATTGAAACTAACCCATAATTACTCACTAATTTTAGCAGGTCGATAACATAATCCTGTCCTTTTCTAACACTAAGCAAATGATAGAGGCAGACAACTTTTATCAGGTTGCTAAAGTTATGAAGGGGAACATTTTCACTCAGTAATTATTTTTTATACATTTTCATATCATTCGTAAAGCGATAACGCCAGCATCTCATTCTTTCCCATAGTTTTCTTCATCCTAAGCTTGTCTGGAAGAAGTAGCTTACACCAATATGACCGCCTATTTTGCAGTCATTACTCGCGACGTCAGTAGCCCGTATAATTTGCGTTGACCATAAAGTATTGTTTTTATCTCACCATTTATCCCCAAAACGGCTAATCCGATTGAAATGTGGGTGTTGCAATCGTTCTGTATGACTTCAAGGATGATTCTAAGATAGGTTTTATAGCCACAAGTCACTAAGACTATAGTCGCTGATTGTATCTGGTATTAAGTACGATGACAAGTTTATTCATCTTTTAACCTTTCTTGTGTTTCATGTACTATTTACTTATTGCTTCGCTCTAATAATCAATTTAGTCACAAAAACTGATTGGTGTCAGCTAGATTAGAACCCACAACCTTCAGATCGGAAAGCACTGACCATGCGTGCGTCACGTTCTCCCAAATCGGACGACCGCGTCATCTTGATCCTTGGTGGCAATGCCGCGTATCTATACTCAGGCCACGTACACTTGATACTTGAAAGACGTGTTTGACAATGGCACATTTCGCGTTATTGGTTTATTGACTTATTATTGTCTGATCGCTTTTCCTTCGTGTTATCAAGACGGGGAGTTTTATTGGGAAAAGTATTTTGTCCATCGTGTTATTTGGTAACTTCTGTTATGTGTTACTTATGGCTGACAATATTAGTTGGTTATATAACGTTTATGGGAACAACTAATAATAAGACTTCAATATTTAACTTTGAAGAAACAACTGTATAGATTTTAGATTCATTCCACAACATATATTTTTATATAAAAATATTTTTTTTCGGTGTCGACGACAAAAATCGTCTGGTTTCCTTACAAAACGGTGATCATAAAAAATAATAAGTGATTTTCTTGAACAGAATATTTACAACAGTTAGGTATATTGGGAAACACAAATCATGGAAAATTAAACTCTTTAGTTTTTTATTTTTAGTCTTTTCTTTAATATTATGGACAGATTTATTTTTTTATTTGTGTGCAATATCGTGTACTGTCTGTCTGAAATAAAAAAATATTGAATTCGATTGAATTAAAATTTCTGCAGTTCTCGTTAAGTTCGCCTATTACCTCAGATCCATACTCAGTACGCAGATCTGTGTACAAACATTATAATTGGCACATGCCTACGTTATGCATAGTAGTTAGTATTCCACTTGATAGATTGCAAGCCCATCGCCGCTTATTGGAACACTAACCGATGTTATGCCTACGAACTTTTAGTTCTGGAGCAAGTCGGCGTACTCGCGATGTTTTTCTTCATCCTGTTATACGTCAGCTTACTAATATTATAATGAGGTAAAGTTTATATGTAGGGAGTAATCTCCAAAACTACTCATCTGATTTCAAAAATTCTTTGAATTAAAATTTTATCCAATACTTCTGCCGACGGCTTCGCCAGCGTGGTACCCGGATAAAAAGTAGCCTATGTGTTATTCTGATGTATAAGCTATATTACTGTAAAGTTTCATCAAAATCCGTTCCGTAGTTTTTGCGTGAAAGAGTAACAAACATCCTCACAAACTTTCACATTTATAATATTAGATAGAAGGATATAGGATAATAATAATAGGATTTCAATGGGTTTTCAGTATGGACATAAGAAATAATAAAACGACTTTTCCTGGAACTTTTAAACGGAAATCGAGAGAACGACGTTTCTTATGTACTAACGCTACTTTTCATCGGCTCCTTCTTATCCGGGTACCACGCGGGCGAAGCCGTGGGCAGTAGCTAGTGAAAAATAAGGAGAATAGTTCACATAATACTCCATGCATACCTATATATCATAACAATGTGATTATTCGAACGAATGCTTGCCAATAAATTCTTGTAGTAGACTGTATGCATCGATGCACCTTTTGACCCCACACACGGCCTGCTGGGCCATTGTCCGATACATTAAAATCGGTGTTATGTTATGGCTATATACTGCAGTATATAGGTACGAAATACTTTATTTCACATAATGAAATCTGTATATAGACGAACTTATGTAAAAAATTGTCTTCTTTGGCCTTGTTTACCTACGTAAAATGAAAATAAGATTCGCTTTTATTTTAATTTTAAAGGTGTTTTTGTTTACTTTTATCGTTTTGGGTATGTTGATGGAGACCCCTGCTGGTACCTTACCTCATTTACTGCAAAAAAAACTGGTTAAATGCGGACAATTTCACAGCAGAAATACCTACTGTCAAAGCTTTCTCCGTGGTAAGAAATGAATGATTCGGAAATGCCCATTCATTTAATTTTTTATAAATTAATAATACTCCGTTTTTTATTCTGCTCAGACAGTCTTGTACATTTGCAAAAGAAAGAGTTATGGATTCCAGTAGATAGTCAGAAGCAAAAGCGTCAATATAATGTAAAACGACACTTATTTTTAGTGATGTTTTTTTTATAGTTATGTAGAACTTAGACATCAATCTACCTACATACATATTTATACATACATATACATATGTTCTTAATTCTTGGTTTAGATATTTTATCCTTCATCTTGTAGTATTTATGGTCACCATATTATTAAATTAAACATAATATAACTTTCACTACAATACGCGGTTCTGATAAACTTATTTCAATAAATATGCGATGCCCGATAAAAGTAGTTTTTTTTTTAATATTTTGATTATAATTTATGACAGATTTAGCTTATAATTTAGGAATAAATCACCAAATAAAATTGCGGTTGTAAAAGCGACATTTGGTATTTTAAATAAAATTTCCTTTTATTACATGAAGTTTTTATCATATTTAAGCCTTAATATGTACTTCGATCACCAAAAGGGAGATAGATGAACGAAATTAACAAGATAGCTGGCAAAGACTGGGTTACCAAGGCAAAGAGTAGAGACGCTTAGAGCAAAATGGAGGAGGTCTTTACTCGTCGAGAGGTCCCTAATTTATAGCTAAGATTATTTATTATTCAAATAAAGTAAAAAAATAATGAATGGATTGTATTTTAAGAGGCTATATTATTATTATAATTAGGTATCATAAGAGCAATTACAAAAATCGAAATCGACCATATTTCAGATCAATTTTTAATATAGATAAAAACTACTCAATAACATTTTAACTACGTGTAAATATGTGAAAATATGTAGACATTGTACATGCCTCACCTTTGTAAATATCATATTATTTTGCCTTTTAGTGCCTTTGTGTTAAGATTTGTATACAATCTATACTAATATTAAAGAGGAAAGATCTTTTTGTTTGTTTGTATCGAATAGGCTCCGAAACTACTGGACAGATTTTAACAATTTTTTCACCAAATAAAAGCTAAATTATCAGGATGTATACACAGGCTATAATTTATTAAAAAAAATAGAGATCCTTAAGAAAATTGCAATAATGTAACCCAAAGTAGCAAAATTTTGCCTATAACATTTATTATTTGGCGTTTTCAAGTAGCGCAATAACTCAACGGCGAGAGTGGATTCGATTCTCGCATCACTTGTGGCATTTAAAAGTTATAGTTAAATCTAACCCAATTGAAATTAAAACATTCAAAAATTTACTCACCAATGCAAGAACAGCTATTACAAAACAAGTCTTCATCATTATTTCTTCTTGAAAATCTCTTCTTAGTTTTGAGCAAATTATAATGAGAAATCTATTCTTCTTCCCCCAGAACTTGTGACGTTTCCTCTGCAAGTTTTCGAAGACTGGTCTATTTCTTCTTCCCGAGGAGTCTTCTGATAGCAGCAAACCGTTTCCCTCTTCGTTTAAGCCGCCACAGAGTGAAGAGTGGAACGCGCGCGCACATCGATAATGATGTTATTCGATTGAGAAGATGCAAGATCGAAGACCAGTGGATTTGCTGGTCGGTGTAGGGTGACACTGCTGTTTAGTTTTCTTGGGATATTTTGTTGAATTGCATTTATTTAAATACAAAGTTTAATTAGTAACAAAAAACCCATCCGATCCATACGTGTCGCATAAGGTAGGTATCGATATGCAATCACGAGGTATGTTCCGTTTACGGGAATTAAATTATAGATTATTGGAACACTAACGCGAACACTGTTTGTGTGCGGCCAGTTCATTATGATTATGTACCTACAGTAAAGTTTATAATGTTAGTTTCAATGCCTACCTACTTATTACTTATGTTTTTGTTGTGCACTTTTGTCTCAAATAAACACAGGTTCCACAGGTTCTCAAACTTAATTTTCCCACCGCCCACTTTGAGAATTAAAAAAAATCCTAGCGCCCCCAAAGTTTTTAAACATAACAATCTATGCTTTCCCCTCTAGATCGCCTCAGCGCCCCCAATCTTCTACTGCCCCCCTGAAGGTCTCCAGCACCCACAAAGGGCGTTATCGCCCACTTTGAGAAACAGTGGTCTAGACAAACCTAACATAGGTTAAAAGATACTACGAACTAACTATTGTATCTACTTAATTTGTTAAATAAATCTATACTATCTATCTATCTAACTGATAGCCTTTCGGATTTTTGGTAGGGCATGTAGGTTTCCTCGCGATTTTCTCTTTTGCCGTTTTGAACACACATAAATTGAAAAATTCATTAGTGTAAGACCGAGTTTGAACTCACGACCACCTTTCAGGTCATCTTTCTATTTACTATCGACTATCGGATCGGTTCTTCGAAAAGGGCGTTTTAAACGCGCGTTTTATGCTTCTTGTTTTGTAAGCGTGCATAGGCTACGTAACCGCTTACCAACAGGTGGACCTGGACCGTACGTATATTTACGAACTTGGTGGTGGTAGAACCCACATCAGTCCACTGCTGGACATAGGCCTCTCCCAATACGCGCCACTGAGCCCGGTGTTCGGCTCTTATCATCCACTATATACATATGTTTTATATATTAAAATACTTTGTCTTTAGTTTGCTTAACCCATGGGCACATGAATGCTGCGACCTCTTCACTCCATGATGTGAATCCAAATCAAATAGGACCTCCACCCAATGATTTATCTAGACAAAGTGTCCATGCAAAAATAAGCGTTATACTACAGTATCTATCCAACTATAGATTTTTTAGTGGTAGCTGAGTCCTCCACCTTTTTACTTACATACAGACATACCTTCTCACTATACCTACTATTTTAAATACCTACTTATTATATTGTACTTAGGCTAGGTATGTTTGTTTAAGTGTAAATAAATAAATGCCCTTTTTTTATTTTAGTACCACAGACTATACTCCACGTAACGTAGTAATTATTTCGTCTGTACTCCGCGCTATATACTTTGCAAAAAAAATATAAATTATTATTTTTTACTCGTTAGGTTAGTCTGTAAAAATATATCAGTAGATTTGCTAATAAAAGTAAGAAAATGTAATTAGGTATATCTTAGTAAAACCTTTGCTTATCAATGTGTAAGGTGAAATATGTGGATCTATATCTACTTGGGTACTTTATGATCTTTGTGCTTGTATTTTCGCAAATAAACCTGTTAAATTTTCTACAATCTGCGCGCCCAGATTACAACGCCACGTTTCTGTACAATTTCTAAGCGTTTAGTTCTTAGCGAACTCGTGTGAGCGTTTGTCTAGTTGTTGATTACGAATTCACTACTAATAAGTAAGTATTATCAATATTATTGGTCGCCCTTTGTTTCTGATGTATGTTCTATTTAGTATCTAGGAACAAGGAACTTACATAGAAATTATAGGTAATTTATAGCTACGTATGTGTGGAGATAAAGATGAAACTTCTGTTTAAAAAAGTTATAATCATATATAACTTTTTAAACCATCATGGTTTTGAACATAAATTTTACTAAAACACGAGATATTTACCATGATTTTTGAGTTTTAATGTTTCCCGATATTTCGGCACAGTTCCATGTACCATGATCACGGGAGGAACTGAAGTCTTTGCGGGTTATGAATGTTAGAGGCAGACAAATCGATCTACCCTCTTTCTCACTCTTTTATTGCGAAAAATACCACTACCACCGGTTCCACTGTCACATTCGAGTACATCTCGGCTCCGACACACAACAATATCCTGATGCAGAACTGGTATCATAAATATTTGTTTTCCATCTACCTACCAAATAAAGAAATTAGGACAAGACTTTGGATCTAAAAATAGAAGGATCGTGAGTTCAAATCTAGCAGGACGCACAGACTTATGTTTTTTTTGTATTTCAAGTTATTATTACCTATTATTATGGGTGCATTTATTAATAAAAACAATCTGATACTATATTATTTAAACTAAAAGTCGATTATTCAAGTGGTTATTAGTCTTAATATTTAAAAAAATCAGTTTCAGCGGGGCCGAACCAGCATCTTTGCCTCTAATCGGCAATGCGTTGGTCAATTACACCATGAATCCAGCGACGCTGACTCATCATAATAATATTAATTCGCTAAAATCTAACTCTATGGTACATAAGGAAAAAAATAAAAATAAAAAATAAAGAGAGAAAAAAGTATAAATTTAGGTCCTATACCTAGAGAGTGTGTTGTCTGTGTGTAGCGAGGGGGTTATCTATGGTATAAAAACAGTTATATTTTAATGGAAAGTTATTTCCTGTGCTTTTGCTCTGGAGAAATGGATTGTCGGCAAGTCCAATTTCATAATTCCACCAGTTGTATAATAGAAACAGGAATGGAAGCGAAGTCAATACCACAGTTGGACGGAAAGTTTGAAACAATATTACCTTAGGCCGCTTTGCCGCGCGCCGACAAATGAAACAACTTTGCCACTTTTAGCTTTCTACAAAGTACCTAATTCTTGTATTTTATTATATGAGGTACCTACCTACTTAGAATATGGCTAAGTAAAGGGAGAAGCTTTTTTAATTGAATTTGAATGGAAAATTGTTTTAATTATTTCATACCATTGTAAACACGAAAATAAAAGAAATATAATCCTACAAAAGATATCAATGCGCTTTTTTTAAATGGAAAAGTTTTATTTATACAACAGAATACGAGAACTCTTTAAAAACAGACAAAATATTAATAAACTATCTACATAATATTAAAATAGCAAAATAAGATTATTATCTACCTGTAGTCTTGGCACTACAGGTCTTATTTTCCTATTTTTTTTCTAAAACAGAGTTTAGGTCATCGACCGCAGGCAGGGTACCTAAAGGAGTGGCGACATTACCTAGTTGAATAGCAATGCTAATGTTTTGCCTGAGGTCAGCGCTAGCTTATCGGTCATTGGTTTGTCAAAACATTTATTTTAAAATATTTATTTTTATAAGTTTTAATTTGGGTAATAAAGGCCTACTAAATTGTAGCCGTTCATCCTGTTGGTCAGCCGTCGTTGAATTGTGAATTTTGAATTGAAATAACTGACGTCCAGGCATAGATAAATGGAAAAAAAATAAAGGGAATTAAAAAAAATGACAGCGCCCTCATCAGTCTCAGCTTGGAACTTCAAAAAATGGTGCTACATAGTTTCTGCAACCATCCAGAGCAGTGTATCTCAAGAGTACTACTACTCAACGCTAGGTGGAGCTGCATGAAAACTCTTTACGAAAAAAGTTTCGAACCATTTCCGAACGAATACTTCACCCGTTACCATAGCAACCGGTTTGCTTGTCAACATTAAACGTAGTGGTTATTTTCTCTGTGTTTATTTATTTCAATAACTTTTTACAAAGCTAAAACATAATCAAGAAGTGAAGTGAAAGCTTAAACAAGTAGAAAAATATAAAGATTTATTCTTACCTATTGTTTCATATCAGTGATAACTTTTTCACCTCTGGGTGGATGGGAATGAAATGTCTTACAAGAGAGCGGGTATTTCATCCAAGCTTTCATTTTCATCGACAAACTCTAGGTTGCCCAAAACCAGTAAATCATCCAAGCCTCCAAAAAAAGTAGTGCCTTCCGTAAAGCTTCCTTCCAACTCTTCGTATGAAGGCAAAAGTTGTTCTACTGGTGTTATTAGTTTAAACAAGAAGCCTGATAAACCAAAAAAAGTAACAAAATCTGATTTGACTATCAGAAGACTTTCAAAAAATGCATCAATCGATTACTGCAAGAAATGTGGCGACAGCTCTTGTAATGGTGAAGCTAAAATCAGTCAAAACGATAAAGAAAGTGATGTGGAAACACTGGTTTCTATGCCAAAAAAACACACTAAGAGTGTGAAGAATGGAATAGTTCCCAAATCAGTCCAACAATATTACAAAAACGATAACTTTAAGCCTTCGACAGAATCTCTTGGAGAAATGACCAATGGAATCAGAAAAGTGTCCCTCGACACTATCAAAGAAGTTTCTGAAATACGTTCCGTAGATTCTCTATTCAGAATCTATGACTCCGATGGAGAGTTTGAGAACCTTGACAGCAAAGATAATCTGGACGAGATAAAAGAATTCAGACAGAAGAACTACTTTGAATGTCACTCCGCCAACTCGAGAATCAAAAGCAAAGGCAGTGTTACAAGTCTACAAGACCACAAGTGTGTCTATAGATTCTATCTCAACGATAGACTATTCCCCGTTCCGTTATGCACAGATCATACAAAAGAAATAAGGTGTATAGAATGTCTTCTGCCTATGAACTCACAGGTTGGATCGAAAGACAAGATAAACGGGACCATACAAGCCAAAGTGACTCTAGGGAAGCAGAATCAAGATGCTATGATCCTTTTACCTGTAAAGGAACCATTGATTATTCACGAGAAGAGGAAAGAAAGTAATACAGATAAAGAAACCATCTTCTTTGGGCTGATTAACTTAGATAAGATGGGACATTCGATCTTCAACCCCACTTTGCCTGGGAATTCGTTGGCGCTGAAGTACCAGAAGGGTTTTCAAGAGTTTCAAAACTCAGAAGAGTATTGCTACAATAACATAGAGAAAGATGATGTTATTGTTATTTGACCTTGTTAGGTTAGCTACTGATGAAAGCAAAGGCCAGCATCCACTTAAGCGCAACTAAAAGCATTGAACATTAATACACCTTATTAGTTGAAACCAAAAATAAACTACAAGTCGTCTCACCTTGCTGCTTCTAGAATTGTCTTGATGAATCAAGCACCAAAAATATGAGTCAGAATGCTTAATTACAACAGAAATAACGCAAACGTTATCTGTTCGGATTACAGATAGTGGATGGAAGTGACTAGGGTCCATACTTGTAGAAAAATTCGCCAAAAATATTATATGCCTACAACCACGTTGTGAAAGGGAAGTTTTTTTGCCCTCTGCGTTTTATGACAAAAAATTTACATCTTCCAGAATTGATTTACTACCAACAGTGTAGTCTAGGGATCGTATCATTAATCATTTGATTTAATTAAGGTTATTTAAAGATGTGGAAACAATGACAAATCGAAAAGGAAATGCTAGCTTCAGTGGACACTGGGCCTATATTTTGCAATCATGTAAATGCGTGTGAAATAAACAAACAAGTATTGCAAAAGTGTGATTTGCGAGAAAGGTCAATAGCAACTCAACAATTTGATTTGATCGTTTTTGTAGTGGAAAAACACTTCTTTAGAAATTGACTTGATTTACGATTTCAATAAATTATTAAGCAATGATATTTGATTCTCTTTTACTACTATTTAGCCTCACATTTTATATTAATTAGATATCTACCCGACCAGCTAAAAGAAGGAAGGAAATCAGTAGTTAAGTCGACGGAAAACAGTGGTATTTACCATAATTAGCAGATTTTTCGATTTTAAAAACAATTTTGATATAATAAGTGTCTACTTTTCTATTCTTTATCGTACACAAATAAACATATTCACATAAGACAGAACGAGATGACATGTACAAAGGCGTGCTTAACACTCAAAAGAGTTTTCTTCCAGCATACCATGTGAGTAAATTCCGTGCTGAATTAAAATGGCATCGTGAGCGTAGAAACCTAAGGATTCTTTATGTTCTTTTCTCTGTTCTTAAGGATCCCTTTGCACCTGAGTATCTAAAAAAACGTTTTCGTTTCCGATCTGATACACACGAAAAACAACTAAGGTCTTCTGACAATCTCCTTCTATACACCCCCGAGCATTGCACATCGTTCCGTGGAAACTCTTTCTCTGTCGAATCAGTCCGGCTCTGGAATAAACTACCATTTAAAATTAAAAAGGTAGACTCTAAAGAATGCTTCAAAAGATTAACTCGCAAACACTTCCTAGATGAGTTGTTTTCTTAGTTTATTTACCCTACCTTCAAACTATTATTTTTATTTTAAAATACCTATAAATATATAATTATATATATTAAGTAAGTATATTATGTAATTAGATATAAGTGTAATATAATATGGTAGTTAAAATTTTGTAGCACGCTTACCGCCAATCACTACAAATTGGGTTGGCTGGTAGAAAATGCTTGAGCATTAAGTCCGCCTATTGTTAACTTTTTTAAATGTGCAATAAAGTGTTAATAAATAAATAAAAAATACCGTAGTTATAGGTAGTTAAAGTAGGGTCGTGTAGGTGTACAAAGTGAAAGCAAAATAGAGATTGACAAATACTTAACTTCATAGGTACTTATAACATAATTTTATACGTAGGTAGCTCCTAAAATACAGGTGGAGTGGGCAGCCAGTTGGAAGAACCACAGAAAGACTATCTAATGTACCAAACAGTGGATCACAGCATAGTGGAAGTTAAGTAGCATGGTTTAATGAAGCCATCCTCGAAATATCAAAAAGCTTACAGCAATCTCTGCTATTTTGCAACAATTTAATACAACTTGCATAAAAAATGGCCGCTGCTCCGCGCGCCGGCTAGTAGCGAAACACGCGTGCGCGGGAAAAGACGTTTCGTTCGGAAACCGGAAAGTGAAGTGAAAAACGTTTGTTGTCGAAAAAAACAATTTAAAAATGTTTATGAACGGTTTATTTCTAGTGGCTGCGACGCTAAGTTCTGTGAATTCAGAAAGCTTATTGCGTAAGTACAGTTTGTCATACTTTAGGATGATATTTTGTTGATTTCGGCCGACACTCAATTCTCTTCGTTAGATCAGTGATATTACCAGATTGAGGTATGGTGGTTCGGAAAAGGGCCTAGTGACCAATGCTGATAAATCCATTGTGGTGAAAGTACGCGCTCCTTTTATTAGGTACCTACGTGTTACAATTTCGTCGAATTTTTGATTCTGGGATAAGAATAAGAGTTACCGCGTGATATTTTCTCTCACCATTTCAGAGCACTATCTTCGTAAACAAATCTTTTTGCTTGAAAAAATTCATTGGTGCACATCAAGATTCACCCCGCACTGCATGTAGGTACTCTAAGTTCATGACGCGTTTAAGAAAACCTCGTTTACTGAAATCTATAGTTAGCTTTTAATTTCCACGAGAAGTGCACACAAAATCTCAGTTGATCCAGCAAAGATACGCGTAAAAAACCTTCCCTCCTCTTTTGTAAGTTGGGGGAAAAATTTGAAAAACTGTGAGACATTCGTCTTTTTTACTCATAGAAGAAATAACTGCGTTTAGTTTTTATCCGATATATTATTGCTGCCTCCGGGTTTGAACCTATAACCTTTTACGCAAAACAATGTATTATATGAAATTTTCAAAAGGTTAAGTTTAACTTGTCATGTAAACTCCGGATCAAGGCCATGTTTAAAATTAACATCCGCAATATATCATGCAAATACATATTTTTAAGAGGAATATCATAAGGTACTAATACTTAAAGTGAGTTAAGTTTCCAAACGTTTTTTTAATAATTCAACCCGCACACTTTATCAGTTTGCCAAGCACCAACAACAATCCTTAAACATTTTTTTATATCAATAGAACTTCACTGATAAAAAAATGTATCAAAGTCAAAGTAAATAGGTTTTTATTCATTTATTTCACAAGGATCATAATTAGAATCGTAATCTTAAATACTAATTACGTGTACCTATTTAAAACTTGAAAGTGAATTTACGCCGATTCCTCGCACGCTATCTAAGTAAGTAGTGTATCAGTCATGTAGTTCCCATAATACAAGCTCTGCTAAGTTTGGGGCTAGATGATGTAAAAACGACCAGCATTATTTATTTATTGACTAGCTTCTGCTCACGGCTTCGCCCGCGTGGTACCCGGATAAAAAGTAGCCTATGTGTTATTCTGATTTATAAGCAATATAACTGTAAAGTTTAATCAATATCCGTTCAGTAGTTTTTGCGTCAAAGAGTAACAAACATCCATCCTCACAAAACTTTTACGTTTATCCCGTCCCAATCCCTTCCCGTAACCAATAAGTTCCAGTGACGTCCATCAACCGAACACAGGAGGCTTCGAATGTTATGTGGGTCCTTCGGAGGAGTTTAGAATCATATGAAATAAAGCCAAATCAAAATAATATTTTTCTAAGGTATACGAGTATATGCCTACGGTGTGTTGGGTTTGAGTTTCTTTCTTTTTAATTGTAATATGAACTTTGATTATTAATAATAATAATTCTGAACATTTTTCACACAGCATCATCTAGCCCGAAACATCAGTAATATTTTTTGGAGTTTGTTTGATTCTTTGACTAATACTCTTTCTCAATGAATGAGTTTACCTTGAGTGATAATGGTCCTTTGTTTGCATTGGGTACTGTTTGGTTGCCGGCCAGTGACATTATAAAACAAAAAATGTTTTACCAAGTAAGGTGGAAAAGGGTTGGAATCCCGTCGTGGATCGGTGGATATTATCAATATGTTGTACTTAAGCTTCATATCTACCAATAATTTTATCGTATTCTAAAACGTTGAGGAATCGGCATGTCCTAGAACCAAAATCTGGAAGATTTGTGCATGAATAGAGCCGCAGTGAATCCTTTCAGTACACTGGTTCATTCACCAGTCTCTAGCCCCCCCTAACACAGAAACGAATCTATGAGAAAGAGCCTAGTGTCTCAACGAAAGAACGAATGAGTAAGGTAGATTGACATTGCTAAACGACAAAAATGAATTCATTATAAGGACCTGAAAATCTCAAGAGCGCAGCAGGCAAGTAGCCAGCTGTAACACAAGAAGTACGGGATCAATTCCTGACTATATATCCGTCGGTTTTTGTATTATGTATTGTTGTAAATAGATAGGGATCAACGACCGCATTGAATCCAGGAAGTATTTCTTTTTACATCTTGTAGAGGTATAATTACGTGAACGTCTTTCAAGGAAATGAGGGTCAACTCTACTCACAACCAGGAAACTACGATGTTAATATTCCAGTTTTAGAATAAATTCGACCGATTCTGCGTTCTGACAGAACGACCATTCTCTCAGACGACGATTTCCTCAAGCCTGTCCAAGTAGTTACCTTGGCGTACGTTAATATTTTCCTACCCATCAACCATCGATAAAATTCAGGGATAATTAGTCCTGCTACCATTAACGCTAGGCCAAACCAAGGCTAGTCTGGACTTAAACGGCATACCAATAAACTTTTTGGTGCAAGTGACTATTGTATGTATGTTACAATGTAACCATTAGCATGCCACTGAGTGGCGTCTTAGCTTTGAGACATTGAATCTGTGTTTTTTATGCAACTAAAACTAGCAAACACTGGCTGTTTCCACTGGCTGTTTCCGTTATCCATAGGTTACGGAAACCGCTCACCAGTGGACTGTCTGCGCTTACAACAGCAGAGATATCACTCGCGCATTGCCAAAACTGAGAAATAACGGGTGAAAAGTCTCATGTGCTTGTAATTTCACCGGCACCCATACCCTGAAAATCTGAACACAGCAATGGGAGAGAGTAATGATGGCAGATTAAGAAGTATTTTGTTATTTGAATATTGTCATGGAAATTCTCATTAAAAGACTGCCATAATATTTGACAGCCTTGACCGCACAATGATGTGTTTATTTTTTGGTACCAGCGGTTGTTTAAGCACTAAGAGGATGTAAGAAAAGAGGGTCGTAATCTTGAAACCCTTCCGTCTTTGTTTTTTTCTGGTTTGATCATTGCTGTGATGTAAAGCTGGTCTACGTCTCTCTTATTGTCCATACACTTATTTTCACACAATTAAAGATGGCTTTTAAAATTTTATTAACAACAACAGCGAATGATTTACCTGGGTAAAGCTGGGATCGTGGTTCTGTAACGTAGTTTAATATCTGGGGAACTCATAGTAGTTGAAACATAATATATATAGATATTATAACAGACGCATACATCATACATACATTAAAAGAGCTGAATGTAATGATTGGAAAAAGCCCTGTTGTTGTAAATAATCCAGTGTTTTAGTAGAGGTATCCGAAGCCCATTACCTTCATGTACCTACCATTGTTCCATTAGTTGGAATGGACAGAAGACCTCGCATGCCATCACGTTATATATCTACCTATTGCTGTATTATCACATGCATTCTCATATTATATATGTGTGGATAAAATTTTTATACAAAGTCAAAATTCATTTTTTCATTAAAATCACAAGGATCACTTTGAAACGTCCAATTTTATCTACTGCCTGTTCCTCCGCGACCAAGCCAGGAAAGAAAACAAGCCTGGTTATTCTTTTTACTGATCCTTTAACAAAAAAATAGGTACCTACATCTTATAAGCTTTGTCAGGCTTACAACCTGTCACGTGAAATGCTAACTACTTGCAGGCATGTTCATATGTATTGTTTGCACACGCCTCTGACTACCCCATACTTGATATCCTCAAAGATCAACTATCTGAGTATGCATCTGAGTATATCCATCATGGGGAATACAGTCACGAACGTATTATATACTAGCTGCTGCCCACGGATTCGCCCGCGTGGTACCCGGATAAAAAGTAGCCTATGTGTTATTCTGATTTATAAGCTATATTACTATAAAGTTCCATCAAAATACGTTCAGTAGTTTTTGCGTGAAAGAGTAATAAACATCCTCACAAACTTTCGCGTTTATAATAGTAGGATTTTATTTTAAACTTAATTTCAACGGTTGTTTGTTAAGGTACTTGTCTCCTACCTATTTTCATCGAAATATTTAAACGTTTGTTATGAGTTTTTTAAATTAAAGTTATATTTTTATTATACATAAAAAAATGTCTTTAGATAAGTAATATCGCCACACCTTATTAGAGAATGCTGTTATATGTTTGATCACGGAATAGATGTTGAAATTTTTAATATTCATAAAAATTTGCTTGATAATAGTAAAACCATAGCCATTGTGGGCGGTTTGTGGTGGGGGTTCACGTCGGGGAAGAGCCCCTCCAACACCCTGCCCAGAAGCTCCGGCTCTAGGGACTCCGCGATAGGGGGCGTCTGGCCCCGGAACTTTTTCCGGGCTGCCCTATAAGGACGCCCCCATGGGTCCCTGTCGAGGCCATCCAGAGCCTCGTTCCAGGCCCGCGTCTTGGCCCGGCCAACGGCCAGCTGCAGCTCCCGCTTCGCCTCGCGGTAGGAGCTGTACAGCCGGCACTCATTATAAGCCAATTCAATTAATTGATGCGTCGTTATTACTAATTAAATATTCCTTTCTCTTTTTATACAAAAGGTAATTAAGCATCCACTTAGGTACTATCTAGTTACTTTATTTCGGGAAGTATTTATATAATGAGCTGCTGATTCACAACTACAAATAGGATGGTCGATACACTGGACCCATGCTGTTAAAAAACACATGCAATGTATCGAGGCTGTACTAAAAAAGTAGGTAGGTACTTCTCAGTGTGCATGAATTATTGACTTTCAAAAATTGCAATACTTACCTAAGTATTGGCTGGTCTAGCCTGTTTCCATTACCTAGCCATTATTAACTAGTAGCTGCACTAATTCCTCTTTAAACGTTAAAAACGCAACATAATGTTTGTCTGTCTGTCTGTCTATAAAGTCAAAGTCAAAGTCAAAATTCATTTATTCAATAAAATCACAAGGACCACTTTGAAACGTCGGTTTTTATCTAGGTGCCTGTTCCTCCGCGACCAAGCCAGGAAAGAAAGGCAAGAAAACAAGGCTGGTTATTCTTTTTAATGATCCTTTTACAAAACAATAGGTTCGAGTTGGAGAATTTTCAATTCCAAGAGTTTTTGTCATCTAAATAATCAGATATTTTATAGTATGCCTTTTTATAAAGCTTTTATTTAATTACGTTTTTAAATTTGTTAATTGATAATTTTTGTATATCTCTTGGGAGTTTGTTATAAAAGCGTACACCGTGCCGTTTAAACGATTTACTAACTTTATGGAGTCTACAAGTGGCAACAGCGAGTTTATCTTTATTTCTAGTATTAACATTGTGATTATCACTTTTTTTCTTAAACAAATTAATATTTTTGTGAACATACATCAGATTTTCATAAATGTAATATCTACCGTGGTCTATACAGAACCCTACTGACGATCGTGTCAAGTTCCCTGTTTTCGTAATAATTCAATGTTTTGCTTTATCCTACAAAGTCAAAGTCAAAATTCAGTTATTCGTTAGAATCACAAGGATCACTTTGAAACGTCAATTTCATTGCCTGTTCCTCCGCGACCAAGCCAGGAAAAAAAGGAAAGAAACAAGATTGGTTATTCTTTAGAGTAGGGAGCAGAAGGACTTGATTGCAATTGGGCTAGGTCTCAAAAAGACTAGATCTCGGAATGACCAGGTAGTATAACGTCCAAGTCTCAAATAGACCAGGAGGGCTAACTCTTGACACTCGATACAATCTCAATTCAATTCTAATCCAAACCAGTTTCATTCTATGTAATACTATAGCATTTTACAGTTTTTATGTAGAATTTCAACTGAACCAATTATTGCATGCGAAGTGTTAAAATCTTTTTTTAGCTATCACATCTCTTTTGGCATTGAAATATTTCATCACATATACACACTTCGGAAAATTCCTATGTACCTACCACCGCCGTTTCATCAGCACAGTGGGTTGCAAAAGCAAGGTCGACCAGACATGCAAGAGATGTGTAACATGCTGCAGGTAACAGATGCAGGGGGACCTTGACTGCGGATGGTACTACGATCGGACAGATGCAGGCGCCTTCACTGCTAATGGATCGATTGACCGATCTAAAGATGATTTCTCACTTCCGTCTTGCGTTCTTCAGGCAATACTTCCGCAATAAGACTTGATAGTTAGGCTTTTGTAAGCTTTTTGACTGCAGGATCATTCGAAGCAACGCTAGTCGACGAAAAAACGGTTGAGCGAATGCGTTTCTTAGGAATGCTGCCTTTATTCGGGTACCACGCGAACGAAGCCGTGGACAGCAGCTAGTTCTTTATAATTTAAGGATTGTTACCTATCGAGATAGTGATTGCCATAATTTGAATTGATATAGATTTGCGGGTCTTTTAAAAGCTCTCTAAAACATAGTTACGCCCGGTCTGAATAATTTATTTAGGTTCAAGACACATTCAACTATATCCTCTCCTCATACATACATACATACATATAGTCACGCCTGTTTCCCGGAGGGGTAGGCAGAGACCAAGGATTTCCACTTGCTACGATCCTGGCATACCTCTTTCGCTTCATTCATCCTCATCACATTCTTCATACAGGCTCGGCGGTTTAGTGTACTTCAGACCTGGCCTTTTTCCCTCATCCTGATCTCTCCTCATAAGGATGATTTAATAGTTTTCTCTATACTTAGTCATTCATTCATTCATACGTGTCAATGGCTTATTTTTTTAATTTGTTTTGACCAATGTTGTTCACTTGTACAACCTCATCGGTTGCCTCTATGAGATGTGCCCGGGTGATAGAGCACAGAGGGCAGGAGAGCAAGTGCGCCATATCCTGTATGGGTTCCCCGCACTCACACTGGACGTGGGTTGGATTAATTATCCCCTATTTGGCTAGAAATTAAAAATATTTTTTTCTATTCGTAGTTCTGATGAGCGTCAAAACGCACTCGGTACCGTTTATTTAAATTGAAACGTAATAGTAAATTACAAATCTGCGGTAAGAGTTGCATAACGCCACTTTCTTAGATGCGGTAATAGCAACCGCTGCGCTCCGTGAATGTAGATACCTACTTCCCTTTCGTGTCGGTTACATTAATTATTGGATAATTTAATATGATCTAATGTAATTATCTGGATGTTTTAGTCTATATTAAGTGCAAGAGTATAATCCTACTACAATTATAAACGCGAAAGTGAGGATGGATATTTGTTTCTATTTCACGCAAAAGCTACTGAACGGATTTTGATGAAACTTGACAGTAATGTAGCTTATACATCAGAATAACACAAAGGCTACTTTTTATCTGGGTACCACGCGGGCGTAGCCGTGGGGAAAAGCTGGTATGTATGTATTTACAAAAAAAAAGATTAAAAGTAGTATATCAGCCATGTAGTTCCCATAACACAAGCTCTGCTTTCTTTGGGGCTAGATGATGTTGTATGAAATTGTCCAGTACTAATATTTTTTTAAATGAGGTTAGTTATATATCCACAGTTTCTTATAGTTAGTTTTTTAAAAAAAAGCTCGTGACTATCGTCTAGGATGTTTGTTCTTGCTATGAATATTTAGGTTTCTGAACGGATGTAAATGGTAACTGTCAGTGTCAGATTTGTATGACGTTACTGTTCTTGACAAGTAACTTTTTTTTTCTCTCACCCACCTTGCTATCGCTTTTGTACTGGTTCGATTAATTAATTTATCTAATCTTTCTGTATTGTGTTAATCCTTTTGTGACAAACATTGAATATTCGTTATTTATGATTAAATAACGATTCAATGGACCCTGTGCATTTCATTTCTGAGGAAACGACGTATACATACCTTGGCCATCCACGAGAATAATAGTACTAAGATTCTAAGTTCTGACGGATAAATAGCTTAAAGGTTTAACTGAGATCAAAGTAAGTCGCTATGATATCGACAGATCATTTAATTTTACCAAGTAATACCACCAAGGTTGTTAGATAATTTTAAAATCATTAAACAGTTACAAATTCCAAACGAACCTAACAATAACACATTTGTATTTAGAGTAGGTACAAAACCTTAAATATAATTGAAGAACAATGTTTCATAACTTTTTTTTAATAGTCATATACATAGATAGATAGATAAAAAATACTTTATTGCAGACCAAATAAAACATCAGCTTAGTTAAGTTATACAAACTTTGACAATCTATATATTATGTTTAGTCTGTTTTGCTACCAGTTATAGTATAAGTAACAACGAGTACCGTGGTACCACAATACTCAGACTTGATTCAAATATCTGCAGATCATACAAACATTTGTCCCGTAGCAGGAATCGAACCCGCATCTCTTACGTCACAGCTGGCCACTGCACCGTCGTCACTATTTGAAATGTTAAGTTCCTTCCTCTTATTGTGATGTAAAACAAAACTTTTGCGGCAGCTGGCTCTTTAACTCAATATACCTACTTTTCTAAGATTGGATTATCAGCGGTTATCTATACTATATTATACTAATATTATAAAGCGGTAAAGTTTGTAAGATTGTAATCTCCGAACATTATCATCATCTTTTTATCCTTATCCCACAATACGTGGTTTCGGCACAACATGTTTACTTCTTCCACTCTACTCTATCAGCCGTCATCTCAGTACTCACTCCTTTCTTAATCATGTCATTCTTCACACAATCCATCCATCTTTTCTTTGGTCTACCTCTGCCTTTATTTCCATCCACATTCATATTTAATACTCTTCTCGTAATGTGACATTCTTCCCTCCTCATATAATCTCCAAACCAAAGCGTCCAAGCGTGGTATAGGCTATCCCGTTAAAAAATAGGGGTTTTCATGAAGACCATATTTTGCAACGTAAGTAAACGAAAAGACGGTCGAGCGAATGATTTCTTTTCATCGGCTACTTTTAATCCGGGTGCCACGCAGGCGAAGCCGTGGGCTATAGCTAGTCGTGATATAACTCCATAAATCAGACTATAGACTATAGACTATAATATCTTCGGATCAGGTTTGATCGCGAGATTGCTGACCTGATAACCACTAGCGCCACTTACTTACTATACGCAATCCTCGCTACATTACAGAAATTACGTGGAACCGTTACAAGGTCAGTTCACAAGAAAGGTTGTTTTTGCGAGCTGTTACTGACAGACACACTAACACCTGGATGCATTTAGCATGAATCAGGTATGCGGCATCCACCAAGCCCATACAAAATCTTGGTTAAGCCGACCGATATATCTAAATAAAAGGTGTAGTGTAAAAAAAACTGCAAAATGCTTACGCTTTTATCACGCACTAAAAATTATAAAAAAGAAACACTGGCCTCGATTCTGTAGTACACTGACTAAACTAAATTTAAACTATCGCTCACTTTTACTGATAGTGTACGCAAGAAAGAGATAGCAAGAATTTTAGTGCTGTGTGCTGCTGTCAAATCAGTTTACGTGCCGCTTTTCTTCGTGTTTATAGTCAGCATGTTTTGATATCACGACTAAATGGAAAACTTAAATCTGACTATTTAGACAGCACTAAAATTGTATCTCTTTCTTGCTTGCACTATCAGTAAAAGTGAGCGATAGTTTAAATTTAGTTTAGTCAGTGTACTACAGAATTGAGGCCACTATCTACCTCCTGATTCCAGCGTCAAATCTCGTTACCAATCTCAATCTATTTGACTCGTCAAAACGAATTATATGAGCCCAAACTCGAGAGGTTTACTAGTAGCCACTGAAGAGTTACGCTATCCACTTTCTAGCTTCAACATCAGATCAGCTCAAAGATACCAGATTATAGCAAAAAAATATTATTATTATTAATTAATTAACTGCAGAGTAAAATTGAAAGTATCATCATCGATAACTCGAACTGTTCTTCTCAATTTCAGCCGAGTCTTTCATCAGATGCCGGCAGAAGGACCCCAAGTTGAACGATTGCTTGAAGATGGCCGTCCCCGATGCGCTCAGGAAAATGAAGAAAGGTAAATACCATTTAATTTTTATGTTATACTAGCTCACCATCCGTTAGAATCCTGTATGAGTTGACCCGACAGAACAGCAGGGTGTCTAGACAAATATCACTTTCTGTTGGCGTTAACGCCTACTACGGAAAGATTGATTGGATTGATTGTATGTAAATCACATTAGCTGTGGAAATGTCACTGCTGCTTAGTTTTACCTTGACAATTTTGAGTTAACGTAAAGGAAAACGAAGCGTGAGGTATTTGTTTAGTACCCTGACCTTCTGTCCTTGAATGTGACGGATACGAAACGTCAATTCGACAACCATACGGAAATAACCACTACGTTCGACATCCAGGATCAGTTTGTATGGGAGAATTAAATAATTATTTTTTTTACATACCTATTTCATATTATTTATCTTACCTTAAAAACCTAGTTCGGACTATTATAGTAAAAATATATTTATAGATATAATAAAATGTTACAAATTGTGTATGAATCCATAGGCTCCTAAACTACTTGTAATAGAAACTGTGGATATTTCGGGAGCCATATTAAGAACAGGTGGATGCAAGTAGTGATGGGCTCCATCTGATTAAATTTTAATTCATTTTTTATTTTATGTTTTTTTTTTGTATTTAGTCATATTAATTTTGTGTAATATTTTATCTCATCCAATTTTAAATTTGCTGTGACATTTTATTTAATGATTTTTAATGATTAAATTTTTATCCTGTTATGTATAGTGTTAAGTTTATGTATAAGTATTAATATTGTATGGATTTTTATAATCTGAAATAAATGAATAATAATAATACAAGTGACGCTCTTTACCAACGAACAGCATTTTCTTTTTATTTATCTATTGTATATTGATCTACTAGAATCTTTGTGGCAATATTATTTAGAAAATAACTTAAATTATTTGAAAGTGTGTGTAACAGTCGTGTAGTAGCCGGCCGAACAGTCTCAATGCATTTTTGTATTAATTTGTGCGTTCCAAAAGGATTCCCATCTATTCCAATATAATAAAGTTTGTAAAACTTTTTTGTAAAGGATAATTCTCGAAACTACTCATCCGATTTCAATAATTCTTTGACCAATATTTAGAATGGGCTTTCAGGGTGGCTATTTATTATCCCTTTAAATTACTATATTATATCTATTATTACTAATCTATGATTACTATATTTCTAATGATATCTATTACCTACTATTTATCCTTTAAATCACTATTATATCCCTTTAAATATTTAGAATGAGCTTTCAGGGTGGGCATAGACTATTTATTATCCCACTAAAATAAAGGGCACAACGTACCTAAGTCCACGAAAAAACGGTCGAGCGAATGCATTTCTTACGAACGCTACATTTCACTGGCTACTTTTATCCGGGTATTACATGGGCGAAGTCGTAAGCAGTAGCTAGTATTTCATAAAATTATTCTGTTTTTCAGGAATAACTTCCCTATCAGTCCCTCAAATGGAGCCACTTCTAGTTTCCGGGATCAACATTGACTCAGGCGCCGGACCCGTAGTCATCACGCAGATATACAAGAACATTAAACTACACGGTTTAACTGATTCTGTGCTTACTACCTACAAGTAAGTTGCACAAGACTACTCTAAATACGATTCTTATTACTTAAACTTTTACAACTATAGTCATAGTCAAAGTTAAAAGGTCAATTCATAGAAATCACAAGGATCAATACCATAGAAACATCAGCTTAAAAATCTACGCGAATAAAAAGTTTTAAAGTGAATTTTCGTCGATTCCTCGCTCGCGACCAAGCCTCGAAGAATCAGTCTGCTTGGTTTTTTGTTTCGATAATCCTTCATTCAGCAAGCAAGGCAAACTTATTTATTTAAAAAGGGTATTAGTCAAAAAATCAAATACAGTAGGTATAAGAAAATATAAATCTCAAGTCACAGTCAGAAAAAAGTGCCAGAATTGTCTATAGATTTAATATTAACACCATATTCTCTTACCATTCCAGAGCTGACTTAAACCACTACCGGCTTCGGACAGACTCCATCACGCCCAAGATGGAGTTTATCGCAGACTACGTGATGAAGGGCAGGATCCTGGTGCTGCCAATCCAGGGAAAAGGGATCGCCAACATCACTATGGGTAAACCCTTCAAGTACCCTTCAAGTTGAACACGTCGCATGTTGAACCGTCCAAAACCGGACCTTCAAATCATCGGACATAGTCCCTTAAACAAGCATCTCTATACCATTGGAGCTACCGACAGCCCACTCTGCAGAGGTTATCTAACTGAAGAAGAATCAGCTACTCATCTAACTCTGAAATTTGCGGGCGTGGCAACTCATCGGGAACAAATCTTCAACAACCCGAGGTCAATCCGCGAAGCCTGCGAAGATCCTAGGAGGCTTCTGGGCAGAGTTGATACCCATAGGCTGGCTTGATACCTGCCCGCTTAGTATAGGCACCCAAGACATAGTTTTATCTACGAAAGAGAAGACAAAAACTATTACTGTCGCCTATTCTGTGAAACAAAAGAGAGGGACAAAATGTTTTTTGTCTTTTTGGCGGTAGATAAAACCGTTGTCTTGGGTCTTCATGCTAAGCAGGCTGGGTAGGCTTCCACGCATAATGGACCAACCAAATAAATGGGAGTCTTTTTACATAAATACATACATACCCTTCCGCACAGGAACTGCATACTGCCATTTCTAGCAAAATGGTGTCTTACAACGCAAAGGACTTGATTTTACTACAGCATAGCTTTGAAATGATCGTCGTTTGATATCATTGTGGGATATTATTTTACTTGCGCACTAGCTAGTGTGCTAGTGGCATAAACAACCAAAACTGTTATATGAATTACGTTCATGCTTGTCCATAAATTATGGCGGTATGATATCTATTATCGATACGTACGTCTCAGAGTCGGCGACGCGCAATTGATACCTCTGGCATTGCAAGCGTCCATAGGTTACCTATATGCATATAGCATAACTATATGCTGCTAACAGGTGGGCCATATGCTTGTTTACCAGACCAGTTGTATAAAAAAAAACCCTACATAAAACGTTATTTCCCTATTTTTAACAGCTACTCTATTTCCAGTGAACCTGGTCGTGAAACACGACCTGATCGGTGAGCCGGTGATTAAGGACGGTGTGACGTATATGCACATCAAGAACTATCGAGTCAAGTTCATCCCTGAGCGAGTGACACTTTACTTCACCAACCTATTCAACGGTGATAAGAGGCTGGGAGACCAGATGAACATGTAAGTGTATCATCGGAGGCGTCTTTGCGAGGTTCCCTGAATCCGTTTCCCTTCTTTCACCATAGATCGCAAAGCTGTTTTCAGTTTGAGTTTCCAGACGTCAGGATTTGTCCTGACATGTCAGGATTTTTAAGCATAAGGTATATTATTATATACCTTATGCTGTGGCATTGGTCAGGGGTTCGGGGTTTTTTTATAAATGTCAGGACTTTTGGTGAATCAATGAAATAAGCACTAAATAAGGTTTTATTTGAAAGAAAACGGTTTTATCTACCGATAAAACTAAATCAAATCAACACCATTTACAAGAAAATATTTGTTAATTCTAATAATCTATATACATTTTTACATAAATTGCGCTGTGTAACTGTGTGCACAGTGAACTTTTTTATAGCACACCTGCACACCAACACAGTTGCACAATCGTGCTAGGCGCGAGGCGCGAGGTAAGATCATGTTGGCTCGCACATAGCACTCTCCATTACCACACCACACAACACGCACAGTGCACACTGTGTTCCCAAGACTGCCTCACTCAACTACGTTCAGAAACTGCGAGGTACATTAGATCGCACGTTCGCGGCAATAATTTCAGGATATTTTTATAGAAATCAGGCTTTTTATCAGGATTTTTCAATGATACATCAGGGTTTCAAATACAACTTTCATTTGGCGGTAACCCCTGCAGAAAGATTGAATTGTATGGAAATTATATTCGCTGTGGAAATGTCACGAGACTGCTTTACCTTGTTTAGCCAAGTTTTGTCTTGCCTAATTTGCGTTAGCGTGAAAGGAAAACTGAGCGTGAGGTATGTCTAGAGCTCGTATGGTGCCCGCATAAAAGTATACATATTCATTCTTACCTTGAAGAGACCCCAGAATGTATTTTTAGGAAAGACAGATGATGTTAGTGTGTTCAATTCCTTCGCCGTTCTCATTATAAAGGTGATTTTGAAACGTTTAGTCGAATGGATGGTATACTGATAAGTAACGGATGGTACGGATGCACAGCTCAGTAAGCTGTGCGTTTGCTTTTCCCTAGGTGAAAAAGAAATGGTGGAATCAGATCATGGAGTAGTGTAATGTAGATGGATATGGGATTTTTAAAATCCTTTTATCGGACCAGATTTGTGGTCTTCTATGGTACAGTACTAGAACTGAGACTAAAAGGTCCTGCGAAGGAACAAGCAAGCAATGTGTAGCGAGGGAGAGATGTCCTCTCAAGTAAACCAATGCTTGAGACTGACCAGTGGAGGGATAACAATCTAAACCATATTCTCTTTTGATTCCAGCTTCCTAAACGAGAACTCGGAGCTGGTGTTCAACGAGCTCAAAGATTCATACGAGAAGTCCCTCAGCTCAGTGTTCCAGGACGTCACCAACAAGATCTTCGATTCAGTTCCTATGGATAAGATTTTCCTCAAAGAATAGTTTTAAACGTAGATATAGATTAAGTCCGGACAGTGAGCAAAATAATTTCGATCATTACTGCATTTTGTTTTTGCTCGCGTACAAACTATTGCGATAAAAATTTAGGTCAATGATCGAAATTTCAGCTCCGTGTCCTGACCTGACTTTTAGTTAAGGTTATAAGGTTGCTGAAAGGTGTATAGGCTGATACTAGGTACTGCTAAGAATTTTGTAAATAAGGTAGGTAACTTGGAAAGTTAGGGAGGCACTCAAAATACCTGCCTGCTTTAATTGTAAGTTAAAATTTAGATCTAAGTAAGTAGTCATGTATATTTATTAAATCCGCTTTAATTAGATACTGTAATAAAGTACATTTTAAGTGTGATTATTATTAATGAAAGCCATACTACCAGTGTTTTTATGTAAGTCCTAATCATAATTTTAATCCTAACCTTACCTACGCCATCTATTAGCGAATGGCTGCACTTCTAAAATACCGCCATCTTTTGATACCTCGTAAAACTAAACTAAGTTTCGTGACAGCTGTTTTCTACGTCGCATTTCTGTAGACAGCATCGCCAGTGCCATGGTTCCGTTTTGGCTGCTTCGTCACGGCTGGTTTGGATGGCATTCTTTCGTTTAACTCAACATCTGGTTCTTCCTCTTGATTGCCAAGGTTGGCGCGACGAGCGTTTCTCAAGCAGATCGACTTGCAGAATGCTTCGTTCACCAGCACCACTAAAATTGGAGATAGTTTACTAGGTTGACGCTAGATGGCGCTAAAATAAATTTTAACGCTCCAGCGCTGCGGTTGCAAACTAAATAATGAAATCGTTACTGCACTTACCCAATCCAATTAGAATAAAGTACAAAACTAGTCCCAATAAAATAGCATCCAGCTCCATGATCGTTCTGTAATGGAAAAGGTTACGAAAACGTCAAAAAAGTCTGCTCTACATCTATGTAGAGATGATTCCTAATAAAGACTGTCTTTAGATCATTTAGAGCTCTAAAGTACCTAAATATGCGTAAGTAATAGTATTTAAGTATAACACGTAGTAAAAACGCAGAAGGCGGCCACAAAATTTAGCATATATTTTATATATATCCATTGTTTTGATTAAGAAGTAGAAAGCCAGTGCTGGGTCTAAATTGAACGCCAGAAAAACACGTTTTGATCAGTTTTGATCCCCTACTATTCATCAGAAAGTCGCAAGAATCGAAAAAATATATTGATGACATTGTTGAAAGACGGGCAGAAGTGGCAACGGTACTTACTTTAGAGGTCAAAGTAAGTAGAATTAAAGAAATGTCCCAGTTGTGGCCCCAATTTGTAAGTGGTAAGGGTTAGAAAGGGAAGACTGTGATCAGAAGTGGTATTTTCGACTAAAGTAGTTAGGAAACAAGGAAAAGCTGGCTCAAATACATCTTTCTACCTTTGAGAAAACTATAAAAGGTATATACTGTGAGAAAATGTATATAAGTAGTTTATTAGTCATGAAGCTCCCTTAACACAAGCACTGCATACTTTGGTGGAAGATGATGCTGTACGAAAATGTCCAGCAATATTATTACGAACTACAATTGCTGGCCTCATTTTGGTAGAACTTACGTAAGAGGTACTCTAGGAACAGCAACCTCCACCGGGGCGTCCTGACCTGGTGGCCCTCACAAGCCCTCTGATCGAGAGGTAAGCAGCAAACACGATCAGGAGGAAGAAGGCTGTCTCCCAGAAATGTGCGACTATGAGTCTAGCGCTCATGATAAGAAAGGTGAAGGTTCTGTGATGGAATCCGTGGGACCATTGGTTCACAGGAAGCCTTAAAATTGGTTTATTGATTACATATTAATTTTGCAAGAACAACGTTGACAATGGCTCTGACAAGCTGTCAAGAATCATAGAAGAAATAAGAGGAACTAAAGAGGAACTAATGTTTGTCTTTTCTGTAACGTTCTCAGTTTGCTATAAGTTGAGTCCAAACAGTTTCATAGGTTGTTCATACTTTGAGCTAATGCGTTTCGGCCATTAAATTTTCGAATATAAAGAAGACTAGCTTCTGCCCACGGCTTCGCCTGAGTGGTACCCGAATAAAAAATAGCCTATATGTTATTCTGATATATAAGCTATAATACTGTAAAGTTTGATCAAAATCCGTTCAGTAGTTTTTGCGTTAAAGAGGAACAAACATCCATCCTCACAAACTTTCACGTTTATAATATTAGTAGGATAGGATAGTAGGATCAAAGGACCGTGGGACCTGACTCTTTACTAGAGTGGCGAGATTGTGATATGATATAGTTTTTTACCCTTCTTCTATTTAATCTCTTAATCTATAAAGCTGAAGTTTTGTTTATTTTTTCGTTTTAACGCGCTAATCTCAGGAACTACCAGTCGGATTTGAATTTTTTTTTTGCATTTGATAGCCCGATTCATGAGGAAGGTTATAGGCTATTTAATATCACGCTCATAACCTAGGGAGCTGAGAAAAAGAAATAATAGCGCGGAGGGCGATGCGGCGCGTTGAGCTGGGAGCCGAGGGCGGCGTTGTTGGCACAGCTAGTTCATTTATATAACCCTACCTGGGTATGTAAGTACACAAGATTGAGACCTACTGTAGTAAATAAGTAGGTATATAGACAATGTTATTTTCAATATCGATTTGTAGTTTTAGACACTAATTATATTAATGATACTTAAAGTACGTAATTAAAAAAAAACTTTCAGCTTTTAAGATCCGTGTTGGCCTAGCGGGCTGCACCCCGACTTCCGATCCGAAGGTTGTGAGTTCGAACCCGGTCGTGAACTAATTAATTTTTAAATTACAGTGCGCTTAACAAGTACTTACTCAAAACTTTGAAAGATATCTTGAGGAAAACGAGATTTGATCTGAAGCAGTATTACCAAAAAGCATCAGTTTCCATATTGGTAATGATTGATGATTGAGGTTCTTAAATAAGTAAAATATATAAATGAAACTTAAGGTTAATTTTATCGTATCGTTTATTCAGTGCATATATAAACAGTATTATCTATGGCATATTCACTGGTAACCTTAAGATTTAAAGAAGAAAACTTAACTTAAACTTAGAGCCTCTAACTTAGGCCGATATTACACTGTCAATATTTTTTTTAATTGCTATATAGGTTACAATATTTCTGTTGTCAAAGTTCGATGTCGCTTTGAAAATATTTCGAGTTTTCCTAATGAGGAAGCTTTATTCTTCAAATAAGAACTTTCATTTAAATCAATCTAAATATATTCGAAAATCGCACAGTTGACAACAAAATATTGTTCCTTATTACAGTGAAGGGAAACAAATATACAGGGTGTCCCGAAATGTGTATATAATGCCGGAAGGTCATTGACACCGTAGTGGGGAACATTGTTTGTTCCACGACTTTTTGGATTTCTATGTTTTTCATTCATGAAATGCCCATCAAAGTTTCCATACTACCTAAAATCAACTAAACAGCTGTTTAGTTGACTTTTGATCGTGACGTCACAAGAGGTCATTGTCATGAAAAACATGGAAATCCAAAAAGTCGTAGAACAAACAATGTTCCCCACCACCGTATCAATGACCTCCTTCCAGCCTTATATACACATTCCGGGACACCCTGTATCGCATTATTAAAAAAATATGAGTACATATAAATTTAACTAAAATAATTAGTACACAGGTAATTAGGTACTTTAAGTTTATTCCAAATTAATGTTATCTATGTAGTTAGGTAGATATGTAGTAACCGTATATACGAGTAGATGACATTAACTTGCTATAAGTACGTACCTAGGTACTAAAAAAATTGCCAAAGTCGTTCATTATCTATGTCCAAGATAAAAACTTAGCTACATAATTGTTTAATTTAAGTTTTACATATAAAATTATCTTAACAATGAAATAAGTAATTCTAATAGCACGTAATAATGTAATATTAGATTTATAAGTAAGTTATAATAAATGTTCTAAATGTTCTATAAACAAAGTATATATTATCTAGCTTATTAAAATGTTCGCGAGCTATCTGATAAAATTGTATATAACTATTAAAAAATGGACGGTAAAATGGCATAATACACTGATATACGTAAAACCTTTAAATATTGAAAAAATATTTCATATATGAGGTATGATAATGGATGTTTTCGTTTTATGATTCGTGCCAAACTACCGACGCTAAGATCTATTAGACAGAATTATAAATCTAGTTACTTACAATATATATAATTGTCTTATAAGCTCTATACTCTTCACAACCTACACAAAATGAGATTACTTCTTACGGGGTTCCGTATAAAATACAAGTCATTGCCAATAGTTCCCGGCTTGAAAAAATGGAATGGTATTTATAAGGTGAAAACATATTTATTTTCGATTGTTCGCTAAAGAAACCGGGTAAAAATAACTGGTCTAAAAAATAACTAATATTATACAGAGTACGAAACATACGTCTTACATTAAGATTTTCCTAAAGCAAAGTTATAGAAACAATAAAAAATAAACGTAATAGTTTACTTAGGGGATATTTAAAAAAAATGCAATCCATTTTTTAAGAGTAACCAATCACTATTTGGATGATTTCCTGAAACAAAACACTAAAATAGAATGCAATAATAATTCCTTTTTTTCTAAATTCAACTTAATATTTGTGAATATCTATCATCATCTAAAATATCTGTAAACAAAAATAAACTAAACTAACCTAGCACCATGCGCGTAGCCAACATCTAACATTCTGCATTATGTGCTCTGTGACATATCTAGCGTCCAAAATCTAGCATACAATATAAGCAATCAATCAGAACTGGATTCGCCAGGAGTCAAAAAGTTTTTATAAACACAAATCAAATTTGAGGTTAGCTAAATATGATTGGGCCACTTTCTGCTAAACAATACGACCGAACAGATACGGCTTTGATAACAGGCCATAATATAATCAAGATTGGTATGAAGCATTGTCTAACAAATTCTTATCATACCACTTTCAGATAGGCGGTTCCATGTATCTAGCATACGGAATATCTTCTGTGTGTGCCCAGCACACTGACCTATTCACGAGGAACCAGATCTCACATTCCCGTGACTGGGAACTGCGTCGTGGAGCTGGATCTCCTGCAGCCTATAGCCACTGGCGCTGGTATCCTCGAGGGACCATTCCTTTCCTTCCTCGGAGCAGCCAATTGCCTCGTGCTAGTAGACCGCTCCAACTTCCCATCCGACATGACCCAAGCTGACGTGAAATCCGCATAGTCTGAATCTTTCGAGCTCGCCCTCGATAAGGAATCGTCACCTTTAGAATAGGTCCTGATTATTTCCTTCATCTTTTCCAGGACTGAGGCGTCATCCTTCGCTGTTTCTGTCGACCGCAAGATCTGTTCCAATAGAGGACTAAGAGATTTCTGGCTAGGCGGTGAGCGGAGCGTTGCGCTGCTCGCTCGTAAGGGCGAGTTTCGCTTGAAGGCTTCAGAATGAGCTGTGTTTACCACTTTAGGTTTTGACTTTGGAGACCTGTTGGGATTATCGAACGTATCAGCTCCTAACGCCGGCCTGGCTCTGGCTTTTGCTTGTGTAGGAGCAGTACGTCCGCTCCAAGTGTTTCGCGAAGTCGGGGGGAGTTTCGGCGTCAGTTTGGGTGACGTCTGCATTGGGCTAGCTGTGTGCTTTGGGCTCGGCGTATTCCCACGACTGGGGGTTCTGTTCCTGACCGGAGAATGCGGTATCCTACTCGCCTGGCGGCTTCTGATCGTCTTCGGAGACTCCACGAGCCTCGCCAAGCTCTTGCTGGGAGAGCTGTTGCTCTCGGTGACAATGATGCGCTCTGGGCTTCCTCTGCTTGATTTGTCGTCGATGGAGCTGGACTTGCGGCCTCCGTAGAAGGTTTCTGAGAAGTCGGTCTTGCGTAGTCCTGTGTTGAGGCTCACGTAGTCTCGCTCTTTCTCAATGTGGCAGCCGTCGTCTTGGTCGGGACGCTCTGAAAAGATGACAAATGGAGTATGTTAAAAAATCATTGAATCACTGACTAAACTTCAGCTCATCTTGCGGAATAGGAAGCATTTTATATAATAAGTGCCCCTTTATGGTCATGTCACGGAAAAGGTCTAACTGTGTACGAATAAATAAATAATATCTTGTCTTGTCTGTTTATGGAAGTCGTAAATTGCACGTAATCACGTTTGATAGTAAAAATAGCTTAAGGAACGTCTTCTCACAGAGCAAAATTGATGAGCAACATCACATAATCTAATTGGTATACCAAGTATGATAAGACCTGACTGAAATGCGTTAGCAATGTGAATTCACAGTCCATTCTCAAGCTGCATTATTGTATGTTGACAGAGGTCTCTGCTTCGGCTATTTACTTATATTAGGCTTGGTATTCTTCTTATAAAATCATGAGATATATAATTGGAACTCGAGATATCAAATTTTGAGACACAATTAGATCTACTTTTATTACAAAGAGTATTAGGTATGTATTATTGCTAATACGTAAAATAATTTAAATCATGGTCTTATAATAAGCATATGTTCTAAGCGTGCGAGCCACATTCCAACACAACACCCTACATGGCCCAGCAGGCTACTTTGTCACACGGTACTAATCTCTGCCCACCCACACCCGACACGTTCGTAAATATATTCATAAAATGCAGCCAAATTGGCCATTATTAATTGCCTTATAATTTTATTATAATAGGTAATTATAATAAAATTATAGAAAAAAATATATACAAATAATTTAAGTACCTATAGAGTATGTCTCACTAGTATGTCCCAACATAATACAATTTTCTGGCGTATTATGAAAATCTTTTACAGTAAATTGTAATTATGTTCAGCATCTACCTACCTCTAGATTTTTTTTTATTATTTGATTCACAACTTAAAATGTACACATAATATTCATAACAGGGCACACTAATTAATTTCTAAAACTAGTGAACACAGCATGCAATGTGTGGACAGTGTAAATATGAAGATACATATTAAATATATAGGTAAGTAGAAATAGAGTAGGTACTCATGATTATCGAGAGTGAAAATAAGTTAGTCCTAGGTACTTATGAGTAGGCTAAGTACCTACTTTAGTTTTTTTTGTTTTAACTGTCGCGATATCTTCTTTCAGGATCATATGATACATAAGTAGGTTACCAAATTTGTTTATTTTATTTTCACGTTTTTTCATTTCATATATTTTTAACTAAGAGGTTCTCAATTCGTATGCATTTTTTGTGTATTTACGCGATATCGCCATATGTGAACTGAATTGTTTAATGATTATTTTTTAATGGATAGGATAACTTCTATAACTTAAATTTGTATGTTAACACATACACATTTTATGAGAAAATCCTTCTCCTAAAGTAAAAAAATGGGTGACATTGGACTTTTTATCATAAATCACATAAATTACATTGTCTGACATGTCTTAAACATTATTATTTTATTAAAACAGACGCAAAAAAAAATGAGTTCAGGTTATCGACTCAAATCTAGTCGTCAAATTTTTTTTATGGAACACAATGGTAACTCGCTTCCAAAACCGAAGGAGCACGTCAAAGCACGAATTACGCATGTCTTGACCGTTTTCACCTCTGAGAAGGTTTAGGTATGATATCTATCAAATCTACCCACATTCGCCTATTTGATGGGTATAGGGCTCCTAGGTCCTGCGGTGGACATGTGTTTTTTTAGTGAACCTGTTTAATCCCACTGCTGGGCAAAGGTCTCCCACCAATCTCTCTTATGCGAGTCCAGTTCATCCCGCCAACGCCTTCTCTGCCGACGTCACCTTCCCTCCTCGACCACCCAAGAAATTTCAATATGGGCCCACTTCTCGAGATGCATCCAGCTAATATGGCCCACCCATGCCATGTCTAGTAGATTTTTTATGTTGACGTTTCAAAAAAGGTTAACGCGATAAAGGCCCGTAAAACTTATAATCATGTTATATTATCTAATCACGAAAGTTTTAAAAATACGAATAGTTGTTGCAGGTGTTCGCGTCGCTTTTGTAGTGTCCACTGCGGTTAGTGTATTGTCTCTAAATTATATAAAAGTATTGTAATTTTATATTGACGTTTCTAGATCTTTATAATTTCAATGAATAAAAAGCTATTGACGTTGACTTTGACAATTTGATAAAAAGGGTGCCACAGATGCATAACAGTGCAAGCCAAGGACAACTTTTTAGTGGTGTCCACAGACTATTAGAATGTTAACGCATGTGGTGTCTTTAAACGATTTCGTAGAATCCAGCTCATACTAAATGCTGTCTGCTCTTTAAAAAAAATATATTTATTTATTTTTTATATTGAATTTGAAAGAAACATAACGTTCAATGTTATTATGTCAGTTTTCTCCCAGAAGTTCTTTTACTTTTGTAATCCAACTCATTATTATATTCTATCTCGCTCTAGAATGTTAGGAATGTTGTCGGTATCCTAAAACAACAATCTGCAGGCTCGTTATTAACACTTTTGTTTTGACATTACCTAAGAAGGTGCTGGAATTCCTAGAGTCACTAATAAGGGCAGGTGTCTGTGTTTGACATTGCAGATTCAGCTGACTCTATGCAATTCATACTTTAAGATTAATTACCACAGCTCTTTGTTGAAGAGAATGGAAATTGACCCGCTAACTAGGTATGCTATAATTATTAGCAATATCCTCGAGTCTCTTGTACACCAACTTAACTTAATTTGATCTGTCGATCTATTTTACTAGCATTAACTTCTGTTACTGTCAAAATAGTCGGATTTAAGTTTTCTTTACAAGTTTAGTCGTGATTTCAAAACATGGTTACTATAAAATCAACAAAGAGCGACACGTAAACTAATTTGACAGGAGTAAAATTCTTGTCATCTCTTTCTTGTGTGTACTATGAGTAAAAGATAGCGATAGTTTAAATTAAATTCTTTTGGTGTACAAGAGAATCGACGCCCATGTCTTGTTTCTGTTGTATTTTCGTAGCAGTATCTGTTTCACGTCATGGTCACGTGGTCGCGGACTATGCTTATGAGGAAGGACCTCTTAACGGTAAACAAACGAACGTCAGCATAAGAATAGTAAAGTAATAAGAATAGTAAAGTATGATCATAATAATATCATAAAAAGCTTTTTTTACGTTTTAATAAACACAGCATTCGCAAACAAATCTAATGTCGTTTTTTAAAAAAGCACAGAACCTATAGAACGCTTTCCAAAAGTTATTTTTTAACCTTGGCTAGATATGAAAAGAAATAGAAATGTATAAGAGAATTTTCTCTTTGGCTTCCATCTGTGTCAAGTCTTTGTAGTTTATAAAACAGCGTCAAACCTCAGAACACGAAGTAAACATAAAAAGACTTCTTTAGAAATGATTTGTGAAATGGAACGAAGGTAGAAAAATATTCAGAGCAAGGGCAAGCTTGCTATGTTTTTTATCTGTGTTAACAACTTTTTGGTGGTTACTGGTATTCAACTGATAACTCCTTCCCTTTTCAGAAGCCGTGTTGGCCTAGTGGGCGGCACGTCGACTTCCTGACTTTCGATCCGGAGTTCGTGGGTTCGAACACGGTCGTACACTAGTGGATTTTTCCACTCGAAAAATTTATATGCGCATACACGTTTTCAAAATGGTGAAGAAAAAGATCGTGAGGAAACCGGCAACCAAAAATTTTAATTCGAAAAATTCGATGGCGTTTGCTTGCAGTTAGTGTTCCAATAAGCGACTATGGGCTTGCAACCGTGGAGTGCTAAAACGTATGTACCAACTGTAATGTTTGGACGTTCATCTGACTACATCCTACAGTAGTGAGCGTGTTTGTTTTAGCTTCCCTGTTTCCTGTAGCGATGACATATCGAAGGCTTTAGCTGCTCATAGTTAGCAACGGACTCCACCTATGGGTAATCGTACGAACTTGAAAATATCTAGTCTGCCTTTCACAACGACACATTCCTCCAACTAAACGTTCTATTCATGCCAGACACCATATTTACCAACTAAAGGTGATTCCTTCACTTAGTTTATCTATCGTAAGGTCTTTTGCTTCAGTCAGTTAAACAAATTAGCGACATACATACATATTGCAGAAGCGATTTGCAAAATACAGTTGTGGCTCACAAATAGACACGAGGGCATTCTGTCAACGGTACTTGTGGACAAACTCAATACAACAATACTTAAATGAGTGTTTAGCTTGACTGCGTTTGCTAGCCGTACCTAACTGAGCTAAGAGATAAATAATAAATAAATAAATAAATAATGCAGGACAATCCACACATCATCATCTAGCCCCAAGCTAAGCAGAACTTGTGTTATGGGTACTAGATGACTGATATACTTAATGCAATACATTACATAGATAGATATTTTTTTATTATACATAGAAAAAACCCAGAACACCTGGAACAAATATTTGCAGATCGTACAAACATTTGTCCCAGGGCGGGAATCGAACCCGCAACCTCCTGTGTCGCAGGCGGACCTTCGCCCACTGCGCCACATCGGTCGTCAAATAATCGCGATATAAAGAAGAAGGGAACCTTTCCTATTTCTGTCGCCAAGCAGTGCTCATATTACTGTGTGCCAGTTTGAAGGTCAGGTGCAGCACCTACTCGCACTCGTATAAGAATTCAATGAAACAAGCGTAAAAATTGTTAGCCAATGAACGAAGCGAAGCAGATTTCTATTTATATTGAGAGAGATCACTTGCATAACTGTTCAGATACTGAAACTGCCGCTGGCCCTTTTCAGGACAAAAAGAACTGGTGACAATACAAAAACTGCCTGTGATTTGCACCGTTACCGAGCAAATAATGTGTTTTCGCAACAAAATCAACGCATCGTTTCATCTCACTCTACCGTTAAATTACTGTGCTCAGGTAAATGCATTCCATACATACTCATTTTAACGTTTGACGACCTCAAACGATGGCACGTCAGGCGAATATCTAGCTGCAAACAAAGGTTTGATTCCCGCTGCGGGGCAAGTGTTTGTATATTCTGCAGATATTTGCTCCGGGGCCGAGTGTTGTGGTTATTACTATATATTATTACGTATTTTACGTATTTTAGAGTCAAACTCAATATGGTTTAATTAATTGAAATTACAAGGATCATATAGAAACGTCAGCTTAAAACAATGTGAATTTTAAATGTGAATTGACGTCGATTACTCACGCGCGACCAAGCCTAGAAGAATCAGGCAACAATCACTTGAAAAAAAACACCATTGTTTTTTTTCGATGGTCTTTCATTCAGCTCACACTATGTGATGCCAATCGGACCACAATATAGGTCGGTTTATTTTTAACAAAAAGTGTAATTTGGAGTCAGAGTGGTGAGAAGAGTACTGACATGACAATATCAAGTTATAATGGCCAGTTATACTGGAGAGTCAATATAAAAAAAACCACATGATAAGACTTACCGCTAAATTCCGCGTCTTCTATCGAGTTCTGGCTGTGCAGGCTGTATCTGTTAGCAGTCTTCGTGCTCGGAGACCCCTGGGTGGACCCCGCCACGACACCCAGAGACCTGTATCCTTCATCAGACACCTCGGAGCCGTTGTCAGACGCGCTCTCCGCTTGCGGCGCTGGCGAGACGGGCCTCGGACTCCTATTCCTTATACCATGAGGAGCCGGCACTAAGTGGTTTGAAACCACGATCTTCGTTCTGCGATCTGGTGAGGAAGACTTCCGAGCAGGACTCTGGGTTCTGATCCGTCTATTAGGAGACGGAGCCCGGTCTACATCTCCAAGGTAAGGCAGACTGGTAGGCGCATCCAATCTACTGTTCGAGTGATACTGCTTCATATCGTTGTAAGGGAGTGATGTAGGTTCAAATCTGTCCGTCCTGATCGGTTCGGGGGTTTTCTCTGTCTTGATATAGGGTAAGGATGCAGGGCCAAGATCGTGACGGTGTCCGATGTCGTGTCGGAGAGATGAAGGTGCATCATGCCTGGATGCCATATCGTGTGAAGGTCCCATGTGTCGGGTTTGGTCAGGACGTTCGTAGGTGACTGTGGCTCCAGCGAGGTCGGCTTTGGGACGAGCCAGGCGCGCAGAGAGAGAGGTCCGATGCTGAGCGCGGCAGCGGCAAGGGTCGTGCTTGTCGAGGTAGTGGGCCAGGGTGTCCCAGCCGCCTCCCACGCGGACCATCACGTGGGAACGGAGGATCTGAAAGGATGTCGAGCATTAGCATACTAATACAGCTTCGGGGTTACGTATCTTGAACTCAAAAGGACTTTAACAAAATTGCTGCCAGAACAAAATAAATAAATGGTCGAACAACGGGCATCAAAGCGAATTTTCATTACTAGCTACTGCCCACGGGTTCGCCCGCGCCGTACTCGGATAAAAAAAAGCCGATGACAGTAGCTCTAACTATTAAGGCAGCGTTCTTAAGAAACGCATTCACAAGACCGTTTTTTTTGCCGACTTACGTTGTAAAACTTGTCTCCACGAAAATCTCTTTTATTTTAACAGGCAGCCTATGCCACCTTAAATGTCCATTCTAAATATTATAAAAATAATTTTTGAAATCGGATGAGTAGTTTCAGAGAAGACCTCCTCCATCAAAACTTACAAACTTCACCTCTTCATAATATTAATATATTTTTTATCACATAACTCTACCATTTAACTTTTGATAGCTTGTTGGTGATTGTATGGTGAAGTCTCTGTGCCGGATTCTCTAAGATTCGGTGAAGAGAAACCGCAAAAAGAATAGACCTGGCAGTAAACTGTCTTGCTGGTTAAGAATCCTAATTATTATAAAATCATTTATAATGTTAATATTCTTTATAATAACTTGACACCAAATAAGAATACCTTTGGAGGTCTGATGATTTCGGCCTCGATTCTAACTTTAGGTGAGCCTTGCTACCCTTAATATGGACCGCTCTTTGACCAACCTAAAAAGACCTTCAATTCCGTTTCACCTATTGACAATGAGAGCTCTACCTTATATTGCAATGGGATTCCAATGACCAGAGTAAAATGAGCCACGATTTGAAATAGTTTATTGTTATTAAGAGACTATTACATTCTGGTTATGATTTAAGGTCGGTTCTAAGTTTCCTTCCAATATTATCAATTCCATTTGACCAAACATGGTCTGGCAGTATGAATCATGGGTGGACTTTAAAGGAATTACAACGTTATTGCAATCAGCTTCGGTCATAAATTGGTGTGGCAGGTGGATGATGGCTGTACCATTACCGAGTCTATTTTTAGGAATCGGTCGGTGCCATATGCGTGATTTAGGACGCAGCTTTTACAAACTTAAGACATATTAATACCATATGATTTAAAATTGCTTATGTGATAGGATTACCTACTAATTATTAGCTAAAGTAAAGTCAAAGTCAAAATTCATTTATTAAATCACAAGGATCACTTTGAAACTTACGTAGATTTTGAGGATACAAAGTAAAGGGTAGTATGAGGCATGTCCTAACGTAACATTTGGCACATTCCCGCGATTTGCAAGTAGCACTCCAGTTCACCCCACGTGACAGGTTGGAAGCCAATCGCCGTTTATTGGAACACTGAATTTTTTAATTTTTAATCATGACGGTATAAAAACATTACTCAGAAATTATTGCGTAGATTTGCACAGATAGACAGTAAAAAACTTGCAAAACGCAAGCATTTACCAATTCTAATGTTTGGACGTGTCTCTGACAACCTCCTACTTGGTACCTTAGAACTACTCACCGAGTGTTTGAGGATGTATACAGTGTATACAGTTGTGAGCGTGTTTGTTTTATTTGTTTGTTTGTAGACAATACATCCTACTTAATCCTATCCTACTAATATTATAAATGTGAAAGTTTGTGAGGATGTTTGTTCCTCTTTCACGCAAAAACTACTTAACGGATTTTGATGAAACTGTACATTAATATAGCTTATAAATCAGAATAACACATAGGCTACTTTTTATCCGGGTACCACGCGGGCGAAGCCGTGAGCAGAAGCTAGTAATAACACATTGCTGTTGACTCGTAGAATAATATAAATTTTGCAGTTTTACAGCCTTTGTTTGAGTGTTCCGTTTTTCCATTTATCTACAGAACCCTAAACTGATGAAGAACCCTTCAGTGAGGTGCAATCAACATGGATCCTACAAAATAAAATGACTTATTGTACGTAAACAAAGCTCGTGTTAAGACCACGCTCGCTTCCTGTTCACCTCCGAGCGGCAAAGGCGTTCATTATGGAGTAAGTTCACTTTAAAGTACAGTCGGGAGAAAAAATAGTTAAAAAAATAGAGTTAAGTGTCATATCTATGTATTATATATATGTACTAGCTTCTGCCCACGGCTTCGCCTGCGTGGGACCCGGATAAAGTACCCTATGTGTTATTCTGATGTATAAGTTATATTACTGTAAAGTTTCATTAAAATCCGTTCAGTAGTTTTTGCGTGAAAGAGGAACAAACATCCTCACAAACTTTCATATTTGTAATATTAGTAGGATTTACAAAAAAAAATATATAAGTAGTATATCAATCAGTCATGTAGTTCCCATAACACAAGCTCTGCTTGCTTTGGGGCTAGATGATGGTGTGTGGAAAATGTTGAGCATTATTTTTATTATTTTATTTTATATTTTTTGGTAGCAATAATTATTTGAACGTAAGTATACTTAAATGAAAAAAAGCTTGCTTTTTAACGCTTTTTGGAAACTATGTCAATTTTTTGGTAAAAATAATTATTTGGACTTATTAATACTTTACAAAATTAGCGTTAAAAAGGTAAGTACATTTTTGTTGTTAAAAATGGCGAACTACGACGAAAAGAAGATGGCGAACTACGATAAAAAGAGCAGATACATGCGTTTGCGCTTCTATACGCTTGACGCTTTAGGCGTTTTTTGTGATTTGTCAAAGGCATTTGATTGCGTAGACCATGACACATTGATCAGGAAACTACACCATTATGGTATTAGGGGCGTTGCTCTAGACTTTCTCACTTCCTATTTAAGTGACAGAGTACAAAGAGTTGACGTGAATGGAAAACGGTCTCCGGGGTCTCTGGTTACTATCGGTGTACCGCAGGGATCAATTCTTGGTCCATTTTTGTTCTTAGTATACATTAATGATCTACCCCACCTTGTAAGGGACGATCATGAGGTTGTATTGTTTGCAGATGACACGTCACTTTTATTTAAATTAAAGCGACGACAAACCAATTTTGACAATGTAAACAATGCAATCTCTAAAATGGTTCAACGTTAACAATCTCCTACTTAATGAAAATAAAACAAAGTGTATTAGATTTATACTACCCAATGTTACACAAGTTAAAGCAAATATCAAAATCAAAGATGAACAGTTGGCTCTTGTGGACACCACCGTATTCTTAGGTATCACCCTAGATAATAAGCTTCAATGGGGTCCTCATATTGATGGGTTATCGAAGAGACTTAGTTCTGCGGCATATGCAGTCAAAAAGATCCGTCTTTATACAGACGTTGACACAGCTAGACTAGTTTACTTCAGCTACTTCCACAGCATTATGTCGTACGGTATAATGCTGTGGGGGAGTGCTGCTGATATCAATACCATTTTTGTGCTGCAGAAGAGGGCTGTTCGAGCAATTTATAATATGGGCCCCAGAGAATCACTTCGCGAAAAGTTTAAAGAAATAAATATAATGACATTCTCTTGTCAATATATTTATGAAAATCTGATGTATGTTCACAAAAATATTAATTTGTTTAAGAAAAAAAGCGATAATCACAATGTTAATACTAGAAATAAAGATAAACTCGCTGTTGCCACTTGTAGACTCCATAAAGTTGGTAAATCGTTTAAAGGGCACGGTGTACGCTTTTATAACAAACTCCCAAGAGATATACAAAAATTATCAATTAACAAATTTAAAAACGTAATTAAACAAAAGCTTTATAAAAAGGCATACTATAAAATATCTGATTATTTAGATGACAAAAACTCATGGGATTGAAAATGCTCCAACTCGAACCTATTGTTTTGTAAAAGGATCATTAAAAAGAATAACCAGCCTTGTTTTCTTGCCTTTCTTTCCTGGCTTGGTCGCGGAGGAACAGGCACCTAGATAAAAACCGACGTTTCAAAGTGGTCCTTGTGATTTTATTGAATAAATGAATTTTGACTTTGACTTTGACTTTATAAAACAGTATTTTTAACTGCAAAATCCGATAGCGTTTTAATTGTGAAACTGTCCAACCCTACAATGTTGGGGGCTCGTCCGGGATATCAATAACATGAAGTAACGACGCAATCATGACGGAAAGTGCATTTACCGGCCGGCGACATAACCTTAGCAGTTACCTTTTTGTAAGAGGCTTTCGCAGAACAAGCTATATTTATGTAGCTGACTGTCCCATCGGCGCCCAGTCTCGCCATGATTTATAAGATGAATTCTATATGTAAATGTAATTATTTTACACGCTTCACATTCATGACTCATTACCGGCATCATGGCGGATAAATCATACCGTGCCGTGTTCAATTGAGTACTGACGCCAGGTAATTGGTACGTAGCCTCTATCAAAGTGATCATATAAGGTTTTACAAACATAAGTTTAAGATTTACTATCATATTTTGCTAAATCATTTTAGTGATAGTAATTATCTACTTCTTATCAAAAAGCGACTTGCTTCGCTCTCTTCAGCATTAGTTTCTCGATACGCATGTACTTTCCTTATACATTACACGCTCGATCGACTCGCTTTGCTTGCTTAAGCTTATGCGTGAAAAGTTATACATATAGTCACGCCTGTTTTCCGGAAGGGTAGGCAGAGACCACGGATTTCCCCTCGCTACGATCCTGGCATATCTCTTTCGCTTCTTTCATCAAGCTCGGCGGTTTAGTAATCTTCTGACCTGGCTTTTCGTACCATACCTTTGTTAAAAGAGCATATTCGAGTAACAGAATCTTTGACCATCAAAACTGAAATATGTAGATAACTGACCTAATGGTAGGTGACCAAAGAAGACTTAGTCTCACAACAAAAAATTTAATTTCTTAAGTCTTTGTGATGATGAAGAGAACTCACCCTGACGAAGATTAGCAGCTTGGTGTCGCCGATCCTGTATTTGCCCTCGGAGACCCTGACCATTGGGAATTGCGTGGGGCAGGAGCACCTCGCCACCAGGTCCCGCACTCTCTCGTCCAGACTCCTCAGGTCGTTCGTCACCAGCTGCGGCTGGGGGGCGGACGGCACCAGCCCCAGTGCCGAATCATCCGGCCTCAGCTCCTCTCCAGCCAACTCCCTCTCTATCTGCCTCTCCATCTGCACCAGCAACGGAGCCGGCATGCCCAGCACCGCGCCTTTTCTAGCCACTTCCAGAAGACACAGAACCACGTGCTTCTCGTTCTTCCGCAGGCAGAGGTCGTCGGTCTCGAAGAGCAGGCATTCGAGGATGCCGAGAGCCTTGCGGCACCAGTCGATGAAGTTGGAGAGGTTGTCCCTGGCGAAAAAGGTGCCGGCCTTGGCGGCGGGCAGCATGTTGACGGGGGGCCGCGTGCGAAGCGCCCGCGCCAGCAGGAGCGCGTCCTCGGACTCGGGGTTCGGGGTGTCGAGGATCTGGCGCGCTGAATCTCGGACCGCGTTGGCGTGCTGGAACAAAAACAAAAAGGAACATTAGTAAATTTATCAATAGTGTTATTTTGTGTGAGTAGAACATTAACGCCTATTGACTAAGGGCCCGGACAAACTGCCGCGGTGGCAGTGGCGGTGGCAGTGGTGGTGGCGGTGGGTATCAATACATTCACGCGAACTTTGAGAACCATCTCCCATTGATTACCACCGCCACTCACACCAGTTTGACCGGGCGCTTAGTCACTCTAGTATCAGGAACTGTGTCAGAAACCGTCTCGCAAGATTTGAAGAGGACAAGGTAATTTAAATTTCTACTAAATTAAGAAAGACCTTTGCAACTAAGATACAAATTATCTAATATTGTCACACATATTTCAGTGTTATATTTGTTGCTGGCTGACATTTGAGATGTGTATAAGTTGATGTGGAAATGTCATAAATAGCCGGTAATGTTTGAGGGGACATCGGTAGGAGTGGAACGGCCGCATTTTGTAGAACGCGTTGTATAAAGAGTTGCAAAATGTCAACTTGGATGGAGGCGTAATAGGACCATTAGGCACTCTTTGGCCTATGATGGTAATCATATGGGAGATGATGAATTTGCGTATCATAATTCGTTAACTTGCTTAATTCAGTAACTTATAGAGAAAGTTAATAACAATAAATACCAGCAATTCAGCTTAAATCAGAATGTTTTCAATATTTTTAATAGATGTTAATAAATTACCAATTTAATTTTAAATGCACAAGTTATAAAATAATACAAGTTCTATCAATTTCTTCATCCAAAAACCTTTTACAGTATGTAAATCCACAGAGACTTCGATGAAATATTCCAACAATATTGCTATATTTGATCATTCTATAAAATGCTATGCTAATTCGATAGCTTCACAGCAATTATGCAGTTATTAGTTTAGCACCTTTTAGCTCGATAATAGCCAGTTCGATCTATGGCCATGGAAGTGATGCAATTATGCATAAGTTTAGACGCGATATATAAGAAATTATATCTTTTGCACGTATCACTAAATTACATAGAGACATGTTGGTCGAGTTTATCTTCCACTGTAGGCTATTATTTATATGACAAAGGTTACGTATTCTCGCAAAATACTGATAGATTCAGAAGTAGATATATGTAATTCGGTGCAAACTTTTTGTTTGCATGCAATAATACGCCCCACTTATTAGTAAGTAGCTACAGAGGTATCACTCGTTGAAGACCCTGAGACATTGCAGTTGAGGAGTGTCAGGTTCCTGTAATTTCACCGGCATCCATACCTTTAAATCGGAACACAGCAATGTAAGCATTACTAAACAGTAACGCAGAAACATGTACGGTGGTGAAGTGCTCTTTCACAAGGAGCTATACTACTACTTTAAATTCTACAATTCAATATTATTCAATAAAAAATAATGATTTCTGTAATACTGCAGCATTAAATGTACTGTAGATTTCTGCTACAGGAGGTTGTTATTTAATATGTAAATACAGGCTTAAGCATAAAAATTTATTGATGGATAAAATTGCAGGTTTTATGCCGTTTCGCACCAAAAAAGCCATACAGTTGGTAAGCCGCTTGAAAAATCGTGATCAAGTTCTCGTAACGTTGTAATTTTATGTCTTACCTAACTTGTTTATTAAGACAAAATTATCCTAGTCAAAGTCAAAATTCATAGATTCACTAGCGTCACTTTGAAATTAAACGTCAATTTTTCCTGCTTGTTCCTCCGCGACCAAACCAGGTAATTAAGGCAAGGCTGGCCATACTTTTCAACAAGCTTATATTAGTTTCACTTGAAAAACAAACAATGTAATCAAATCATGGATGTCAATTTTAACCTACTTCTAATTGTCGCATCGAAATTAAACTTTGTATGTATATTTAGTTCGGATGACAATACTATAATTTGGTATCTTGGTGCTGATCTGATGATGGAGCCAGGAGGTGGATAGTGGAACTCTTCAGTCACTAGTAAACCCATCGAGTTTGGGCTCATATGATTTGTTTTGACGAGTCCAATAGATTGGGCTTGGTAACTAGGATCGTATGATGGAGCCAGGAGATGGATATTGGGATTATTTTATATGATTTTTATTGCTAGACAAAGGCGTGTTATTTAGTTTATTAACTACTTATTTTATTAGTGATCCTAAAATATTAACTTCATGTTACTCCAGTGGAGCTTGGCAAGATTTGGTGCACCAACTCGATTAAATATAAAAAACAATAGCTACCAATTGTTTTGTAGAAAGATTGTTAAAAAAAATAACCAGCCTTGTTTTCTTACCTTTCATTCCTTGACTTGATCGCGGAGGAACAGGCAGTACATAAAACCGACGTTTCAAAGTGATCCTTGTGACTTTAATGAATTTTGACTTTGGCTTTTGTTAAAGGGAGGTTTGTAAAAGTCTATAAATAAATAAATAATTCAAAACATTTTCACACATTACCATCTAGCCCCGAACTAAGCAGAGCTTGTATTATGGGAACTACGTAACTGATATACTAGATACTTATATATATTTTTTTGTTTATACAGACATATACATAGAAAAAAACCCAGAAACCCAAAGAAAACTGTCAAAACAGAAGAGTAATCTGATTTGGTTCCTAAGTTCTACTTATCCTAAGGTTGTTTGCGTTTATTACATAAGAAATATTTTGTTATTTTATCTATAAGATACATATCATTTAAATCTATAAAATTAATTGCTCACTATCAAACTCTACATTTAGTGAGATACTTATTGGTTTTCCAAATAATAGCCTGCTGTAGGATATAATTATACTTCTTGAACATAAAGACTTCTGTGGCTACTTATTGCAAGTAATAAGCAGTTGTAGATTCAATAATTTTAATGTGGAAGCCAAATTATTAATTATTTGTTCGGTTTTAGGTCAAGATCGTTAAGGATTTTTATTGTTTTCGGATTTAAACAGTTTAATGTTTTCATGGTATTACGACATTTCTTTGTTCCATGATGGCCATTGCCATCATATTTTTCGCTAAACGGAATTCTTATATACCTAAGTGGTTTATAATTTTTTGTTATGTTGGTAAGACATTTTAAAATAAAATATAGAAAATCGGTCCAGTTGTTCTCAAGTGACGCGCTTACCAACGAACAGCATTTAATTTTTATTTATATATATGTATAGATAGATAAATAGATCGGCGATCTATCTCACCAACTTCCAAAAAAGAAATGGTATCTCCACTTATTAAAATAAAGATTTCCACACATTCTCATGACTAGCGCATAACAATGCAACTCCCACAAGTCTTTCACACTAATCCCACGCGTGGGCATATCATTTGTATTCATCGCAGCTTTGATGATTCATTGATCAATAGTGCCGAAGAAGTTGTCTTAATTTCTAGATGCAAAAGACAGTTAGTAAATTTTTAGTAAAAAAAATAGAAAATGAAATAATAATAAACGAAACATATCAAGATTCATAAAATTATGAATAGTTGCTAAGTCTTCAAAGATTTAGGAACGAGGTACTTAGAAATCTTTGATCAGGGTAGGCAATGAAATAAAAAATAAAATAAAAAAACAACTAACGACTGTATCCTCCATGATAGACATCCTCTTATAGGTACATACTCAGTGAGCAGATCTTTAAGGATACCTAGAAGGTGGATTTTCAGAGGCACGTCAAAAATAATATGTCTTAGTAATATGAGCGTCAACCAAAAATCTCGAACGAAATGCGATATCAACGATAAAGCAAATTGGAATGATTGAAAATGCAACAGACTTTTAACACCTCTCCATCGCACTATCATAAAATCTCATTAACCCATCATAAATCGTGATCCATGTTCATAAACGTCAAGAATACGAAGATAAATTCATCGAATCTCGTAAATTGTCGCAATCAACTTGCATTCAATTGGATACAGTTCTTGAATGAGCAAAAAAACAGCGACTTTTTCGCAGTGCATGACAACATGTAGGTTTATCTCGTAAACTCAGGCTAACATGGCGAAGTGATTTATTTTACACACTAAAAACTTGCGATCAGTTTGAAAAGTTAACATATTTTTTGATATTTAGAAATATTATTAAAAAATATAATTATATTACGAATTATATAATTAAATGCTAGTTATAAATTTTATTGTATTTTCGTTATGATTAATGAAGACTCTTTAAACTAACTCAATTAGTTTGTCTGTAATTACCAATGTACTGTATAATTGAATTGCGTGAATGTATTGTGCATACGTCACCTCAGCGTAAGATGGTAGCCTGTGTAATTTCACCGGCAACCCTGCCCTTCAAACCGGAACAGCCTATAATCGAAATAAGTTCGATAACCGTTATTGACGGCCGCGAAAACCGGAACGGCCGTTGTCGGTTCAAGGCCGCTGCACTCGGTTTCACTTTCAATCAGACGTGATGAGATATGCAACTGTTTTTCTGAACTAAAATAGGGTGGCGACCTTAGAGCTTTGTATTTAACACAATAATTCTATCTAATTTTCTTATTTTACATGCTTGCCGAACACTCAAAAGCATAAATTGTACGCTTTGGACTGTTAGCTGTTGCATACATATATAATGTCACGCCTGCTTCCCTGGGTAGGCAGTGACCATGGACCTCCACTTGCGACGATCCTGGCATACCTATTTAGCATCATTCATTATCATCAAATTTTTCATACAAGTTCATCGGTTTTGTGTACTCTTGACTTGGCCTTTCTCCAGAACTTCTCCAATTTTTGTCAGAGTACGTTCACCGAGGCCTTCCTCTTCCAACTACGCTCGCCTTGTCTACTTGTTTTGGTAATCTTCGTTCATCCATCTTTCTACATGCCCAGACTACATATTTCAACGTGCCTTTCTCAACTGTCGTTACCGCATCTTCATTCACTCCACACTGTTCTTTTATGACGCTGTTCCTCACTCTCTCAAAATTACACTACATATACTTCTCGAAGCTCACATCTCCACTGCATTTATTCGACTTTGATGTTTCTTCTGCCATACCCAACATAAGTGCTTTATGTATTTTGATCAACTTTTGACTGCTAGCTGTTGTTTTTTTCAAAAAGGCATAATGCTGCGAGAACCTTGCAAACACTTTCCTGTTTTATATTTAGCACGCGTACCGTACTCTATAACTTGATATCGTATTGTGGCTGCACTGTTACCTACTAAAATAGAGTAGAACGAATAAAAACATTGATTAAACTTACGGTAAGACTTAGCCTAATGCACGAATTGTAAATTTTCCAAGGTAGCTTTTGTAAAGATATCTATATTTTACTAAGACAAGGAACTAGACTTCGCATTTTAGCAAACAGGACAATCTAAACTCGCCTTGAAACAATCTCACAAATAATGCAGATTTGCCAACTTATTGCATAAAACATGACTTCCTCAAGATAAGGTATATTCCCAAACAGCACCCACAAGTGATTAGTCTATTCGGAGTCACTAGTCATTAGTCTCACTGCCGGCAATACCAGCACAATGGGATAGGTAGACAATTAATCTAAATCTAGATTATTGATAGATTTGTCCGACTCCAAGCTCTGCCATTGTCAGTGACAGCGATTTATGAGAATCCTTCAATAGCTTACGAATTACATTGGTGTTGATTCTCTTATACTAAACTCAACTTTATTTTATCTATCGCTCTTTTACTAACAGTAACAAAAGAAAGAGATAACAACAATTTTAATGCTGTCAAATTTGTTAGATTAAAGTTTTACATACAAGTTTAGTCGTGATTTCAAAACACGCTAATTATAAACATGAAGAAACGCGACATGTAAGCTAATTTGGCGGAAGTAAAATTCTTGCCGTAACTTTCTTGCGTGCACTATCAGTTAAAGAGAGCGAAAGTTTAAATTAAGTTTAGTTGGTGCACTAGAGAATCGGCGCCATTATAACATAAAGCTTGCCTGACGTCAAGCGTGATCTTTTCATCGACATTTCACTTAGAATTCTTTACCTAATAGATATTTCTAAACATATCAAGATAGTCAAGTTGCCATTACTTACTGCTAGATATAAATCTCCACCCTCAAACGCTACTCGAGTTGGTTTTGGCTCTTTTGCAACCAGGTATTTCCCTGTCCAGCCACAATGTGATCCATCCACCTAATTTTCTGATCCGCTAAGACCAACCTGGTAAGCTGGTAAGCAAAGTGATACCTTTGGCCACCACTCAGCTTACAAATACAGTGTCCACCATAGCTTCACTTCAGCTTCAAGTGAAAATTGTGTCAGTCAAGGCCAAAATAATGAGATAAATCATCTTGCACATGGTTTTGTATCCAATGTTATTAATCTCAGAGGGTATTCTGCAGTAAATTGTAATCAGCTACTTTAATTAAAATTCGATTTGGCATCGGACAGCTCAATAACCAAAGGGACATTTCATTTAAAGTTTAATTGACCCATCCTTCAGCTGATAAATATCAAGATTAAGTAGACATGGACAATGGTCATCGGCAGTCAATTTAAATGAGAAATCGATTTATTTCATCAGCACAACGTACCTACGTATCAACTGGCATGGTTTTAAGTTAATAAAGCCTAAAGTCAGAATAATGTCTTTCCTGAAACATACAATCTGGGTCTCTTCAAGGTAAGAGTGGATAGCTATCTTCTAGACCTTCAGGCTCCATCGTTGGCCATATCATCACTCACCATCAGGTAATATTATGGTCGAATAAAGGTCTATTTATTTTAACATCCAATAGATTTACATTGTCCGACCCTACACAAGGATTCCCTGCAAATATTTGTCCCGTAGCGGGAATCGAACCCTTGCGTCTCAGCCGGCAACTCGCCCGCCGCGCCACCAAGGTCGTCATTGTCATTGTTTCGTTCCAAAGCCATTTTGATGTGATAACCTACTTTTTCAATTTAGATACCGTAAATTATATAAATTTAGAATTCTGGAGAAAGATCACAGACTCCCACTCAACTAAACTCCTTTCACTCGTTCGTTCAGAAATCATAGATGCACTCTTTCCATTCAAACCATTCCAATTAAAACTGTTCAATCTTTTTCATGTTTGGATAGTTTCATACAACCATCTTTCAAACATCTCACTTTCATTATAAATTCGGATACCAACATACATTCTGATCCCATGTAAGTATTTAAATGACTTTATAAAATGCAGGTGAAACCATAAGCAAAAGCTACCTTCCATAAAAAATGGGAACATGAATCAGGATTGCGAATCGCCTAATACGGCAGCGATCAACTAACGATCAGCAATCTTGATCACTTCAAGGCAATGTCATGATCATACAAGGCGCATGCACACCGGCCACTTCGCAAGGATTTATGTCATAAAGATCTTAGATACCTGCTTCAATGTCATGGATACTTATAATATACCTACTAATTATTAAACTAAGATTACCTCTTTGTCAGTGACATTATTTTTAATACCCTCATTTTTGAAACTGTTTTCAAACACGATATTTACGTTAATTTAAGTTAAAAGACCGATAATGTTTTATAAAGAACACCGTGTCCACGGTGTTGAACCAGAATGATAAGCACCTAATACATGTGTTATTCTAGGTAATCCTACCACTATTATAAACGCGAAAGTTTGTGAGGATGGATGTTTGTTACTCTTTCACGCAAAAACTACTGAATGGATTTTAATTAAACTTTACAGTAATAAAGCTTATACATCAGAATAACACATAGGCTACTTTATATCCGGGTACCACGCGAGCGAATCCGTGGGTAGAAGCTAGTAATTTTCATTCAAATCGGTTCAGATGCAACGAACATTCTTAGCAAAAAAACATTCATACTTTCGCATTTATAACATTGGTACGAAGCTAGCTAGTTTACTAAATTTTTGAGTGCTTCTGTGGTGCTATCCGATTGTTATTTTCCCTTGATCTGGCAACAAATTCTACAGCCTCTGTTGTCCACGCAGCACCAGTCCAACCAAAATAACAGGAAACTTATTAAATCCATCGCTGCCTTTAATTTAATAAAGGTCTTGCAGAAGTACCCGATCGTTACACAGCATGCGCTCAATTATCTCCATAAAAACTCCACCATCTCGCCCTGAACTACAACCGTGTCCAATTCAATAATTGACAACCATAGGTCCTTTATTAAATTCGATTTGTACACATGAATAAAACACGATAACAGCGCCATTAAAAATAAATTTACAATTTATCACCGGTGCCATCCGTCAGCGTTAATGATCCCCAAAATGCCGAATTCAATGTTTTTTTCTTCCGTATTTATACCATTTAGGGATATCAAAGTCGTAAATCGTTGATAGTGTAAATTTTTATTATGAGTCAGTCACCCCTGCGCCTTCCTTAGCACGCGGCCTTGCGCGGCGGCGGCGGGCGCGTGGCCCTGAGTGGCGCGGGGCGACGCGATCCGCCCCTTATATGGATGATCTCATTGCTTCCCCGTTTATAATTGCATCTAAATTTTCACGCTTGAGAGTGTTTACGTGCTTTTGTCGGCCTTGACGACCTTGCAGGCCTCGTTTGTGGCATGTCGAAATTCCGCAACATAATAATGATACGTTAGTATAGTTGTGACTCATCGTCCTCAACTTGAGGATGAAGCTTAAACGTCCGAGACTTATATTATGAGATGCTTTGATATCGTCATTATTATGAACCTCTGCAACGATAAAAAAACTATAATGACATATTTTTCTGACAGAGACCTGATTTATGTCTCTAGTTTAATCCGATTTAGTTGGCTGTATAAATAGATGTAGAACAGTGACATAGAATACATAATCCGGACGCCACACTAAGTTTCCGTATCGTGGATATCAGGAACTACGACCCAGGAATTTTTGTCATTACTAGGCTGAGGCGCCTATTTTCTGGACATTATTAATAATGTCCAGCGTTATTTGTGTATTTATTTTGTTTATTACCTCTCTGTACGCAAAAGGCAATTCGTCCAATAATTTGTAGGATTTTCCAAACTAAACTCTGTAATCATCCTATTATTATTAAAGTACTCTGATATTTACTCTGTGAAAATCTTGACCCTAGATTTTTCCCAACTGTGAGAAACTAAATAATGTACAGTATAATCAAGATACGTTGTAGACAAAACTTTTCCTAATTTTAGGAAAAGTTTTGTCTACAACGTATCTACGTATAATTATTTTTGAATTCGAGTCATTTGCATTTGCAAATGACTCGAATTCAAAAATAATTGATTTAACAAAAGGCAAAAATGTGCGATGGCCGGGAATCGAACCCGGATCAACTGCTTGGAAGGCAACTATGCTGACCATTACACCACCATCGCATCAAGTGAGGGGTAGTCAGAGGCACGTTAGCGCTCTAGGTTCTAATCAGAAATAATTGATTTTACTAAAAATATAGAAGTTATAGTTCGATTACCTCAATGCTGAGCCGTGCGAGTAGCTGACTGCGATGCAAGAGCTCCGGGATCGATTCCCGTTGCGGGACAAATGTTTGCACATTCTGCCGATATTACTTCCGGGTCCGGGTGTTGTGATACCACGGTACTCGTAGTTCCAGATACCCACGACACAAGGAATCTTAGTGTGGGGTCTGTTTTATATTTGTGTCTGTTCGGCTTTTATTTATAGTCCATAGCAGATTATAAATGTTATTTTCAACCTGGTCAACGGAAAATAGAACAAAGTGCACTTCGCAATGTTTTTACCGAAGACATAATAAAGTAATAGTAGTGAAATGCGCCTGCGCAGCTCGATGCAGTCACTTTGAGATCGCCGCCGGGTAGTGATCTGCGTGTGTCGTGTGACCATCAATTCAAACAAATTAACCTTATTGTTTTTGCTAATAAACTAAAAAACACAGCAACACTAAAAAAAATGTTTGCCAATCATTCAAGGTGGACATAGGTTATATATACCGTTAAATTTTCGCGGAGACCAATTTTGCAAAGTAAGTCGACGAAAAAACGGTCGGCTTCTTTTGATCCGGGTACAACGTGGGCGAAGCAGTGGGTAATAGCTAGTTGTTTATACTATAAGAAACGATACTTAAAAATAAGTACACTGATCCCTTTCACCACAATGGTCCTTTTCATACCACGAAAGACGGTCTGTATCAAATCCCACTCTCCCTTATGTTTTAATAGGATAATATATAGCACTAGCCTCTGCCCACGGCTTCGCTCGCGTGGTACCCGAATAAAAAGTAGCCTATTTGTTATTCTGATGTATAAGCTATATTACTGTAAAGTTTCATCATAATCCTTTCAGTAGTTTTTGCGTGAATAGTAACAAACATCCATCCTCACAAACTTTCGCGTTTATAATATTAATAGGACTAGCTTCTGCCCACGCCAGAAGCCTATATGTTATTTTGATGTATAAGATACATATATTACTGTAAAGTTTCATTAAAATCCGTTGAGTAGTTTTTGCATGAAAGAGTAATTAACATCCATCCTCTCAAACTTTCGCGTTTATAATATTAGTAGGATATGTCCACCCTGAAGATTCATTCTAAATATTGGTGAATTAATTTTAGAAATCGACGTGTAAATTGTATTTACCAATAAATTGATTATTCTGAGAGTCGTTTCGGAAATTATCTCATGCATCCAAACTTACAAACTTTACCTCTTTATAATATTAGTATAAATTATTTGGTGTGCAATAAAGGATTTTCTATCTATCTATCTACGCTTTCACACATCATTGTCACCCTACAAGCGGTTTGTTTGTCTCAGATAAACGCGCCCTCTGTAATTGGAGCCGCGTGTTCCCACGCCTGCAATGGGACCAGGCCCTTACTTGGAGTTTATGAGTGAACTATAAGTAGGTAGGAGTTATAAGAACTTGTTACTTTTACTTCTCATACGCTTCTAATATGCTTCTAATACGCTTCTCTGAAAAGTTCATAAATAAGGTATCAGACATACACAAAACGCTTTCACACTCATCCCCTAATTTAGACAATACATATTTCCCTTTGATATCCCCCGCCACCGCCACCGCCACCGCGTCATTTTACTGGGCTTATTATAGCATGCTTATTATAGCTTCACTTATAACTGACTAACAAACAATGTATTCAAATCTTGGAAGTCAATTTTAACCTACTTCTAATTGTCGTATCGAAATGAAATTTTGTATGTATATGTTGTTCGGATGACAATACTATTTGGTATCTTGGAGATGATCTGATGATGGAGCCAGGAGGTGGATAGTGGAACTCTTCAGTGGCTACTATTAAACCCCTCGAGTTTGGGCTCATAATTATGATTAGTTTTGACAAGTCCAATAGACTGCACTTGGCGTCGAGGGTCTGATGATGGAGCCAGGTGGTGGATAGTGGAATTATTTTTTATATTTTTTATTACATGATAAAAGCGTGTTCATTCGTTTTTTTTAACACTTTTTTTTAATTTATGAATGAAAACACTTTCGCTGTACCACATCGCCCGAAATATAAGAAGCGCGTATCTAATTCTAAATTCTCTACATGCTTCTTCTGATGCCAGACAGCCGAATATACCATATAGGAGGCCAATGTACTGGCCTCTTAGATAGTATTTCTGTTCGTACTTTATCCTATTAATATTATAAACGCGAGAGTTTGTGAGGATGGATGTTTGTTTCTCTTTCACGCAAAAACTACTGAACTGATTTTGATGAAACTTAACAGTAATATAGCTTATACAACAGAATACCACATAGGCTACTTTTTATCCGGGTAGAGGGGTTTAATAGGTAGGCAGAGGCAGATTAATCATATAAATAAAACTTTAATCGAATGTTTTTTGGAACAGTCAAAGATTGTTAACTTTATGCAGCTGAGAAGTTTATTGATCGGCGTAAAATATGCTTATGACTGTATTTTCTATACTTTTTTTATTATAGCTATTTATTTACTAAGGAACTTGTAATAGATCGAACTGTCCAAATTAATGTGCATTCCAGCCGGGTTGGGTTCTGTCGTACTTTCATTGAGTTGTCCACACAATTTGCCAACAATCTAACAGATAATCTTGATAAAATTTCTCAATTCCTAGCACGATTCCGGTTTTTCTAGAGCATAAATTAGGCCTAAGACTAGTACCAGGTTGTAAAGTACGGCGGCGAAAATTACGCAAATTGCCTAATGTACAGACTTTGTGTGGGCGAAAGTATCGAAGGAATTTAGGGCCTGCAATGTTGTTATTATCTTGGCCGGTGGGAACTGACCTCACTTTTTAGTAAATGATCTTTGATACATAATATGTTTGTTTTATGCATAATATTAATAAATAGATACTTCAAAGTCGCATAGAATGCTCTCTGGAAGAGATCGCTTTTAAGCGATAATACTCGATAAAAAAAGAAGACATGTCCTACTATTTTTATAAACGCGAAAGTTTATGAGGATATAAGTTTGTTACTCTTTCACGCAAAAACTACTGAACGGATTTTGATGACACTTTACAGTAATATAGCTTATACATCAAAATAACACATAGGCTACTTTTTATCTGGGTACCATGCGGACGAAGCCGTGGGCAAAAGCTAGTTGTTTTATAAAAGGATCATTTGAAAGAATAACAAGCCTTGTTTTCTTGCCTTTTTACCTGACTTAGTCGTGGAGGAACAGGCAGTATATGAAACCGACGGTGACGTTTCAAAGTGATCCTTGTGATTTTAATAAGTAAATTTTGACTTTGTACTTTTTATCTGGGTACCATGCGGACGAAGCCGTGGGCAAAAGCTAGTTGTCTTATAAAAGGATCATTTAAAAGAATAACAAGCCTTGTTTTCTTGCCTTTTTTCCTGACTTAGTCGCGGAGGAACAGGCAGTATATGAAACCGACGGTGACGTTTCAAAGTGATCCTTGTGATTTTAATAAGTAAATTTTGACTTTGTACTTTTTATCTGGGTACCATGCGGACGAAGCCGTGGGCAAAAGCTAGTTGTCTTATAAAAGGATCATTTAAAAGAATAACAAGCCTTGTTTTCTTGCCTTTTTTCCTGACTTAGTCGCGGAGGAACAGGCAGTATATGAAACCGACGGTGACGTTTCAAAGTGATCCTTGTGATTTTAATAAGTAAATTTTGACTTTGTACTTTTTATCTGGGTACCATGCGGACGAAGCCGTGGGCAAAAGCTAGTTGTCTTATAAAAGGATCATTTAAAAGAATAACAAGCCTTGTTTTCTTGCCTTTTTTCCTGACTTAGTCGCGGAGGAACAGGCAGTATATGAAACCGACGGTGACGTTTCAAAGTGATCCTTGTGATTTTAATAAGTAAATTTTGACTTTGTACTTTTTATCTGGGTACCATGCGGACGAAGCCGTGGGCAAAAGCTAGTTGTCTTATAAAAGGATCATTTAAAAGAATAACAAGCCTTGTTTTCTTGCCTTTTTTCCTGACTTAGTCGCGGAGGAACAGGCAGTATATGAAACCGACGGTGACGTTTCAAAGTGATCCTTGTGATTTTAATAAGTGAATTTTGACTTTGACTTTGAGACAAACAGTGAAGACTTTGTCGTAACATCCGTCAATCCAAACCAATCCACCGCGGAATCGTCACACATTTGAGCGCTCGAGCGACCGCGACCCACTTGCTCACCGACACCGACAGACAGACGAACAAACGCAGGAAGTCTTGTGACATTATTGTGCCCACTAAAAGGTAATGCTTTAGGAACTTGCGCAAGAGCGCGTTGATGTCTTTTGGTAAGGAAAAATAAGCTAAACGGAGGAACTTCAAAATAGTTAGTTAATTGACGACCGATGTGGCGCGGTGGGCGAAGGTCCGCCTGCGACACAGGAGGTTGCGGGTTCGATTCCCGCCCTGGGACAAATGTTTGTACCATCTGCAAACATTTGTTCCGGGTGTTCTGGGTATTTTCTATGTATAATAAAAAAATATCTATCTATGTAATGTATTGTATTAAATATATCAGTCATCAAGTACCCATAACACAAGCTCTGCTTAGCTTGGGGTTAGATGATGATGTGTGGATTGTCCAGCATTATTTATTATTTATTTTATTTATTTATTTTAGTTACCTACGTGCGTTTTATTCGCCAACTAGGTCTCCCTGTCTCATGGGTATCAGAAACTACGAGTACAGTCATACCACAACACCCAGACCCAGAACAAATATCTGCAGAACATATGCAAACGATTCTTGCTGGCCAACATCAGTAGCGGTGCAGATCAAATCAGTCAAAAACTATCGTTCATAGTACAAAACGTGGTCTAAACTAGAGTTCAACTCGAGTTTTGTCAAAGCCACTAAACCAAGGTTTATATATAACTTATCGAAAAACGAGTACATATTTTTGCAAAGTGTCTAAAATTAATATAAAACCGCGGAACGCCAATTTGATTTAAAAACCACTAAGTTAAAGTTAGTAAATCATTTAAGGGCACGGTGTACGCTTTTAAAACAAACTCCCAAGAGATATACAAAAATTATCAATTAACAAATTTAAAAACGTAATAAAACAAAAGCTTTATAAAAAGGCATACGATTAAATATTGGATTATTTAGATGACAAAAACTCTTGGGATTGCAAATGCTCCAACTCGAACCTATTGTTTTGTAAAAGGATCATTAAAAAGAATAACCAGCCTAGTTTTCTTGCCTTTCTTTCCTGGCTTGGTCGCGGAGGAACAGGCACCTAGATAAAAACCGACGTTTCAAAGTGGTCCTTGTGATATTATTGAATAAATGAATTTTGACTTTGACTTTGACTTTGACTTGAAACCCAAAAAAAAGAAACAAATAATTCTGATTAGCTACCAAAAGAAAGTAGGTTCTCAAAAAGAGGTTGAGTTATGATAGAAATAAACAAGGTGACCGCCTGGTTTATCTTTTATTAGTTATTTGTGGTCAAACCTCTTTCTGAAATGTCAAATAGACTGTCCGATATTTTATTTTAAACCTTGTTTTCTTTTGTACAACAATTTGTCTTGAAAATCAGGAATCAAAAGTCTAAGAGATAAATCAACAACTTAAAACTCCTTTCGTAGTGAGACCTACGAAAGGAGTTTTAAGTGTGAGTTTGAGTTTATGTTTTAGTTTAAATTATTATTAATTACTTATTTTTAAGAAAGAAAAGGTTTTACTCAAAAATTGTCCTACTAATATAATAAATGCGACAGTCTGTGTGTGTGTTTGTGTGTGTCTGTGTGTGTATGTGTGTGTGTCTTTTCTTTCTTAAATGTGTATAACAATTATCCAGATCTAATATTGTCGACTAACTGGCATAAAAGGGGAAAATACCCAAAAGGAATATCTTCAAAACAATTTGCGGGACAAACAAGACTACACATCTCTAAGCTACCTACGTGTGATTGTACGAGTATATGTTGTTTAAACCATTCAAACAAACACCTATACCTAATTTAGCAAGTCGGTACTTTACAACTAGGCCGACTGATTCGTATCTAATACAGTCTGAATGGGCTCTATTTGGAGTGCTAACTGTCTACGCCCACGCAGGCCCTTATCGCTCAGGTTTTTATTACTTTCTTACTACTAAAACTCGTTTCCCAAATCAACCTTATTACATACTAGTTGTTGCCCGCAGTTTCGCCCGCGTATGTTAATAAAAGTAGCATATGACCGTCTCTAGGCTTCAAACTATGTCCAACTTTTGAATGAATCGAACCAAGGATTACAATCTATACAAAGTTTAGAATTCAATTGCACACACACACACACACACACACACACACACACACACACACATACACATACACACACACAGAGAGACAGACAGCTGATGATGACACAGGGTTCATCATCAGCTGTCTTTCAGCCGTTTCTAGACACTAACCTCTCTCCGTATTCGCAATTAAATAAACAAAAAATAGTAAATACAATAAAATAAATGGCCTGTTTTCTTTTAGGGTGGGTATCCGGCTACGACGCAAGAGGTGCAGATTCGATTCAAGCAGCGGGACAAATGCTTGCATGTTTTTTTTTGCATTGCATTTAAAAACATCTGGATATCACATTTATGATTCTAAGTTCAGTATATCGATTGAAAAATGCACGTAAATACTTTTTGAGGGTAAAATGTCATCGACCATGTTTAAAAACATCAATTTAAGTACTTTTTGCAGGAACGAGCTATTGACATATCTAATTGTTCGAAGCAGACTTATAAGCGGGTCCGTATCAGGCCTAATTATGTTTTGTTCGCGAATCCTCCCACGCTGACCAAAACAATGATTTAATAAGCGCAACGACCCATAAGTGTTAGATATTTAATGTTCTAATAACAATAATGCTCTGAACATGGAAAGAAGAAGCGATTTATGAGCAGATATCAAAAAAGATAATTATTATATGAAACATTCAACATTGATTTAAGTTTATATATATCTGAATATGTATACTCTTTTATTATGTTCGCTGTAAGAAAACTCGTGTTAGAGCGAAGCTCACCGTTGTACATATCCTATATAATTAAAAGGCTTTCGTCTATGTGTATGAAAAATAAAGAAGTGAATAAAGAGACAGGCTGGTTAAGTGTTTCAGTAAGCGGCGATAGGGATAAATCTTGGCAGGAGCAAGGCTAAATTTATGCAAAACGTGGGCGTACAAACCAAACATAATAATTGGAACAGCCTCTGACTACACCCTGTTTAGTATCCTCACGGATCTGCATCCATAGATTACGGTAACCGCTTACCAACAGCTATGCTTATTTGACCAAGATGGATAGTATCAAAGAAACTCATTTCATCGATAAAACCATTAATTTGATAGCACTAAAATTCTTCTCTTTATTTTGTTGCTGTTAGTATGAGAGATGCATCTATAGATGAGTAAATCAAAGTCGAGTGAATGCAGTGGAGATGAGAGCTTTGAGAAGTATGTGTGGTGTAACTTTGAGTGATAGAGTGAGGAACAGCGTGTTAAGAGAGCAGTGTGGAGTGAAGATGTAGTAACGACAGTTGAGAAAGGTATGTTGAGATGGTTTGGGCATATAGAAAGGATGGACGAAAGTAGATTAACAAAACAAGTATACAAGGCGAGCGTGAATGGGATAGTTGGTAGAGGAAGGCCTCGGCGAACGTACTCTGACCAAATTGGAGACATTCCAGAAAAAGGCCAGGTCAGAAGTACACTAAACCGCCGAGTTTGTATGAAGAATGTGATGAGGATGAATGAAGCGAAAGAGGTATGCCAGGATCGTAGCAAGTGGAAATCCTTGGTCTCTACCTACCCATCCGGGAAACAAGCGTGACTATATGTATGTATGTAGTATGAGAGAGCGATAGTTAAATTTAGTTTATTGGTGTACAAGAGAAACGCCGCCATTATGTCTTATTCGCTAGTTAAAATGCGATTTCTTAAAATATTATGCGAGTACTAAAATGAAAGTGCAATAATAATGTTGTGGTCCCCTTCAGAACACTAACTAGACTATTTTTTAAGGTTATGAAAGACAATAATACAATTAATTTGAGTGTACACAATGAGATGTTTGCACAGACTGTCGCGTCGTGACTCATACACGCTCTATACAACTTTCAGTGAAATGCTTCGTTTCTAGTTCTACAGCAAAAACACATGCATGCACCTACCTAGGTTATATATACGTGTGTACCATAAATATAGCTTCATAGTATATTTATTTACATAAAGAATTATAGAACCAAGGGTACTAGAGACATATCTCACGCTTAGTTTTCCTTTCACGCTAACGCAAATTATCAGGGAAAAATTTGACAGAAGTCACGTAACATTTTCACAGTCAATGCCATTTCCATACTATTCAATCTTTTCGCAGGCGTTAACGCAAACAGTAATTGGATATTTGTCTAGACAACCGTTGCAAACGATCTATAAAAACTCAAAAACAAAAATTCATTGAAATCACAAGGATCATATAGAAACGTCAACTTAAAAACTAAATTAATTTATAAAGTGAATTTACGCCGTTTCCTCGCACGCGACCTAGCCTAGAAGAATCAGGCAACAAACTCTGAACAGCTCAAATTGAGCCAATCGAACAAAATGAACTCATTTATTTAAAAAAGAGATATAGATAGCTCAACTGATCCAGATATCTACCCGATGAATGTGTCCTCCAAATGCTCGCTGCACAGCCACGCCGCATGGCAATGACCTAAGTAAGAGCCAGCTCTCGTATCACATGTTGCTTCAACCCGACACAGATATAAAGAGTAGAAAGGGCATGAGAAAAATTATGTTTAAAACTAAAATTGCCTCCAACTACGAGTGGTATATCTAGCTGTAGGTATTATCTAGTTCAAGTACATTGACCTTGAATTAATTAAATACCTAACGAATGATAAAGCATCTTACCCAACAGCAGCCATTTTCTAGAAACCGTACCAAAGCGCGCGTCCTTAGATAAATTGAAGGCACTATTTCGTAATTGACATAAATTTGTAATTAAATTAATTCTGAGCAAATCTCTACGTTTTACGCTGGTCCTCTTATCAATTTTACAACATTTTATGTCCGAAAAGTTATCGGGCTGTTCATAATTATATCACGTTTATAGCGTTCACACGTTTTATTTTCTGGATCCGAGTTAATCTCGCCTACGAGATTAAAGACGTCTATATTTTAATCCAATTATGGCATATTCTCCAACTTAATTATGTTTATATCGTTTTCAGAAGCACATAAAATGTCGCTGGTACAATAAAACATATAATACATACCATGTGTTTTTTTTGTAATTTTTAACTACTTATCCTCTGTTATAATATTTGATGACTTACCTGAAACAAGAAAAAAAAACGATAAGTTTTGTTACAAGAAATTAATGATATATAAATAAACACACATCAAAAAAGGTTGACGATAATTTTGAAAAGATGAAATATATTTGATTTATTGAAAAAAAAAAAAAAATTATTTGTTTAGAACAACTTCGTTTATAATAAGAAAAACATCATATCTCATTTTAATTTTCAATAATAATCAAAAATATGTTTAGTTTTCAAACTGATTGCAAACTTTTTGATGTGTGTATGAGTCAGCAGACATCTCTGGTAGCATCAATAGACTCTACTAATTAATACCTACACCAACAAACCAATTCAATCGATTAATCACAATCGAAACAGATCGATATCTCTATAATCGAGACACAATCGAGTTGAGGTCATATCACTCACAGTCCTCTTTATCAGGAAGAAGATCGCCCTTCAATTACTGAATACCTTCGTAATTACCTACCTACTCTACTATTGAGCCTTTCAGCCTTTTGGTGTACTTTTTAAAGGAAATATGTATCGAAAAGGTCCCTTATTCTCAAAATATTGTAATTAGCTTAATCAAATATTAAGCCAACAGTGTTTTTTTTGTTATGTCTAGGAAAAAAGGAAAAAATACCCTCGCCTTTCGACATCTGCAACATCTTTTTAAGCGGGTCTTGTTAGTTCAGCGGGAACACTTCAAAAGGTAGCTCATTCATTAGTTTACATGTTCAGGGAAGAAAGGGTCTCATAGAGTGAGATTACTAACGACGTTATTTCGACGATGTTGTTGTTTATTCCAAAAACAACGGAAAAAAAACCTAGAGATACATACAAAAAAAACAATTTCTGAAGACAAAGATACAATGGCAAATACTGAGCGTGTAGAATTCATTTTTTCGTTTGAATGTCTTGGGTATTTTATTTATTTTTGAATTCAACAAACTTAAATTATTTTAATATTATTAGAATAATATTAAAAACTAATAATCATCATTAATGTACTTTCAAATTGACGAGGCGTATCATGTAGAACTTGACTAAGTAACTAACTAGTTATAAAATTTAGTTAATGTGTTACTTCTATGCCAATAAATAATTCTATTCTTTTCTATTTTGAATAGAATACTATTCAAAGTACGAGTCACAAAAAAGCAGGCTTTAAGGCAGGTGATGTGATTTTTTTTTACACGTATTATACTGGTATTCGTCGATATAAAGTGTGCAGCGTGAGATGCTTATCACATGAAATGTCTATCAGCGTTCAAGATAGTACCCCTAAGCCTATTTTCTCCCAATTTGATTTTTGATGTCAAGGTAAGTATTCTGTTATCAGACGGAACTAAGCGCTGATTAAATTAGATAAATGAAGTGGGTCAGTTGTACTTATTCATACTACTTATGTGTATTAACATGAATATGATAAAAACAATATACTTAGTGGGTTCGTAGAAATTAGTTGAAAAATTTCAACAAGCCCGACACAAAAATATACAATAGGACTGTTAAATGACAGGGAATGTTACTGTGAGGACAAAACTATTTACATGAATATTGCAAGTGAAAAAATAACAAAAACGGGTCATGTGCGTGTCGGGCCACGCGCAGTGGCATACACTTGATTCTAACAAAAATCTAACTATAAGCACTTAATAATATTTCGTAAACGGATCACTGAATCGATAAATGGTTTTCACACATCCGTAATATTTTAAAGACCTTTTCAACGACACCCCGCACTATGAGATAGACGAAAAAACATCCCCATTTTACGTGTACTTTTTTTTACTTTGTATACCCATGCCATGCTTTCTAGTACTGAAATTCTCTGAGCTGACCCACGGACAGACAGACAGACAGATGGACGGAGATGACTACGGAACCCTAAAAATCATGTCAATTTCGTAAAATATGTCACTTTTCATTGGTATTTTGTAATATCAAACAGTTTTTTCGGTTATCGAAATCTTACGGTATGTGGCAAGTCTTGTGATATAGGCCCCTGGTAAGAAGTATGTATCTTCTGAAGAATATAATTGAATAGAATAAAAAATAGTTGATTTAACAACAACAAAGCACAGAGAGGACAGATACAAAATCATTAAATAATATGAAGGTACAATGAAATAGGTTTTTAGCTGCCTAAATAGCCAACTAGTTCTGATGGAAGCGGTGCTGCCGCTTCGCCCACGTGCTCGTGACCGGCGGCGCCCACGCCCACGCCCACGCCCACGCAGCCCGCGACCTTGCACTGCACTGCACATAATCATATCACTACCAAACGAGGGAGAGCTTTTACTCGACAAGATGGCCATGCTTTTATTTCAATAACGACGGTACTCAACCACCCTGGGCCCCTGGAACAGTAGTGGTGAGTTCAAATCCCTACAAGCAGCTTTAGATTTTTGCAACTTTTTTTTCATTTTAATAATGAAAGAGAGATAATTCATTTATTTTCATCCATTAGACTTAAAATTTGTTAGTAATAATAAACATACAAAACAGATATAACAGATAAACCAAAACGAAACAAAAAACAGACAAACTAAGTACCATAGATACCTATATTTTTCCTTATGGGTTAGATTCCTAGATTCCTTCAGCCCTAACGGTAGACAATCACTTGAAGACCTCGTTTGTTCCATCCAGTCCTACTCGTAGTTCGATTATCTAACTGTTTGGACAGAAATATTCTAAATTGTTAGACTGACAGTGGCAAGACAGATATATTATTTTAGTACACAATATGGTCATTATGGCAACCCCAGCATCATGTCTGGCGCTTAATTGGACAAGATTATCTAGTAAATTGATATTTTACAACTATTCGTTTGAGCCGTAATTACCGCTCTCGGGTTAGTCAAATATTGGACTTTATAAATATTGTAATGGTGGACTTTAAGTATGGCTATGAATCAAAAAGGATGTGATTGGAGCAATAATGAGACACAAATATTGAGTCATTCAACAAATCAATACATTCTGTACAAGTAATTCATAAGTCCCAGGTTATATTACCATCATGAATGTCATGAAATACACTATGGACGAAATCGCATCAATGTAGGGGCATTGATTAAAAACATTTTTGTCGAAAATGGAATCTCCGCGACTTTACGGCTCTAACCTATAGCAAATATAGCAATATGTAAATTTGAAAAAAAATAAAAGGAGGCTATAAACTACAATGAAATACAATCTCCATGACAAATTCATATTTCGATTTGAAAATGGAACTAGCCTCAGTCCGGTTGCGGAAAAAAAGGCGGGAAGCCGGGAACGCGCATTATGTTTTTTGTTTTTTCTATTTAAAAATGGAACAGTCCGGTTGCGGAAAAAAAGGCGGGAAACCGAGAACGCGCATCATGTTTTTAACTGTTTTCAAAATTCAAAATTTATCTGGTGTAATATTGATTGCTTGCGGCAATTTTACAACAATACTATTCCTCACTACCTTAGTAAATAAATAAATAAATAATGCTGGACATTTTCACACAGCATCATCTAGCCCCAAACTAAGCAGAGCTTGTATTATGGGAACTACATGACTGATATATTACTTATATATATATTATTTTTTGGAAATACATACATATTATACATAGAAAACACCCAGACCCGAGACAAATATTTGCAGATACAAACATTTGTCCCGAGGCGGGAATTGAACCCGCAACCTTCTGCGTCTCAGGCGGGCCTTCGCCCACTGCGCCACAGAGGTCGCCACAGAGGTTAGTAATAGAAATAGGGAAATAGTTACGTTCATGTACGAGAGCTTACGTATCTAATGAAACAGATGTTGGTTTTAATAGTTTATGCAATGACTCAAACGTAACAAATCAAACCTACCTTCATACATACATAGGTATGTAAATATTGCGTAAACCAACAATAAAATAACAGAGTTAGATCGGGGAGATTGTGTAAAAAATATCAATTAACTTGCATGCTATTGCATTCACATAGAATAGAATAACTTATAGGAAAAGGTAAACGAAAAAGGAAAAAATCATCAAAGAAATAAAATAAAAAACTTCAAAATGGCGTCAGCTATCGCTTAATATGAAAACTTTTAGCCCTTGAAATAGAGGATTTAAGGGCTTAACGTTTTCATATTAATAACCATTTAATTCCCTGTTCTGTGGAATGACTTGTAGTGACTTGGAACCGCTTTGGAGGACACGTTAGTCGGTCCTGACTATAACAGACGACTTAAAAACTCCGGCACCAAAGCTGACCAATCTCGAACTTACTTCGCCGTGCTCAATCAAAACGGTAAAAGACAACATCGTCTGGAAACCGACATGTCCTAGAACCAAAAATTTTAAAGGTATGCTCCATCGGTAAGTGTTCCAATAAGCGGAGATGGACTTGCATGGAATCTGTCACAAGAAAAGCAAAATGCGAACATATGCAAACATTTTGTGTTATAACGTGTCTCTAACTAACCCTTACTTGGTAACCTCAAAGACCTACACACAGAATATGTATGAGTATATGAGTGCTTGGTCGCGGAGGAACAGACAGTACATAAAAACCGACGTTTCAAAGTGATTTTATTGAATAAATGAATATTGACTTTGACTTTGTACCTTTCTGAAAACGTCCGTGGGGAATACAGCATTGAGCGTGTTTTTTTTTTGCCGCGGCGTGATTATATGTTATTATAGAGGCGGCGTAGGTAGGTACTAACGATGACATACAGAAGCACATTGACCGTGGGATAATTCATTGCTTTCTATCGGGCGGCGCCGGCGTGCGATCACTCATAATTACACATTTATCGGGCAATTAGTAGCGAAAGTGCAGTGCTAAGGCGCATTATAGACACCGCAATAAACTATAGTATTTTTTACTAACAACGGGATATTTGTTAACGGGAATTGGTATGTTTCCTGATATTTCATCACAGTTGTATTGTACCATAATTACGGGAGAAGCTGAAGTCTTTGTAAGTGGATGATATTAGTAAAGTTCGCAATAAACGATTTGAGAAAGAGGTTAGATTGATGATCACAAATAATGGTAAATATCCTGTTTTTAGTAAAAATGATGTTCACAACCATGATCAAACGAACGTGTAAACTGTCGTTAGTTAATGAGATTTCGTATTTTATATACGACAATAACTTTACGTGTATAAAAATCATACTTTACGAATAAAAAAAAAATCGTTCCGGGAAAAGATAGAATATAATATAGAATACTTAGAATATATCTTAATTGTACACCAGTAAATACAAAAGAAACACGAAAAAGAAATTATAATAATACCTGGGCGACCTTATCGCTGAAAGCGTCCAGCGCGCAGTTTTTTTTAGGTTATATTTATATTTTTTTAGGTTATGTAAATTTTTTTTGTAAAGATATTTTAAAATGGTGGACATTTTTCACAAAGCATCATCTAGCCACAAAGTAAGCAGAGCTTGTGTTATGGAAACTACATAACTTACTGATATACGAATCATATATTTTTTTGTAAAGCAAACAGGCCAAATTTATATATTATGACAGCCATAGCCATATTTAATCGTTTTAGTCTCGTTCTTTTCGTGTTTACTTTTCTATTATTATCCGTACGAAAGTTTGATATTTGATATTACAGATATTCTTAGAACAAAAGAGAAATATTTCGATAGTTACTAAGATCAGCAAATCTGTGGCAGGGGAGTAGGTTCGAAAGTTTTAGAGATTTTGGACATGCTTATATGCTTATCATATTTATATGCTTATTAAATGGCATTGGAGATTGACATATTTTGTCAGGCTTACAATATTGTGTCATCTTATTTTTTTTTTAACGCGGTCTCTTTAAAAAAAAGTAGTCCCTAAACGTAGATAAGAATAAAAAATCACAACGTTTGTAGACTGCCTAACTCAATTCGATTCGTCGTAATCGATTAAATATTCGATCTTTATCTCTCGCTCGGGGCGCAGTTACACAATACTGTGTAGTTTATTCGTGTGAATGAACTTACTATTTTCGTTTTTTTTTTTAGCTGTGAGCCAATGCATTTTTGAATTTATATTTTACAGCCTATACAATTGTTTTATTCATGGGCTTTCTGTTGTCCTATTCCCATTCTAAATAGTTATAATTCTAAATAATTATTTATTATTTATTTATTTATTTATACCTTTCACATGTGGTATATTTCTCAGACCTAACATTTATTTCGTGATTGCATCAAATTTGTTACCAACAAATTACGCGTTCACAGGAAAATTTCAGTTGCACTTAATTACAATTTAATAGGTACTCTAAAGTATTGTAAGGAACTTGAAATCATCTTATTTAATTAATAAGTTAACGAATGATTAATATATAGATGAAGTTAATGATAGAAGTCTGTTTTTATGTTGATTTTCGAATATTGATTAATGATTGTGTTCGCAACAACTTAAACATGTACTTACCTAAGTATTGATTTATCATTTTTGATGTAGTTTTAATATAAAATGCTAAGCTTTTATAAATCATGGTTTAAGTGAAAATTATATGCATATAAAGACGCATATAAAAGTGACGTGTCTTTTATTTCAAAGGTAATCTAATTAATTTACCAGAGTAAACGGTTGAAAAGGAAAACTCTATCAAATTTGAGTCATTTTGATAGGGTTTTCCTTTTCAATCGTAACTCGAACAGCAAAATGTCAAGGTAACTGTGTTTATTGAAATGTTTTGATTAATTATAATGAAGGTAATTTAACTTAAAAAAAGCCTCATTAGCTGCGTGTTGCGGTTTTTTGGTAACTATGTGTACGGTTCGATTAACGTTTTTGCTGCTGGAGTTCCGTTATTTCAGTTATGTAAAAAAACGTCTGGAGTTAACCAAGAAACGGTTGAACTTGTTGATGTCAAAACTACCATTGTGTCATACTTTTTTAGTAGGTAGTAGATTTAGACACTATCATATTTGGTAAGTAGTTTTGACATCCTAACCACAGATATTATAATACTATACTTTTCCTTACATTAAATTAATCGGAAATTATCACCCGTTATTCAGAATGCTCAGATTGTTTCAGTTGTCCTTTTCTAATTAATCGCAAAAATAACTTTGGAAAGATGTAAGTATTTATTAAAATAATTGTACGGAATCCCTGACCCACTCAGTCACACTCGCGCAAATTATTTTAACACTGATTATCAAAATATTTTGCAAAATAATGAGATAATTTGTAGCAAGGCCGATGATGCAATTTTAGTTAAGAAACAGCATCAAAAACGCCACAGCCTTCATTGCAAATTCAATGCATCCGCTGATTGTGTGTGTTATTTTTTTTTTTGACATGAATTGAGCTTGAAAGTAAAAATAATTAATTTCATAATTTTTTTAAATGTAGCCTATTATGTTTGTTCATATCGGTAACTTTTCAGTTTTTCAGCATATGGGTTAATATAAGATATGATTGAAAACCTCTGACTAAGAAGGTTGACCACAAAGATGGCCAGTCAAAGTCAATAGGTTTTAATTCATTGAAATCACAAGTACGTATTATTTAATATAATCCAACAAAATAAATATTCTGATTTGTTCCTAGTTTAGCAGTCTAGCAAACTTCATAAAAAATTCGTAGACTGTCAAACTGGCCTACCTGATATCTTATAGAAACTCCCTCATTCTGTTGAAAATTGACAGAATAATGCAAAATGAACGTATGAAATTAATTAATCGAAAATGGAACGTCAGAGGAAGTGCGTTCGGAATTCCACACACGTCGCTCCGCTGAGGGTGGCTACGTGAAATACAATATCATACCTACCTACTGTCATTCTTGGAGTCTGAACGCACGCGAATGTTGCGTTCAATGGCGTGTAGGTATGTTTGGTTACGTCATGCTTTCTTGGCGTTATTGGCTCGTCAGCATTAATCATGTAGTAAAATTATGCCTACTATTAAATAATGTAGTTGCTTAGTAGGGACTGACTCTAGTTTCTAGATAGAAAACTTATAGGTTCGAATCTGGGAAGGAATGTGCACCATAATTACAAAATGGAACTAACATTAATTAACTTAACATAATTATTGACGCCACGAAGAAGCCTCTCTCTTTCTCAAAAGTTTGCTGAAAACAATCTTTTTTCTGAATAAGCTCGCTTTAACAAAAGCGAGCTTATCCAAAAACATTTGTTTTAAAACATTTACAAATGTTTTACTCAATATCTTAATTTCTGTGTCTGTGTACAATAACGAAAAAATCTACTTGGTACATACTTATTTGTCAAACTGATTAATGCGTATGTATTAAATGCACATAACCTTTTATGTTAACCACTGATTCACAGTGTGATGAAAATTAATGAATGAAAACTCTAACTTATTGTACTTATCGCTTAAAAGAAACCTCTTCCAGAAAACTTCAAAGCTCCACTTAAGTTATTATTATATCAATCGGTAGTTGGGAGTTTGTAGTTAGGTATCTGTTAAAATTAATGAACACAGTGTATACGATTTCGATATTATAAATTCATTAAATTGATGACTATGTTCCTAATTCCCCTTCACTTGAAATATCTTTACGATAAATGCTTTTAATCCTAATCTGACTAAGTATTAAACTTAGCAAATGTTTAACATCCACAGCGATTTATATCTTCTCGCAATTTGTAATTACGTGATGCAAGTATCTTTTTGATAAAACTAATTGCAAGTGAACACACAAATAAATTTATTTATTGCAATTAAATGGCAATTATTTTCAAGACAAATGTGTGAATTTGGACACAATGGAAGAATTCACTAAATCATGTAATTAGTCAGTTCTGCAATCCGTCAGATTAGACAGTCGGGAGATTGTATCTTGAGGAAAATGGCGGGAAGTTACCATTCGCTCATTCTAACGTAAATTAAACATTCATTGACTTTTTAGCGAGTTAATGTTACTGGATATTGCGTAAAATATCATTCGAATTTGCATAAAAGTTAATGTTTCTTATTAAAGAGAGGTCCTACAGTTTTGTAGATAATTAACTTTTAACTTTGGCCTTTTTTTAAACGACTTACGACCAAGGGAAGAGAACGGTCGGACAAAAGGGAAAATGTGCAAGTGTTTTTCTCAAAGACCTTAACCATAGACTATATATATTAATAATAGCGTAGAAACTCTTTAAAATAATTTTCTCACTCTAATGCTTTAAAAACAAGTTGTCAGTTTTAAAAATATTGAAAATATAGATTAATTGCATAATAATTGCGTCAAAAAGAAGTCTTAAGGCTTTAGGTGCGGCCGTTAGCTTCTAGAAAGCACAATTTCTAAATCCTTTGTGTCAAAACAATGCGCTATAACCTCCAAGATGGCGGCTAAACTTGGCTGTCATGACATTAACTTCCAAGAGCCTCGGGCGAATCGATGCCCAAACGTGGGTAATCACTTTCTTTATTTCACTTGAGACTTGAAAGTGTAATAGTTTCTTGATATGGTCACCTAAGTTCCTTAGCTTGTTTTGGTGTGATTGAGATACTTATTGTGACCTTCTTTTGTGTTACTTATCCCGAGCAGCCTCCGTTCTTATGGTCAGATCATTGCCTAACTCTTGATCCACGATCAATGGAAAAAGCAGCATTTTGATCGCCAATTCTACCTTGTATGCTTACTTTATTTAGATTTATTTCTTTAACAAACTGAGAAGGTACAGAAGTGTCTTAAAACTATGTAACGTTTCTCCTTCCTGTATTTTTGTTTTTTTCTGTGAGCAGTAAGGAGTTTATCTATTTATCTATTTAACTATTAGCGATGTTGCTGGAATAAGACGAATAGCCAGCTGCGCTGAAGTGCAGGTTCAATTCACGATCTTGGACAATGTTATGAATGAATGGGTTCAAGTTTAATAAATATATTCTCGTGACGATGAAACTAACTGCCCTAGAACTAAACATCTAGTACTGGCGTGTCGGATACGGCTCTCTACTCTCGCTAACCAAGAGTGTGGTTAAATCACAGCACTGGGAATATTGTGATCAGTCGTTACATTATGTTGCCTAATACATAAACCATTAATAAGTTTACAGTCGATTGTTAGTCCTAAAGCGTTCACTGACGTCTGCTGTGCATTCTAAAACAATGCATGCTGTTATGTCATATAAAAATGTCATAGACAACAAATGGTACAGCTAGATCACTTATAACATGTTCTAAGTGCGCGATCAACATCACCACCTCGTCAGTTAGATAAATTTCACAATATTGAAAACAAATTATCTAAAAGAATAATTAGTTGAATTTTACACACATCCATAGTAAAAAAAAAGAAAAAATAGAAATTGATAAGAATTACTTTGCACATTATAAGCCTCTGTAGAATGTGGTAGTCAATTCATTCAATTCTCGCTCTAAGTAAATTTATGTAGGTATATTAGGTGACAAACTGTTACCATGTGAGACTGTGGCGGCAGTGGGGGTCAAAGATCACAGAGTTCAGATATGATAGCTGACCTCTTGCTGATAAGGATTGTTAGATCTTCCTATTTTATGTTTTGGTTATCTCGGCGTTGCTCAGAGGCTGGGAAAGTTACTAACATGAAATCAACGCATATAATAATAGTATGTACCTATATTACAACTATACTAGCTTCTGGCCACGGCTTTGCCCGCGTGGTATCAAAAAGGTAGCCTATGTGTTATTCTGATGTATAAGCTATATATTACTGTAAAGTTTCGTCAAAATCCGTTCAGTAGTTTTTGCGTGAAAGAGTAACAAACATCAATCCTCACAAACTTTCGAGTTTATAATAGTAGGATATATTTTTGTAACATAGGTACCTGATTTCTATATAATTCCCAATTAATCGCTGTTTTTTTACCTGTTTCTTTTTTTGTTTCAGTGAAATAAATGGTTCTGTTGTTGCAAATTTTTTTAGTACTCTTTTTTAGTGCCTATATATACATGTAGGGCCACGGTATATGTATTAATAATTTACTTTCAAGTAAAGTCTACATGTTAGTAGGTTATCTAGTTAATAAGATTAAAGTACTATCCCATCTATTCACAGGATAATCTGTGTCCGGAATATTCATGTCCCGTCAGGCACATCCTGTTTGCGCACGCGCTGCCACCACTTTATTCCAGCCCTACTTCCTTCCACATTCGAACCAGTAAATAGGTCAACATTAACTGGACTTAAATTCAAAACAGCTTGCCCAGCATTCAGTAGAAAAATATACCAAATCGTTTCTTAGGTCAGATTTTAACTATCGTAAGTACGAGTATAAAATAAAATATTAAAATTGGTATGAATCACGAAGCTCTTTTTTTTTAAAGTACCAATTTAATTGTATATTCTGATGGTTGAGTCATCCTTATTGTTTCCATAACCGAAACTACTATAAAAATACATAAGCTTATCCACCCGACTTCACTTCAAAACTTCGGTATTAAAATAATCAACAAGTTTTCTATGCAAACCGAGAGCAAACATGTTAATTTCACAAATAGGCTGGAGTTGGTTGGTTTACATAAATCAGGCACTTTATAGGTAGATACTGTAATGTAGGTTTAAGTTAACAGTAGGTAACGAAACCTCTGTTCGATTTAGTAGGTTAAGGTGTGCCTACTTTGATAAGCATTAACTAGACTGAAACAGCAGATTAACATGAGCTCAAAAGGCAAATATTAGTTTGACAGAGTGACATACTATAATTACGAAAAACATATAATTGAAAAGAGAGACATATATATTTTGTCTCTCTTTGTTTTGTTGCTAATACTAAACTGTCGGCTCATAAATTAAACCTCTCATTTTAACGTGCAGCGCAAAGGTTAATGCAGCCTTCATAAAACCATTACCAAAAATTCCCGTCGCAGTTGGAAACACTTTCATCTCATTACGGAATAGTGATGCGAACGATGCCCATAATAAAACTATCCGTCAATTAGACTCGCCATAAAAATACTTCGACAATTACGCCCTTATACTGCACTCATTAGGGTGCATAATTGGATAGCTCTTAATTCTACAAGGTAATTGATGAATGACACTCTGAAATGTCATTCTGATGACACTCTGAAATGACACGAAACTGATTGTTACGCACGATTATGAAACTAAAGTCAGGTTATAAAGTCTTAAAATCCATTTTACAAAAGTAAGCGAACACGATTACTTAGTACCTAAGTGGACATAGCCATATTGAATCTTTAAACAATGTGAATAAAATTCACTTAGGGTTGGAAGCTGATTGACGGTGAAATGGGTGCTTGATGGATGAAGTTCAATACAACGGTTTATTTGGATGTAAATTGTATGGGACGTGTATGGGCATCTGATATTGGTTTTATTTAATAGTCTTTTGTTTTTGAGAAGTATTACTCATCGATACTCTACCAGTTTTATAAGTGAATGGAAAATGAAAGATTATGGCAAAGTAATTACTAAAATGCTAGCAAAGATTTACATTGTTTATGTAGGAAAATAAAATCAGCCTATTCAAATCCTAACCTATCAATAATAATAGACATCCAATACACAAATACATAGTCCTGACCCCGCAATAGATACAGGCTCCATGTATCGTGAATAACAGGGACTATGAGAACCTAACGTCGATGCCGTCGATCTGAAATTTCACTTCAACTCCCAAACCAGAAACAAATATCTGCAGAACATGCAAACATTTGTCCCGCTGCGGTAATAGAACCCGCGCTTCTTGCGTCGCAGTCGACCTCTCGCCCGCTGCGCCAAGCCTATACAACTTACCTATCCACATTTCAAATTAATTTGCAGTAAACATGACTCGTAGAGCGACTTCTCCAAATTATTTCAGATAGGGGCGGGAACAAGAACTGTCACTGTAAAATCTGACATTGACAGATTCGGCCGCGGAAAGCGCGTAAATGGCGATCATTGAGGGGTCAGACTATAATTCTCTCGTTAACTTCGTAATTGCTTCGTACACGCTTTGTCTTCTGACAGATGTTACTTATAATAAGAGAATCAGCGTTTCTTGAATTAATTGTATATAAAAGTCATGGTAATGTGAATTGTAATTGCGGTAAGTTTGACAATAAAAACTGTACCTTATAAACTTAAAAATAAAATTAACAGAGTTTTATTGCATAATTCCATATATGTTATACCATAAGTTATTTATAAATATGGGCCTTTTTGTAATCATATTTTGTAAGTGCACATGTTGCATGAAAACAAAATATTATAATATTATTTTAACTTACCTACAAAACTTATGTCCGTATTTAAGTTCCGTTTGTAAGTAAATTTTTTTGTAGTTACAAACCTCGTATCATAACCGGAGCAAGATTTTACAGGAAAAATCTATTTTTACAATTCAACCTTTGAAGGTAGAAAGCTCAACGTCCGTTCAAGTTGTCGAACAAATCCGTAAAGTTCAAAGGCATCGGACACTCCCCTTAGTTTAAATGTCAAAATGTCAAAAATGGCCTGCTCTGTTTTGTCATTGAGATTGTTCTAGAGAGGTGACACGTAGGGAAATTATCAGACGGTACTGTCAGCAAGTTAAAGTAGAACTTTTAGATTATTTTATTTTGCTTAATCTTTAGCTTAATTTATTATTAATTGACGACCTCTGTGGCTCAGTGGGCGAAGGCCCGCCTGAGATGCACAAAGTTGCGCGTTCGATACCCGCTGCGGGACAAATGTTTGTATGATCTTCAAATATTTGTCTCGGTCACTCAGACCGAGACAAATATTTGAAGATCATATAGTTTATATGTATAATATTTACAAAAACAAGTATTCAACAAGTAAATAAAGTTTTCATTCATTCATTCATTCATTTTGCATTATGTTTTTACATAAGGACAATTTCGTTGTTTTAAAAGGAATCATAAAATATAAGTATTTTCCAGTCCAAATACAATATTAATGTAAGTTCTGATTAGTGTATGTATTAGGCAATTATGTTATAAAAACAAACATGGGTCATGGTTTCCCCATGACGACGGACATCCCTAGAATCATACTCAGTGCATAGATCTTTGGTTACTACAGGGGGTATTCAGAGGTGCGTCCTCATATTACATTTGGCACATGCCCGCGTTTTGCAAGTTATGTTTTTTACATACCTAAACAACTGAAAAACTGAAATTCAAACTTTTTTTTTATACAATAGATTTTTTACAATTTGTACACAGTAGGTTCATTATGTACCTACATATACTGGCCTTCGTTATTTCTGCCTGTAATAAGCTTTACCTAAGTACTTTTTTTGCTGTCTGTACAATACCTTCCTGACATTGGCAAAAGTGACAGCGTTTATCATAATTTCGGTCTTCTGATCACTGAAATGTCAATTAATAGTTTTTATTAAATGATTTACGACTTGAAACCGGACTATTAAAATAATTAAGAACGAGTTTTTTTCGTACATAAACTTAAAAACAAGATTTTAAGTAGGTAGGTTTAAAGATAATGCTTAGACAAACAAAGGTAAATGATGTTGTCAAACTGATATTGACAGCCTGAAGAATGCTTCTTTTTATACACTTACTAGCTGCACCCCGCGGTTTCACCCGCGTATGTTTCGCACAAAAGCTGCTATTGTGACTTAACTATGATAGTAAGATATATTCCCTCACGGACTTTTTTGTAGGTAATAATGAGTACTTTAACCATCTAGTATATAATTTTTATGTACCATCAATAGTTTTCTCAGCTCACGCTAAATAATAAATTTTATAGGAAAAAATTTGCTACTTTGGGTTACATTATTGCAATTTTCTTAAGGATCTCTATTTTTTTGAAAATAAATTATAGCCTATGTTACTTCTTAATAACTTAGCTTTCATTTGGTAAAACAATGATTAAAATCGGTCCAGTAGTGTCGGAGCCTATTCGATACAAACAAACAAACAAAAAATCTTTCCTCTTTATAATAGTATAGATAGAGGCAAACAAGCATACGCCATCTATTGGAAAGCGGTTACCGTAATCTATAGACGCTTGCAATACCAGAGGTACCTATCACTCTTCCCTCCGTGAGATATCAAGATGCAAGATCTCATGTACCTGTAATTTCCCCGGCAACCATACCCTTCAAACCGGAACACAGCAATGATAAAATTCCAAAAACTATCGTGAACTTGACTATTCATATTGTAAAAACGGTAATTTTCACGTACTGCGCTATCGGTCAAGGCACCGACTAAGTTTCGACTCATTCCGAGAGTCCCCATCAGGGTGAGTGATGGCGACTTTCTAGAAAGAGGGAGAAAGTGCAGTACGTGAAAATTACTATTTTGCGGCAGAAAAAGGCGTGTGACGGTTCCCGGGCACTTCCCCGGAGAAGCCCCTTCATAGAACACTCTACTACTCTTTTGCACTGGGTAACAAAACATTTTTTATTTCATATTTCATTTATTCATGCTTAATGTCCTACATACAATGGTTAAGCTTAGGTCTAGTGTAGCTCCTAGTAGGTTGGTAGGTACATCGGCCCTGTCTTTATCTATTTATTGTTAAGTTAGGGAAGACTTTTATGCGGCCATTACATTCATGGTAGGAAAAACACAGAATAATGAGTACGTGTCAAAAATAAGACATGAACAATTGACGAATGACGATGAAGAATGATGAAAAACATTGTATGATAGTATGAATAATTCAAGTACGACAAAGTTCGGGTTTGTCAATCAATTGTCACCATTTTATCTTCCTCATTCACATTCAACAGATACGTCATGTACCTCCGTGGAATGTCCACGATGCCTGTCGTCACTAAACTATTTAGTACTTAGACGTTTTTGACAGATTCCTATTAATAATAATAATCTAATAAACACCCAACAGGCACAAACATAAGGCCAAGAAATGCAAAGTTAACTAAAGTGTAGATAAGGATTATCTATGCAATTTTATCGAAGAATGCAACAAATACAATTTTCTGTTCCGTTTTTCTAAACACACATTTAACTATTCGTTTGCCCACAGACTACAGTAGACTACTATAGTAATATATTTCCCTTGTTTTCTCTATTTAATGTAATTTATGTACTTTGTTTATGTACCTTAACACTCGTACCTTGTTTATTCTTGTTATTATTACAATTGAAATGGTAGTAACCCGGGAGTTTTCCGCGTTTGTGAGGTCATCTTTCCTGGGCCCTGTCTGAAAATCAGCGCCGATTACTGTGCGGAGCAGCACTAAGCTGAGACGGAACCTGTTTGTCCCACACGGCACAGATGGGACTAATTAACACAAAAATCTTCTCTTTGTCACTATGTTTTTGTTAAAATCTTAGGTATTGTCAGTCCGGGCTAATATGCTGGCCCGCAGGTTCGCACGGTGTACAGACGCAGTGAAAGCGATCTTGTTCAAAGCGTAATTTACATCTCTGTATTCTGCGAGTCTATGGTTCAGCTATACCAAAAAGTCTTACAATTCTCTGCTGATCCAATATAACAACGCATTTAGGGCGCTGTTGCGTCTTCCGCGATTCTGCAGTGCGTCAGGTATGTCCGCCGAGGCGCGCACCGACACCTTCGACGCCATCTGGCGCAAAAAAACAGCCTCATTGCTGAGCAGACTCCGCGGCAGCAGTAACAGCATCCTAAAAGCGATTGCAGAACAATTTGGTTGTCCTCTGGTATGGAAACTCATCCAGAGGACCAAATCGCTGTTAGTTAATAAGTACTAACTTAGTTTTTAAATTATACTAAAATGGACTGATTTGTCTGAAAAAATAAATTTATTATTATTATTATAGTGTCTATTTATAATTTTTTTAGTGTGTAGGTACCTGTCCTTTCTGTGCTTTGTTGTTGCCAAATAAATTTCTTTCTTTCTTTCTTCTTTAGTGATTTCTATGGCGTTTTACATGGTCGCGATTTGTCTAAACCACAGATATTTAAGCCTGAACTAATCGTGTTAAAGCATGCATTCTCACCACGTATCGAAGACGGACAGAAGTTCATATGATGACAGAATATAGGATCAGTTCAACGAATTTTAGAAAAACATTCGCGTGAGAACGAAACGCCTTTAACGTGGTAGCCGAGGTCGTTCATGGTGGTGTTTGTGGGATTGACGCTACTGATTATAATGATGATACAAACTGAATCTTGTGAAGTTTTTAACCTTGTGCCTAAAGTATGAGATGAACCTAGCATTCTCGATGGATTTCCAGTGACAGCTTTTAGTGATATGCGTTTTTTTATACAGCTAAAGTGGCAAACAAGCTTACGGCCTACTTGTTGAGAAGCGGTTACCGTAACCTATGAACACTTGTAGCACCAGAGGCATCACTCCATACCCTTCAAACCGAAACACAGCAATTCTCGCATAATGAATGAATGAATGGATGAATGAATGAAAATGCTTTATTGTACACCATAAGAAAAATAGATATAACTTCAAATACAATGAGAGGTCTTATCGCTTAGATGCGATCTCTTCCAGACAACCTTTATAACTGATGCATAACTGCTTGACGGCAGAAATAATTATCGTTATAGGACGCCCCTAAAATATGAAACTTCGTGAACGAGAGGTCACACAGCGTGGCTCGACACGTCTTTGGCCAGTGTTTTGGTTCAATATGGTCGTGGGACGATGTACCTACTTTTTCTTTGCAAGTCAAAGGCCTGACCTGTTCAGTCATACAGATTTCAAAACAATCGTTTATCGATGCTAGCCGGCTCGATTCGTTATCTATGTTGGCCTATGTGTCGGTTCTCACGCGCGATGCAAATATCAAACGGTTGGTGCCGTTATGTTGACAGCATTGTTTGTTTGCGTGTCACGCTGGTACCAACCTACAGCGATTTGCAGTTTTGCAACTCATTTTACAAGCTCTTGAAAGAAAGCATGTTTTGTTAAACTGTATTTCTACTCGTCTTTTTAAACTGTACCAACTATTCTAGTAAATTAGTAATCTAAACATCATATTGTTCAGTAACTTTTTTCTCAAATTACTTTATTATTATATTTAAAAAATATTTCACCTATATTTAGAATGGACATTTAAGTTGATATAGGCCTTATATTATAATTATATTATATACTGTTAAAATAAAAGGTCTTTTCGTGAAGATTTTGCAATTTTACAACGTATACTGAGAGCTATGTTTTTCTTCGGATTACTTTCGTTCATGTAATCATTAAAAACAGGAAAATCCGAAAACTAGTATCATTTATTGAAAACATGAGTAATACTTGTTTACAATATGTATGTATCAACCTGACGTATATAAAAACAACTTCAGTCAATTCCAATATACATAAGTACATTATACATAAAAACTAAGTGGTGCTTACAAAGAGGGCTTGCTAACAGCAAATAAATTATTTTAGACCACTGTAATTATGTACTGTAGAGATTGTATTATTACACGACTGAGAATTATGTTCGACCATCCGACTATCTAAACAAGATTTAAATAACACTCAATAACCTATAATAAAGCTATCTCTCTATAAGGAGTCGAAGGTTTCGAATGATAGTTCTGAATCGGCACCTGCGCCGGCGCCTCCGCCCGCGCTACCTCCAACATCTGGGCTGCGCACACGCAGAGCGACTAGCGGAGCGGCGAGCGATATAGCCCGTAGTACTAATACGGGGCCACTTTTGTGACATTTCTAAATAAATGAGTTTATCTTCTTCAATTGACACCACACTTTAGTTGAATCATCAATGTAAAGGAACTCGTAAGTAAGTAAAGTAAAGTTTATTAATTTGTTACAAACGTATGGTAAAACGATATTACAAATTGCAGTCAGTAGGTTGTATAAAACAATATTGTGGATCATCATAAAAACAAGCAATTTTGTTGTCTGGTTCTTATAGGCCTGATAGCGCGCGAGGGATCGCCGTAAATTCACTGTTTTGAAGCTGACATTGATATATTATGATCCTAAAAACCGAACTTTGACTTTTCAACGTATGTCACGTTACCCACTGTGTTGATCTTTTGTCCGCGTGACAAATGCTATCCGCAATTGTAATTCTGTCACGCGTTTCTACCATAAAATAAGTTTTGTTTTCTTATTACGATGATCATAACGAATTTCCATTAATTTCGCTCAGTTCACTCTGATATACGCTCCGCTTGCGCCAACCCGAACTGTGGGCAATTATCGATAACTATCGAATGACAAGGTCGATTGTCTATCGATAGCGACGATGTGTGCTTGCACAACACTATTGTAACAAACAAAATAGTGGATAATACTCTTTTCAATGTAAGAAATAAAAATAGATTTATTGTCATTATTTTTTAAATACGTTTTATGTCAGTTTTTTTATATTTCTGCCACCAAGAAGTACCGCTCGCATTGCTCACAGATTAAAAATTTTTGCTCCTACGTATTGCTGTGTTCCAATTTTACCAACCGGTGGGTGGTAGATATGCTTGTTTGCCACATTTGTTGCATAAAAAAGGCAATTTTTTCGCTTTAATATTTTCCTACCAAGTGGATAGATATCCTAATCTCTCGGCAATACCTACCTACCGTAATTATAAATATCATAACTCAGCTAACAACTTATTGATTATGGAACAGTAATTTACCCGATAAAGTCAGTTTTCCTCGAGAATAAATGGCAATTACATGCATATCGCATAAATATTATCTTTATCGAGGGCGCCATTTTGTTAGACCTATACATCCATTTGTTACATGCCATTTTGTTACCATCACGAGAATAACTAACCAGGAATTTGTTTAACGAGTTAGTAGCTGCAAGCGATTCACTCATATCAAGTAATAACAGCATATTGTCTCAATATTATTCCTAAGCAAGTCCTAAGTTATTTTCTGAGAAAATGTTATCCAACTTAATGTATATCCACGCTCAAAAATAGGTCACACTGAAACGATTTCCGAGTTTAACATTTGCATCGAAGGAATCCAGAATCTGATAAGATAAATAAGAACCACAGATTAAAAATCAATCACATTGCATTGACGTGGTATTTCAAGAAGTAATATTTCCCACTGATAAGCAGAGAATTGATTATATGAGTTATAATTTGCAATGGTCTGATAAGAAAATTATAGGTTAGCATTGAAACCAATCAATACCTACCTACGCAATATGAATGAGGAGTAATAAAATATCTAGTATGTACTTACGATCTGTCACGTGGAATGCTGATTACTTGCAATGTGCGGGCATGTGCCCAAATGTAGTGTATGGAGGTGTCTTTGGGAGCCTCAAAGATCTACGCACTGAGTAGGTGTGTGCTGTTTTATGTAATAATAGGTATAATAGGCTTTTATAGACCTAGTGCGGGGAACAGAGCTCACCTATGATATTTTAATACTTTGTGTAGAACCTAATTTTTTAGTTATTTGTAAGTACCAAACGTAAATTTTAAGTCAATAAAACATTATTTATTATTATCTGTGTCACCTAAAAATGCCAACACAGAATCACAAAAGATTACTATTTAGCATATTCAAGGAAAGAGAACAAAACGTGGTACAAATGACTGAAAACTTATATTTGGTAGCTAGAGTTTTAAATATGTATATATTTACCAAAGAAAATATTTGAAAACCCCCAACAGATACATACACAGTATGATCGCACACTAGGATTCCCTGTGTCGTGTGAATCTGGATCCACGAGTACCTTGGTACCACAAACCTGGACCGGAAAAATAATCTGCAGAATATGTAAATATTTGTCGTTTGTAGTTGATTTTCGTTCACAAAGACAAAGCACATTTGTACCTAATCGTTTTTGTATATTTTTTTTGTTTTAACTAGGTTTAAGACGTTTATTCCCCTATAGACATAGTCATGGGGAATAAACGTCACATGGGAACATAAATATCAATAAAAAAAATCAAAAGTAGGTCGTTCTAGTAGGTACAAGTTATAAGATAGGCAGTAAAATATTTAATCCCTCTAGCGCATATTTAGGTAATTTTAATGCTTTTTATTAATAATAAATTGTGCGAGTTTTATTTTATATACGTGGAAAGAGTATTCATTTTTTATTTCTGAGGGTATATTTTACTCTTTCAAGATACTATTAAAAAACAATGTCTAATTTTCTGCAATCATTTTAGTGTCTTTCTTTTTGATTTAACACGTTTATAATGAAACTGATTCGTGGTAACTCATAAATTATGAAGATTCGTACGTAATCATTCGACTTTACCACGTGATTTCTGTTTCTTATGGCAACACAGTGTATAATTTAAAATGAATTTTCGGTTTTGTTTTTAGGTTTTTTTAGCAGAAATTTCAAGATTAAGCAATTATGTAATTATCAAAGAAAATACTTATAAAAGAAGAAAAGGAAAAGTTTTCAAATAAGAGCATCTCGATTCCAGGAAGGACTGGTCCAATCAAATCTGCATTAGGACCGACATTGCGCAAATAGACGTTTAAAATTAAAAGTACAATAAAACGAAGAACAAACACGCTCACAACTATATTCTCCATGATGGACATCCTCTGATACATCTTTGAAGATATCAAGTAGAGGGTAGCGTCCAAATATTATATGTAGCACATCTCCACGTTTTGCAAGTACTTAGCATTCCACGCGACTGGTTATAAACCCATCGCCGCTTATTGGAACGCTCATAGGATAGTAAAATAATAAACCAAAATTGCACGATATACTCGTTATAAGAAGTTATTTGACGTAATACTCGTAAGTAAGCTGTGGCGCAAGAGGCGCTGGTTCGATTTCCGATTCCGGACAAATATTTGCATGTCCTGTAGATATTTGTTCCGAGTCTGGGTGTCGTTGTACGACGGTACTCGTAGTTCCTGATACCCACGACACAGGAAATCCTTAGTACGTGTCTGTTGAATGTTACCATAATGAAAAATTATAATGTCCTGTTGATTTATTTACGGCTACAAGTAAAATGCGCGAAGCATTTTAGGAACGCTTCCATCTGGTAGTGATCTAGAGCAGTTGAGCTATCTATAGATCATTTGCAAAGATCTTTAGATAACTTGTTGTTTCATCTGTTTTTTTTGTATATAACTATTTGTAAAACCATTTAAATTATTGCATAAATGTTATTATAAATAATAAAAATGTTAAAAGAAGTCGCACCAATAACCTTGGCTCGACTAAAAGTTTCTACCTTTATGAAATTACTAGCTTCTGCCCACGGCTTCGCCCGCATGGTACCCGGATAAAAAGTAGCCTATTTTTTATTCTGATGTATAAGCTATATCACTGTTAAGTTCCATCAAAATCCATTCAGCATTTTTCGCGTGAAAGAGTAACAAACATCCATCCTCACAAACTTTCGCGTTTATAATATAGGATCTCAGTGATTTTTCTTCTGAAAAACACCAGCTTACACATGTATACATAACCGGAAGTTAAGGAACGTGAACAAACAAAGGCGTTTCATTTCCAGACACACTGATAAAATATTTTGCATGAGCAACGCTTCACCGAATTATAGAGTAAGGGATGAATCAGCCCATACGATGTTCAGTTATTTGTCTTGGAAGCAGAGATAAGCAAGTTTCATCTATTTATAAGGGAAGGTGATAGTATTTCCTGCCTTTTGCCACGTCATTTCCACATTGCCTCTTAAAATAATAATGAAATTATAAAGAAATTTAATCACACCACAGTCTCATTTCTTAAATACTAATATCCCGATATTTGAATAACATCTTCTCGCTAACTTAAGTTGCAAAGATCGCCTTTATGACTCTACCTTTGAAATTTTAACACTTCTAACAATAAGATAGGTATTTACGTACATTTCAAAACAAATGGAACTCTAAAAATACGCCGCTATTGTGCAAATTGAGTATTTCTCATGTTTAAAACAGATGTACAAGAGCTCAGCGGATTCGTCGCACCGCACGCATCGCAACCTTGAGTGTCGCAACGCAACTTAGCAACTCACTATTTCACACTTACATAAATAGTATTGGAACTTAAGTTAGTCTATGAGAAAAAAACCGGACAAGTGCGAAACGGACTCGCCCACCGAGGGGTCCGTACAAATTTGTAGGTACATATTATAAATAGTTCAGGAATAGAGTCTCGCAGTTTTTCCCGAGCTTTTCCCGAAATTCAGTTTCCAAAACCACAAGCAATTACAAATGTATAGTTTTCAGATTTTTCCTGATTTGGCAAGTAATATTGTCTTATTTTTGTAGTATAAGACAATATTACTTGCCAAATTTCATAGTTCTAGGTCAACGAAAAGTACCCTATAAATTTTCATTCCCTTGAGTGTCGAAATATACGACATAAACGGCCGTATCTTCTTTTTACGTTAACTTATAAGTTTGATTTTTTCACCGCTTCAAGGGACTATAGACTTGAGTATATGGTTTTAATTTCAACTCGTTACCTCCACGCGTTCTCGAGATACAGGATCTTGACAGACAAATAGACAGACGGACAACAAAGTGATCCTATATGGGTTCCGTTTTTTCCTTTTGAGGTACGGAACCCTAAAAAGAAAGTTTGATGCCTACAGCTACCTTCTATGACCGCACCGTTCTATCTCAGCAGGGGATTCATCCTCACACCCTAGAGCCTGGGTGATCGCGCACCGTACGCTTAAAGAGGAACTTCCTCCCGAAAAGACTAACGTTATGGAATTATCTCCCTGCTGAGGTTTCCCGAGTGAGTACAGTTTGAGGTTCTTCAAAAAAGGTGTTATGATGTTACAAGCGTCCATAGGTTACCGTATAACCGCTTATTAACATGTGGACCATATGTTTGTTTGTCATCTTGATAGTATAATATTTTTTACTACTGGTCAAATCAATATGATATTTTTTGGTAATAATATAAGAGCTAACATACCAATGAATAGTTTAAAATATTTCATAAACGCTCAATCAAGATTACTCTAAATTCAGCATGTCAGACAACTTCTGACATTTGAGTAATCGCTCCATACGATTAGCTAATTGTAAAGCAATTCATTTGCAACTGCTTCATCATTTTAATCATACACCACTCATCAGAGTTCATATATTAAACAAAATTAATAATAACAAGAAGTATTTTTTTAGAAAGAGCCGTTTTGGCCTATTTGGAAACACCCCGAATTCCGAACCGAACCCGCTTTGAAACTTTTTCACTCGAAAAAATGAATTTGAAGAACGTTAATTTGAACAGTGAAAATATCGTAAGGTAACCAGCATATTCTAGAACCAATACCACGGGTTATTTCTGAGCTTGTTTTTTTACTTATAAACTTTTGTGAACATGTTCCTCTACAACTTTGTATTAATAAGACGGTAAAATTAGTCACTTATTCGAGTATACGAAAAATAACGAGAATAGGTAGGAAGAGTTATATTTACGACAGAAAAATCATCAGCTACCTACGAAAGATAAATGTTAGTATAAAAAACTACAATACATTAAAAAAAAGGCAATACATTTCTCTGACATCGATATTATTATGCGATATTATAAACGCGAAACTTTGTGAGGATTGATGTTTGTTACTCTTTCACGCAAAAACTACTGAACTGATTTTGATGTAACTTTACAGTAATATAGCTTATACATCAGAATAACACATAGGCTATTTTTATACAGGTACCATGCGGGCGAAGCCGTAGGCAGAAGCTAATAATGAATAGTTACTTCAGTTACCTACCATAAACAATCACTTATTTTAATATATTCTACTTAAATGTCCTAACCCACTTTAAAATCAATAAACGCTTAGTTAACTTCCTCTTAAAACTAAACCTAACCAAAACGGTTTTTTTTTTTTCAAACCAGCTACGTGTGTCGTTTTTCATTTGCAGAAAACGGCTTTAACGATTATGATGTCCGCAAAAGTTTTTAAAAATCGATTAGCTGGGATTTTTGCGATTAGTTTAGTCGTCTACAATTGTAAATTAGTTAGTCATAGTTCGTATTTAAACATCAAACCATACGTTATCAGTTGGAAAGAGGCCAATAAAATAGATAAACCACTTCAGATTGCAATATGATATCTTATTAACACCCCTAAGTAAATATCAATTAGCGTCTCGTAACTCATTTACCGACTTTCTTACCTTAATGTGACATAATAAAGCTATAAAAAGGTTTTTTACCACTTGACCCTAATTATGCGAATTTACGATTGAAGGAAAAGTTATGCGTGAATTCAGTTACAAATTCCAAGGGTCTAGACAAACGCCACTTTCTGTTGGCATTAACGCCTGCGGAAATATTGAATTGTATGGGAATCACATTAGCTATGGAAATGTGACATGACTGCTGACAAGTTTTACCTTGACAAATTTGCGTTAGCGTGAAAGGAAAATAAGCGTGAGGTATTTGTCTAGCTCCCAGGTCTACTTATCAATTGTTTATCATTTCTCAATTGCCAACGCTTTTAGGTAGAAAGTAGTCAAAATTGGATAATTGATCTCTCTGCTAAGATTTTCCCAAGTTACAGTATGAGCTTCAACAAAAAGGGTGTTTTGAAAATTTTAAAGTGTCGCCAACGCGCGTTTTTTGCCTCTGGTGTTACAAGCGATCATAGGTTACGGTAACCGCCTAAAATATAAAAAAGTGTCTAAAAACTAAATTTATTACAAAAATAGAATTATTTTATTGGGTATTGTGTCACCAATTAATAATGTCGATCGTTTTTGTGACTAGAGAAAATTACGAAAAAATATTTATAAGAAGTACTTATAAGAATTTTTAATATCCCATTCAAGAAACTCATTTTTTTCACACATCAGCATACCCTCTGTTTCATAATCACTCGCTAATTTAGCAAGTCGCTAAATCTAGTCCTGTCCTTTTCTAACACTAAACAAAGGATAGAGGCTGGCAACTTTTAGCACGCTGCTAAAGTTAGCGAGTGATTATGAAACTGAGGGTAAGTCTCTAGTATTTATCCATTTGGATGTTTGGGTCTATCTTTAGTTTGTAAAAAAAAACAATAGTGGGCGTGGACGGTGCCTTCTAGGAATGAAAATAATATTAATTTGGAAAGTGTCTCTAGGGGCCCGCAGACCATTTTCTTCGCTGACAGTAAAGACTTCTTTCTAAATTCATTAAAAATAAAACTCACCCTGCAAAGTGCGACGCCAGTATCCAGTCTATCCAAGAAATTGTCAGCGGTGATCCTCAGTTCTGGGTAAAGTACAGTCAGCCATTCTGCCAGATCCTCTTTCATGGCATAGAGGTATTCCTCGGAGGACTTGAAGGGCCGGAACGGCCTGGCCTCGAGGAGCACTGCACCGGCCGACGCCATCTTTAATTGTGGTGTGACTAGCAGGACATTACTGGTTCTGGAACAAAAAAGAGAAAAATTAGTAACTGCCTATTGTATTGGTTACGAAAATAATTAAATCCAACTTCAAATGACGGGAAGTTATTTGGTGGTTTTTTTTTGCACCACCCGTTACCCATTAAAAAAAATAATTGGCGAAGATATTAAGGTAAAAATACAGACAAAATGAGAACGTCATTTTTTAAAGTCTGTTAATAAATAGAGTAACTTTTAAACAATAACATAGTTTAATGTTAAATACCCTTTTATAAATTAAGTAAGCTCGCACACATTATATAACATTCTATGCCAAAAACACAAATTGATACATTTATTTACCAAAAACATAAACACAACATGGAACAGTGTAAAACTATATCCTGTATCTATTACCTTTTGATAAAAATATGTTATCAAAGATAAGATAAACAGATAAACACTCAACCGTCAATTCATAGTTCTGAAACGTAGTGTACGTGTCCCTGTGTCATGGGTATCAGGAACTATAGTACCACAACAAAATGTGTATACTTAGAACATTTTGAAATTCTTTGTTGTGTACATTATGACCACCTGTGTTGCTTAGCTATTTCTAATAGATAAATATTAAAATCGCAATGTTAAAATATACTTGTAGACTTTATTTTCCAATCACAAAATGGCTAATCAATCCTACTTAATATTATAAACTCGAAAGTATGGATGTTTGTTACTCTTTTACGCAAAAACTACTAAACGGATTTTAATGAAACTTTACAGTAATATAGCTTATACATCAGAATAACACATAGGTTACTTTTATCCGGGGACCACGTGGGCGAAGCCGTGGGCAGAAGCTAGTGATAGAAAAAAATATGTTTGCTCTTATTAAGTCAAACACGGCCTTGACAGAAGCCAAGTAAGCAAATTCTACTGACCTCGAAGTGTTGCCTCCATAGATGAAGCTAGGGCAAATAGTGTCAGCTAGAGGCCCTTACCCGCAGCTCGAAAAAAAAAAAGAATCTGCTGGCGACCCGGTAATCGATGATGAAACAACAGATTTGTTATTTGCTTTAAAATAATGAATGTCACTGTCTGCTCCTGTCAGTTAGCTGTCAGAATAATTAGTAGAATGATGTTGTCTAGACTGTGTCTCAATTTGTTTTGTCACGCGAACTTATGGTAAATACCAAATTATCCAATCACCACCATAAAAGGTATATTACGGGGGTGATTGGATCAGTGGAACATTTTTATTTACTTTTACAATGTTCATAAAAGTATGGTTTAATATTGAAAATTACTTAAAAGAATATCATATTTATTGTTTGAGCCTCGATTATAACACTGCTTTTATTGTATTTTTGAGCCTGTCTAAATGATTGTGAAATAAAATGATAATTATTGGTATTTTGTAATGTTTTATGAGTATTTTGTGTTTAGTGTGAACAAACGTTAAACATTCTAAGTTAGTTACTTGTTCAGTGTCAAAAGTTTAGTGTTTCAGATGATAGAAATAACGACTTTAGTGTTATGTAACTGTTCTGTCATTTTCTATTTTGAATAAACTTTAATTCAATCATTTTACATAATTATATCGCTTCTCTATACTGCTTTTATGTTAATAGTGGTAATTTTGTTTATAAAAAGGCATCCTAGTGACCTGCACTGAAGACTTGCACATTAAAAAATACACTGTTTCGAATTATTTTATGATAAAGAGACCCTCGCCGTCCCATTAAAGGCGTAGATTTTCCTAATTCATAAAGAATCCTTAAAAATGTTCAAATAGTATTTCAATGAAATCGAAAGTTGTTTTAGGAGAGATCCGAGAAAAAATGCTAAAAAGTTAATTTAACTAACAAGACTCCGCACTGCCTGGACACCTCTTTGACATAAATTACAAGCGCGGAGATTCGCCGACTTTTTCAATTATCAATCTTTTTTTTATATGTTGACGTTTTTCATGTTCTCTCACAGATTAAAAATTTGTTCTTTATGAAGACCATTTTATGCAACCATTTTAACTAATAATCTCTAACATTTTGTAACGAACTGTAAAATATTCATATCGATCCATATCTTGCTATTTAGTCTGTGACTCCACATTTCGCTCGTTTGACCATAAAATATGATGTAGTGTGGTATTATGCAAGTAGCTATATGAGCTCTTTGCCATAGCACACATTTTGTATTGGAGCAGGTCATTTACCTGGCACGGTTGGTCGCCGGCCTTTGTGTCCAACAGGGCTGTCAACGTTTTTATGATTCTAATAGCCTCTGCCTACGGCTTCGCCCGCGTGGTACCCGGATAAAAAGTAGCCTATTTGTTATTCTGATGTATTAGCTATATTACTGTAAAGTTTAATCAATATCGGTTCAGTTATTTTTGCGAGATGGAGTAACAAACATACATCTATGCTCACAAACTTTTGCGACAAAACGAATAAAAGAAGAACTTTACTCGTTTCTTATATTTTATTTTCCGAGAGTACTAAAATTGTGAAATTTTTCGCGTATCAATATTCAGTCATACTCAGACCTTGGAGTCTAAATTCGGGTAGTTAACTCTAGTCATGGCACCACACGTCAATAAAAACAAACACGCTCACAACTGTATATCTCCGATATGGGCATCCTTAGATCCAGTACACAGATCTGTAAATTAGACACCAAGTAAAGACACATTCAGAGACATGCCCAAATATTATGTGCCACATCTCCGTGTATTGAATATTATTTATCTATCCATGAGACAGATTGCAAGCCAATCGCCGCTAATTGGAACACTAACCGATGTCACTATGCCTTGCAACTTGAAAATAATCTTTTTATAATTGACAGGTTTTTGACAATCACACACTAATCACTCCAGATAATTAAAAATTAATAATGTATGATTATATGCGAGGATGCAAATCATGCGATTTCGCCATTATATCCGCTCCAGCAGCCCTAGTAACGAGGGTCACCACTTTCGAGACTCCACCGTGTAACGAACCCTGAACGGAAACATTATTGGTCTATTCATCCGTGACTTCAGGGTCCAAGCAGTATTACTCGCATTTGGTTAAAAAATGGGGCAGAACTGCAAGTGTGCTGTTTCTGGTTTCACCACACTGTTTTGCCTCACTATGAGCTATTGACAAAAAAACACATCTCACATTAAATTGAGCGAAACGTTCTCGGTAATGTCTCCATGTCATGCGATGGTGATGATGATGATGATGATGAAGCTAACGATGCGCAAGTTATGTATATATGTATATCTTGTACTATTATTTTGTACGAAATGCCGACTTACGTATTATTATTGAGTCAATCATAGAAAATAATTTGGAGAGATTCTGGGAATCGGTTCTCTCAAAATTCTTAAAAGTTGTATTTTCCTCTCCAAACGTATTACATGAGCAGAAAATACCTACAGGCAGTTAGTTATGTGATAGATATCATTATACTATACTTATGTAGACTTCTCTATATACAGGGTGGACTCTCCAGGAAAGCATCTTTGCTGAAAGATTTTCCATAAGTACATGTGATAATTGAATTTAAATTAAGGAATTTAGATGATATTTTTTTACTTGTTGACATTTTAACACTCTTTTTATTTTATGTGTTTATAATTTTAAGTTATTTCGAATACGATTGTTTAAAAGAATAAATGAATCTTGATTTTAAATAATTAAAACAAAAAACACGCTCACAACTGTATTCCCCATGTTAACATCCTCAATATGTTATAAAGAAAAAATACAAAAATGGTCGAAAAAAATTGTGGAGGGCTCATTTGATTATATTTCTTATCAGGAATGTTTGCCCCTAATTATCCCAACTTTCCATCATCCACACCCTGTATACACGATATAGTTACCACGATGTGTAAGTCGTTATGTCTGTATTTCTTTAGCTAGTAGACAATGTGTCGATCGGTATTCTATAATGATAGCAATTACCTCAGTTCCGGGCGAATTCTCAGAGCAGAGTTGCTTCTGTCGAATAGCTTTGTACCTATTTTTATCTTCCTGTTTTAGGACTTGTGACTATTACAGAATGTGGCAACGGCATGGAGAGTTTTTTTACAGCTAAATAAATTATAAACCAGCATTTAAGTTTAAAAAAAAACCGTATATATTTTTTGTGTTTTTAAAGATTTTAGAGGTATTTTTTTAAATGTTTTTTTTTCTAAACGGAAGGCGTTTAGAAAAAAACAAAGAATTTAGAGTTTCTTATATAAGTCTGTTAATAATTAATATACGACCCTAAGAAGCCGATCAAAAGAAGTAAAAGCGCGGACGGACGATGCGACGCGGTGGATCGGCGGCCGAGGGCGGTGGCACAGCTAGTTCATGATAAAATCGATATAGCTCTCTGAATATTAATGCAGTATTGCATATATTCAGTAATCAGGGTCAAACTTTACTATTACAGAATCTAAGCAACATTTCTATTATGGTAGAGCAACAAATGGACAGAGGAAGGTAGTCAACTCACTTCCGTCCGGTGCTCCTCAACATGACATGACTCACCACGCCACCACGCCACCACGCCACCATGCCATGCATTCACGAAGCGACGACGAACAGAAATTTAATTAAAATTAAATTTATTGTTTATAACATCGTACCAATTACAGATATCAGTAGTTTGTATATTTGGAAAATTAAATAAAATGAAATTTACTGTATAAAATATGGTACAATTTACAGATATCAGTAGTTTGTATATTTGGAAAATGAAATAAAATTAAATTTACTGTATAAAATATGGTACAAATTACAAAATCAGTAGTTTGCATATTTAGAAAATGAAATAAAATAAAATTTACTGCGTAAAGTATGGTACAAATTACGAATATCAGTAGTTATAATATTTAGAAAATGAAATTTACTGCATAAAATATGGTACAAATTACGAATATCAGTAGTTATAATATTTAGAAAATGAAATTTACTGCATAAAATATGGTACAAATTACGAATATCAGTAGTTATAATATTTAGAAAATGAAATTTACTGCATAAAATATGGTACAAATTACGAATATCAGTAGTTATAATATTTAGAAAATGAAATTTACTGCATAAAATATGGTACAAATTACGAATATCAGTAGTTATAATATTTAGAAAATGAAATTTACTGCATAAAATATGGTACAAATTACGAATATCAGTAGTTTGCATATTTAGAAAATGAAATTTGTTGCACAAAATATCCTTCGAAAAGTCGGTTAAAGTAACAGCGAGTCTCTAAGTTAAGATTTGCTCTAGATAAGAACAGCAGATAACATGGCCGGTGGATTGGAACTGCGAGGTCGATGACTTGGGTTCAAGCAAGTTCAGGTGACTCAGTTCTAACACAAAAAGAAGCGACGCGTTGCCAGAGAGCTGGCTCTTATCCGGGTCAACGCATTAGCATTGCCATTCAGCGTGGCAATGCAGCCAGTATTTTGGGAACGCTTGCATCTGGTAGTGATCAGTTGCAACGATCTTTATTTTAGCTAGCGGTTTCATCTGTCGGTACCTCTGACTGCCCCCTACTTGGTTGGTATCAAAATCTACTCACATAAGTGAACGTATTGGTTTCTTTGTTTTTTTATTTAGTATTTAAAAAAAAGTATATTTAAGCTTGGAACCTATTCTGTTAATATACTTTATTTTGTAGGCTCATCAGCTCCTTGAGTTTACCCAGAGTTACCAAAAAATGACAGTGGCTAAGACGAACGGTAGTCGAGTCTCTGAGAAATACATATCAAATTATTTTCAGTGATGATTTAACCCAGTCAGATATTATTATTTATTTATGATTCATATAGAGACAGAACTGAAAAACAATAAATAAAATATATTCTAAACGGATGACTAAAACGTATACTCGTGACGGACAAGGCGGTCCACCATTGACCTACATTTAGTTAGTAGGAATAATTTCAGAATTATTCTACTTCGAGGAAAATAAAAGTGCATTCTAAGTTCACGAAAAATGTTCAAAAACAGCAGCTTATTACAAACACGCGCACGACTATAATCCCCAAACTGGGCATATTCAGATCTACATGCAGATCCGTGAGAATACCAAGCAGGGGGTAGTCAAAGTCACATCCAAACATTATAATATTTGGCTTGTTTTGCATAGCATTTTGCGTGACAGGTTGCCAGCCCATAGACCTTTGGAACTCTGACCAACCGATGTCACATGGCATTCAATGTTTGGTTCCTATGTTTTCCGTCACCGTTTTGAGCACGTTAAAACACGCTCACATTTTTCGAGTATAAGTCCATAACATAAGTAACCTTTCATATATTTCGTGAGATTTCGTTGAGGCCCTCTACGAGAATCGCTTTCCACAGATCGGGATTACAGAATTGAGGCAGAAATAAAAAAAATCTTAACACAGCATCATCTAGCCCCAAGCAAAGCTACATGGGAACTACATAACTGATATACTACTTTTTTTTTATACACATACATAGAAAACACCCAGACCCGAGACAAATATTTGCAGATCTTACAAACATTTGTCCCGCGGCGGGAATACGTTATAAAATGGTGAAATAAGTTATTTTTTATGAATCTGATCCTCAAACATACTGAGTCAGTGCACGATGCGACGCGGAGGGAGAACGACGCGATCACTCACCCTGATGCAGACTCTCGGAATGAGTCGAAACTTAGTCGGTGCCTTCGCCGATAGTGCGTTACGTGAACAACATGCTCAACATGTTACTCATTATATTGTTTTGGAGTGCGTACCTACATAAGTTATGTTCCTAACCAGATCAAACCTGTATTTTAGATATTGTATTTTTTTTATGTTTGTAAATGCCTGTAATTCCACCAGCAGCCGTAGGTAGGTACCCTTCACATCGAGATACAGCTATTCGAGCATAGCCTACCTTGTTCCTAAATTCTCGTTAATCCTTGAAGATTACCTCTTTAGTCAGAATTGGAATGTAACCTAGATATCTTGGAATGTTGTTCGTCATCTACTAAGTACATACTGAATGACTGACTGACTGAAATGGAAATCATTGGGATGCGTCATGCAGGCACTCCTAGTCTGTAATCTTAACACATTCGTAGGTTCAGCTCCGAACAGGGTCTTGTGACTATTAGAACTTAAAATGACCAGGGCGCTAAAAAAATCTTGCAATTTCCTAATTTATATGGTAATTAGGAAATGGAATCCTACTACAACCTATTATAAACGCGAAAGTTTGTGAGGATGGATGTTTGTTACTCTTTCACGCAAAAACTACTGAACGGATTTTGATGAAACTTTACAGTAATATAGCTTATACATCAGAATAACACATAGGCGACTTTTTATGCGGGTATCACGCGGGCAAAGCCGTGGACAGAAGCTAGTAATATCATTATAAACAACTGAATCACGTATATACTTTGTTATAAAACAAACATACAAACACGCTCACAAATTCATTCTCCGTCATAGACATCCTCAGTGCTCACGTCTTTGAGGATACCAAGTAGAGGATATTCCTCTTACATATTCTAGGGTATGTTAACGACCAGAATCGAACCCACTAACAACACGACTCTCTTACTTTGTAAAAGTTAAGTATGAAATGTAAATCATCACAGATGAAATATAAATGATGCAAAATATCAATACTAATATTATGAGAAGAATTTCATGTGAAAATGTTGTAGGTACAATCACGCACAACACTTGTCATGAGAAAAAATCAACACCAATCAATGTACAGTCACGCACAGAAATAAATCAGATCATTAATGATTATTATGAGAGTTATGTTTGATGCAGTATGAGTGAGTAGCTGTAAGGTACCGTCGGCAAAACAATGGCTTGTTTGCGGTGCGGCGCGGCGCGGCGGTTGCGTAACGTTACGCTCGGGTGACTTCCGTTGTCACCTCTAGTAGCGATAGCAGATAAAGCAGTTTATTCCATCCAGTCCTACTACGCGGGTAAAAAGGATTTCTTTGAATAAGAAAGACTGATTTCTCGAAATATTTAGTTATTACAAAAATATATTTTCTTAGTTTAATGCAATATTTTTAAAACAAAAATACTGCTTATCTTTTTTTGAACACAATATTTATCTCAATTTTGTTCTTACTTGAAAAGAAATATGTTTATTTCAAGACTTATTTTATCTCGTATCAAATAAATGTCTTAAATAAAACAATAGGTTTCTTGAATTAAATTTATTTATCTCGTAACAAATGAAATAAAATGAGATGTTTTTTTACTATTACGAAGAAATTATTGTGTAGCGTCTATAGGGAAAGAATCATTTTCTTGGAGGTAATAAAAATGTCTTAATAGAAAGCAATTTGTCTTTCTATAAGAAATCAGTTTTTACCGTGTAGTACTTCGATTATATAACTGTTTGGACAGAAATATTCCAAATTGACCAATCGAACATTTTCGATACGCAGATTTTATCCCAAATATAACTACTATGAATATTAAGGTACACACAAGTGGGAAAAAGATCCGCACAGTAGGTTAATTCACATAGGTATTAATACTTACCTTTTTGTTATATTATTATCAATCCTCTTTGAAGAACCACTTAAAAAAAAAGACAATCAATATTAATTATAAAAAAAATTATCATGAATATAGGATGATCATAAACCCGGTTAAATATTATCAATGAAAAATACGACATAATTTGCAATACCTATATCCAACTGCGAAATAACGTCACTTTTAAAAATATTATATAGTTTAACCAATAGCTTAACAATGGGTCTAAATGTAAAAAATACACAATAAATGCTTTTTATTGTTTTTGCATCTTTTTTTTAACTACAACGTGTATTTTTTTCACTTTTCTATCACAAAAAATATAATAATCCATTATTTATCCAGCTATCCCTATCTTCAAAGATTTGCTGGAACATAACTCTTGTTAGAGTTAAGCTCGCTTTTGTTTTTGTCTGTATTCTCTGTGCAATAAAGAATAAAGAAATAAAATAAGCGAATAACAAAGTGTTCGCCAACTGAGTATAGTTTTCTGCAATCGGTACGCAGTTTGTAGGCTAATCTCTTTACAGCACATCTCCCACGACGCCGCGCAACTTTGTTTATTTTTAAGTTTCATACTCTTTACATTTTCTAAGCTTGTTGGTTGTTGATAAAAAAAAAGTAAATGACTACAATATAATACAGAGGTTAAGTTTGTAAGATTGGATACATGAGGTAATCTCGGACACAACTCAACCTATTTCAAAAGTTCTTTCACCAATATTTTGAGTGGAACTTCAAGCTGTATATTACCCATAGAATTAAAATTATCGTGTATTGGTATTTTTTTAGTATATAATTACGTCTATGTGCTGCAGAAGAGGGCTGTTCGAGCAATTTATAATATGGGCCCCAGAGAATCACTTCGCGAAAAGTTTAAAGAAATAAATATAATGACATTCCATTGTCAATACATTTATGAAAATCTGATGTATGTTCACAAAAATATTAATTTGTTTAAGAAAAAAAGCGATAATCACAATGTTAATACTAGAAATAAAGATAAACTCGCTGTTGCCACTTGTAGACTCCATAAAGTTGGTAAATCGTTTAAAGGGCACGGTGTACGCTTTTATAACAAACTCCCAAGAGATATACAAAAATTATCAATTAACAAATTTAAAAACGTAATAAAACAAAAGCTTTATAAAAGGGCATACTATAAAATATCTGATTATTTAGATGACAAAAACTCTTGGGATTGAAAATGCTCCAACTCGAACCTATTGTTTTGTAAAAGGATCATTAAAAAGAATAACCAGCCTTGTTTTCTTGCCTTTCTTTCCTGGCTTGGTCGCGGAGGAACAGGCACCTAGATTAAAACCGACGTTTCAAAGTGGTCCTTGTGATTTTATTGAATAAATGAATTTTGACTTTGACTTTGACTTTGACTTTGACCACGTACTTTACTGTTCTCCTGCTGACGTTTCGTTGACCGTTCAGAGGTCCTTCCTCATGAGCACCGTCCGCGACCACGCGACCACGCGACCACGCGAGTGAGACGGGAACGTGGTACTATACGTGGTATAGTACTAATAATATTCTCAAATGTATATTACCCCGTTAAAATTGAAGAACTTTTCGTGGAGATAAATTTTTCAACGTACGTCGACGAAAAAACGGTCGAGCTAATGCATGGGCAGTAGATAATATTTGGATAGATGGGAGATACTTTAAACATTATATTATAATTAAACATACAGACATACAATCTGTCAGTTAGTAATTACGAGATAGCTAAGGGTTTATTGGAACGGTCGGCCTTGCCGTCCGGAAGTGCGACCTCTGCCGACCGCGGCCGGTGACATTCTGATACATTACCTACATTACTACCTTCTACGGAATTAAAATAATAAAATAACGATTGATCATTATTATTATTTGATATTTTGATATTTATTTATTTAACCATTTCGTTATAGTTACATAACATTGGCATATCAAAGTTCATAATCATGTTCTTAATCTGGAAATGTCAAAATGTTCATAAGTTCTTAATCTATAATATTATAATTATAATAAAAATATATATTATAATAAAAATTGCTATATCATAGGTAGCATTTCAAAGTTCCCGTTTCTAAATAACTCATAACTTTATCAACGCAGCATTGTGTAAGACGACGAGGATGCGATGGAAGTAAGACGTAGGACACAAAAGCGCTTTTCGATAATATTGGTAATATTATACTACAGTAAAGTTATTATGTTTTTTTTTTTAATTTAGACAGCTTACCGGCAATTCATACTAATCAACTTTTTAACAAGTCTTCCATGAAAATTATAATTCTTTGCCACTACTGAAGATGCTTTATTTGTTTGATTTGTACAGTTTTTAAAGCAAACACAATAGATAGATAGAAAATGCTTTATTGCACATTGTAAGAAAGTACATAGGCAGACTTAATGTTAATTAGAATTTTCTTCCAGCTATCCATTGTAACACAATGTATTCTTTAATAAAACACATACGTAACAAAATCTCTGTCCGATACATGAAGGTGTAACTTCAATAAAAATTTCTGTTAAAATTACATGTTCTGTACTCAGTTCACATCCATGAGCATACAGGATTAAGGATAGTATTTTTTTTTGTGGCTTTGGTATCACTGCGTCCTTCACAGGCCTGTTGTGATCGCGAAAAGGGGTAGTAAGAGGCAAGCCCAACATATTTTGGTACATGCCCAAGATGGAAGTAAGTTGTCTGTGAGTTTGACAGGTTGCAAGGTCGCCAATACAAGAACACTAACCGAGGGCCTTTGAATCTTGAAAGAAGGGCATGCCTTTTATCCAATTCCAACCTACCCAATATAAGTCAACTCATGTAGATTTCCGTCACCATTTACTTTCGAAAAAAAAAACAATTAAATTTTGAATTATTTGAATACTAGCTTCTAACCACGGCTTCGCCCGCGTGGTACCTACCCAGATAAAAGTAGCCTATGTGTTATTCTGATGTATAATCTATATTACTGTAAAGTTTCATCAAAATCCGTTCAGTAGTTTTTGCGTGAAAGAGTAACAAATATCCATCTTCACAAACTTTCACCTTTATAATATTAGAAGGATTTGTTTTAGTAGTTAATAATATAATAATAATAAACCAGGTACTGATTTAAAATCAATAAATGTATTGAGTTTTAATTTCCGCAAAAGCAGCAGGGTTTTTGTTGCTATTTTGTGATGTGTGGGTCGTACATACTGCTCATAGATTTCGTTATAAAGCCGCCATTTTATTAAAAAGGTTTTAACGTTAATTTTAAAAAGAATTCAAGTTTTGACTAGTCTGAGTTTTGCAAAGGTCACGCCTACGATATAACCAACATTAAATATTGAGCCAGCTCTCTGGTCACGCGTCGCTTCGACCATATTTTAATATTATCAAGATTCCTTTGGTTTCTGTCGCAGAATCATAGTCAAATAAACTAATCTGTTGTTGTTGTCTGTTTGTTGAACTAATCTGTTCAACGGCACCTTTTATTTTATTTTAACTACTGAATTCCATCATTAAATATTATATTGTTTATTAAAACACACGCGAGCCGTAAAAACATAAAATGTATATGAAACAATAGCTTTTTACATAATACCGTATAGATAACGTCTTATCTGCTGCTGTATTGAGAGCAATTTCATGATAATATACCTTTGGTATAAACCAGAAACACAGAAACAGCCAAGAAACAGATTTTCCTATATTATTTTATAAACTTTTATGCAAATTAAGTAACTATTTTACTATTTCTATGAATTGAATCGGTCGTTTAAGCAATTTTCTACGAACTTTGTAAACGTATCTGATTGAAGAATTATCATTTGACACGGCCGTGGTTCGATACAAAGAACTTTTATTTTAAAAAAAAATATAGTGGCAGGTTATATGTACAAACTTTAAGTATGTACCAAACAAACAATATTGTATGTAACTTTTATAAGTAAATATACACAGCATATCCAAAGGTAAACTTGCAAAACGTGAGCATAAGCCAAATATAATGTTTGGACGTGCCTCTAATTACCCCCTACTTGATCTCAATCCCTCGCTTCCTTTTATTGCACCGGAACGATTAAACATGATGCTGTTCTCTGAATTTCTATTCATAGTTTTGCCTTCTTTTCGTGAATGAGTATTTGAGTATGTCCATAACGGGGCATACAGTTGTGAGCGTGTTAGTTCTTGTAGCGTCGTCATGGCAACCACAATCAAAACTTTCAAATAAAATTTGACTCTTTCTTATAAAATAAAACTCAACCAAGACATGTGGTAAAAAGAATAATGTCTCTCGCGGCTAGGGTTGCCATTGGTTCGAGTTTCCCCGGATTTGTCCTAGTTTCTCTAAAATAAAAAAAAACAAATACCCGGATGCCTCTCTAGGCATCCGGGTATTTGGGTTTCATTTGTAGTCCGGGTTTTAGGCTGCTGAAACATCTATCAAAAATACTCGACCGAAATTATTTTTTTATTTTACTGAATCACTTTAAAAAACTTGATATTGATAATAGACGACCTCTATGGCGCAGTGGGCGGAAGCCCGCCTGAGTCGCGGAAGGTTGCGAGTGCGATTCCCGCCGCGGGACAAATGTTTGTATGATCTGCAAATATTTGTATCTGATCTGGGTGTTTTCTATGTATAATATGTATGTATTTACAAAAAAAAAGTATATAAGTAGTATATCAGTCATGTAGTTCCCATAATACAAGCTCTGCTTAGTTTGGGGCTAGATGATGCTGTGTGAAAAATGTCCAGCATTATTTATTTTATTATTTATTCTTTATCCGGGCTTAAAGTCCAAAATCCGGTGTATTCACGCTTCTTGTCCTGGTTGGCAGATTTTAGAGATGGCAACCCTACTCGCAGCCCACGGGAAGGTTACTTAAAACCCAGACATCATATTATGCTTAGCCAAAAATAGCCGCCTCTCCCTCCCCCACCCCTCTAATCCCTCCCCCTCCCCCTTCCCCGCCCCTGCCCCGGCAACTTGGACGAGCCTGAAGCTCAGGGCGTCTAGACAAAATACCTCACGAGAACAAATTGTAAAAAAATCCCAAGCAAAATTTGCAATTCTGTAATCCAATCAAAAAAAAAACCTCACGCTTAGTTTTCCTTTCACGCTAACGCAAATCAAGGTAAGACTTGGCAGCTGTCACGTGACATTTCCACAGCTAATGTCATTTCCATACAATTAAATCTTTCCGCAGGCGTTAACGACAACAGAAAGTGGTATTTGTCTAGACACCCAGGAATTTGTAACGAGCTACTTTACTGTCATCAAGTTATCATTTACTAGCTTCTGCCCACGGCTTCGCCCGCATGGTACCCGGATAAAAAGTAACCTATGTGTTACTCTGATGTATAAGCTATATTACTGTAAAGTTTCATCAAAATCCGTTCAGCAGTTTTTGCGTGAAAGAGTAACAAACATCCATCGATTGTACACGCAGAGAGAACAGCCTCGCCCGGTACAAATATCTGCAGAACACACGAACATTGATCCCTCTGTGGGAATCGACCCCGCATCTCCTGCGTCGCAGCCGGCTGCTCGACCACCACGCCACAGAGGTCATCCTTATCTAAATATATTATCAATAATTTAGCTAACACTCATGAAATCTTTTCTGCCAGCTCGTTATCAGTGTCAGGGCCAAAGGTTTAAGTATATTATGTTCTAGAGATATTTGTTCCGGTTTCCGGGTTCCGTGGTTGTGGTACCACGATACCTGTAGTTTCTGATACCCACGACACAGGAAATCCTACTATTGGATCAGGATTATTGTTTTTTTTTTTTACTTTATGACGCTTTTCTTTCTATAAATCGATTATGAATTCACCGTCTTGGCTTGATCATAAAAACTCAAGTGTTAATTAACTTGCTCGTTCGTTTCATTATGAGTTTCCATCTTTATTAACACTAACTTAATTGAAATTGGACATAATACCTGATAACATTCAGTTTCAAAACTTTCTTCGCAATTTTATAGATGAAAAGGAAATGTTTTGTTTCAAAAGATATCTTTAATAGTTTCCCAGAATCATTGAATTTAAAAAAAGATAACTATAATGTATAAGATAAGGTAAAGATTATAGTAATAAGCGGCGATGGGCTTGTAATATGTCACGTGGAATGCTAAATACTTGACGAACGCGGGCATGTGCCAAATATAATGCTTGGACGTGTCTTTGATTACCCCCTACTTGATAAACCCCAAAAATCTCTGAGTATGTAACAGAGGATGTCATCATGAGTAATACAGTTGTGAGCGTGATTGTTTTTGTTTTTTAGATAACTCATGTAGGTACCTACTTAATTACGTTATCAGAACTAATCTTAAAAAATAATTGATAACGTCGGGTAATTATAAGGATTTAGTTGCTGGCTGTACACCTATAAATTTTTCTATCGATACCAAAGTCCACATAGCACATCCTTACTTCGCAAACATCACTATACAATTTCATCGGATTATCGATAGCAATTGACGTGAATTTGATAAGAAATGATAAAGTAACCCGCGGCCTCTGCAACGACACCGGAATACGATAAAATAAATATTATTCATACAAATAGCATCAATATGACCTTTAATGCAGGTGTTTTAATAAAAACATAAAACGACAATTTTATCACAAGTTTCATGAATGTCAAACTAATATTTCCGACAAGATCTGTCAACATTTTAATTGCAAAAAAGCTACCAAAAGTCCTGCCGCCAATCAGTAATGCACGTATTGCTGTGTTCCAGATTGATGGATGAAATCACTGGCACATCGGACTTTTTCACCCGTTATGTGCGAGGATCGGAACATGCGAGAGATACCTCTGGTACCAATTGCAAGCATCCATAGGTTACGGTAACCGCTTACCACAGGGGGCCTGTTTGTCACTTTAGTTGAATAAAAAACTACCTTCGTTAAAAAAGATGCCGGCCGGTCCGATCGGCCACACCACTAAAAATCGTTTTTACAAAAAGCACACTACACTTTTCGCGTGTTCGCGGAGTATCGTTATCGATAGCGGCGAGTCCGGGAGCACTGAGCTAGAGACGTGCGCGCGATGCGAGCGTCGCGGAGCTACTGACGCGCGACGCGGACAGCAGGACGCGTGCCGGCCCGCGCCTGCGCACGGTACCGTCCGCAAAGCAGGCGAAATCCTTGAATGCAATTTCGAGATTTATATCGGTTTTTCGTTTCGCTGTAGCTTCTGTCCGGACATGTGTTTCGTCGACTGTCCTTGGAATTCTCAATTCATGTTGTATGATCTCAATGTTTGGTATTTTTTTGTAATACCTACCTATATTTATATTACCCCTAGCACAGGTAAAAAATAGTCTACTTTTTCTAGTTTATTGTTATATAAGTAGATAGTTTAATTCATAATTTATTTTTTAAATTCGTCGAATTATTATTAAGATCTTTTTTGATATAAATGTTTCGTTATTTTTAACACAATTATGTAAATAACAAAATACTTAAATAAAATACTATTCTTCTGAAATTCTTATCGCTTAGAAGCGATCTCTTCCAGATAACCTTTGGATACCTATAAATAACTATTCATCTATTAATGAGTTCATGAAAAATGAGTTTAAATGAAAAAATACTTACTCGAGTTTAAAAAACCAATCTACAGTGATAAATCCTTTTTTACCCTGCCTAGTGAATAAACTGTTAATCTGTTAACAATGTCATAATAACTGAACATTTATCGTGACCACAACACACCACAATTTTCACACACAGAATTTTCCCTCACACACACACACACAACTACAACGTTTACCCACAAACAATACAACGTGGAAACAATAGCGCGGTACTTTCACATCTTTGTCAAATCAGCTTCATTCAAGCTAAGAAAACCACGCATCATTTAATCAAATTATTATTTAAAATTTAAATCCATTTGATTATAATTTTTATGAATTAGATTTATATAATTTTAATTATTCGCAATATTTTATAAGAATAGTATCAAATTAGCAGAAATAAGAGACTTTTGCTTCAAAAAACAATTTATATTTCAATCCAGTGTATTTTAAAAAACGTCAAAAATCGGTTATTGTCACTTTCGCCAAAGTGATGTAGAAAGATCGATGAAGAAACTCTATACTGCACACCAAAGAAAAATAACAAAACACAGGAATTCTGTGAACGAATTTTCAATGATTTCAAACATAATTTTTACTAATATTCCAGGGTAGACATATCCTATTTTAAAATTCCGTTAAAATAAAATGGCTCTTCATGGAGACCAATTTTGCAACTAAGTTGACGAAAAAACGGTCAAGAGAATGCATGTCTTACGAACAAGCTAATTTTTATCCGGGTACCACGCAGGCGAAGCCGTTGGCACCAGCTAGTACTGTATAAAACAGACTTCCAGGTCCCAACAGTGGACATAGCAGAAACAACAGATCACTTAGTTCCTTTAAACCTGGATGCTTGATCATGGATTTTTTACAATAAAATGGACAAATAAGTATATAGAAATGCTAGTACGTGTTAGTAAATAATATAGCGGAATACGGACTTTATATTATCTTTTTCAACAACCTGAATGCACCTATTTCTAGCAAATAAATAAATAACATTATTTCTATATGTCTATGTCTTAAACCCTCAGCACGCAGACACCGTGGATACTGTAACATGTCCCATTGTCATCGATTAGAAAACACCAGTTACGTGTGAAGTGAAGAAGCTTCACACATAGATTCATTGGCAGTTTCTAAGTTATTAAAAACTACTAATACTACCACCTACTATCGTTTTTTTAAATGAGTCTAAAGCTGAATGAAGGATCATCAAAAAAAATAACCAAGCAGAGTTTTTTGCCTGATTGCTCTAGGCTTGGTCGCGCGCGAGTAATCGACCTAAATTCACTTTAACATTTTAAATTCACGTAGTTTTTAAGTTGACGTTTCTATATGATCTTTTTGATTTTGACTTTGACATAGCAACAGGACATTGGAATGAAGAACCTACTGTATGCCTGATTTTATTAGAAGCTGTAAGTAACATCAGTTTCTGCAACCGAGCCTACCTTATGAAACAAGTATATTTTCTAATAAAACATATTATATGATACAACATATAATGTGTAACTCCTGTTTTCACCAGCTGCGATGCAAGAAATGCGGGTTCGGTTCCTGCTACGTGACAAATGTTTACATGTTCTGCTGATATTTGTTTCGGGTCTGGGTGTAGCGGTACCACGGTACTCTTAGTTACTGATACCCACGACACAGATAATTCTAGCGTATGCTCAGGACTAAGGTATTTGTTGGAGTATTTATTTATTTTTTATTTATTTTATCCACACGTTATAAAAATAATATCTCTACCATTTCTTAATATATTTTGCGCATTTTTAATACGTTTAGTTTTGCCAATTTTTACAATAAAAAAACAACGTAGATTACATTAATACATTGATAATATTTAATAAAAACCCAAATTGTATCTACCTACAATGCAACTTGAATTCAACAGATAAGTAATTATTTTATCAACTGTCAGAATGATAAGCAGTTTTTCATAATGTTATTAATCTGTGTTAGGATATTTTTAGACAGTGAATTAGTGGTGTTTTATTTTTAGAAAATGGATAACGATTTTTCACACATTTATTTTAATAAAACAGACATCGCTTGAATGCCATGCTTGTAAGTCAGAATAAAACAATATTCCTATATATATTTAGGCAAGTACCTTCAAGTAGGTCTTCTAGAAACTTTAAATGAATTTGCATCAAAAACTACTTACGGTATACTTCAAGGGTCCCTTGAAGGGGACCTTGAAGTATAGTACCCATCTATAAAATAATCTTTAAAAAAATCGCGAAGATATCGCGTAAAATACACCAAATAAAATACGCATGCCTCCGTGCAAGAGGCATGCAGGGCGGGCGGACGGCGCGGCATGCAGGGCGGGCGGACGGCGCGGCATGCAGGGCGGGCGGACGGCGCGGCATGCAGGGCGGGCGGACGGCGCGGCATGCAGGGCGGGCGGACGGCGCGGCATGCAGGGCGGGCGGACGGCGCGGCATGCAGGGCGGGAGGACGGCGCGGCATGCAGGGCGGGAGGACGGCGCGGCATGCAGGGCGGGAGGACGGCGCGGCATGCAGGGCGGGAGGACGGCGCGGCATGCAGGGCGGGAGGACGGCGCGGCATGCAGGGCGGGAGGACGGCGCGGCATGCAGGGCGGGAGGACGGCGCGGCATGCAGGGCGGGAGGACGGCGCGGCATGCAGGGCGGGAGGACGGCGCGGCATGCAGGGCGGGAGGACGGCGCGGCATGCAGGGCGGGAGGACGGCGCGGCATGCAGGGCGGGAGGACGGCGCGGCATGAAGGGCGGGAGGACGGCGCGGCATGCAGGGCGGAAGGACGGCGCGGCATGCAGGGCGGGAGGACGGCGCGGCATGCAGGGCGGGAGGACGGCGCGGCATGCAGGGCGGGAGGACGGCGCGGCATGCAGGGCGGAAGGACGGCGCGGCATGCAGGGCGGGAGGACGGCGCGGCATGCAGGGCGGGAGGACGGCGCGGCATGCAGGGCGGAAGGACGGCGCGGCATGCAGGGCGGGAGGACGGCGCGGCATGCAGGGCGGGAGGACGGCGCGGCATGCAGGGCGGGAGGACGGCGCGGCATGCAGGGCGGAAGGACGGCGCGGCATGCAGGGCGGGAGGACGGCGCGGCATGCAGGGCGGGAGGACGGCGCGGCATGCAGGGCGGGAGGACGGCGCGGCATGCAGGGCGGGAGGACGGCGCGGCATGCAGGGCGGGAGGACGGCGCGGCATGCAGGGCGGGCGCCGGCGCCGCTTCACAGAATTACTTTTGAAACTCGCTCACAACGTTAATATAATAAAAAATATTCTGTTGCAGTAAACTTTACAATAAATTGACAGAGTATTATTTAATACTAGCTTCTGCCTACGGCTTCGCCCGCGTGGTACCCGGATAAAAAGTAGCCTATGTGTTATTCTGATGTATAAGCTATATTACTGTAAAGTTTCATCAAATTCCGTTCAGTAGTTTTTGCGTGAAAGAGTAACAAACATCCATCCTCACAAACTTTCGCGTTTATAATATTAGTAGGATAGGATAAGATAAATAATGGTAGTGGTGAAGTATAAGGTGACGAGACAGCAAATATAGCATCCGAACGCCGTAACTCTCGGGACATTCCGAGAGCCGTGACACACGGGACATTCCGCGAACCGTGACACACGGGACATTCCCACTTATGCTATTTTCATAATGTGGACCACCTCAACACACTCGCACAGTTTCTAGCTGGTAGAGAAAAAATCATTTTAACTGTGTTGTTTCATTTTAGTTTTATGATTCTAACAAATAAAACAATAACCAACTTATTCAGTTCCTAGGGTTTGCATTGATTCACCAAAACCCCTGACATTTTCAAGAAACACCCGGAATCCTAATCCTGAGTATATATATAATATTATATATAGTTGTTTTATTATTTTCTCTGTACACGATCCTACCTCTCTCTAGCTTTAGATTTGCTGGAAGAAAACTCTTTTTAGGGTTAAACTCACCTTTGTACATGTCATTTAATTCGCCTTTTTGTGTGTCTACAATAGAGAATAACGAAATAAACTGTTTATACATATATAGTAGTATTTTTCAAACTGACGTATCATAATACGGTATTCATCCCGTGACCAATGTTACAATACAGTTGAAACATCAGGAAAATAATAAATAATAATTATGGAAACTGACTAAGTTTCGACTCATTCCGAGAGTCATCATCAGTGTGAATGTTTCACGGTACGTGAATGTTCCCGTTTTTACAAGTTGAATAATCAAATTCACGATACTTTTTGCTATAAAATAATGAAAACTATTTATGTCAAAAACCGATTGTTCGTTCGTTCGTCGCCCAATTTTTTTTTTTTTTTTTTTTTTCTTTTTTTTCTTTTTCTAATCTGCTTCTTGGCAATCTGTTTATACAACAATAGTCCAATTTGATGGTTGATATTAATCCGGTTTTTGAGTTGTTTTGAGAGATCAGTCCAGTGTTCTCTCAACTTTTGTCTGTGAATCTTTCTGCTAGGTTTGGGATGCTATGTCTCTTTAGTCTGGAGAATTGAAAGGACGTCGCCCAATTTTAAGGGGAAACTAAACACAGGACGTAAAATGCTACTTTATTCTGCTCCTTTATCTTTTTAAGTTTTTACAAAACTAAGATATTCCAGGACAGCCATTGCGGCTGTTATATGGAACTGAAAACCGATGAAATGCAACCGAAATCCGATAACAGATAGATCAAGTTAGCTGATCGCAAGAATCGAAAGAACCGTATTTAATTAATAAATAAATAAAATAAATTAATAAGCCATTTATTTCAGACACTAAAATAATTATAAACAATTTTCATTAATTAAAATTAAATTATTATTTTATCGAAATTATCTACCTACACTTTAATTTATTTATGGTCTGTGTGCTCTTCAGCATAGGCCTCCTCCAACTCCTTCCATTTCCCCTGTCTCTTGCAGCGTCCATAGGTTACGGTAACCTCTTATTAACCCGTTAAGCATACGGATTTGTCACTTTAGTTGTATAAAAAAAAAAGATATTTTCTTAACGGTTGAAACAAACATTGTCATCTGAATGCTAACAGGAGAAACAGTTCCAGTGTCACTTCTTACTTAGAACTGCTAATGACTTTGGTTTTAGCGAAGCTCTTCACAAATATCTACGTGAGTGTAAGTAAATGCTTCAAAAACTTTCAAAAACAGTTATTTACGTTACCTACTCCATGTAAACAGGTTAAATTTTAGTTTAACCAATGCAAATAAAGCCTTATTTTAGGCAGGTTTATGATTCGATACTGTATTTCAAATATTGATTTTAGATTCATTCAATAGTTTTGATGCGGAAAAAACCGGACAAGTGTGAGTCTGACTGCGCGAGTCTGCTTCCGTATAAGGTTAATAAAAACACAAAAGGAAAATATAAGTCAAACTTAACTTTTGCAGTTGAAAAAATGTTTTTTAGAGCTCAAAGGGACCGTAAACCTATATGTTTAATTTCAACTTGATACCTCCCACACGTTCCTGAGTAGGAGGGTCTTGACAGACAGAAAGACAGACAGACGGACGTACAACGACGTTCAGTTTTTTCCTTTGGAATTGGAGTATAACTTTCCCCAGCAGCGGGGCACAATAAGTTGGAAAAAATGTACGGAATCCAAAAATCCGAAAATGACATTTTTGAAAGTATCTAAGTGGAAATTTTTGTCAGGGTAAAAATAGTTAAACAAATTTTGTAGAGCGTTAATCAGAAAATGCTCTTTCAATGTAAGAACGAATTGAAAAAACTACAACTCTGTATTTAGTACATGCTTACAATGTTTTTATATATGTATATAGCGAAGGTACTTACATCAAGTCATTAAATATACTCTGTCACAAATCACACTCACCAGGCTTTGGTTGTACAACGCATTCTGTTCCACCCACGTAGCTTTCTACATGAACGAGGTCTAGGCCGCGAAATTAATGGCAAATAATAAAATCATTATTTATTAAGGATAAATAAGGCATATTCCTTTCGTACCTACAAGACCTATGCATGCGAAACTGCTTGCTTGAACGGAGAGACTTTGACTCTCTTCGCATGTTCTATCTTAATTGTTCGATATGATGCCATCGGCAGGAGATCCATCCTCACACCCTAGAGCCGGAGTGCTCGCGCTTTCAGAGGCACTTCCTCCCGAAACACTCAGATTATGAAATAATCTCCCTGTCGAGTTTCTCCCAAGTAACAGCAATATCAGATTCTTCAAAGCGGGTTTTTTTTATTTTTTATAGGGTCGGCAACGCGCGTGTTTATGCCTCTGCTGTTGCGTCCATAGGTTACGGAAAAGTACGCTAGTTTGCCACCTTGATGGTATAAAAAAAACGAATCCTGGAAGTTGATGGTGGACATCAAGTTTACCAGTGAACAAAGTAGCGGATTCACAGCTAGTCAATGTACGGTCTTGGTTGATAAGGTCGGCAGGTCTGTATTCATCTGAGGAATGACATCATATTCGACACTCGTATTGTTAAATAAATAATTAAAATAACATGGATGATGTTACGATGATGTTACCTGCGTCGCAAAAAACAACCAAAGAGGTCAAAAAGGTTGTGAATCAATATTCACAATAGAGGATCGTGTCATAAATCTTTTATTTGCATCAAACATACTTTTTTTTTATATTAATGGATGTCTCACGTATATTGTTCCATTATTGATGGAGTGAACTTTGAGAGATAGAGTGAGGAATAGCGTGTTAATAGAGCAGTGTGGAGCGAATCAAGATGTAGTAACGAGAGTTGAGAAAGTTATGTAGAGATGATTTGTTAAGGCATGTAGAAAAGATGGATGAAAGAAGATAAACGAAACAAGTATATAAGGCGAGCGTGACCGTAGTAAATGGAAATCCACGGTCTCTGTCTATCCTGTATATATGAAGATAGACCTAACTAGTTGATATTTCTTAATCTAAAGAGGGAGTTTAGTGAGGTTATGTACCTACAAGTACTTACACTTCAAACTTGACGATCACATCAGCAGCTCTCGACGACCACATCAGCAGCTCTTGACGACCACATCAGCAGCTCTCGACGACCACATCAGCAGCTCTTGACGACCACATCAGCAGCTCTTGACGACCACATCAGCAGCTCTTGACGACCACATCAGCAGCTCTTGACGACCACATCAGCAGCTCTTGACGACCACATCAGCAGCTCTTGACACATTCACGGCACTGTGTCAAGCGAACCGTCCACATATTACCAATGCCCTTCTATCTACGAGTATATATCGAGAGTATATATATATGTCAAGGCAGACACAACTAAAGCTTCCTTAAAATTGCATGGAAAAGGTTAAAGTTACCTAATCTTGTAGGATTCCTCTCCTGGACATAAGAAACCTTCCCCATGCAGCTGTTGTCGGTTCTACCACATAATAGTTATGTATCTATATACAATCTCTTAAGTTAGGTAGGTACCCAGGTATAACACCTAAAAGATCTATTTCCGAAACTTTATATTAACAATTAGTACTGACAATAATCTCGCGTCTCCAAGGAGGTCGTCCAACTCTTCAGCAACCAACCTTAGATAAAAATAATGACTCGTTTAAAAGAGGGGAACTGCGCATTAACTGTCTCGTAAAAATAACCGAGAGATCCCTCCGAATGAGTGCCCGCGGGAATAGTCCGGGACCACCCTCCCGCGGGACTAGTCCCGGACCACCCTTGCCACACCGCTAGTGTTTATTACTCTGTATTATTTATTATTTTATGTCCGATGTTTCCCACAGCAGGGCAAAGTAACTCTTTCTACTGGTCTCTAATCTTGATCTATGTGAACAGTACACAGTTTGATCCTTAAAAAGGATGAGAATTGTTTTTTTTTTGTTGAGGTTAATAGACATAAGATATTCCAATACTGAATCACCGTTTAGTTTTCTATGAAATAAGTGACGGACTTTATCATAATCGACTTGGAAACTAAGTGACAATTCTCTGATCATCAGCATCGTAATTTAATATCTTTGTATAAGGTTATCCAAAAGTTATCTGGAAGAGATAGCTTCTTATGCCGATGTGCTTCTAGTATTACTGAGTTTTTTTTAATTTTCATATGTACCTACCTACAATAAAGTATTTTCATACATTCATTCATTCGAGAGCATGAGCTGGTAGCCAACTCTAGTGTTGAAGTTTTTAAGGCCACTGACATAGTTTAGCGACTGTTAGCCAGGACTAACATATTAACGTGTCCTCTGAACCACGGGAGCACTCAGTTCAATGCAATTACATATTAACGTGTCCTCTGAATCACGGGAGCACTCAGTTCAATGCAGTTACATATTAACGTGTCCTCTGAATCACGGGAGCACTCAGTTCAATGCAGTTACATATTAACGTGTCCTCTGAATCACGGGAGCACTCAGTTCAATGCAATTACATATTAACGTGTCCTCTGAATCACGGGAGCACTCAGTTCAATGCAGTTACATATTAACGTGTCCTCTGAATCACGGGAGCACTCAGTTCAATGCAGTTACATATTAACGTGTCCTCTGAATCACGGGAGCACTCAGTTCAATGCAATTACATATTAACGTGTCCTCTGAATCACGGGAGCACTCAGTTCAATGCAGTTACATATTAACGTGTCCTCTGGATCACGGGAGCACTCAGTTCAATGCAGTTACATATTAACGTGTCCTCTGGATCACGGGAGCACTCAGTTCAATGCAGTTACATATTAACGTGTCCTCTGAATCACGGGAGCACTCAGTTCAATGCAGTTACATATTAACGTGTCCTCTGAATCACGGGAGCACTCAGTTCAATGCAGTTACATATTAACGTGTCCTCTGAATCACGGGAGCACTCAGTTCAATGCAATTACATATTAACGTGTCCTCTGAATCACGGGAGCACTCAGTTCAATGCAGTTACATATTAACGTGTCCTCTGAATCACGGGAGCACTCAGTTCAATGCAGTTACATATTAACGTGTCCTCTGAATCACGGGAGCACTCAGTTCAATGCAATTATATATTAACGTGTCCTCTGAATCACGGGAGCACTCAGGTCAATGCAATTACATATTAACGTGTCCTCTGAATCACGGGAGCACTCAGTTCAATGCAATTAAAATTAAAGAATTAAAGATTACTGTTACATTATGTAAATTATATAATTAACAAGGCATGACATTATATGAAAAACAGCACATAATTAAGCAGTATATAATAATAATATGAAATTTAAAAAATACAAATTCAAACATTAAATGAATCAGTAAATTGATATATTGATAACGATGTTACTATAACTTTTTATTTGTAAAAAGTTCGTCAACCTTTTTAATAAGATTACTCGCTGACAGTTTTTCAGCATGGAAATAAAATAATGAATTCCTTAAATTATTTTAGAATTCACTATTTAATTTACTTATTATTATTTTTAGTAATTCTTAGGGTTCCGTAGTCAACAAGGAACCCTTAAAGTCTCGCCATGACCGTCCGTCTGCCTGTCCGCGGCTAAGCTCTACTCTTAGTACTAGAAAAAAATTACAGAATTTGCCATACGTATTAATCACGCCGACCAAGTATAAAATAAAAATCTTGTTTTTTACGGTACCTCCTCGTACACGTTAAGTTGGGTTTTTTATCTCGTTTATCCCATGGTTTAGGGTGTCGTTGGGTAGGTCTTTCAAAAATATTGCGGATGTATCAATAACATTTTTCGAGACAGGAATCCGTTTGCGAAATATTAAGCTTTAAAGTGCCAATTTTTGTTAGAGTCACGTGCGTCGTAGCTGTTTTTGGATACGTAAAAAAATCACGAAAGTAGTATAATAATATAACGAAGCTAAAAGGAAAACTGTTACATCTAAATAGGCTTTACAAGTTAACGAGAAATAGTCGACTAACTTATTAAATGTACTTGGACAAGTGAAAAGGAAAATAACGTACAAATTCCGTTAAATGTTAAATGTTAAATGTTAAATTATAGCTTAGTGCTGAAATAAAAAGTTTTGAATTGATGAAAATTACTTAGATTAAGTTATAAGTTGTGTAAAATATATACTTAACGCATATTGTGACGGGCAACTACGGAACCCTACACTGCGCGTGGCCGACACGCACTTTTTATTATTATTTACATTTGTAGACCGACGAACAGTGGCAGAAAGAAACGAATGTGACCAGCAAAGTCCATGTGAAACGATGTACCGATGGTCCCCCTCGATGGTCACTGACTCCACTCCCCGTTAACCCCACCCAACATGTGTAACCCAATTATATCCTCAATAAAAAACATGAGAGGGATCTTTGTTTATGTTTTTAATGACACAAACATGCAGTTCCATGCCGGATTATATAAATGAGGGTAAACACCATTAGAAAGTGGTCTGTACCCACATGTTTGTTATTCATAAGAGATTGTTTGTCTGTTTGTATGTTTCCATTCTATGTGTTATTCTGATGTATAAGCTATATTACTGTAAAGTCTCATCAAAATCCGTTCAGTAGTTTTTGCATGAAAGAGTAACAAACATACATCCTCACAAACTTTCGCGATTAGAATAGTAGTAGGATACAGTAAAGTTGTGAGCGTGTTTTTTATCTCTATTATTTCACTAACTGTACCACGGCCGCCCTCGACCCCAGACCGATCTATCACCCGCCGGCCCGTCACATCAACCGCGCTATAACTTCTTTTACTCGGCTCCTGAGGGTCGTAGTGTGATGTTAAATAACCTATAACCTCGCTCATAAATTGGGCTATCAAATGCATTTTTTTTTTTTAATTTTACTGGTATTTCCTGATATTATCTCGTTCAAATAGAAACTCTTCAGCTTTATTATTAATAATAGATTCGTGTCATTGCGTGTCTTTTAATGCAAGATCTGTTTGGTTTGACCCGTTTACTGATCTCCCTATGAATTAATGTCAAAGTCAAAGTCAAAGTCAATAGGTTTTTATTCATTGAAATCACAAGGATCATATAGAAACGTCAACTTAAAAACTATACGTGAATCTAAAATGTTAAAGTGAATTTACGCCGGTTCCTCGCGCGCGACCAAGCATAGAAGAATCAGGCAACAAACTCTGCTTGGTTATTTTTTTGATGATCCTTCATTCAGCTTTAGTGTGGTGCCAATCGAACGTAAATGAACGAGACTCATTTATATGAAAGTAATCAAAGAATTCATTCATTCAATGATATCCTCGATAGATAGAATAGGTCCATTACATGGCCCAGTGCTCCAGTAATGTCCCACGTGTATAGCGGTGGACGAGATGGGCCGGATGGGACAGGGATGGGACAGGGATGGGACAGGGATGGGACAGGGATGGGACAGGGATGGGATCAAAGTGATGATATTCGATATGGTTGCGGCGTTTATATTTAAAAAAAATAAAAAACTTTATTGTAAAACAACTCAAGTTTTCTCGGAAGCGGAGTCAATTTTCTTAGAGCTTATTATCTAAATTTTAATTTGCCAGTATAGCCACGGTCGCATTATTTTATTATTAGTTGTTGCTCGCGGCTTCGCCCGCGTGGTATGTTAGTAAAAGTGGCATATGACCGTCTCCAGGCTTCAAACTATGTCCACCAACTTTTGAATGAATCGAACCAAGGATTATAATCTATACAAAGTTTAGAACTCAATTGCACACACACAAAGGGTAGTTTAGAAAAAATAATAAAACGTGTTTCATTATTTACTTTAAAGTTTATTTGTACAGAGTTTTCAGTTTTTTTTTCATAGTTACCGCCCTGTTTAACCCCCTTAGGGATCGATTTTCTAAAATTAGATGCCTATGTGTTATTTCAGATCCTAAACTATCTACATTCCAAATTTCATCAAAATCAGTTTAGTAGTTACGGAGATACGTGGTAACAAACATTCACACACACACACACACACACACACAGACTTTCGCATTTATTATATTAAGTAGGATGAAGGATCATCAATAAAAACCTAATTAGAGTTTATTGCCAGATTCTTCTCAGTTTTCTAAAAAAACTTGTAAGTAATATTATAAAAGTTTCTTTATGATCCTTGTGATTTCAATGAACAAAACCGAATGATTAACTCTGATTTTTTACTTAATTCTATCCATCCCAATTTCACTTGGAAGAAATTGCTTTGAGCGATAATTCCGCCATTTGTACATTTATTTTGATGTCAGTTATGTTTCTTTATTTAAAAAAAAACAAAAATATACACTGGACATTTTCACACAGCATCATCTAGCCCCAAACTAAGCAGAGCTTGTGTTATGGGAACTACATGACTGATATACTACATAAACACATGTTTTTTTTTGTAAATACATATTATACATAGAAAACACCCAGACCGGAGGCAAATATTTGCAGGTCATGCAAACATTTGTCCCGCAGCGGGGTTTGAACCTTCTGCGTCTCAGGCGGACCTTCGCCCACTGCGCCACAGAGGTCGTCAAGATTTGTAACTGTTGCTAAGACAACTAATAGTCTATCTTAACTCGCTGCTGATACCTACTGCATCGATATTAACTAGTTCACAAGTCATTTATAAATAACTCGGCTCTCCGTATAAGGTAATACGCTAAATTCGCCCTGAATTCCTCTAGAAGCCGCAATTCCAAGTGAACTCTGATGGATTCCAGGCTAATCTATTCGCTAGGTATAAATAGTGGATCTTTTATACGGTGTGTCAACGGGCGGGTCTATGCAACGCCGCGATGGACACAGTAAACACGAACACAGTAAGACAGTAAGATAATATTCAGAGGGACGGACGATTAGCTCAGCTTCACCTAAATCTTTGATTCTTTGTGAATACTCTGTGATTAAAATAAAATTACTAATAAAACTAATAAATTAATAATTCTGGACATTTTTCACACATCATCATCTAGCTTGAAACTAAGCAGAGTTTGTATTATGGGTTCCCATAATATACATAAATGACTGATTTACTACTTATATACTTTTTTTGTAAACACATACATATTATACATAGAAAAGACCCATTTCCGAGATAAACATTAGCTAATCATACAAACATTTTTGTCCCGCAGTGGGAATCGAACCCGCAACCTTCTGCGTCTCAGGCGGATCTTTGCTCAAAGCGCCACAAAGGTCGTTAAAACAAAGCTACATTCAGGACTTTATGGTCCTTTTCTTCACGAGAGGATTTTTGAAAAGGAGTTATGTAAACCCCCTGTTGAAATAAAAACCCGGATAGACACTTTGAACTGTATTTTATTTAGTTTTTATAGCATTCGTTTTACAAGCGCAAACGTTCACTGATGGAGATACGAGGCAAGAGAGAGGTCACAATAAGGAACTGTCAAACTCAAAAATGTGACATGACAATGACAGTTATGAAAAGTGACAGGTGACACAAATGGTGTTGTTATTTTTCTTCAACTACCCCTATACGCAGAGTCACGTTTAGAAATCATTTTTAACATTTTGATCTTTATGAAATTTCTACAGGGTTATTCCCATCCCCACACTGATCTACAATCTACAAGTATCTAACATAATATTAAACAAACTGATCTAATGAAATAATGAAATCCCATATTTTGACTGACAGTAATTGACGATAAACCTTCTTGATTTAGGTACAAAAAAGCCCTGTTGGACATGGACATTATTCATGTAAAACAATATAATAAGCAATCTCTTTTCTGATTAGCTTACGCTGTGACGGATAGATGCTGGCGCCAGCCAACTGCGCACGTGAACGGATCATTCATCGCTAATATCGCAGGATCAACGGGCGTAGGTATCTAAGCACTTGTAGTTTAAATAAAATAGAGCCGTGACGGCCTAGTGGATGGTACTCCAACTTCTCATTCGAAGATCGTGAGTTCAAACAGTAGTGCACCAATGGAATTTTCGTGCACCACCTGCCTCTGATGGTGGTCCTTGAAGTAAATCGTTGAAAGTAGAAATACCAAGTGTGGTGAAAGACGCATCTTTTGTATGAGCTAGTCAATTCTAATGTCGTTGGTAAACTACCTATATTTTTTTTAATAATTCTAGTTATGTAGAGGTCAGTTATGCGACCGCGCCGGGTCAAGGAGTGACCTTCCTTACTGCGTGACATTGTGCTGTGGCATAGCGTACATACTCACACCGATTCTCTACTAACTGCGACTCATCTTTTGTTACTAACAGTAACGCACGAAAGAGATAGCAACAATTAGCGTCAAATTAGTTCGATTTAAGTTTTCCGCATACAAGTTTAGTCGTAATTCAAAACATGCTGCCTATAACGAAGAAGAGCAACACGTTAACTAATTTGACAGAAGTAAAATTATTTCCATCTCTTTCTTGCGTGCACTAACAGTAAAAGAGAGCGACAGTTTAAAATAAGTTTAGTTGGTGAACTTTGACCACTAAACAATGAATGAAGAGTAAACCAACTGAAGAGTGTGCAAACTTGTCCGTACTTTTCTTTATCGTCTATCAAACTCTTTTCGCTAGTAATTAGTCAAATTACTCAAATTAAAATCGGGTGAAAATTTGTCTATAGTTTTTTTTATACCCAACATAATAAAACCTAATCCCGCACTAGGATTCATTGTGTAGGTATTCAGAACTAACGGATTCACATTTCATACAATAAAAAAAAAACAGGTACCTATCCGAATTTTCCAAACGGGCAAAATAAATCGACAATTTAATTAATCTAGTGTATAAAATGTACATAAATATAAAAAAACTAGCTTCTGCCCACGGCTTCACCCGCGTGGTACTCGGATAAAAAGTAGCCTATGTGTTATTCTGATGTATAAGATACCTGTAAAGTTTCATCAAAATCCGTTCAGTAGTTTTTGCGTGAAAGAGTTACAAACATCCATCCTCACAAACATTCGCGTTTATAATATTAGTAGGATACGTCAATAAAACTTTGCTTATTAATTTTAAAGTGAAAACGACACTTACGTTAGTAGAATTCGGACTCAGCGTCAATAGATTCATGGCGTAATTGGCCAGCGCTTTGCCGATTAAAAGCGAAGATGTGTTCAAGTCACGCTAAATCAAACACATTCAAAAACTGTGTCACTGCTAAAATAGTTTTGTGCATCATACATACATACATACATATAGTCACGCCTATATTGTTTATGTATCATTTCGACTAAAGTGACGCAAAACAAACTCCTTTAATGGTTCCGAGTAGTTTGTTGAATGACACAGAAGTCATAGAAATCCTTTGATCCTGTGAGTAAATATAAGAAAATACCACTTTTTGTGGAAATAATAATGAGTACCTACTGATCCGTAGATGCCGTATGTGGAATACCTCAGGTGCCGTATTAGCGGGTGCCCAATGTGGAATACGTCGTAGAACAAGGCTAGGGCTGGAGTAATGCCGTACTTACCTAGTCCTACGAAAAACTATCATTTATGTTTTTAGAAATGATGTGCGAAGAACCTAACGTTTTTTTCTATAACCTGCTGATTACTGAGACTGTGATTTAAGAAGGAAAAATGTTCATCACTTAAGTACTTTTTTAACTCAACTAAAGAGGAAAACAAGTGTACCTACCACCTGTTGGTAAGTGATTACCGTAACCTATCCATACTTGCAACAGCAGAGGTATCCAGGAACGTTGTTGGAAATATTACAATGCGACTGGGGTCCCAAGTATATATATGCAAGACAAACTCCACTGCTCTATATAGCAAACTAGTAAAACAAAAAAATAATGAAAATAGTTTTTTTATAAACACGGTATTTCCTTTAGCACGGCCCACCTGTTTGTAAGCGGTTACCGTAACCTATGGATACTTGCAACAGCAGAGGTATCAATCGCGCATCACCGACACTGAGAGATAACGGGTGAAAAGTTGCCAGCGATGCGAGCAAAACTGTTTACGAGCCTCCATTGTTTTATTTCCAAAAACTAACGTACCTACTTATTGTACCTACTCCTCTGTATTTACTGTGTTTCTTTAATTGTCTGTCTTTCTTTTCATTTGTACTTGTCTGTGCTGTATTGTATGTGTCGAATAAAAAACTATCTATCTATCTATCGTGATTTTGTTTATTCATATTTTAAAAACGGTAATTTTCACGTACCGCACTATGATACACTCCCCCTGATAAAGAATCTCGGAATGAGTCGAAACTTAGTCGGTGCCTTCACCGATAGTGCGGTACGTGAAAATTCCCGTTTTTATAATATGAAGTTACCCTGTGTTGTGGGTTGCTAGTTTCTTATAGGAGTAAATAAGGCTTTGAATGTCTATGTTACAAGGTGTTTGAGGTAGCCTGATTCAGAATGTACCGGAAGAAGGGCAAATGAACGCGTGAAGTTCAATGTCGCCCAACACCTCTCCAAATAAGACGCGACCTGCGCGGGGTCGCAGGGCGCGCCCTATACGGGCAAACGCTCAAATCTGCCATATTTGGGCCGCTGACTGTACATATCACTCGCTTCCTAGAAAGAGCAGGACGTGTTGAAATATATTTTTTGTTAAAATAGCCATTGGTTTTTGGTTTACTACGTTTGTGGTAAGATTAATTACGTAGACTAATGTTTTTCATCATGACTAAAGTTATGGTTTTTAAATTTTTTTATTCATTTAAATCACATGGATCATAACATAATTATAGAATCGACAACTTATAAACTACGTGAATTTAAATTTCGATTAGAAGAATCAGGCAACAAACTCCTTTCATCTTTAGTGCATCATACTATAGCAGATAAAGATTCATAAAAAAAAACCAAGCAGAGTTTGTTGGCATGTTCTTCTAGGTTTGATCGCGCGCGAGGAATCGACGTAAATTCACTTTAACATTTTAAATTCCCCTAATTTTAAGCGGACGTTTCTATATGATCCTTGTGATTTCAATTAATAATAATAACCTTTTGACTTTGACTTTTCACGTACTGCACTATCGGTGAAGTCACCGACTAAGATTCGACTCATTCCGAGAGTCTTCATCAGGGAGAGTGGTCCGCGTCGCGCCGTGCACTGAAGACGACGCTTTCACCGATAGTGCAGTACGTGAAAATTTCCGTTTTTACAATATGAATTTAAAACATAAATTGTATTTTTTTATAAAAACGTGAAGTTCAAAATATATGCCCATCTGCAACCGCGGAATGAATAACACAGCCTCCAAGCGTAGACTTGATACTTTAAATTATGATGCAAACAAAATAATTCACTTTACAATACTCTGCACAAATAAGGAGACTATTATCGCCCACTAAGGACTCTGTTTGTGCGCAAAAGCCTGCAAAAAATAACGTATGACTAATCAATTTAATTTGGCCCTAAAGTTGGGCTGTATAAAGATACAATTAGTTAGGCCATAAAGTTGCAACATTGTCTTTTCGAATATAAAAACGTAATTACCAATCCAACTCATAAAAAAGTTACTCACTCGATGAACATGGACTATCGAAAGAAAGGTGCCATGATAAACAAAATATACTTTGGTTCACTCCGAGTTACATTATTGGTATAAAAATCAAAACTGTAACTAGTGCGAATAAATACATCCTATCCTACTAATATTATAAACGTGAAAGTTTGTGAGGATGGATGTTTGTTACTCTTTCACGCAAAAACTACTGAACGGAATTTGATGAAACTTTACAGTAATATAGCTTATACATCAGAATAATACATAGGCTACTTTTTATCCGGGTATCACGCGGGCAAAGCTGAGGACAGAAGCTAGTAAGTACATAGAGTGATGCCTATTTTCCGGAGGGGTAAGGAGAGATCACGGATTTCCACTTACTACGTCCTGGTACAGCTCTTTCGCTTCATCCATCCTCATCACACTCTTCATACAATCTTATCGGTTTAGTCTACTCTTGACCTGGCTCTTCTCCAGAATTTCACCAATTCGGTTAGAGTACGTTCGCCGAGGCCTTCCTCTTCCAACTATCCCATTCACGCTCGCCTTGTCTACTTATTTTGTTAATCATCTTTCATCCATCCTTTCTACTTGCAAAAACCATCCCTACATACCTCTCCTTAATACATCTTAAATTTAATGAAATTAAAATTTTTGTATTTGTATTTTTTAAATAAAATCTCATCGAATAAAGTATTCTAATGAAATTTCGCAGTAGGTAGTTGTAAGATGGGACTTATCGTTGAAATGTATCTTTTTAACTATCATCCGTCAATAGTTATGATTAAGTCCGATGAATAGCCTTAACGCTCACTGATGGTCCCCGACTGACGGGCACTGATGTTAATACTAGAAATAAAGATAAACTCGCTGTTGCCACTTGTAGACTCCATAAAGTTAGTAAATCGCTTTTAAAACAAACTCCCAAGAGATATACAAAAATCAATTAACATATTTAAAAACGCAATTAAACAAAAACTTTATAAAAGCATACTATAAAATATCTGATTATTTAGATGACAAAAACTCTTGGGATTGAAAATGCTCCAACTCGAACCTATTGTTTTGTAAAAGGATTATTAGAAGGAATAACCAGCCTTGTTTTCTTGCCTTTCTTTCCTAGCTTAGTCGCGGAGGAACAGGCACTAGATAAAAACCAACGTTTCAAAGTGATCCTTGTGATTTTATTGAATAAATGAATTTTGACTTTGACTAAAAAGCATCGCATCTAAACGAGAAATAGCTCACTGTAATATTCTGTAAGCAGCAATCAGTGGGTATCACAACATTACCTACATTTCTTCAATTCCTACATAAGTTTGCGAATCAAGGTCCTCTCAATTTGAGCCATTATTTAAGCGAACAATGTAAACAAGCATTGCCTTATAAACAAGTGCTCTACGCAACATTCAGCGCACCCACATCATACCAGACGCAGCGCACGTAAATCAGTACAACTAATACTGCGAACTTACCTAACAGAATCACGACAGCGAACAAGCAGTCACCACACCAAAGTAAACTACCTCTATACTTACATATTTCAACTGTTGGGGCATCTTTGAATACTTATAATAATAATAATAACGGTGGACATTTTGCACAAAGTCAAAGTCAAAATTCATTTATTCAATAAAATCACAAGGACCACTTTGAAACGTCGGTTTTTATCTAGGTGCCTGTTCCTCCGCGACCAAGCTAGGAAAGAAAGGCAAGAAAACAAGGCTGGTTATTCTTTTTAATGATCCTTTTACAAAACAATAGGTTCGAGTTGGAGCATTTTCAATCCCAAGAGTTTTTGTCATCTAAATAATCAGATATTTTATAGTATGCCTTTTTATAAAGCTTTTGTTTAATTACGTTTTTAAATTTGTTAATTGATAATTTTTGTATATCTCTTGGGAGTTTGTTATAAAAGCGTACACCGTGCCCTTTAAACGATTTACCAACTTTATGGAGTGTACAAGTGGCAACAGCGAGTTTATCTTTATTTCTAGTATTAACATTGTGATTATCGCTTTTTTTTCTTAAACAAATTAATATTTTTGTGAACATACATCAGATTTTCATAAATGTATTGACAAGGGAATGTCATTACATTTATTTCTTTAAACTTTTCGCGAAGTGATTCTCTGGCGCCCATATTATAAATTGCTCGAACAGCCCTCTTCTGCAGCACAAAAATGGTATTGATATCAGCAGCACTCCCCCATAGCAGTATACCGTACGACATAATGCTGTGGAAGTAGCTGAAGTAAACTAGTCTAGCTGTGTCTACGTCTGTATAAAGACGGATCTTTTTGACTGCATATGCCGCAGAACTAAGTCTCTTCGATAACCCATCAATATGAGGACCCCATTGAAGCTTATTATCTAAGGTGATACCTAAGAATACGGTGGTGTCCACAAGAGCCAACTGTTCATCTTTGATTTTGATATTTGCTTTAACTTGTGTAACATTGGGTAGTATAAATCTAATACACAACGTCATCTAGCCCCAAACTAAGCAGAGCTTGTATTATGGGAACTACATGATTGATATACTACTTATATACTTTTTTTTGTAAATGCATACATATTTTACATAGAAACACCCAGACCCGAGACAAATATTTGGAAATCATACAAACATTTGTCTCGTTACCTTCTGCGTCTCAGGTGGACCTTACTTACTTAGTTTTAGTTGTACAAAGAATATAATTAATATGAGTGAGAAATACCTACACTAAACGAAAAACAAAAATCAGTTTAAGTTTTAACAAAAAATTAGCTACAATTAAGTACAGACAACCGGTTGACAGAATGTTGTTGAAAATATATACAATAATGGGGTCCCAGGTATATATATGCAAGACAAACTCTACTGCTCTATATGGCCAACTAGTAAAACAATCACAAGATGCCCACAGGGTGAAAAGAGTTTTTTTTAAGCATAGTATTTCCTTCAGCACAATGACATTGCAGTCCCAATGCGTCGATGACCTTTCTCCATAGGACGAGCGCTATCGATATTTGAAGCTGAGTAAGTTGAATTAGCATCCTGTTTCTACTAAAACCTGTCTTAAATGTATAGAAATATCAGAAGTTATTCCAATGCAATAAATCGTTTTAAAATAACGCCTTTATAATTTTTACTGTTATATTTTTGGAGTGTACATGGCCTACTGTATTATTATGAACTGTGTCCCTGTCCGATCTCGTGGGCGACATTCCAGTCTGTTTTGCAAGAGCCCGTGAGCGAGATGAGGATCATTTGATAATAGCCTCCTCAAAACGTTTAATGAGGAGTTAACGGTAAAGCATCTTCTTAATGAGGATCTTTAGTCCTCGGAGAGGAACCATCACGGCTTCCTTGCCTTTTAAGTAAACGCAGAAGCACGTGCTAGCGATGGCGTCCTTTCAAGAGCTCCTCCGAAACTATCCATCTTGTTATTACACAATTTATAAGTTTGAATGTAGGAGGTAATTTTCGAAATTACTCAACCGATTTCAAAAATCCTTTCACTTATTTTTAGAATGAAATTACAGGGTGACCATAGGTTGTATACATATTATCCCGTTGAAATACACCAATTTTGCAACATAAGTTGACGAAAAAACGGGCTAGCGAATCCGTTCCTATACGAATGCTGCCATAACGATAAGAGCTAGGTACTCTACATCGGCTTCTTTTTATCCGGTCACCACGCGGGCGAAGCCGTGGGCAGTAGCTAGTCATATAATAAAGAGGTGAAGTTTCTAAGTTTCCTTATACCCATGGTAGTGTGGGATCAGGACTATGTATGCAACTGTTAATGTCCAAACAACTTTTTATACAACCTACTTACTATTGAAATACACAAAAAATCAATGCTAATTAAACAGTTAATCAAAGTTTTAAAGTAAATAGTTTGTTACAAAAAGCTTACTAAGTAACCTAAAAGGCGATGTGTGGGTGCGCGATAAAAAGTGCATGTGGGCAGACTCTACGCTACAAATACCTACCTACCTACATACTCTGTGTGTGTTGTAGCTAGTCATATTACTGTACTAGCCCTTACTTGATAACACGTAAATGTCAATGTCAAATGTGACACCTCAGCGCATGAGGGCGGTGTCTAGTCGCGCTCATCTCATAAGCTCGGACTTTTAATGGCGCCAACTTATTTTATATGTACCTTCTAAACTTAAAACACTATCGTATTGAATCTCTCTTTAATGACGACTAATTGTATAATAAACAAGATTCCTGGAAGAATGCAAGCATCATTGATGGAGTTTATAGTTTTATTTGAACTGTTCCTGACGTTAGCACGCAGTGTCCACGCGCAGTCACAAAAGTATCGACGACAAAAGTGTGTTCTGTTTTCTACATATTTTGAAGAGCATGGCGTCTTCCTGCATGCAAACAACAAATTACTCAAATCAGGCACTTAGTTAAAGTGCTCTTATTTATAATCTGTGGTCGCACGTGTCAACTCCCTCACTGAATGGTAACGTGCTGCATACATTAATACCTACTACGTGTTTAATAATCATAAAAACACATTAATTTCAATAGATTTAAATGCGTTTAATTGCTGATTGCGTAGTAGTTATACTCGTCTTTTGTGAGGTTTTGACGCGCTGTTTGGTTACGGATCGAAGGTTGTGGGTTCGAACCCAGTGCGCGACCATGTATTTTTCGTTTTATGTACGTTTATCACGTGCTAAATGTTATAAAGGACCGTGGAAAGTGAACGACGCGACGCGGAGGGAGAGCGTCGCGACCACTTACCCTGATGAGGACTCTCGGAATGAGTTGAAACTTAGTCGGTGCCTTCACGATAGTTTCTGGTATAAAAAATATAAAGGAAACATCATAAGGATACGGATAACCGAAACAAAAAAAACCTGTCACGTGAACAGCTAACTACTATGCAAAACGCGGACACGTGCCAAATATGTTTGGATGTGCCTCTGACTACCCCCTACTTGGTATGCTCCCAGATCTACGCACTCAGTATGCATCTGAAAATCTCCATCGTGGAGATTAGGTACCTACAGTTATGAGAGTGTTTTTGTTTTCTTAGATAACTAGAAAATCCATATCTTCCTTTTAATCTCTACAGTCGCGTAGTCGGTCAAACCGACCGACGGAAAACAATTTCATAATTCAATTGCAGCATCGAATCAACACATTGAAGTGGCATCTTAACGAGGTCATCGCTCCGCACCGCCACCGCCACCGCCCGCCATGCGCCACTCAGCAGCGCATTAAATATTTATTTTCAGTAACTACTTAAAAATTAAAAGTAATGGGGACTTATGATGCGTAGGCGCCTGGAACATTCCATACAAAATTAACTTAACTTTTTTAACATTAAAGTTAAAACGAAGTAAGTTTGTGAATATTAAGAGGTATAGGCTCTCCCTAGGATCCTAGATAATTATTGAAAGGAGGTTTTAGGCTCAGGGCATCATGGTTTCGTGGGTATAAAACTAGGCCAATATTTGCATTACCGAAAATATTGACGACCAGTCATAACCGGCCCGAAAAACAGATGCGGTGTCATTTGCGGTGGCGATGAAAGGGAAATGATTCAGGTGGTTGTCAAAGACTCAAAGTTCTCGTAAATGTAATGTCCTGATCTCCACCGCCAGCCATGAGGCCACCGCCACCGCACCGCAGTGCGTCGGTTTCATCGAGCCTTTACAGTTCTCAATTCCTTTTCATCGATACCACGTCACTTCCCCGACAGCTATGTTTTAATAGGGATGCCCATATTTATGTGTTATCTATCGATATACTCTCTGCATAACTATTCAAGATGTCCACGTCACAGCGCCTGTGTATGGAATTGTATGGAATACTAGCTTCTGCCTACGGCTTCGTCCGCGTGGTACCCGGATAAAAAGTAGGTGTTATTCTGATGTATAAGCTGTATTACTGTAAAGTTTCATTAAAATCCATTCAGTAGTTTTTGCGTGAAAGAGGAACAAACTTCCTCACAAACTTTCACGTTTATAATATTAGTAGGATAGGATAGGATAAGTAGGATTATGTCCACGCAGAAGAGCCATTCTAAATATTGGTGAAATCTGATAATTTAGTTTCAGATATTAGGTACCTTCTACATCCTAACATACAAACTTTACCTCTTTGTAATATAAGTGCAGATGTATGGATGTATAAGGGCAGTATTATATCAGCCTTTTCGAAGTGTTTGCATTGCCAGGAACGGTGCGGATGACACAGTCAAATGAATGAAGACCATTTTGTATAATGAAATATTTAATTAAAGAAAAATATAATTACGTATATTATTATAAGTTTAAAAGGGTATTTATCACGTTTACCTGTTTTGTTAGTCAACGTGTGACCACGGCTGTAACAAGTTGCAACAGAGTCAAAAACTTTGAAAAATACTGAAAATTTTGATGACTTTAAAAATGCAATAAAACTCCATCTTTGTTAACATAAAATTATAAAATCTATCTATTAGGAAGTCTGAGTTGTGTACTAATAGATTATAATTAGATTATTACGTACTTGTACATAGTTCTATGAATACCTAAATGTATAAGAAAACATATTTAAGCTCACCGATCCTAACCATAGATCTCATAATTGCGGCGTCGACTGAAACCCTAACGAAAAGTATTCGTACCGGGTGATCCGCGATCATGGTCCAACAGAAACACGCCTCAGAATAACTACATGGCACGGACTGTGTCGACATGGACATGCCTACATATATTTCAAAACTAATTTAAATGAGAGGGTCTGTCGCCACTTTGAAATTAATCACGATTAAATGAATTCAAACAAACTATTCCATGTGTCCTGAGTGTCAGCCAAATAACGATAAATCGAATGAGCATGTCCCTCTGAAAACAATAAATACTCTGACCACTGTCACCACTAGGCGATGGATCAAGTTACTGTTTGTACAGTCAGTCCCACCATTTGTTATTACGTATTAAAACTCCCAGGTCAACATTTATTTGTTACAAGATCCCAGACTATAGCAGCAATTGGAAATGCAACATTTATGAACGCGATGATATTCCCACATCACTGGGGCCTAACTATATTCTATTATGGAACACTCTACAAAAAAACAGATGTACCTATATATTTAAACTGAATTAACATTCAGTCACCGGTGATCCATTGGCGGAGCCAGCGAGTAAAAGTCTAAGCAACGCGCCTCGGCACGCTGGCTCGCACTAAAGTTCCTTTGCTCATAATCTGTTTAAAATAATACAAAATTTTGTTATATTAATAGGTAGTTATAAAATCGTACCCCTCGTGCTAGATTAAATAGTCAAATAGTCTACATTTGACTATTTGAATATTTCATGCTGCGGTCTTTGATGTTTCAAGCTTGTACTAAATATAGCATTAGGCTAAATATAAATTGGTTGCATTATTATAATCACAAAACAGCTAGGTTTCGCGGCAGTTTCAGATACCAAGCAACCAAGTGCTGGAATAACATTCCACCACCCCTTAGGTTGTTAAAATACAAATTTTCTTTTAGTAAACGGCTAAAATCTGTTATTTTGGATCAACAAAAGTGTGGATTGCCTGATTCCGCTGCCCCTTTTCAATGATAGATTTTATTATAATTTTTGTTTTATCGTGATTTTCTTATAGTATGTATTTATTACACACGCACATAATAATATTTCAATACTTATTTATTTATGTCCTTTATGTTATTATTTATGCACATATATTGCTATTATAATTGAGCGAGTATATATATATGTTTATTCTATTTAATCGCTTGTAATCGCAGGGTCCTGTGATTGTTCTTGTCCTGGTGTAGGCAGAATAACAGCGCCTTCTGTTCACAACAGTCGACATTATGCTGAGCCTTGGCCAATTTGCTACTGCAGTACACATTGCTCACCTTCTTATTTATTTTTAAGTGCTGTTAAGCCCTTTTTAAAATTGTTAATTTATATTGTGTGTATTATGGTAGGAAATAAATGTTATGTCTATGTTTATGTCTATGATCTAAAGGCCTGTGAGCCAATCCGTAGGTCCATTGGTTTTTAGGTTATACGTTGGTGGATTACACCGTTGTTTGTTGGCTCGCCGGCGTGGACATCTCGACGGTTTAACTCGCTAATGAATCACCAAGTTAATATCTGAGGTTGACTGTACCAATCTAGGGTCAATTGTGAGAAACAGTGCTGTCACAGCCCTTGACAACCTCAATTGTAGAATAGATTTATAGATCGCATTCCAGTACCACACCTTCTAGCTGGGTTATAGATATACTGCTACCTACACGCTAGTTCCAGCTCACATCTCATTACATTGAGAAATCTAAAAGAAGCAATCCTCGTATCCTTTCACCACAGTGGTTCACTCTACGACGACGTCAATCATAGGCATAAAATAACAACGATTCACAATGCTTGTCTTTTTTATAAAGTTTTTATAAACGCCGACGTTTTAAAGTGATCCTTGTGATTTTAATGAATAAATTAATTTTGACTTTGACTTTGACGCCCAACAGGCATACACATAGTCCTGACCCGACACCAGGATTTCCTGTGTCGTGGGTATCAGAAACTATGAGTACCATGGTACTTCAACACCCGGAACCCGCACAAATATCTGCAGAATATGCAAACATTTATATATATATATATACTTTTTAGGATAAAAAGTAGCTTATGTGCTATTCTGATGTATAAGCTATTACTGTAAAGTTTCATCAGTTTGATAGGATTATTAGTATGAAGTAAGATAAGATATACTTTTTATAAGATTCTTTGTATTTTGACATAATCTTAGTACATTAACAATACAATTTGTCCAATTGCTGGAATTGAGGTAGTCGAGGGAGGGAGGAATTCAATACTTAATACTCAATACATTTATTGCTTTCACATGGTAGGTACATAGATGGTGTTTATAGGTAGGTATCTCAGATGAACCATGTCTAAGGGTATAGCAACAGATAGGTAGGCAGGCCGAGGTTTTGCGTAAACAAACTAGTTATTAATATCTACAGTAAATAAAGTTAAGTCTCTCAAATGAACTTTGTATTAGGGTATGGCGGCAGACCGAGGTTTTATTTTCATTGTAGGTAGTCAAAGTAGGTACTTTAGGAGATGGGTATAAGTGCATTATTTTGTTATTAATGTTATTGCAATCCGTAATGGTCATATTATTTCATGTCAATTTATATATAATGTCAGCTTTCAAAGTTAAAAGTTTTTTTATGGATCTTTACCTTTTTAATTGTTTCTCGACGTTTCGACTTTGTTGCATTGGCCGTGGTAACGGGTTGATTGAAGTATACGGAGCTTTCGTCGCGAATTAAAAGCAGAAGCCGCAACTACCCGCATTCCATCATCAGATCCAAAAAAGTCCATGTTCACAGTACGACACAATACACTAACCATACCACCGCACTGCAAAACACCTGTTTATCACGTACCAAACTTATTTTAAACGCGATAAAGGTCCTTAGATTGCGAAAAATACTTTATTAATAACATAATTAATCCAAATAAAATGACTGACTGACTGATAATGAAAGCAAAATCTTATGCGTCAGTTAAGTTATTTTTAGTATATATGAAGAGGTGCACAAAGAAGAAATTTTCCGATATTAAACCCCTGAAGTAAGCATCAGGAAAATGAAGTTTGTATGGAAAACACGTTCCAATAATTAAGCATAATTCTGCTGTTTACAGTCAAAGGAAAACACGTAAGTTACGAAATACTTAACATAATTAACGAGAACATTCAGATGAATTCTGAATATTCTAATGAATACTTAATGCAGATATATGTACCCAGTTTCCTGAGAAAAGCGTTTGCAGAATAATAGATGAGAGTATGTGGTAGATGTTATGAAATTAACATAACATTGTCTAACCATACAGCCGAATCTAAATGTTCGCTCGAAAAGTCAATGTCACTTGACGTATCGATTGTCATTCCTTTTCATATTGACAGATGCGAACGTATTTTCGCTCTCTTCGCGTACTGGGCGCACCAGATGATTCCTCGTAAAAAAATTAGCGCCACTGTGAGTTCAGCACAACAGCCGCACACAGATGGACCACCTGAAGCCAGAAGGGCATCTGGACAACTCCCCGTGACCTGGAAGTTTTTGCCTCCAGAGTTGAAGCCAGGGCAAATAGTGTCAGCTAGAGGCCCCTACCCGCAGCTCGAAGAAAAAAAACGTAGCTGCTGACGACCCGATTGATGATTGATCTCTTCACGTAAAATCATTACAATATTCGGAAACATCGTGAGGAACACTAAAACCAAAAATTTAAGGCAATTGGCATCGGTTAGTGTAAACTGTGATAACGTTTACACTAACCTTCCGGCGGAACGTGGAATGATAACTACTTAAAGAACGCGGACATTAGTCAAATACATGGACGTGTCTCTGAATACCCCCTGGTTTCATCACAGATCTGCGTACTGGGTGTGAATCCCAAGATCTACCTCATGGGGATTACAGTGCGCGTTTTTGTTTGTTTACTTGTTTTGTTCCTTTTAATCATTAAAATATAATTAAATATTCTGTACCTAACACCACTAAAATCAGGCCACTTGTCCAATGTCCATAAAAGAACAGTTAGGTAGCTTGTCCTCCTGATGACAAGCCTTGGAGTGATTGTATAATTGTTCGTTCAATTTAAAACAATTTGTTGAACAAAGTTCAATTCTTCTCAGCTTCCAAGTAATTTTACAGTGCTTCAAGAATTTGTCAGGTAAGTATACCCTACTAATATTATAAACGCGATAGTTTGTGAGGATGGATGTTTGTTACTATTTCACGCAAAAACTACTGAATGGATTTTGATGAAACTTTACAGTAATATAGCTTATACATCAGAATAACACATAGGCTACTTTTTATCCGGGTACCGCGCGGGCGAAGCCGTGGACAGAGGCTAGTAAATAAATAAACGCCCAACAGACACATTCATAGTCCTGGTGTCTAGACAAATACCACTTTCTGTTGTCGTTAACGCCTGCGGAAAGATTAATTTGTATGGAAATTACATTAGCTGTGGAAATGTCACGTGACAGCTGTCAAGTTTTACCTTGATAAATATACTGGAACAAATATCTGCAGAACATGCAAATATTTGTCCCCTCATGCATCGCAGCCGACCTCTCGCCCGCCACACCTTCATTATACCTCTATATATTCTTCTATGTTGTTCGTCAGCTACAGGTTTCTCCATTAAGTACATTCACCGTAGAGCAATTTTTCCGCCCCACTACTCAAAGTCCAAATTATTTCCGATCCGCCCTTTCGTTGTCACTCTAGATTCGAGAGGACGCGCCCCCAGCCTGTCATTGACAAGAATTGAAATTAAAGTCAAAGTTTATTGGTTTTTCTTCGTTGAAATTACAAGGATCATTCTAGAAACGCCATTTTATAAACTAAGTGAATTCAGAATGCGTCGATTCCTCGCGCGCGAACAAGAAGAAGAATGAGGCATCAAACTCAGTTTGGTTATTTGCGGTCAGGACTATGTATGATGTCTGTTGGGTATTTATTTATTATTAAAGTTATTTATTCATATTATTTATTAAACAGATATTGACGCGACACAATGTTTATTAACTGTTAACTTCATTTACTTACTTCCGATCATCAACCAACATCTTAAACACATAACATCTCCTACTTGCTTGCTAGAACGCTACAAATTAGAAGCTTAAAACTGCAGTTTCACTAGGTAGGCACCTCATTTGTTGGTGAAGACGGTGAAACTATAAACAAAATCCCAAGAAGTCGCATACAGAGTGCAGCGCCCGGCTGCGCTCGCTGAATGCACCGAAAATAGCGGCATCTGCGGCGCGCACCGCGCTTGCGTAATGCGACACTGGGCCAGGGCTGTCACAACAAGGAAGCTAAAAATAATTCACTCTTCCATCCGAAACCCGTACTCATCAAACCCGTTAGATGAAAATTATAATTATAGATAAATACTCTATTTTGCAGATAGGCACCAAAATTTCGGTAAAAGGTATTAACTTATGTACCAGTACCTACGTGTAATTAGCTACCTACTTATTTAATTACAAGCTAACAATCGCAAATATGAAATATATTTTATCATCTGTGAAAACTACTATCAACATGTCAACAACTTATACAACTGGTGGTGTATAAAGTGTTGCCATGTTCAACTTTATAAAAATCTTGTGTAAGTACAATTTTTTTTTTAATCTATGGAGAAAAGAGTGAACAAAATCTATTGTGACCTTTGAATTAAAATTGGGTAGAAAATAAACCATCTTAGCATGACTTTACCTGTACTGATGACAGAAATTAATATGTTTCAAAAGGGTTCTGAACTTGACTTTGACAATTTGATTTTGTTTTTATCTCTATAAGGATCAAGTCAAGGGAGACAGGGATCGTAGTCGTTTGACCTAACTACCTAAAAAGCTTGAAATGATTATATTTCGATTACCAAAAACCTCAAATCAATTGGGCAGAAAATTAAAAACTAAGTCTAAATCGTCCTGAAAATTAATCTTGACAACCCTAAAAGTTCTGCCTTTTAAAGCTGCATTCCGGATACCATGTTTATGTATGTATTTAGCTTTTATGTTCATTATTAGTTTGTCCGAAGAAATAAGATGGTGTTATATTATAACTATTTTATTTGATGATGTAAAGCAAACAACGGTGAGGAAATACATAAATGAATATTTTATTTAAAGGTAACGGGCAGACACTACAAACATACAAACATACCAACCTCTATAAATGCAGTTACACCTATTGATATCGTCTCCGGTTTGACTCGAAAAGTATTTATCTAATGTTGAGGTATTATATAAAAACAAAACAAACACGCTCACGACTGTAATCCAACCTCAGATACATACCTACTCAGTAAGTATATCTTTGAGAATACCAAGTAGGGGGTAATCAGGCACGGCCTTACTAACATTTGGTATATGCCCGCGATTTGCAAGTAGCTAGTATTCCAAGTGACAGTTTGCAAGCCCAAACAAAAAAATCTTATCAAAACCGATCCATCCAATAAATATTAAGATATTAGACCTCAACTTACTCTGTAGGTGGCCTTTATCCTTATAAAAACATGTCAAAGTTAATATTTATTATTCAACGTGCGCTTGAAATAGATCACATTCCTTTGTGTTTATAGACGAGGCAAGACCTACTCTAAGAAGTAGAATTAAGGTTGATTTTGTAACGGGTAAGGAAACGGAAATCTGGTGCTCTGTAGCTCCATACTGGTCAGGAGGAAATGCCGCAAATACGTTTAAGTACAGTCGTAAAGTTTACGTAAATATTCCTGTTTTTGATTTGTGCAGATGAACTTAGCCCATGTTATTTTCTAATACCTAAAGTGTCTTATGTATAGTATCTCTAGCAGTATTTCATCCTCGTCGCCAATTATAGTATCTATCTGAGTTAATTAATCAATATTTATTGATATCAAAACTATACGCTTCGTTGAACGCCAATAAAGAGAGAGTGAAGCACCCTGACTGAATGAATGGGTAAGTAAACCACAATGTGCCTATTCATATGAACCAAATTTTAATATAGGAATAAGTAGTAATTAATTATTATTTTTTACTTTTGTATAAACTCATTTTATTGTAAAAATGTGTGATCAGTGATAATGATAATGTTAATCTATTAGTAAGTATATTTAAGGAAATAATTAATGTAAACAAAATAAATGAGTCCTTTTCAGAACTACTTATTTCTATTTCAGTGATAATGAGCAAAGCAAAGGTTTTTGAGATATTATAAAAAATGACAACGAGGACATAAAGTTGCACCTCATTATTATACCTACCACAGATATTATCTATACCTAATACTATTATTGGTACTGAAAGGGAATGTATTTTATAATAATACCAGCTACGTGGGTATCCTGTTTACAGAGTGCATGTGTCGAGACAGTGCAGTGCAGATAAAGCCGAGTTCACACAGAGACAGTAACAGGCCCTTGAAATTGTTAGTCATTGCCGTCGAGACGCCCGCATCCCGTGTCAATATTAGACTAGGGATGCGCTGCATTACAGAAAGTTTTCGATAAAATTACTTAACTAACAAAATAATGCACTTATATCCATCTCCTAAAGTACCTACTTTGACTACCTACAATGAAAATAAAACCTCGGTCTGCCGCCGTACCCTAATACAAAGTTCATTTGAGAGACTTAACTTTATTTACTGTAGATATTAATAACTAGTTTGTTTACGCAAAACCTCGGCCTGCCTACCTATCTGTTGCCCGTAGACAGAGTTCATGTGAGATACCTACCTATAAACACCCTCTATGTACCTACCATGTGAAAGCAATAAATGTATTGAGTATTGAGTATTGAAAACTTATACTTATAAAACGATAAGACGATAAAAAAATATTTTCTTATTTATTTAAATAGGTACTTATGTACTTAGGTATATCAACTATCTGTCTACTAGAAGTTTACTTCAAAGTTCTCATATTCCAGACATAGTTCATAGCATACGAATTTAATTAATTCTAATCGCCTATTGTGTAGTAGGTACCTGCCTACCTACCTACCTAGTACAAAAACACCTGTCAGTTTCAAATTCGATAAAACCCGTCAACTCGTGCGCAATCGTAATGTTACAAGTACTTGATGTAGATCGCGCTCTTTGCTATGATTGATCTACAAACTGTGATGAAATGTCATCACAGTAACCTGTTCACAGAATGGGACAATGGATCATGGGTGTTTAAGTACAATACTTGTCTGTCTGTTTGTTTCAATCTGCTATCACAGGTACAAATTTTATTAACAGGTACGAAATTATAATTTAAAAACTATATGATTTGCCAAATGTGGTGTTACATTTACCTACGGTCATGATTATGTTAAGTATACCTAAGTACCTATCTACTTAATAATAACCTATCTAGGTACCTTATTAAGAAGAAACCAGCTTTCCACGAGGATAGCCATGATATATGTAATTTCTCAGCATGTAGGTTTATACCTAATGTGATTAATTAATTAGATAACTAGATATAGAAAATATTGCACATCAATATCTTTTAATATCATAAGATCATGGATCTACGAGGTGCCTACGAGTATAACGTCTTCAAAGATACCTAATTACGGCCATTAAAACTCTTAATGGCAGAAAGTACCTTAAAAAAAGAAAAGCGAAGACACGGGGTTCTACTATGCAATCTGCGTGTCTTTCATAATGGGTGGTTCAGCCAGCAATTTCAATCGATTTATTTACATCTCGATGACAAACTCACTTACTGAGATAACAATCTTGATTGATATTCAGAAATTTTTCTTTTAAAAGTTTCATGCAATTTGTAACTCAGATTATTAATTATCGAAATACATAAAAGAAAGACTGAGTCATAACAACTATCTAGATACCTACCTAACTAACTAAAAAAACACATAACGCGTAGGTACTGTAAAAAGAAAGTATGTACCTACCTAGCTAAGTGTTGTCTAGTATGAGTACATAATGCGTTTTTGCAGTATTGTCATTGAAAGTTCATTAAAAACGGATTAATGTTATCTTACAAAAATTCTTCAATGGATTTGCCACTGAAGAGTTTACAGATAGATATTTACAGATAGCGTTTATCACATAATTTATGTGGAATCATTTCAAGAACCTAAACAGAATCTATCTAATAAATAAAAAACATTAAAATATAGTAAAAACTTTAATTATCTATTCATATACAACTATAGCACGACCTCTGTGGCGCGGTGGGCGAAGGCCCGCCTGAGACGCACAGGTTGCGGGTTCAATTCCCGCCGCGAGACAAATGTTTATCTCGGGTCTGGGTTATTTCTATGTATATTTCTATGATATGTATGTATATAAAGTACCTACTAGCTACATTTTTTTTTTTAAATGTAAGTAGTATATCAGTGATGTAGTTCCTATAACACAAGCTCTGCTTACTTTGGGGCTAGGTAGTGCTGTGTGAAAAAAAAAACAGCATTTTTTCCAGCATTATTATATATATTATAACTTAATTATTGAATGAAGATACCAATTTTCCCTACATTTTATGGTAAAATATCTCATATAACTTTACAATAAACATGTTAGAAGAAAACTTTCAAAAATTTTCTCGTTATAATAATATCAAATTATCGCTGGATCGGTTTTATAAAGTTGCATTTATTTAGCTCGAAATATTATGTCAAAAACACATTCAAATTAATTTGTATGTAAATCAGACAGCAATGTGACAAATACAACATTTCAACCTGTCTTTACTCGGCTGTCGCTCACCGTGTCATTAACATTGATCCAAACTAAAATCATTTCAAGGATATTCTTCCGGTTTTATTTCCGGATCCGGTCATAATAAATTGCAATAAAGGACGTCGCGTTAACTACGTTTTAATAAGCGTATACGCAAGAAAGTTCCTAGCAATTTACTTATTAATGTTGTAAATGCCAAAGCGAATTGGGCTATTTAAAGTACTTACTTATAAAATGAACCAGGTCAGTCTTAAAGAATTGCTCTGCCAAAATCTTGATACCATGATGTGACTACTTACAATGATGTAGGTACCTACCTAAGTATAGTTTTCTATATCGAGAAAAAGTTACTTAGTACTTTATAGATACTATGGTTCGTAATCATATTTTTTGTCGTTATGGCTAGTTCTAGTACTTTTATATGGATAAATATACCTCTAAAAAGAACCACTATCCTAAAACTAATAATTTGATAAATATAAATATTTATAACTTAGTATTATTTCGTAGTGTTAAGTAGTTCTCGCTCATATTATAATCATTTATTTCCCATCCCTAGCTGTAATAAAAGCGGCGTTAATGAACTTGGTTTAAAATAGCGCCACCCCTCGGGACGAGACGGCATTAGCTCTGTAACGTTACATCATAAAACCAATAAAACATTGATCAAACAGATAATATACACATAATCACGTGTTGCTTGAGTTACTTTTTAATTTTGTTTATTTTCTTAGAGCAACGCTTTTTATGTTTAGATGATCTGTAAACATCTTAATTAATAAGTAAGAACTGATTGATTGATTGACTGAGATATCAACATTATCAACACAGAGCCTAAACCACTGCTTCAAGGAACTTAAGTGGGTGCCTTTTAGTTAATAGTGCTGTACTTAGCATAGCCGTGGGAAAATCTGGTCCCCCATATTCTTCATCCTATCCTAGGTAGGTAATAATATGATAAACGCGAAATTTTGTAACGATGGATAGATTTTTGTTACTCTTTCAAACAAAAACTGCAACGGATTTTGATGAAACTTTACTTTTGAAAACGCTACTTTTAACCGGGTACCATGCGAGCGAAGCCGTGGGCAGAGGCTAGTACTAAATAAAAAAGAGAATGCAAGGGCATTACTAGACAAAGGTTTTTAACAACTAAAAAAAAGTCTTATAGATCAGGCAATGGATCAGCAATGACCGGGAGGGCCGTATTCTATGTCTGTCTTTTATACCTATCCAATGAATACCAAAACCAAAAAGCTGTTCACGCTCTTTGGATTAGCCAAAGAGCTTGAACAACTTTTTGGTTTTGTGTACTTTTAATTAATTTAAACAAAGAAGTAACAGGCTTACTAATAACTAGCTAAGGTATCCATCAACAATCACGTATTAAAAAAGAAAAATGTTTACGTTTATTGTAATATCTGTTACGTTTACTCTACAATGAAGTTTAAATATTGGCAAGGATAGGTATACATGGGTACTTATATCGTAACTAATACAAATCAAATTAGTTATTTTATAATTTTAAGTGCGTGATAAATGCATGTTTTTAATACTTATGTTTTAAACTAGTTTAATTAATCACGCCGAAAATTTCTCATACTTAGTAGTGTAAATTATTAATTATAAAATATGTTATTGTGAGTCAGCTAGTAGGTACTTTATATTAATGCCTCGAAAGAAGAACGTTCGTCTGCACTATCGATCGATGCTATATACCTAAGTAGGTATCTGCGTCTCAGGCGGGCCTTTGCCCACTGCACCACAGAGGTAGTCAACTAAAAGCTTGATATAGCATAGACTATACCTACTTAAAACTTGGGTAGATATTTAATTTAAAGAAAATAAGCAAACAGAAAATATTTAAGAGTGAAAAACTTTTTCGCTACAACTAAAATAAAAAAAACAGCCAAGTGCATGTTGGATGTCACGCGCAGTGTAGGGTTCCTCCATAAACTTATATTTACTAACTGTTTTACACAACTAACTTGACTCTAGCAAAAATTAGCACTTCAAAGCTTAATATTTCGCAAACGGATCCCTGAATCGAAAAATGGTTGGGCACACCTGCTATATTTTTAAATAGATCTTTCCAACGACATCCCACACTATGGGATAGACGAGGAAAATTGTCCCCATTTTTCGAGTAGGGAACAAACACTTTTTTTTTTTTTTTAATTTTTATTTTACTACTTTATCGGCGTGATTCATAATATGTATGTCAAATTAGTACAGCTTTCTAGTACTAGGAGTCTCTGAGCTAATGGCGAAACTATAAGGAACTAACTTATATTGGCTGTTGACTACGGAACCCTAAAATACGAGGGAATAAAATACCAAGGTAATGTTATCTATTCAATACTCTTTGTTTTCTCTGACATTTCTTACAATCAACACGCGATAATTCCGATAATTCCCTACTAAAATAAGTTGTAAACGTTGTAAGAATGATTAGATATCGGTTATTTCGGCGATTCAGTGCGTACGTGCCAACTGTCACATAGACCAAGGAACTGGCTGACAATCCAATTCACCTACCACCCATCCACCACCCACCTAGCGTCCACCATCACCTACTCATCACCAGCCCTAAAATATCCTTACAGGAGCCGATAGACCCATTGCTCTCTTACACTTGAGTTCATCAACAAAATAGACGAATGTGCAAGTCTAACCATTGATTATGATGACAATATTCATATGAAAACATGTCAGAAATTGATTAGGATCCTAAACATCCGTTATTGTGTTGGTGAACTCAGGCCTTAGTGTTTAGTATATAATCGAGTCATTAGTACCTAGGACCCAGAGCATACCAGAGTCTCAACAGGCCTATATACTGTATTGTATTACTGTATTGTTTATACATAGGTAATATACATAATACAACATTATATTATTTGTTAAAATATATGTATTTTATTTTACCTACTGCAAATTGTTATTTTTATATCAGTTACACCACCTCTCTTCACATTCTTTTAAATCAAGTCCATCCAAATGTTTCCTGGAAGAGATCGCTCTCAGCGATAAGGCCGCCCATTGTATCACCACAACCTAGTTTTAAGATCCTCTCTAAAGTGTTCTTTATCCTGATGTATGCAGATGCAGTAGAGTTTATTATCTATCTTTGAATCAACTCTGGTATAGTTTGGGAACTGACCTGACTCTCTTATACATTTATTTTTTCCTAATTTAGAAAAAAAAACTTTTCTCTTTAATCGCCACCGCCACCGTTTCAGTTTGACCCGCGGCCGGCCCCTATGCTCTTTCATGGTATAACGTCGGTACGTTCATTAAGTAATAGTGCTCTACCAAGCTAAAAAACACGAATCCAATCAATCAAACTTCATTGCAGTCCTCTATGCCTTGCACATACGCAAGTACTCTTTGCATTGTGCACAAACTGCAGTCCCCAAGCAACTAGGTAGGTACTAGTGATTCGATAATGGGCTATTTCCCTGCATCACAGTTGGACTAACAGTTATTACTCGAGTCCACTCGACAGTTCAATAGATGACCCGGAGTTCCAATTCAAGTGAATTATTCGTTTCCGTTGCATTTGATGATGATTTCATCGATAGTCGATACGAAACACAACACTAGAGTTTGAACGTAAGGCATATCTATCACAATAATTCAATAAATTGCTCATGAAAAACTATTTGTTTGGCATTTTATGTTTGTGGCTTAGAAGACGCTTCATTTGTTTATCAACTAAAACGAAGACAACGCCTCCTTTGATAAGATAACAAACTGACTAGTAATAAATACTCGCGAAATCGATATAATCTATTAATTTGTATTTACAAGTACTTATAGGTCGTTTTGTGCAATAGAACGATCTAGGGCTCTAGACAAATACCACTTTCTGTTGTCGTTAAAGCCTGCGGAAAGATTAATTTGTATGGGAATGACATTGGCTGTGGAAATGTCACGTGACAGCTGTCAATTTTTACCTTGATAAATTTGCGTTAGCGTGAAAGGAAAAGTAAGCGTGAGGTATTTGTCTAGCCCCCCTGGTTAGTTGAGACACCTGGGGGATTCCCCATCGAGCAAAGCTTGATCATCTGCCTCTCAAACACCTCACATAGGTAATATTATTCGTTATTCTTTATCGTTATCGGTAAGCAGGCGTCTCGCATCGCGTCACGTCACTAAAGGGGAGCATGTCAGCAAGCGCGACGGAAATGCGCTTATGAATGCAGTTTATGGATTAAATAGATTTAATCGAGACTGCACACTGATACAATTTGCTTTTGGAATTTTTGTGAATGAATCAAGTAACTAATAAGACTGTCAGACAGACGGATATACCTCCAAGCTGGGTTTGTTGCATGATTCTTCTAGGCTTGGATAGCGAGGAATCGACAAAAAATCAATTAAGTTCACAAAACACCGATTCTAAAAATGATCCTCGTAAAATCCCTTTATATACAACTAGCTGCGCAACGCGGTTTTTCACCCGCGTAAGTTTCGATTCCGTGGGAATATCGGCGATCTAATTAAATTTTAGAACACAAAAGCTGCTATTGTGACTTAACATGATAGTAAGATCATCATGATAGTAAGATTTTTATGTATCATCAATAGTTTTCTCAGCGCACGCCAAATAATAAATTTTATAGGCAAAATTTTGCTACTTTGGGTACATTATTGCAATTTTCTTAAGGATCTCAATTTTTTTCAAATAAATTATAGCCTATGGTACTTCCTGATAATTTAGCTTTCATTTGGTGAAAAAACGGTTAAAATCGGTCCAGTAGTTTCGGAGCCTATTCGATACAATCAAACAAAAAATATTTCCTCTATAATATTAGTATAGACTAAAGTGACAAAATAGCATACGGCTCACGAGCTAGTAAGCGGCTACCGTAACCGGAGGTATAACCATCCAAACGGAACACAGCAATTCGAGCATTGCTGCTTGGCGATAGAAATAGGTATCATGGTAGTGATCCCCAGACGAGCTCTTTCACAAGGAACCCTACTACTACTAAAATCCTTATTCAAATACTAAATGAGTCAGTGACAAAGCGACCTACAGAGTTAGCCATAACTGGGTACCTTATAGCCTATAGTAGGTAGGTATCTATCTGAAGGTAAACTCAATAAATTGTTTCCAAGTATCGCCCGATGCTAGCTATATAATAGCGATGCCCAGACGGTCGCGTGAGCCGCCCGCCCTGCCCCAGCGCCGTCGCCGCCGCCCGCCCTCAACCCCACTCTCCATTTCAGGGTTTACTGCTTCTGAATGCTAGTCACGAAATGTAGGATGTGCAGTCAGGACTCAGTGGGTGAGCGAAAACATGTGAATATGCCTGGATATTTTTATATACATACTAGCTTCTGCCCACGGCTTCGCCCGCGTGTTACCCGGATAAAAAGTAGCCTATGTGTTATTCTGATGTATAAGCTATATTACTGTAAAGTTTCATCAAAACCTGTTCAGTAGTTTTTGCGTAAAAGAGTAACAAACATCCTCACAAACTTTCACGTTTATAATATTATAGTAAGATAGGATATCGATGTTTTAAGCAGAATAAAATGGTCAGATTTGGACAATTCTCTATTGTACCTCTACATTTATTACTTATTTCAAATTATCGAATCGTTATTAATTTTTAAAAATCTGTTATTGGCAAAGTCATTTAACAAAACTTGAATGAATGTACATTTTTTATTTAGTTTTTTAATTTTCTTATAAAATAATATAATAACACAACGCACAGTCTGATCGACTAAAAAACGATCTCTTCCAGAAAAACTTTGAAAGGATAGATTTTGAATCCTACGTGATTTAGAAAATGACCGGGGGTGTAGATTCTTTATAATTTATGAATTTAGTAAAAAGAGTTAGACAGTTATAAGAGACCCGCAATGATCTACGGCGCGGAAACAAAAACATAAATTGAACAAGAAGAAACAATCAGATCTGATACTTAGCTACAATTCGTGAAATGAGAAGACCGCGGTGATCTGGCAGAGTCGGAGACAAAGTGAAGGAATGGCCATACGAAAAGACCAAAATACAGGACCGTACAAAACGTTGAGAATGGGCGTGACAGATCCTAGAAACTAGATAAACCAATTTTCTTTACCAGAATACTATACCTTTTTTACTACCTACTTAATAATACGTATAAATAATTTACTAAATCGATGGTGTTAACAATGGCCTTTTAGAATAAAGGTTAGAATGTGGGTGGGCGCTAAATCACAGCTACCTGAGAAGACGGTAAGAGAGAGTCATCCTATAGCGCGCGGGTTCCGTAGGCGACATAGGAATATAGGAACGAATTATTTTGTGTGTCGTGGACCTAGGTACGGTAGGATTTTTTAAGAGGGCAGACGGTAGGGGTAAGATGATAATGTATAACTAAATAGTTCGATGTTGTGAGACGATAATGTGTGGTCAAAGGATTTTTGCAAACTAATAACGCGTTTACACATGCGTCATTCGCGTACGAATGTTGACTACTTAGTACTAATCTGTGGTGGAATATCGCGTCATTCGAACGTGAATGACGCATATAGTTCTTTCTAGCTGCAGTGATAGTTTTTATAGTTATTCCACAACTATAAAAACTATCACTGCAGCAAAAGACGATAATTGCAAGAAAGAGGGCTAAGCACTAATAGAGAAATCCATTCCTTTTTCGATACCCGGTTCCTAAAGCGGAAAAACAAAACGTCGTACGCTAGTTTATGAAGTTGTACGTTTTAGTGCACGTAGTGAGACAGTGCAAGCCGAAATAAATAAATATCGTACTTTAAACCAATTAATAATATAATTTTACTCCAAACTTATTAGCATAAATTAAGGTTTCATAAATGAAAATATGGCTTATCCAGTTCTATGACAACTGCTATGAGCAAAATCATCGAAAATCAGTGGTAAGCGTAGGACTTTTGATTTTTAAAGATGATCTCTTAATATAATAATATAGTAGTTTTAACTCTAAATAATTCCGGTGTTTTTGTGGCGAAATAGAAGAAATTACAAAATGTCTTTATAATTATATATATATCGAAACATCTCAGGATAACTTCTGTAGGGAAGGAACTCTACTTTTGTATACCCAAGAACGTGCCGATCGGGCCGTGAACCAACTTAGCATTAAAAACAGCCAGTCGGTAATTTACAAGTTTTTGTACAAAATAAAAAACTTTTAACTGTTTTCTAATTTAGATTTAAATTAAAAATTGTAATTTGTGTGCAATAGCAACCTTATTTGTTCGATATAGAATTGAAAATAAATATCAAAATAAAATAAATATTCCTGGACATTTTCCACACACCATCATCTAGCCCCAAACTAAGCAGAGCTTGTATTAAGTGTATTATTTAAGTTGGTTACCTAACTTTCTAATAGTATAATATAGGTATACACACCTACTTTAACCTCTATCTATCTTTATATTACTATTACTATCTATCTTTATATATTATACACTAAAGAATATAATGGCCTGATACAGAACTCTGGGTATTCTTAAGCATCAGCCGAGGCGTCTGAAATTGTCATAATGTCACAAACACTTGATAAGCTACTTACCACAAAAAATCTGGGCTAACCTATTCGTCTGCAAAAACACAACATTATGACCACAAGTATATCTCCGTATTCACAATCGTCACAGTAAAAAAAAATATTACACTAACACAAGATTTTCCACAACTTCACTGATAAGTTTATCTTATAATTGAACCCGATATTATTAACAGGGTCTAAAAGAGCCCCGAATTCAGTGCTTTGTTCGACCCCTGTCAGCTGACTGGCTGGTGGTACTGCGACAAGGGCTGGAAGAGCGCATGCGTGATGCGGCCCCGCGGCCACGCGGCCACGCGGCCACGCGGCAGGGGATGTGCCAAAATATTTCGGTGAAATATGGACATATAAATGAGATTTCGATGAAAAATGGTCTTTGAAATAATCGAAGATGTTATTGCTGATAAGATTTTGATGAATGGATATTGTTAACGAATGATATTTGGATATTTATTTTGTTTAGTTTTGTTATTTTAGCCCCCTCAAAAAATAATTACCTTCTATGTAAACTATTTATGCTCGTCTACACTAAAGTTTGACAGCTCCTAAGTTCAGGTCTAGTTACAGGTTTCTATAGAAAAACTGTTACTAAGACATGCCTATCTATCTAAGTAGGTACCTATCTGCAGGCCTATCTGCTTAAATTGTTTACTTGTGTAAACCAGCATAAGTTATTCTGATAAACTCTTTCAGTTGTTGTTGTTGGCAAGTAAGGTACCTACCTACCTCCAAAATAAACATTGTCGTTGAGGATTGAGCTAGGTACACACAATTCATTAGAAACAGTAAAGTAATGTGTTGTTTAAAATAAAATTCGTCAGTGGACAAGTTTCCGTGCCGGTAAGTGCATTATTTATTTTATTAAAATTTTCTAAATAAAATTTTCGCGGTCTTATTGAATGATTACTATTAAATTATGATTATCTTCTAATTAAAAATATATGTCTTGATAAAACAAATAATGATAAAACGTGTGAAGTTAAGAAGAAGAAGAAGCGTCACAAATTACATGATTTCAGATGGGGGCCAATCTGATAGCAATGTATCAGATTGGCCCCCATCTGAAATTCAGATTTCTTATTTTTCTAATTTTATGTTCATTTTGATTAATAAAGCTTATATTCAAAGTTTAATGAGATACGTGCTTTAATATTTCTACCGAAAGTTTCCGTTTTGTCTACTTTCATAAGCTGTATTTACCTACCTTCCGCCAAAAGACAGACGGAACCCTAAAACTACTTTATTGTACGTACACCATAAACAAATAACAAAATAAAATCATACTCTTATAAAGTACAAAGCGCGGTCTTATCGCTTAGAAGCGATCTCTTCCTGACAACCTTTCGATGGATAGGATGTAATGAGTATATGCAGAGTTCTTTTAGAATAGGTAAGTACCTAATAATTTACCCATTTAATTTTTTTTTGTAGCAAGGAAGTAGGTATGCTATAATAATACAAAAGTTAGGAGGTAGGTAGGTAGCGCACTGTAAAATCCCTACGCTTTCAGCGTGAAAGCGAAAAACCTCGTTACTCATACAAAAGTACTAGAAACACTAATCACAGATCGATAAGTCTGTCTCGGGGACCGCCACAGCCTACGGAATACTTACTATAGCCTACAGGGAGCCGCCACAGATTGAGCACGAGTTAGTATAGCTATGAGCCAGTCTAGTGCTATCGTGAATCGTTCAGGCGCTTGTGTTTCTCGCGTATACACTTTCACTTATCCTCACTTGCTGTCTGAACGTTTCAGGGCTTTTAACATAGGTATGAAGAAGGTTGGCCTCACGTCACGTGGGCCATGTTCGGCGCACGCTGTCGTGAATGTCGTGTATCGTGAGGGCCGGAAATGTCGCGTGTTCCTATTGTTTGTACTTTTGTAGGCAGGTATGGCCTGAATTTGAAATTGATCGAGTCTACTTTGTCGCGTGAAAAGAACAGGCGCGACAGAATATAAATGAGCATGTACGTAGGTAATCAATTGTTCTTTCTGAATACAATCCGTTATGTTCCTCGTGGTCTTTCTTTCATAACTCATCTACTATTAACAATTCCTTTCTGTCATATCTGACTTGGTAAGCTAGCTTCAGGGAGAGCCCTCCAAGTCTGGATAAGTCCAATTCAAAGATATTGATGATAACGTGCACACAATATAACGGAGTTAGAGACTGATTAGTTCGTGCTAAAGCGTGATGTGTCGTAAAATGAAATAAAGGAACTGGATAAATAATTAATTTCCTTTAATATAATAGCTAAGCTTATCAACAAACAAAATTATTTCTTAAGTCGTTATACAGATCTA